>CM040118.1:108442548-109642548 GCA_022559845.1 Amorphophallus konjac
AGGTCCGAAGTTTCCATGGATTGGCTACATTCTATAGGAGGTTTATTCGAGGGTTTAGCACTATCACTGGCCCAATCACCGATTGTCTCAAGAAGGGGACTTTTGTATGGACCAAATCGGCCTCTAAAGCCTTCCAAGAACTTAAGGAGAAGTTGACCCAAGCTCCGGTCCTATGCCTTCCCGATTTCTCTAAAGTCTTTGAAGTCACATGTGATGCATCCGGGATAGGGATAAGAGGGATTCTTAGTCAAGACGGACACCCGGTAACCTTCTTTAGTGAGAAGCTTTGTGATGCTAGGACAAGATACTCCACTTATGACAAGGAGTTCTATGCCGTGGTTCAATCCCTCCGACATTGGAGGCACTACTTGTTGCCCAAGGAGTTTGTCATCTTTTCTGACCATGAGGCCCTCAAATACCTCAATTCCCAACAAAAGTTAAATGCCCAACATGCCCGATGGGTTGAGTTCATCCAATCCTACACTTTTGTCATTAAACACAAGGCCGGAAGTGAGAATCGAGCGGCGGATGCCCTTAGTAGGAAAGTTTCCTTGCTATCCACTATCCAAGTGGAAGTGACCGGATTTGATAGGATCAAGGATGAGTACCCTAGCTGCCCCGACTTTGGGCACATCTATACCACCTTGACCACCCCTTCTAGCAAGGAACATGAGGGATTTGACTTAGAGGATGGGTTCCTCTTCAAGGGACCCAAGCTTTGCATCCCATGGACCTCACTCCGTGACTTCTTAATTTGGGAATTACATGCGGGAGGGCTAGCTGGCCATTTTGGAGTCCACAAAACCATTGCCTTAGTTGAGGGGCAGTTTTATTGGCCTAGTCTCAAGAGAGATGTAGGCAAGGTTGTGGGTCAATGCCGGACATGTGTCTCGGCCAAACAGGTGAAACAAAACACCGGCCTATATACCCCTCTCCCCATCCCCGACCGGCCATGGCAGGACTTAAGCATGGACTTTGTGCTAGGCTTACCCAAGACTCAAAGAAGACATGACTCCATCTATGTGGTGGTTGATAGATTTTTCAAAATGGCCCATTTCATCCCATGCACCAAAACCTCCGATGCTTCCCATGTGGCCCGATTGTTCTTTGATGAGGTTGTCCGCCTCCATGGGTTACCCAAAACCATAGTCTCCGATAGAGATGTCAAATTCACTAGCTACTTTTGGAAAACTCTTTGGCATATGATGGGTACCCTCCTTAAATTCTCCACTGCCTACCACCCCCAAACAGATGGCCAAACTAAAGTTGTCAATCGGAGTCTAGGGAACCTCCTTAGGTGCCTTGTTGAGGATCGACCGGGAAATTGGGATCTCACTCTACCCCAAGCTGAGTTTGCATATAACAACTCCATCAAAAAGTCCATAGGGATGAGTCCATTTGAAGCTGTGCATGGGTACAAACCAAGAAAGCCTTCCGATCTCATTCCTCTTCCCCAGCATGCTAGAGTTTCCATTTCAGTCGAGTCTTTTGCACAACATATTAGAGAATTGCATGAAGAAATTCGTAAGCACATCAGCAAAAAGAATGAGGCTTATAAAAGGCTGGCCGACTCTCATCGGCGTCACCAAGAATTTCATGTGAGTGACTTTGTGATGGTAAGGACGGAGAGGCTCTCCCCGGGAGCCAACTCTAAACTGAGGCCACGTGGGGCTGGCCCCTTCCAGGTCTTGAGGCGCATTGGTGCAAATGCCTACGAGTTAGATCTCCCTGAGGAGTATGGAATAAGTCCCACATTCAATGTAGCCGACCTAGTGCCATATAAGGGACCCACGGTGGTACCTAGTGAGGAGATTGAGTCTACTTCTTCCTTTGAGAGAGCATCCACCCGTGAGGAGAGACCACCAGCCAAGAGAGCCCAGCGTGAACAAATTGAACAAATATTGGATGAACAAGTCACTACCACTCGGAGCAAGGTCTATGAGCGCTATCTCGTCAGGTGGAAGGATCGGCCTCCTTCGGAGGATTCTTGGGTGAGTCGGGAGGATCTCCAGCGGTTGGATCCGGACCTCCTCGAGCAGTACCACAGCCGGATGGACCCGTACTCGACGGAGTCGAGCTCTTCACAGCCCAGGGGATTTGATGGAGACATCATCCATAATTCCCTTTGGCTAGGGTCCTCTTCACACTCCGGCATCATTTGAGTTCGGGCCTCTCTCTATAAAGGCCCACTTATCCTTTTGTGCTATTTATTTGAGTCATTTGATGTAATTTTCATTTTATTTGAGTCATGTCCCTAGGTTTTGCATTTATTTTCCTAAGTTTGAGTGTCATTAGATTGTGTAATGTGCTATTGGGCCCAATTCTTCGGGCTTGGCCCATGAGCCCCCCTACCCCTTCGGTTATTTGTTATTGAGTCTTTTTGTAAGGGACTTATTGTAAAATGTGGGCTTCCTATATATAGGGCCCCATTTCCTTCATTTGGAACTTAATGAATGATTCAATACAAGAAAGATTTCCATTTGAGTATTCAAATCTAGTTTAGTGGAGTGAATCCTATAGTTGGGTGAGAAGCCCTAGGGGAGTGATTCCCCACCCCTCCTCTCTCTCTCTATCCCTCTTCTCTCTCCTTCCACTAAGGGGTTCGCCCCATTCCTCTCTCCTCCCCCTCCACCCTTCCACCTCCAACCCCCACCTACCACCATTAAAGCCCCCCCACTTCCCCACACCCCATTTACTACACCCCCTAGTCCCAAGGTAGGAATCTCCCCATTCCAACACCATACTCCCCATTCCAACCAGATCTTCTCCATTCCAACACAATCACTCCACTTCCCCACACCATCTCTCAACTTCCAAAGTCATTTCAAATTTGAAATCCACCTTCCCTCCATGTTTTGGCCGCCCCCCTCCCCTCCCTTCTAGTTAGGGTCGCCCCTCCCACCTCCCTCCATTCTCATCCCTTGCACCCACCTTCCCCTACCTCCAGCTGAGAACCTGCGCCCCCTGCCCCCCTCCCATCTCTTTCCTATCACCATTAGCATCCCCACCCCTCCCACAAACTTCATCTTTCACCCCCATCGGGGTTCACACATACACATCCTCCATCTTCTTCTTTAGGTCCTTTTGGTGGCTTCAACAAGGTCTACAGGTTGCTGTCCAAATGATGCAGAGATACCAGTAGCTTCCAGAAGCCATCACGGTCAGCTACCTGCGATTCTGAAGGTATAAGAGGCATCCGCGGAAGCGGCTGCCTGTCCTCTTCGTAACGGAAGTGGTTTCGTCCTCATCGGAGCTTGGTACTGCCCAGGAACCCCGTTCTTCCCCGACTGCGCAGGTCGGCCACTGCAGAGTTCCAGAACCGGAGGAAAAGCTTCATCACAACGAGCCCCGAAGGAATCAGGCCACATGGTCTTCTGCAAAGTTCTTGCTCGGCCTGTCTACTTTCCGAAACAAGAAGCAGAAGTCCATTCAGCATCTGGGAACAGAAGTTACCAATTTTCTTCCACGGTCGCGTGACTCTGTCTTCCACAGTCTGCACCGACCCCTCCTCACTCTTCTGATGCCACAGATCGTCTCCGGCATCCTCTGGCATCCCCGTTTCTTTTACTGCAAAGAGGACTTACTCACGGTTCTAACGGAGCTGATGGCATCTAATTCGGAGTTCGGGAGCGGCCGGGACAGCCTCTTCTTCCCACTGTTGGTGACCTATCACTGCTAGTCTGAGAATCAGAGGCCCTGTTCGAGCTCCCGCCCCGACCGGCAGCGACCCCAGGAGAAATTAACAAAATTCTGAAGCATCTCAGCTCCTGTAACGAAGAGTTCCCCACTAGTCTCGTCCCCAGAAAAATTCCAGAGGCAGATCTATAGCTCCGGCACCGACTGTCTGTCCCCTTTGGCTGAAAGGAGGCAGATTCAACATCTTCGTTGCTTCACCATCTTCGACTTAGTTTTCCCCTCCCAGCTTGGCCGGCTGAAGGCCCCTCCCTGTGTGGAGGTAGTTTTGATTGTAATCATTTAACCCCCACCCCAAGATCCCCCTCCTGCGAGAGACGTAGTGTTGTAATTAGTTTGAGCAGGTCAAGCTTCACCGCCGCGGCGTGTGGGGATCCACCGCCTCCCCGTTCGCCCTCGTCTCCGAGCGGGACCGGTTTCTTCAAGCCGGTCGAGTAAGTGTTCTAACCTCGCTCCATTTAGTGCTTGTCTTTCAATATTAGTTCTTGATTCCGCTGGTTAAGCGAGTGAGAGCCCGATCCTCAAGCCCCGTTGTCTTGAGTGATCCCCGTGAGAAATTGCAACCGGTGCCCTTGGCACTTTGTCGGCCCCCTGTGATTTGGGCATCCATACCCATTGGGAATCAAGTCTTGGCCTTGCTGGCCCTCTACCAGCAAGGGCCCAACCCCTCAACCTCACCTTGGCATTGCCAAGTCACCCCGGGTTTGGGTGAGCGACGATAGAGCGGTGGCCCAACTTGGCCCATTTGAATGCAATTGTGCTTGCTTGCTAGGTCCAAGGGTGTGTCACATCAGACGACCACATAGAAGGGCGTCAATTCTTGGTATTTTACGAGTCCCACCCCGATTGAAATCAATGATTAACGCCCTTCCATAGGGCGTGTTCTTGTTTAACGCCTTTACTTCAGGCGTCTTTTCGTAATTTTCAAATAAAGAAGGTTTTTATTATCAAAATTGAATCCAGGTAGTGACGCCTTGATCCCGGTCGTGTTTTGAATTAACGCCCTGGAGCAGGTCGTCAATTCTGAATTGACGCCCTTTGGTAGGTCGTGTCTCACCCTTTCGTGTCCTGCTTAAACTCGCCTTTCCTAAAGAGTTCCCTGCCTTTCTTGATCACCTTGCTCGATCTGGGAACTAGAGTCCTTGCCGTTAACGACCACTACTTATTCTTATCTTCCCAAATCTGTGTCTATCTGTGATTGAGACCCTATAAAAGAGTCCCCTGGTTGATCTCGCGCGAGGTTAGAGACAGAGAAGGTTAGACAGGGAGAGACAGATATACGCATAGACGCACACACATACAAAGGTTCACGGGTGCTGGGTAATCAAAGAGGAAAACCCCATTCATCGGTCGGCCGATAGAAGGTGGAGGAAGGAACCACATCCATCCCGCATCCTATTATCACCAGGTATTCGCGATCATCTTTTCTTCTTATTGAGGTAAGTCCTCTGGCGATCACTCTCCTTAGTAGCACCACGTGCTCTTTTACTCCCTTTTCATTATTCTTATGCATATGCATATTATTATATTTTTTTGTCTTAAACGTGGATTATTTTTCATGATTCACAAATTGGCGATCACGGTGGGACTTCCACTATTTTTCTGTTGATTACCCCTTTCCTATTGGCACCCACGTGTGCCCTTTCCCCTTTGGCACCCACACGTGCCCTTTCCCTTTGGTACCCACGGTACCCCTCCTTTGTGCCCCACGGGCACCCTCCACTGTGCACACTGCACACTCCCCGGGATCAGCCAGCTTGTGATTAATCTATTGCTGTTTTTGAATTAACACCTTTCACAAAGGCGCCTTTTTATTTAACGCCTTCACCCAGGGCGTCTGTTTTATGTTTAACGTCTTCCACGAAGGCGTCTTTCATCATATCTGCTGCTTCTGTGAATTTGCGCCCTCCCCTCGGGCGTCTTTTTATTTGGCAGCGCCTCTCACCAAGGCGCATTTTTCTTCGATTGTGCGCACCACTCACATTTGACGCCCTCTGTCAGAGGCGTCTTTATCATATTTAGCACCCCAAATCAAGGCGCGGTTTTGCATTGCCTGTGAACCTCTCACAGCGTTTCACGACAGCCACGCTGTCGTCTCTTTTATTGATAGCGATTGCCGCCAGGTCGCCTCTTTCCTGTGTGTTTACAGAGCTTTGTTGTTTCTATCTATTCATGCTGGATTCATACTTACATTGATTATTTGATTATATTGCTGTGATTGGATTATCTTATACTGCATTTTGTGGCATTTGGTTGAGAGACCTCCTCTCTCTACACTAGGATTCCACACACCTCTCTTGGAATCGGGATAACCCTCCATTGAGCATTCTGTCTCTTTGGACCGGAAATCCCTTTTCCAAGACCTCCGTAAGTCCCCGCGCCCGTGGATTCCCTCACGGACGCTGGGCTGGTTGTACCTTTGAAGTACCCGGAGTTTAGAGAACATATCGTTGGTAAGAAGAGAGAGAACCTAGTTAACCCGGAGACTACACTTGGATCCAAACTAGGTTTCACTTTGCAAAGAGGAGTGAATTATTCTGCAATTTGACTCACTCTAATCTCAAACATAACACTAAAATCTTGCGTTCATCTCAACTTGATTGCATAAACTTGGTTGGGTTGATTTGCTTAAGCTTGTTTCGATTGGGTGATTGATTGTCTGATAATTCCTTCATAGAGCTTTCTCTCTTTTTAAGCATGCAACTCCATTCAGGTAAGATTATCAACATGGCAAGCTACGGATATTCCTATGATGATGTGGAGGAGAACGTTTTTGGTCAATCCTATGAGGTTCCCCAAGATTCTATCTATCATGAGGGGAATTACCCTCCTCCTCATTCTCATTATCCTCAAGTTCATGTGGTTGATACCACTACTCAAGAGGTTGTGCCCTCTTCTCAGGCTTTACCCTCCAACACTTCGGGGAACCCCTCCCCATCTTTCAATGTTACCGATTTGATTAATGCTCTATCTCAATTAGATGACTCCCAGCGGCAGGCAGTTCAGGCCGCTTTGAAAGGGAAGTCCGTTCCCTCTTCATCCTCCAATCCCCCTCCGGCCGAGAGTGGCCATCACCTCACTAATGACCAAGCGGTCTTGCACAAACCCCCCTCTTGTCTACCGACGCCTGGTGCGGCCATGCCGGCCCAACAGGCAAGCTATTCAGCGGCTAGGCCCCAATTCTTTCAACCTCCCCAAATTCTAAGGACGCCTATGCCAAATACCTTCATTCCAAATTCGGCCCCGGTCGAATCAGACACTAATGCTTTGCTCCTTCAGAAATTGGCTAGCATGGAAGAAAAACTCAACAAGGTTACTGCTGCAAAGAATGCCCCAGAAATCTCTCTGCCTACATTGCTAGTTTTTCACTTACCACCTTCTGAGATGCCGAACTTTCGGTGATACAATGGAACTGGTAATCCTTTTATCCATCTAAAGGATTTATGTATGAAACATCCTTTTGGCAGGGCAACAAAGCCTCATTGGCTTATTTATTTAGAAGATCTTTAGAGGGGCCAGCCCTCGAATGGTTCTATTCCCTGGATCCGGCAGATGCTAGTAATTTCGATGTGGTTCAACGGAAATTCTTGCAGAAGTACAAGGACCGGGTTGGACCCTCCCTTTCAGTTACAGATTTGGTTTCAGAGAAAATGAAGCCCGAGGAGGACTTCATCATATTTGCTGATAGATGGCGATCAATGGCCGAAAAGTTGAAAGATACGTTGTCTAAATCGGAACAGGTTAAGATGATTATATCCAATGCAACCCCTCAGTTTCGGCACATATTGGCCATGAACAGATTGACCACCATGGAGGAGCTCTATGAAAGAGCTCGTTATATTCAGACCCAAATGAAAGATTCACCCATCATGGGCATGTTTGAGCCAAAACCAAGGTTGGTTAAAAAGAATACGAATGTTAACAGCAGCGGGCCCACAACTGAGGGCACAATAGCAAATGAGCAGGTTGGCGCGGTCAGCAACCCCACACCTTTTCGCCAATCTAACCCACGACCTCCGCCACCTCCACAACAAAGCACTCTCTTCAATCCCCCCCCACAACACCAATTTACTCCTCAACCTTCCTTTGCTCCACCACAAAACCAAGCGCCCCGCGCTGACCCTCCAGCTCCGAAACAATACCACCAAGTACCGCCACCCACTAACTATGGACCGCAACAACAATAGCAAAGGAGACCACTTGGCCCCAAAAGGGCCCATTATCCGCCATTGCCAGAAAGTCTCCCAGATATTTTCAATGCCTTAATGGCCGCCAACTTGCTCATGCTACCAAAGGAAAGGGCAGTGTGGCCCGCTAATGTTGATACATCCCGCTACTGTGTCTTCCACCGCTCCCCTAGTCATAATATTGATCGTTGCTTCCACTTCAAGGACTACATTTATGATTTAAATGACCAGGGTGGCATTAATTGGGATGAGATGAGATAATTTATCGCCACTATGAAAGAAAGAAGGCCTCCTCGACAACAGCAGGCTCAGCAGCCGCAGCAACTAGCTCTACAGCCACAACAGCAAGCTCCAGCACCTCAGCAGGATATGGGGATTGTCCACAACCAACTGCCAGAGCACCCGCCAAATCAGCACGTGAACCCTGTCACGTCTCTCCGTGAGGTGGAGAGAGGACAGGGATGGCATGAAGAAAACGCCTCTGTCGGGGCATTTAATCATAATCCAAATCAACCTCCGCGCCTTTTGCGCACGCTTCCGTCTTCTTCTACTCCCCAATTGAGCCGAGCTCTTCTACGCCCCGTTAATCCACCTGCTATCGCCAATTCTCCATCTTTGCTAACCCGATCTCTCCTTACCCACTTACTGCCTCCGCAACCTACCACGCAGCAAACCCCGCCATCCACCACCAACCCTTCACCTTCGCCGTCTAGACCACTCCTTATCCGCCCACCACCCATGCCTGTCACATCCACCACCACTACTCCACCACCGACAAAGATCCCTCCACCATCAGTCTCCCCACCTTTTATACCCAGATCTCTCCTCATTCCGCCCACTAACTCTTCTCACGCTCGGGCGCCCCTTCCTACTCCTACGCCTCCTGCGGGGGCTTCTTCATTGAACTCCTCACCAACACCCCTTACGGGAGCTCCTTCTTCAAACATCCCTCCGCCGCTTCTTAACGCCAATACACCCTCTTCTTCCAATCCTCCCGTACTTGCCCCGACAGAGGCACGGCAAAACATGGCACCGCTCCGCAGTGGACGGATGTTCCAGCGCATCTTTCCCCAAAGAGAGCAAGAGCCCGTGCAGGGGGCTAATGAACAAGAGCAAGAGCAAGAGTCCGTGCCCGGTACTCAGTATGATTTGTTAAAGCATCTTGACTGAACTCCAGCAAGAATTTCCATTTTAGAACTGATCAAGAGGTCAGTCACTCACCAACTAGCTTTGAAGGAATATTTGCAGAAGGTCATGGTCAATGAAGACATTCCGATCGAGCAGATAACCACAGTATTAACGCCCGCTAGCACTCAGCCGGCGGTTACTTTTCATGAGCATGAACTGGCACCACTCTCAGCAAGGAAATATGCTCTATGTATTACGATGGATATCAATAAGGTGGCGGTGAAGCAATGTCTGGTGGACACTGGGGCATCTATCAATGTATTGCCACCGAGCACTTTGAAGATGTGCGGCATTCCAGAAAATCAGATTCGGCCATCCACCATAATAGTCACTGCATATGACAATACCAAGAAGCCTCCTCTAGGCGTGATCACATTAAAAGTCAGTTTGGGTCCGGCTACAATCACAGCAGACTTTCATATCTTGGACATGGATCCAACATTTAATGGCATTCTGGGCCGCCCCTATATTCAACAGCTTAACGCAGTGCCCTCCACAAATCATCAGTGCCTCAAGTTTCCACACAAGAGCCGCATTATCAAAGTTACCAGTATGCCAATTCTACCAGAGGAAGATATACACTTGGCTTCATCAGTTCCTTCTATTTGGCCTGCCAACAAGCCGCTACTATCAATGCTAGACCTCCCTCACCCACGGCCAATGTCGCCCGAGACAGTCACGACAGTTGCTATGACACCCTTGCCTTCCAAGGGGAAGAAGAAGAAAAGCATGATAAACACCCCTGGCTGGAAAATTCTAATGAAAATGGGGTATCAAAACGGCAAAGGTCTGGGTGCCAGTTATCAAGGCAGGACTAGGTCTATTAAGCCTCAGAAATTGATTACACGAGGCGGCCTGGGCTACAAAGGGCCGGGCAAAAATGAAGATGAACCATGGGCAGTTATGACATCCACCTTGAAGACAGATCGCCAGCCGCTTATTTGGACATTGAAGACACATTTTGTCACAGGTGGTGTTCAGAATCATGAGCAGACTACAATAATCACCTCCATTTTAGACTGTCAAGATGTTCATGCGAGACAGTTTGCTCGCCATATTGCACCATTGGCCACTTATAAAGCCCTGGAGTCTCTAAGGCCTGATAAAAGAAGGAAGATGGATGATCTAGAGTGTGATTGGTACAGATGGTTCGATATGTATGATATTACTATTGCCTTGAGCCGTCTCTTTATGCCAACAGATCCGGAATGGCCGCCACTAATACATGAATTGATTGAAAAGCCGGCTATGATTACAGACAAAAGGCAGCTGCTGAGTGATTATACAGACACTGGAGAGCCAGATGTTCCATATGAAGAAGGTTTTACAATAGACAGGCTGTGGTTCGGCCTCTTTTCCCTCACTTCTATGCATCCGTCTCTTCTAGCTTCTCTACATTCTTAATTGTTCTCTCGCGTGCCGAGACCGCCGCCAATTATGATCTACTTTTCTCCATATTCATTACAGATTTCTCTCCCGATTCCTCCCTTGCTCCTCGAGCAATCCTCCAAACTCTCCATCACACCCCCGCGCGGGTCATCTCTGATTCAATCTTTTTCTAAACTTTCAATCTCCACTCTTCCTGCTATTCTCCCTTCACATTGCTTTCTTCTAGAAAAGGAAAATAAAAATAAAGATAAAGATAAAAATGAAAAAAAAATGCCAAAATTTCAACTCTTCAATCCTCCATTTCTGTTGAGGAGACTTCTTATCTCTTTTCCGAGTGTGTCCCAACTCAGGGGCCACTCTTCCATGATTCATTGATAAATCTTTTCTCCCCCTCTGGTGAGGGGTCTCCTTCTGTATCACCTCATGTATCCACTTTTTCACCCCTTTCTTTTCCTGCCTTCAATCAAGCTAGTTGCTCTTCCTCCTCCAATAATAAAATTCATGGGGTAGATTTTCATAAGAAATCCAAGGGTAAGCAGATTCCCCGTAGGTTTCTGTTGGAGTTAGCCAGAAGATGCTAGGCTTGTTTAGCTCTTCCCGAATTTTTGGAAAATCCGATCATCCTGCTAGAGTTGGAATATGAGGATACTAATGTTTCTTATGAGGGTTTTCATGTCTATGAGATTATGAATGATGAAGACCCTATTGAAGAGGGGGATGAAAGTTATGAAGAATATGAGGACGAGGCTGATGTCTTTGCCAGTGGTATGAGAAGATTTGATGAACCATCAGCCTCAGTAGAAGAGCCTACCAAAGAAATAAATCTGGGTACGGAAGAAGACCCTAGGATTGTCCTCATCAGCAAGAATTTGCCGCCCTCCGAAGAGGAGGTGCTTATTTTGGTACTTCAAGAATACAAGGACACGTTTGCGTGGAGTTATGAGGATATGCCTGGATTAGACCCTGCGCTCGTTGAACATCGACTTACACTTAGGCCAGGATCTGTCCCGGTCAAGCAACGGTTGAGGCATTTCCACCCTAACATGGCTTTAAAGATGAAAGAAGAGGTCGACAAGCTTCATAAGGCTAGGTTTGTTAGAGTTGTCCTCTATCCGAACTGGGTGGCTAACATCGTCCCAGTCATGAAGAAAGATGGAAAGGTTCGGATTTGTATAGACTTTCAGGACCTCAACTGTGCGTGTCCTAAAGATGACTTCCCCCTCCCTCATATTGATGTTCTGATTGATAATACGGCAGGATTTGAGACTCTCTCCTTCATGGATGGTTTTTCAGGTTATAATCAGATTCGCCTGGCTGAAGAAGACCAAGAGAAGACATCATTCACTACACCATGGGATACTTAATGCTATGTGGTCATGCCTTTTGGACTCAAGAATGCTGGAGCCACCTATCAGAGGGCTATGATGGCAATTTTTCATGATATGATCCATATTTATATTGAGGTGTATGTGGATGACCTGGTAGTAAAATCAAGGACAAGGATTGAGCATCCTGGGGTTCTGGCTAAAGTCTTGCAAAGATCATGAGAATATCAATTGAAAATGAACCCCAAGAAGTGTGTATTTGGCGTTTCATCAGGGAAATTGCTTGGATTTATTGTTAGCAAAAGGGGAATTGAAGTTGATCCCAATAAGGCGAAGGCCATCAGAGACATGCCTCCTCCCAAGAATTTGAAGGAAGTTCGAGGATTAATCGGGAGATTGCAATTTATTCGCCGCTTCATCTCCCAGCACTCACAAAGATGCAGGCCGTTTTACGAGCTCACTAAGCCGGGGGTCAAGTTTAATTGGGATGACAAGTGTCAGGCAGCTTTTGATGGATTGAAGGATTATCTGGCCAATCCTCCTGTCCTGAGGCCGCCAATTCCAGGCAAACCGCTTATCCTCTATGTTTCTGTCCTGGATGACTCTGTGGGTGCTATCCTAGCTCAAGTGGATGAAGAAGGGAAGGAGAGGGCAGCATACTACTTGTCTAAGCTTCTCAACCCTTGTGAGCAGAGGTACTCAGCCATGGAGAAGACTTGCGCTGCTTTAGTCTGGGTAGTTCAGAAGTTAAAACACTATTTCTTAGCTCACGAGGTTCACCTCATTGCTCGCATGAATCCGATTAAATTCCTTCTTGAAAAATCTGTTCTTACCGATCGATTAGCACGCTGGCAAAGCTTCCTTTCACAGTTCGACATCACTTACATTCAGCAAAAAGCTATCAAAGGTTACGCCATTGCCGAACATCTTGCTCACCACCCTCTACCCCGATTTGATCCTGTCAATTCGGAGTTTCCAGATGAAGAACTGATGTCCATCAATCAACCCCACGATCCTATGTGGACATTACATTTTGATGGAGCTCTAAATTCCCAAGGAAGAGGGATCGGCATGGTTCTTTTAACACCAGAAGGGGTCACCATCCCATTTGCTGCTCAGCTTACTTTCCCTGTCACAAACAACATAGCTGAGTATGAGGCTCTTTTGGTCGGCCTTCAAACCGCTCATAGATATGGTGTTACCCAATTACGAATTATTGGTGATAGTCAGCTCATTCTGCGCCAGGTGCTTGTCAAGTGCCGCACTATCAATCCTAAGCTCAAGCCCTACCAGGAACTTGCTTCAGCTTATGCCAAACTCTTTACCAAGTTAATCTTCATTCACGTTCCTCGAAGCCAGAACATCCTAGCCGACGCTCTTGCCTCTTTGGCCTCTGCTCTAGTCTTCCCTCCTGAGCGTGATTTTCATGTTCCTTTAATTCATCAGCGTGACACTCCAGCTATTAAGGATCATGCATTCCTTGATATTAGGGATAAGGTGCTCGAGAAGGTCAGGCGGAGTGAATCACTTAAAGGCAAAGAGGTCATGTTGTTAGATTGGGAAGAAGAATTGGCTGATGAAGAGAAACCTTGGTATTATGAGATTGCCAGGTATTGCAATGATCAGTCCTATCCCGAGGAGGCCACAGCAGAAGAGAAGAAAGCAATTAGAAGAGTGGCTGAACATTATGTTTTGGTTGGAGGTGTGCTCTATAGGAGAGGGCTCACGGCTGTTTTATTAAGATGCCTCGACGATGATGAATCTTGGAAAGTTGTGGAAGAGGCGCATTCTGGAGTGTGTGGTGGTCATGTGAATAGCCAGATGCTAGCTAAGAAGATCCTTCGGCTAGGTTTCTATTGGCCAACTCTAGAAGATGATTGCTCCATCTATGTTCGAAGGTGTGTTAAGTGCCAACTGCACGCCGACAAAATTCATTCTCCTGCTTCTTCACTCCATCCTATGTCCTCCCCACGGCCTTTCTCCATGTGGGCTTTTGATATCATTGGACCTCTTGGTGATTCGAACCTCCTGACCAAGCAAAAGTCGTTCATCCTGACGGTAACGGAATACTTCACCAAGTGGGCAGAAGCGGAAGCATTCGTGGAGATCAAAGCATCAACTGTCTGCAAGTTCATAATGAAGAACATCATCGCAAGGTTCGGCATCCCGAGTACCATCGTCACCGACAATGGACCTCAATTCATCTCTCAAGAGCTTAAGGATCTCTGCAATAGGTATAACATTGCATTGCATCATTCTTCTCCCTATTATCCGCAGGGCAATGGCCAAGCAGAGGGCACTAATAAAACTTTGATCAAAATCGTTAAAAAGACGTGTGAGGCTAATAAATTTTCGGATTGGCCAGACAAGCTAGTTGAAGCTCTCTGGGCCTATCGCACTTCCATTCGTACCCCTACTGGGCAAACCCCTTTCGCCCTTACTTATGGAATGGAGGCGGTTGTCCCTTATGAGATTCTCATTCCATCTTTGCGAGTACAATTGGACAAGGAACTCTCTATTGATGAGCGTCGTGATTCACTCCTTGTCCAGTTGGAACTCCTGGATGAGAAGCGTCTGGTCGCCACTGAGCATGCACGTGTTTATCAAAATAGGCTGTCACGTTTTTATCAAAAGAAAGTAATTGAGAGAAAATTCAAAGTCGGTGAGATGGTAATCAAAAGAATCTTTGTAAAACCTGGGGGACCCCGCTCAAAACTCCAACCAAACTGGGAAGGACCATTCGTCATAAAAGATGTTTATCCTGGCAATGCTTATAAACTGATTAATGCTGAAGGACAAGAGCTAACTCATCCTTGGAATGGTCTGTACCTTAAGAAATACTATCCCTAATTCAAAATCCAACCAAAAAAAAATAGAAATTCTTAAAATCTATCCAAAAAAATAGAAATTTTCCAAAATCCCAAAAAATAGAAATTCTCCAAAAAGAATAAAAATTTTCAAGATGGTTGCCATGATTGTAAGGACGCAAGGTCCGAAAGGTTAAAATTCAGTATTCATTCATCAGTCTTGTTAACTCAAAATGGGTTCGACACCCGCACACACTACACGCTTAAACCTCGAACTCAAGCGGTGCAAAATCTGATGGAAAGTCAAAACCTGACTAAAGGTGAAGACAATACCCATTTTTTTCCTCTTCGGCCCATAAGGGAGGAAGGAAGGTCTCGGGGTAGACCCACCAAGCCTGCCCGCCGCCTTAGTAAGCGGAAGTCAGGGCCCAAAAGGGAACAAAATGCCACAAATGCCAAGTATAATTAGGTTTTTTTCATCAATGCAAATCAGTCTCGAAGTGAAAGTCAAATCATGAAAAGAAAAGCATGTCAAGAGGGTAAAGTCCCCGCAAGAAAAACCTTGGGCGTATGCATGCAATACAAAAGAGGCAAAAGGCAATAAAATTTCCCTATGCCAAAGACCGAACCCCAACAGGCATAGGGTAGGGGAGGCAGTTTTACCTTGAGCTTTTCAGAATCCCTTATGGGCTTCCTTATATTTTCTTCCATCTCTTTCTTTGTGGTAAGTCATAAACCAGCAGAATGGTCGAGGCTGACCTAGGAAATTGCACCGGGTGAGATCTTGCGTACAAGTTTAACCACTGGCACGTCGACTCCCTTTTGATTCATCAAGAAAGGTCAATGAATCCTCAATGATGACCGTATAGGACCCAGTGCCCTAGTAACTTTGTCAACCTAATGCTGAAAGCAGGAAAATTAATGCCTTTGAAGGAGGCGCCTTTTTAAATTAACGCCTTTGAATGAGGCGCAGTTCTGAAGCTAACGCCTATGGAGAAGGTCGTCTTTTTTTAAATAACGCCCTTGTGTGGGCCGTCTTTTCAACAGAATTCAACAAAATTCAAAAACATTTTCAAATTAACGCCGTCACCTAGGGCGTCCTTTTTTTGAATAACGACCTAATCTAAGGCGCGTCTTTTGAAAAATAAATGAAAAATAAATAAATATAAAAAGAAAAGAAAAGAGGAAATGGGGTTTATTCTTCATGTGCGTGCTTGCATTATTGCATAGGGCATCTTGATTATTGTTTGCATACGTGTGCTTGCGTGTTGCATCTCCCTTTATTGGTTATTTCATTTGCCTTATTTAATTAAAGGCTTGGCCCCTTGACCCGCTATCCAGGTCAAAAGTAAAGGCACCCCTTGCTTATTGAGCAAGGGGCCAAGTCAAACAGATGAATTAACCTGTTTATTCAAGTGTGAACCACAGCTGCAGGTACACGGCAAAGTAAGGTAAAACAAAGAACGTGGAAAAGAAGCAAAGTACACAACCACAAGTACACAACTACACAAGTGCTCAGGTAACAAAAATGTCAATCTCATATATATATACATCATGAATATCTGAGTACAGGTGTGAGGGTGGGGGAGTACAAGTAAGTCTCTCAGCTCTCGCCTCCACCCTCCTCTCTCCTACTCTCTACCTCGTCCTTGCCGTCCCGAGGAGGCGCTGGTGGAGGGGGCATGGGCCCCCGTGAAGAAGATGGAAATTGAACCTGGCCCCCTACCTCGCTCCTCTCTCGAAGAGAAGAACCCGCCACAAAGGTGGAGCTGGTAAAAGAGTACCCCGCAGCACGTGCTCGCTCACGCCCTCGCTGGAGACGCTCCTCAGACACTCGTAGTCGCTCCTGAGAAAGGGCCAGCTGCATCCTCAGGTCTGTCAACTCACGATCGCGCGCCGCCACCTGCTCCTGGTACCGGGCACGGTTTGTCTGCTGATGCTCGTGGTGCCGGTCACGGTCCGCCAAGTGCTCCTCTCGCTCTCGAGTGCGCTCTCGTCGCTCCAGCTCAAGAGCAACCCGCAACTCTGCCACGTCCTGAGGCAGCTCCTCCCGCCGCCTCAGGGACCGCTCCAGCTCTGTAATCCGCTGCTCGCGGATGGCCAACTCTGTCCCGGCCAGGGCAGCCTGGGTACGTGCCGCCTGTAACTGTCTGGTCTGCAAACAGGTAAACAAATCATCAGTTCCCTTGTGCAATAATTCATGAATTAAGCAATACATGACGGAAAGTAAATCACTCACCTGGGCAGTCATCGCCTGCTGTCCCTCGCAGATGCAAGTGAGAGCGGCTCAAAGCTCCTCAGTCTGAAAAATGAATTTCATCAGTGCACTTTGAAATATATAATCAATAATTGAATGAGGTTTGAGTTTTAGAATTTACCCGTAAGGCGAGGTCGCGCTCTGTAGCCTCGGTCCGTGTGACAGCTCCCGCTAGCTGCTCTGCTAGTGCGGTCACCTCTGCACTGGGTCCCCTCGAGCTGGAGGCTTCCCCCGCATCTCTCCCTATGGCTCCCTGCTGGGCACGCTGCATTCATTGAAATCGTCAGTGGCTAATCATCAATAATTCAACAAAAATTCATTTGCATATAGAAATAATTTAAACACTCACCAGGGTCTCGAGGTCGGCCCGTGTGGCAGCTAGCTGGTCCTCCAGGCTGTGTAGATGGGCGTGGGCATCCATCGCCGCTATGTCCCGTGCATCCTGCATCCATTACATATTAATCACATGATGGATACATAAGCATTTGCATTTAATTTAGAAGCAATTGCATTCATACATACCCCTAGGACCCTCATCTGGGCTCGGCCGGCGTAAACCTCCCAGTAGCGCCGGAGGTACTCGGAGCTGTCGGTCGCCTGGGAGGTGACTCGGGTCCCGCCTCGCCGCCAGTCGGCGAACTGGTCCTCGAAGCGCACTCTCCAGTCGATCACCTTCGTGCGACCGCGTGTCTTCTTCCCGATTCCCCACGGCTCCCCTACCTCTATCCACTCCTGGTGTAGGCCCAGGGTCCTCATCACTAGCCTATCCCGTAATGGCTCGATCTCGCTCAAGCAGTGAACCCAAAGCTCATGCTCAAAGCGAGGTCGCCCTGCTACGACCCATGGCTGGCCCTTGTCGGTCATCCCCTCGTAAGGCCTCCATCGCACCTGCATCCATGAACATGCATGTCATCTCATCATAATCATAATAAATTCAAATAAACATAAAAAAAGGCATAACATTCATACCAACGAGGGAGGGAAGTCACGGAACTCTCTCCGTAGCACCCACAACTCGTAGCCGAGTGGGGCTCCAAACACGACTGGTAGCCAGCGCCGTGCTAGAGGGAAAAGGCCCTCACCTCCTGGCCGTGGGTCGACGCGCCCCATGGGCATGTACAGATGCCTCCAAACCTGCATCCATGCATTGCATTAGTGAGGCATTCACGTGCATAAAAAAGAAGAAAAAAAAAAGAGAGAGAAAAATATATAAGTGCATACCTGAAGAAAAGGTGAGAAGCCACTGACGGTCGTCTCTCGTCCTGTCCCCGTGGACAGGTCGGCTAGTAAGTGCGCCAGCAGTGCCGCTCCCCAGGTGTATCTGTCGACTCCCTCTAAGTCCTCGAGGATCCCTAGGAACCGGCAGTTGATGACGTCGCCCTTCGTGCCGAGCAATAGCCTCCCGAGCAGTAGCGGTAGAAACCTCCTCAAGTCTCGGTCTGCTCTCTCCCTGTCGGCTGGGTCCTGGCAATAGACTGCCCTAGCCCCATCGATCAATCTCTGTGAGAACTGCTCTAAGGACTCCCCTGACCTATGCCTAGCATCCCCTAAGCCCATCACTGTAGTCAGGTCGGTGCGGAAGATAGTCCTACACTCGCTAGGTGTCTCGTAGACCATCTCTAGCCCTAGCAGCCTCTGGACCAGCTCGGTATAGTCTGGTAAGGTGATCCCGCTCACTGCCTCCCCGTCTACCCTAAGTCCCGTGATCCTAGCTACATCCTCCAGGGTAGGAACCATATGACCCCAAGGCATCAGGAATGCCCGGCTAGTCCTATCCCATCTCTCCCTCAGAACCTGGATAAGTGGTAGGTCAGGTCTGACTGGCTCTATGCTAAGGAAGGCCCCGAACCCCATAGCATCTACCCTGGCTCTCTGGAACTCGGGGAGGCCGTAATATGTTGCTCGGACCATGACCCAGGAGATCCGTGTCCTCATCAACCCCTGCACGCATAAAGAAAGAAATTTTGGTTTAATTGTTCAATTATTCTTGTTGAAATTCACTTAATTGCCTTGGTTGAGATTTTGATGTTTGATTTGATTAACGACCATCCCCAGGTCGTGGTTTGTTTAATTAGCGCCCCTGAGGAGGGCGTGGTTTCTAAGTGAGCTTTGAATTAACGACCTACCCTAGGTCGTTGTTTACCTAAGAGACGCCCCGGTGGGAGACGTGGTTTTGAGGTTAATTTCTAAATTACTAAAAGGTTTTCCAATTGACGCCGTCCCAGGGTCGTCATTTGATTAAGTAACGCCTCTGAATAGGACGTTTTTCTTAAATGGGTTTTGGGTTTTAATAATTTATTCTAGAATTAATGAATTGGCGACCGCTGGTTTGGTCGTTCTTTGTTGAATTGACGCCCCGATGGGGGGCGTTGTTTTCCAGGGTTTTGAAAATAAAATAAAAACAGCATGCGATATAAATCATGGGAAAAATATATAATTGAACAAATGCACAGAATTAACAGCATGATTGATATAAAAAAATGATAATTCAAATGGACGACATGCTGAAGGGCGTGTTCTCATGAAGATCAGTTATTTTTCAGAAAATGAAATGAATTAACGACCCAGGGTTGGGCGTCTTATTCTTAAATCACGACGCCCCTGCGGGCGTCTTCTTTCTGAGTCTCAGGTTCTTCAACCCGAGGGCTATGGAAAATAAAAAAATGGAAATAAAAATAAAAAAATGGAAAAGAGGGGTCGGGGGGGCTTACCTTCTGTCATTTGGGTCCCGTTAGTTCTCCCCGGAGTTCGGGCCGTGGCTGCCATGGCCGTCGGAGTTGGCCACGGCGAGGCATGACCACCGCCATTGGTTCGCCGTCACCGCCTTCACCTTCATCTTCTTCCTCTTCTTCTTCCTCGTCTCCTCCCTCTTCATGCCCTTCGTCTTCTCGTTCTTCCCCGTCGTCGGCCGCCGTCGCTGGTGCGTCGCCGGCCACCGCCGCCGAATCTTCCTCAATCGCCACGGGGGGAACCTCCTCCTCGGCGTGGACGTCTTCGCCCAAATCAACCACCTCAGGGGCATTGACCCGTTGCCTCTTCAATCCACCGCCAGCCATGGCTAGGGCTAGGGTGTAAAGAGGGGTGTAGAGAATGAGAGAGATTGAGAGAGGGAAGGGGGTTGTCTTCGGTTAGGGTTCGCAGAGGGTTTGCAGAAGAAGGGAGGAGAGGACGAAGGAAGAAGAAGAAAGGAGGGAAAGTTAAGTCAAACGGTCAAAAAGAATTAATGACTTAAGGAAGGCCGTGTCTTATGGAATTAACGACTGAAAAAATGGGCGTTTCTTGATAATTGACGACATTGCTTAAGGCGTTATTTTTGTTTGCATGGGGAATGATAACCGTCGTCAGACGCATTCAATGGGGATTGATTGATGTGATGGGAGTGATGATTACTATTTCTGAATAACGACTATGCTTGAGGCGTTATTTATATAAAACGTGGCTTTGCTGAAGGCGTTACTTTTGGAATTTCAACGAATACTTTTTGGAATATAAATCGAATTAACGCCTTGTCTTAAGACGTTATTCAGTTAACGCCCACAGGTGAAGGCGTCAATTATGAGAGATCAATCATTGAAGATGACGTATGCTGAGGCGTCATTTATGGAATTAACGACATTGGCTGAGTCGTTATTTGCAACAGAACCGCAGGTTATTGGAAGATTTGATCAGAATCATTGTGTTATGGCTCAATCAGAATATTATCATTAATTTATTGGAATAAAAGATTACATTGCTTCAATGAGTCATTTTGGGCCTCAAGCTTCTTAAAGCAATTACATAAGACTTCCACTGTTCTCTGTCTTCTTCTACGTTCTCCACAAGATAATGGGTCTTGTTGATTTTCCACAGAGCTTGGATAGTTGTGCACTCTTCTCCATCTTCATTGCTGCCGAGATCCCGTGTCTTGATCGGAGGGAGATGAGATGGATCCTCGAAGATTTGCCGTGGAAGCCCAAGTTGAGGAAGGCACCGATGTGAGTTGTATAGTACAAAATATGAAGCGCCTATAAGTCGAAGGTCCGTGCCGGGGGAGAATCTTGCACGGAGTTCTTGAGTCTTGAGTATTCCCGGGGCGCAAGTAAAAAGGTTCTTTGGCATTACCTTGAGATGTTCTCTCCATTCCACTCTCTTTTTGATTTGAGATATCTGGTTCATCACCCTATTGCTTATTCCTAATGAACCGGTCATGTAAGAGAGTGGGCTTTATGAGAAGATTCTGGAAGGTTGTTGGGTCTCCTCACATGGATCGAACTTGAAGTGGAGATCTACCCAACTTGAGAGTGCTAGCATGCACCCATAGATGGGTCTTCCCGTTGCCGCCGAGGTAAGCCCGCTATAGAGATAGGCTAGAATTGCCGCTCCCGCTCTCTCCCCTTCCCATAGGCTCACTATTGCACTTAATTGGGTTTCCTCCAAGAAGTCTTCTGTGGAGGGGAACAAGATTGCTCCCGCCAAGCACACCACGAAAGCCTTTGCCACACGCTCTATCTCTTCGTCTTCTTTAGCTTGATCGGATATCTTGTACACCCAAGAAGCAAGCTTTAAGAGATTGATTCCTTTTGTAGCTTTGATTTGGTTCACTAAGTTTGGGCTGGGAATTAAACTTGTTAGTAGCTCATGTGAGGAGACTGGTCTTGGCATGATGGCCATTTTTTTCCTCTTCCCCTTGCTTCATTCTCTTTAAACCCAAGAGCATCTCTAGTTCTTCTAACAAGATTGTGGCTTCAAAAGTTGAGAATAGGAAGGTATGAGTGGAAGGGTGCCATATTTCAATTAGAGCTCCTATGGCAGCCCAATCAAGGTGAATCTGGTCATAATGTTTGGCATGGGTGACTAGGCTTAAGAGGTGCCATCTTGTTAAGAAGACCCTCATGTCTGAAGAGAACTTGGAGAGAAGAAGAGGTAGCCACTTAATCTTTGTGAATCTCCTGGCTCCTGGAACATTTGGATAATCCTGAAGGTAAAAGAAAGGAACAGAGAGAAGGATGAGAATACAGAACAGAAGGACTATAAAGATATGAAAGAAAGAACAGAAAGAAATAATTCCACTTTACCTGGTTCATGGCAATTCGACTGCTGATATGCCCATTGATTTCGGTGAGTCTGAGAGTGGAACTCTTGGATCTTTTAATAGCTCTCTCCATCTTCGGTCTGCAGGTAGAGCTTGAGCGGTCACAGCACCTGTGAACAGATAGAGGAAGCAGAAGAAGCAGGAATTCGATGAATGTGCTTTGATTTTAAGGAAGTTTCTTCCTTTTTATAGAAGTTTGGAAAGTTTAATGCCCGTTCAGAGTTGCAGGTTGATTACAATTAGGATCGGGCTTAGCTTTCGAGTCGGAGACGGAAGCGCGTTGTTAATTAACGTCCTCTCTTAGGGCGTCAATTGTTGAATTGACGACTTGACCGAGGTCGTGTTTTATTTCGCGTCTCCAGGAGAGTCGTCTTCTTCTTGAACTCTCGGTGCATTTAACGCCTTGATGAAAGGCGTGTTTTATCTTTAGACGCCTTGATGTCAGTCGTCTCTTATAAATTTGACTCCATGCACCACAGTCGTTATTTTATTGGCTTGAAAGTTTGGTTCTTCTATGTTTTGATGAACTTAAGTGCTATCTTTTAATTGGAGTTATTTGTGATTAAGCACTTATGATCATGTCTTGCTTTGAATTGAGGATTATTTCTGATCACTTCATGCTTTGAAAGGCCTAATGAATTTTCAAGTGCAGAGGAGGTTACAGGTTTTGAGGCGTCTGGATCACTCGTGGGAGTAACATCATTCCATTTTTGCATTTCTTTCCTGTGAGCATTGTTACTATATGGTATCTACACTATTATAGCATATCAAGGACCTTGTGGTTCTGATGAACCTGGAATTTGAGTTCCCCTTCATCAAAAACAGTGATAATTCCAGGAGAGTCTTGATCACACGGATAGGCCGTTGAGTCATTAAAGATTTGGGACGATGGTTCCACTTTCTGGGTTGATGCGCGGACAAACGGGCTTCGGCTTAGTGTCAGCTCAGAGATCTGGATTCTTGACCAAATCTAGATGGCTTAGCAATATTATCCTTGATTATTTTCTATTTTTTGTTTGTTTTATCTTTTTCTTTTAGCCCAGCATGCATCATATAGGACTTTGAGCTTCATGATGAAAATCTTCATATTATGGCAATAATGAAGGTCACTCGCTCTTGATTGAGTTGACAGGAGATATTCCACTCCAAATCGAGTACTTTATTCTCTCTGAAGCCGCTCAGGCTAGTTCCTTGAAACTGTTCCTTTTGCTGGATCTTCATCTCGATTCCCTTTATTTTTCTGCAAATCCACCTTGGTTGTAGCACGTCCACATTGACTGGTAACCGCTCTCCAATGGTGTCTCCCTGTCGTGCCCACGTGCACATTTTATTTACTTAGTTTAGTCTCCTTTATCCAGCAAATCGATGCTTCCTTGGAATCACCTAGAGTTTGTTTCACTTTGAATCTTGGAAAGATTTCTGATGCTTAGTGTCTGAGGCGTGTCACATCACACCTTGACATCTACTTATCAGTTCATTCCACTTCATTTCGCTTGTTGTACTTTCACTTTCGCTTCATTCCGTCTCACTCCCTTCCAAAGCAGACGCCAAGGCGCGGCAGCTGTAGACACGCCAAAATTGACGCTTTGTTGATCAAATCTCATGTCACTATGTTAACGCCCCAAGGTGAACTTCAATATTTCTATAATATAAAGTTTTTCTATTTTTGTGTGTTTTTATGATTTATTCTTGCATTTTTGGAATTCACGACTTGAAGAGGGGCGTGTTTTAAATAGCGACCTAATCTGGGGCGTGTTATTAAGAAAGGACGACCACATAGAAGGGCGTCAATTCCTGGTATTTTACGAGTCCCACCCCGATTGAAATCAATGATTAACGTCCTTCCATAGGGCGTGTTTTTGTTTAACGCCTTTGCTTCAGGCGTCTTTTCGCAATTTTCAAATAAAGAAGGTTTTTATTATCAAAATTGAATCAAGGTAGTGACGCCTTGATCCCGGTCGTGTTTTGAATTAATGCCCTGGAGCAGGTCATCAATTCTGAATTGACGCCCTTTGGTAGGTCATGTCTCACCCTTTCGTGTCCTGCTTAAACTCGCCTTTCCTAAAGAGTTCCCTACCTTTCTTGATCACCTTGCTCGATCTGGGAACTAGAGTCCTTGCCGTTAACGACCACTACTTATTCTTATCTTCCCAAATCTGTGTCTATCTGTGATCGAGACCCTATAAAAGAGTCCCCTGGTTGATCTCGCGCAAGGTTAGAGACAGAGAAGGTTAGACAGGGAGAGACAGATATACGCATAGACGCACACACATATAGAGGTTCACGGGTGCTGGGTAATCAAAGAGGAAAACCCCCTTCATCGGTCGGCCGATAGAAGGTGGAGGAAGGAACCACATCCATCCCGCATCCTATTATCACCAGGTATTCGCGATCATCTTTTCTTCTTATTGAGGTAAGTCCTCTGGCGATCACTCTCCTTAGTAGCACCACGTGCTCTTTTACTCCCTTTTCATTATTCTTATGCATATGCATATTATTATATTTTTTGTCTTAAAAGTGGATTATTTTCCATGATTCACAGATGGCTGATCCTTTTATTTGCAAAATCATGAACGCCATCATCACATTTATCAACTGCTCGCCAGGTAGGTAAGTCAGGTAAGTATCCCGATCCCTAGTCCTTATTGCATTACTATATGGTATCTATGATATATTACCTCGAGAACTGGCAGGTTTTTTTTTTCTCCAAAAAGCCCTGCCTAGGGACAGATGGGAGGAACCACCATCAGACCACTAGGAGGTGAATTTTATTGCTAAAAAAGATAGAATAGAGATTACATCACTTTGATGCTGGGTAAACCCAGCTTATCCAATCGAGCCTCTCCCTGTATAATTGAGGGTAACTCATTGTAAAAGAAAAAAGCATTACATTTTGATGAGCAAGCTATGGAGGCCAAAGAATCCGCTACTTTATTGCCTTCTCTGTAAATATGATCAATCTTGTCATACTGTGTAATAGATCTCCTTATCTCTTTGACATATGAAAGGATAGACCAAGGGCATTGATATTCCTGTTTAATAACTCGAACAAGAACTTGTGAGTCACATTCAATGTGTGCTGGGTGGTTTGATATTGTATGGAGGTATTTGATGCCATCAATTAAGGCCCTTGCTTCTGCTACAAGACTGTTGGTCTGGCCATAATAGTGTGAGTAGGCAAGAATAACATTGCCACTGTGATCTCTGATAACACCTCCTCCTCCAGATGTTCTATTGGGTTTACAAGCACCATCAGAGTTTAATTTAAGAAATGGCCAAGGGGGGCATATCCATTTGATGATTTTCAGCTGAGCACCATTTGAGAGGTGAGTAGGAATACCAAACTTTTCCAGAATCTTCCATTTGCTGATGTCTGATTCCTTTAAATTGGCACTAACACAAACCTGTTTCACTTGATTGATGATTTGGTGGAGAACACTATTTTTTGAAATGGTTCTTCCTTCATATCTCACAGCATTCTGAGCTCTCCAAATATCCCAGAAACCATATCCTATGACTGCTAGAATCAGGTGGCCAAGAGCAGATTTCAGTTTAATTTGGCTGGCAGCATTCGAAATAAATGATGTAACAGAGTTTCCTTCCAATTGTAGTCCCACTGATTTGAAATACGACCATATGTGAGAAGCTAGCTCACTGTGTAAGAACAGATGAGTCATGTTTTCCCCATGGTGAATCTGACAGCAGGAACAAATAGAGCACATTTGCACACCCAGACGCTGAACATTAGAGTCAACAGGGAGGCAGTTTTGAAGTATTTTTCACAGGTGCACAGATATTTTCGTTGGGAGCCATTGTGACCAAAGCTTATCCCAATGTATGGCTATCTGATTGGAGGCCCTTTCGGACAGAACCTGATAAGTAGATGCCACTGAACATCTTCCTGAGGAGGACAAACTCCACACCTGGAAATCAGCATCTTGGGTGAGAGTAGTGTTAGTGATAGCTGCTTTGATTGGTGCTGGCAAGCAACTATCCATTAATTCCATTTCCTCTCTTGAGGCATGCAGCAGGAAACCATTTACTGTGATGTTAGAGTTTGGAATGGTATTAGCAGGAACAAATTCAGCCAAGCATTGATTTCCAATCCAGTTATCATACCAGAAATTTGTGAGCTTTCCATCTCCGAGGATGACCTTGTTAAATTGGAGAACAAGAGTTTTTGCCTTGATCCAGCTTCTTCTGGAAGGTCCACTCATACTTTTGAAATGCACATCTCTCAAATGTCCCTGACCAATATACTTGGCTCTGAAATATGTGGCCCACAAGGAGTTGGAATGCAAGGCCTGCCATAACATCTTAACTCTTAAGGCTATGTCCAATTGCCTAAGTGACATAATGCCAAGGCCGCCCTGAGAATTAGGTCTACAAATCTGATCCCATGATCTCCAGTGCCTTTTGTTCCCATTCGGAGAAGAACCCCAAAAGAAATTAGTAAATGATTTCTCAAGCAAAAGATGTGTTCCTGAGTGAAGGGGTGAAGTAGAAAGGGAATATATTGGAATAGAAGTGAGCACATGCTTTATCAGAATCAACTTTGCACCTTGAGAGAGTAATTTAGATTTCCAACCAAAGATTCTCTTTTGAATGGTGTGTATTATACGAGTAAAATGCACTTTTTTACTTCGGCCTAAAACCAGAGGGAAGCCAAGATACTTATAAGGAAAGCTATGTTTGGTGAAGCCTGTAAGAGTGGAGATCCGAGTGGTAATGGAGTCATTTGTCTTTGGATGCAAGAAAAAACCACTCTTACTAGCATTAATGAGCTGGCCTGACCCCAATTCATAAGTGTTGAGAATTTTCAATAAGTTCCTGACAGAGACAAGGCTGGCCTTACTGAAAATCATGGTGTCATCTGCAAACAACAGATTGGATATTGGGGGACACCTCCGAGGCCCTTGGAAACACTCAATCTGTCTATTTAAATGGGCTTCCTTTAAGGATCTGCTCAAGCTTTCCTCAGCAATGATAAATAAGGAGGGGGCAATTGGGTCACCTTGCCGAACACCCCTTGAAGATTTAAAAAAACCTGCTGCATCTCCATTCAATAAAACTGAAAACCAGTAGTTCTTGACCATCTTTCCAATCAGTTGAATGAAGGACAGACTGAAACCAAACCTGTGAAGAACAGCAAACAAGAAATCCCACTCTAATCGATCATAAGCCTTGGCCATGTCTAATTTAAAAATGACATTCTTGCCTCTGGTTTTTCTACCCAATTCCTGAGTCAGTTCCTGTGCTAGAGCAATATGTTCTGTTATGTGCCTCCCCTTGACAAATGCAGTCTGTTCATTAGATATTATGCTTGGAAGAATAGAAGCCAGCCTTTCATTTACAATGGAAGAAATAATCTTGTAAAAAAAATTGCATAAACTGATAGGTCTGTAGTCCGAGATGTCCACAGCATTAGGCTTTTTGGGTATAAGAGCAATTAAAGTGGATGTAACAGTTCTTGGGAGAGGTAGTGGATGTAGATCGGATTAAAATCCGCTCTTTTGTTGGGGAAATTAAATATGACAAAGGGATAAATAATGCAAAAGAATGCAATAAAAATAGCACGAGGTGCTAAAGTGGAGATGATGTGATCGCCAGAGGGGTTACCTCAATAAGAAGAAAAGGAGATCGCGTGTACCTGATGGAAATTAGGATGCGGGATGGATGTGGATTTCCTCCTCCAACTTCAATCGGCCGGCCGATGAAGTGGGTCTTCTTAGTTGATTACCTTGTAAAAAGACAATGAAAACAAGCAAAAGAGAGAGGGATCAGCCAGAGTGCTATAGTATCAATCCAAAACTAACATGAAATGATGAAAAGACATCAACGTGCGCACCTTTTTTTTTGTTTTTTTTTAACCCCTAGAAGAGAACTAGGGAAAGGATATGATATGTTGATATGTAATGCAATAAGAAAACTAATGATAGGATGACAGTGATGATGAATATGCTTAGAAAACAAATGAAATAAGCACGATAGCCCTGCTCTTCCTGACGAGAGTAAAGGGAAGCCGTGAAGGTATTGAACGGATGCAGAGGGATGGATGAAGCACGCCCCTGATGCAGAGGGATGGAGTGGAAGCAGGCGTTCAACCTTCTGAATACTTCAAATGCTTTGAATGCTTAACCCGGTTAACCTCTTTCACGATCGAATGATATTTCCTTTTATAATGCTTCAATCGGATGATCAAACCAAGGAAATGATAAGAACAGGCAATGAGGCATCCAGGGAAGGATCAAGATCGAGCAAGAGTCCCATGGATGGTAGGGAACTGTGAGGAAAAGATGGAAAAAGGAAGGACTCTGGATGAAACACGACTCAAGCCAGGGCGTCAATTTATGAATTGACGACCTGCCACAGGACGTTTATTGAAACACGACCTAGGAAAGGCCGTTTCTTCCTGGATTTAATTTTGGTAATAAAACTTTCTTTGTTTAGAAATTCCTGGAACACGCCTGAGGTAACGGCGTTGCTTAAAACACGCCCTGAGGTAGGACGTTACGCAGAAAATACTTTTTTTATTTTGAAAATAGATAATTCCAGAAATTAATGGATAATACCAGGAATTGACGCCCTCACCTATGGTCGTCCCTTCTTTTGAAACGACCTATGACAGGTCGCGACTTTTGAAAGTAACGCCCTTCGTTAGGTCGTGAATCACGAAAAATGCGGGAAAAATGCATAAAACTTACAAAAATAGAAAAACTTTCATGTTATAGGAATATTGAAGTCCACTTGGGGCGTTTACATAATGACATGAGATTTGATCAACATAACGTCAATTTTAGCGTGTCTACAGCTGCCCCGCCTTGGCGTCTGCTTTGCAAGGGAGTGAGACAGAAATGGAATGAAGTGTAACGAAAGGAATTAAGTGGAATGAACTGATAAGGAGACGCCAAGGTGTGATGTGACACGCCTCAGAACATTAAGCATTTGAAATCTTTTCAAGATTCTGAGTGAAACAACTCTGAGTGGTTCCAAGGAAACATCGATTTGTTGGATAAAAGGAGATTAAACTAAGTAAATAAAGGGTGTGCGCGTGGGCACGACAGGGAAAGACCATTGGAGAGCGATTACCAGCCAACGTGGACGTGCTACAACCAAGGTAAATTTTACAGAAAAGTAAAGAGAATTGGGATAGAGATCCAACAAAAGGGACACTTTCAAGGAATCAGCCTGAACGGCTTCAAATAGAATGAAGTACTTGATTTGAAGTGGAATATCTCATGTCAACTCAATCAAGAGCGAGTGAACTTCATTATTGCCATAATATGAAGATTTTCAGCATGAAACTCAAAGTCCTATATGATGCATGATGGGCTAAAAGAAAAGATTAAAACAAACTAAAATAGAAAATAATCAAGGATAATATTGCTAAGCCATTTAGATCTAGTCAAGAATCCACATCTCTGAGCTAACACTAAACCGAAGCCCGTTTGTCCGCGCATCAACTCAGAAAGTGGAACCGTCGTCCCAAACCTTTAACAACTCAACGGCCTATCCGTGTGATCAAGACTTTCCTGAAATCGTCATCGTTTTTGATGAAGGGGAACTCAAATTTCAGGTTCATCAGAACCACAAGGTCCTTGACATACTATAATAGTGTAGATATCATATAATAATAATGCTTACAAGAAACAGATACAAGGTGACAAGATGTTACTCCCATGAGTGGTCCAAACATCTCGAATCCTGCAAACTTTTGCACTTGAAACTTATTAGCTTTTATCCATCAATTCAGAACATGACATGATGATAAGTGCTTAATCATAAACAATTTTACCAAAATAATAGCACTTAAGTTCATTAAAAACATGGAGAGGTCAAAAATCCGTAAGCCAATAAAACACGCCTAAGAACATGGCGTTAACAGCATGAAAGACGCCTGACCATAGGTCGTTAAACATTTAAAACACGCCGTACTCAAAGGCGTAAACAGTAACGGAAGCTTTAGAAGAAGACGCCCCATGTTAGGGCGTTAAATAAAACACGACCACTGGTCAGGTCGTCGAATCAAAAATAGACGCCCTTACACAAGGCGTTAATTCAGCACGAACCTCCGTTTCTAAATCAAGAACACAGTCCTTAACTTAATCAAACTTCTATCTTCGGGACTCTTCAGGACTCTTCAAATCCTTATAAAAAGGAAGGCTTTCTTTCAATCAAACCAACCGAATCTCTCTGCAGCCGTCCAAGCCTTCTGTTCTTCTTCATCTGCAGGTTGCAACTGCTGCTCAAACTCTTCCTGCAGCGGCGATGGACAGGATGATGAAGAAACCTAGAATCTCTACTCCCAGAATTACTGAAGTACAAGGGCACATAAGTAATCGAATTGCTTCGAATCAGGTAAGCTATTCCTCTGTTAATGCTCTGTACTATTCCTTCTGCCGAACTCTCCTCTTATATTTCATATGCTTATGCTTGTTACTGCATGTGTTATGTTTTCTTCTCACAGGATTACCCAACTCTTCCAGGAGCTAGAAGATACATCCAAATCAAATGGTTGCCCCTCATCCTCTCCAAATTCACCTTAGATATGAGGGTATATGTGGCTAGATGGCATCTCTTAGGATTGATAACCCATGCCAAACATTATGATCAAATCCACATAGATTGGGCTGCCATAGGAGCATTGATTGAGACATGGCATCCTTCCACTCATACTTTCTTATTTTCCACATTTGAGGCCACCATCTTGCTGGAAGAAGTAGAGTTGATCTTAGGCTTAAAAAGGATGAAACACGGAGAAGAAGAAAAGATGGCCATCATGCCAAGGCCAATCTCCTCCCATGAATTGCTAACCTTATTGATACCTAGCCCAAATATAGTGAACCAAATCAAGGTCACTAAAGGAATTAACCTCTTGAAGCTCGCCTCGTGGGTGTACAAGAGAGCGGATCAAGCTAAAGAGGAAGAGGAGATAGAAAGAGTGACCAAAGCCTTCGTGGTGTGCTTAGCAGGAGCACTCCTATTCCCATCCATGGAGGACTTTCTAGAGGAGTCCCAATTGAGCGCAGTGGTGAGCTTATGGGAAGAAGAAAGAATTGGACCGGCGATCCTAGCATATCTCTATAGCGGGCTCACTTCGGCGGCCATGGGAAGGCCCATCTACGGGTGCATGCTAGCATTCTCTAGCTGGATTGATCTCCACTTCAAATTCGATCCATGCCACGAAGCCCAACAATCGTCAAGGATCTTTTCCAAAAGTCCGCTTTCTTATATCACCGGCTCGTTGGGAATAAGCAATAGGGTGACGAACCGCATTCCTCAAATCAAGAAAAGGGCGGAGTGGAGAGAACACCGTAAGGTAGTGCCCAAAAAACCTCTTTACTTGCGCTCCGGGAATACTCAAAATGCAGGAACTTCGCGCAAGATTCTCCATCGGCACGGACCTTCAACTTATTGGCGCATCCGAGCTCATCTTGTACAATGCACACCGGTGCCTTCCTCAGCTCGGGCTTCCAAGGCAAGTGCTAGAAAACATCTCCCATCTTCGTCCAATCAAATCAAGGGATCTAGGCAGCAATGAAGATGGAGAGGAGGCAATCACCATTCAAGCTCTGTGGAAGCTAAGCAAGCTTCATCACCCTGTAGAAGACTTGGATGAAGACAAGGAACAGTGGAAAAATTATGTAATCTCTTTGAGGAAATTAAGGCCCAAGGTGGCTCATTAGGCATTATAGTTCCTTTCTTTCAAATAATAAAGATTGCTTTTCTGATTGAGCTGATTATTACTATGATTATGATCAAAATTTTCCAAAACATGTGTTTCTGTTGCAAATAACGCTTCAAATAAGGACGTGAATCAACTGAAAGGCGCCGTATCCTAGGGCGTCTCCTTTTCAATTTGACGCCCGCAGGAAAGGGAGTTAATTAAATAAAACCTTCAGACAAGGCGTTAATCTATTCAAATCTCAAAGAATATAATCGTTGAATCATCAAAAATAACGCCTTCTCCTTAGTCACTTATAAAAAATAACACGCCCTCAACAGAGGCGTTACTCTAAGCCAGCAATGATGACTTTCATTACATCAATCAACGCCCATTCAATGCGTCTGACGACGGTTATCGTTCCCCATGCAAAACAAATTAACGCCCTAATGAACATCGTCTACTTGTATAAAACGCCCAAGTCATGGTCGTGAATTCCATTAGAAACGCCTTCCATTAGGGCGTGTCTTCTTTTCAAAACCCAAAAGTCATCGGCCCCTTTCTTCTTCCTCCTTCCGTCCTCATTCTCTCTCTCCGCAAACCCTAACCGAAGCCCCCTCTCGACCTCCCTCTCTCGATCTCTTCTCTCACTCTCTCAATCTCCCTCTACCCTAACCCTAGCCATGGCCGGTGGAGGACACAAGCGCCAGAGGGTAGCCGCCCCAGAGGTCGTTGACCTCGACGCCTCCCACGCCCAAGAGGAACCCGCCGTGGAGGAGCTCGCCATCGTGGCCGTTGAAGAACCGGCGGTGGTTGCCGGCGGCGACGAGGCCGAAGGAGCACCAACAGAAGAAGGAGGAGAAGACGAAGGTGGAGAAGAAGAAGAAGAAGAAGACGGTGGACCACCGCCCACGGCGGCGGTCGCTCCCCGGGGTCAACTCTGGCGGCCCAGACGGCCACTGCCTAGGCCACAACCCCAGAAGCACAAAAAGGTAGGTTCCCCCTCCCCAATTCCATTTTTTTTATTTTATTTTCATTTTATTTTTATTTTTCTTGATTTTTCAAGGCCCTCGGGCGCGAAACCTGCAACTCAGAAAAGAAACGTCTCCCATGGGGGCGTTAATCACAAACGAAACGCCCTGACCCAGGGCATAAATTTCTTTTATTTTCTGAAAATTAATTAACCTTCATGAAAAACGCCCTGAAGCATGTCGTTTCTTCAAAAATTATGATTTTTCATTAATTCCATGCCCATTAAATGTTTTCATTAACTATTTCGCATGCTGCCATTTTTATTTGAATTATCTGAAAATCATGAAAGCCACGCCCCTCACCAGGGCGTGATTTAACAGGAAACGCCCAAACCAGAGGGCATCTCTTCATTAACTCTTTATTTAAACTGAACGGTGCTAAATGGAAAACGCCCCAGCCAGCGGCGTGATTTGAAAACATTTTAGGATTTTTAGAAATCAACAACATGTTCACGCCCTACACAGAGGCGTTTCAAAGATGAAAACGCCCTCAGCCAGGACGTTACTTTAACAGAAAAACGCCCCCTTTAGGGGCGTGAATTTACTAAGAAACGACCTGAGGAGGGTCGTGACTTCCAAAACATTAAGATCAATGCCCAGGCAAAACCAAATGCAATTACACAAGATTAACCAAACAATTGAGCAAAGTTCTTCTCTTTTAATGCGTGCAGGGGCTGATGAGGACCCGTATCTCATGGGTCATGGTCTGGGCAGCATACCAGGGTCTCCCCGACTTCCAAAGGGTTAGGGTAGATGCTATGGGGTTCGGGGCTTTCCTTCCATTGAGCCATTTAGACCCGACCTAGCACTTATCCAGGTTTTACGGGAACGTTGGGATAGGGTGAGTCGGTCCTTTCTGATGCCCTGGGGGCACATGGTTCCTACCCTAGAGGATGTGACTAGGATTACGGGGTTGAGGGTGGATGGTGAGGCTGTGAGTGGGTTCACCTATCCTGACTACACGGAGATGGCCCAGAGGTTACTAGGGCTGGATATGGTCTATGTGGTGCCGAGCGAGTGTAGGACCATCTTCCGTACAGACCTGACTACGGTGATGGGTTTAGGGGATGCCAGACACAGGTCAGGGGAGACCTTAGGTGAGTTTGCACAGAGGCTGACCGACGGGGTGAGAGCGGTATGCTGCCAGGACCCGACTGACCATGAGAGAGCGGATCGAGACCTGAGGAGGTTCCTGCTACTGCTGCTCGGGAGATTATTGCTGGGGACGAAAGCCGACGTCATCAACTGCCGCTTCTTGGGCATCCTTGAGGACCTGGAGACAGTTGGCACTTACGCTTGGGGTGCAGCCTTGCTGGCACATTTGATAGCTGATCTGTCCATGGGTACCGGATGAGAGACGACCGTCAGCGGCTTCTCACCTCTTCTTCAGGTATGCAATTTTCTCATTTTCATATCTTTTTCTCTTTATCTCTTTTTTTTTTTATGATGCATGTGAATGCCTTACTAATGCAATGCATGGATGCAGGTGTGGAGCCACCTATACATGTCGATGGGGCGCGTTGACCCACGGCCCGGAGCTGAGGGATCTTTTCCTCTGGCGCGACGCTGGTTACCAGTCGTCTTCGGTGCCCCACTCGACTATGAGTTGTGGGTTCTACGGAGAGAGTTCCGCGACTTCCCTCCCTCGCTGGTATGTATGAATGAATGATATGCATTTCTTTTAAATTGATTTGAATTGATTATGATGAAATGATATGTATGAATGCAGGTGCAGTGGAGGCCTTACGAGGATATGACAGATGAGGGCCAACCTTGGGTCGTATCGGGGCGACCTCGCTTTGGGCGTGAGCTGTGGCTGCACTGCCTGAGTGAGATCGAGCCGTTATGGCTTCGGTTGGTGATGAGGACCCTGGGCCTGCCCCAGGAGTGGATCGAGGTCGGAGAGCCTCGAGGCATAGGAAAGAAGACCCGCGGTCGCACCAAGGTGATCGACTGGAGGGTACGTTTTGAGGAGCAGTACGCCGACTGGCAGCGTGGCGGGACCAGAGTCACCTCTCGCGCGACTGACAGCTCCGAGTACCTCCGGCGCTACTGGGAGGTATATGCCGACTGACCCCAGATGAGGATCTTAGGGGTATGTATGAATGCACTTATTTCTAAATTGAATGCAAATGCTTATGTTTCTATCATGTGACTAACATGTAATGGATGCAGGATGCGAGGGACATAGCGGCGATAGATGCCCAGGCCCACCTACACAGCCTGGAGGACCAGCTAGCCGCCACACGGGCAGACCTAGAGACCCTGGTGAGTGCTTAAATTACTTCTATATGCAAATGAATCTTTTTGTTGAATTATTGATGATTAGCCACTGACGATCTCAATGAATGCAGCGTGCCCAGCAGGGAGTAGTGAGGAGAGATCCAGGGGAGGCCTCTAGCTCGAGGGGACCTAGCGCGGAGGTGACCGCGCTATCAGAGCAGCTAGCTAGAGCAGTTGCACGGGCCGAGGCAGCAGAGCGGGACCTCGTCTCATGGGTAAATTCTGAACTCAAACTCAGTCAGTTCAATTATTGATTAAATATAGCATTGTGTACTGATAAAAATTCGTTTTTACAGACTGAAGAGCTTCGAGCCGCTCTTATCTGCGTAGACGAGAGCTTCCGAGCGACGAGCTCACATGTGAGTAATTCAATCATGCATTGTTAAATTATTGAATTATTGCATTTATTGTGGAATTGATGATTTGCTTACCCTTTTACAGGTGACTCAGCTTCAGGCCGTACGTACCGAGTTGGCGATCCGTGACCAGCGGATCTCAGAGCTTGAGAGGTCCCAGAGGCGACGAGAGGAGCTTCCTCAGGACGTGGCCGAGCTGCGGGTGGCTCTTGAGATGGAGAGACGTGAGCGTGCTCGAGAGCGGGAGGAGCACTTGGCGGACCGTGCCCGTCACCACGAGCTACAGCAGTCAGAGCGTGCCCGGTACCAGGAGCTGGTGGTAGCACACGAGCGTGAGCTGGCAGACTCGAGGATGCAGTTGGTCCTTGTTCAGGAGCGGCTACGAGTTGCTGAGGAGCGTCTCCAGCGAGGGCGTGAGCGAGCTCGTGCTGCGGGATACTCCTTTACTAGCTCCACTTTTGTTGCGGGTTCTTCTCTCCGAGAGAGGAGTGAGGCAAGGGGCCAGGCTCGAGTTCCAGCTTCTTCTCGGGGGCCCATGCCTCCTCCACCAGCGCCAGCTCGGGACGGTGAGGAGGAGGTTGAGAGTAGGAGAGTAGAGGAGGGTGGAGGCGAGAGCTGAGAGATTTACTTGTACTCCTCCACCCTCACACCTATACTTAGACATTCATGATGTATATATATATGAGATCGAGATTTCTTTTGTTACCTGAGCATTTTGTGTGGTTGTGGCCTTGTGTTTGTGTACTTTCTTCTTTCCACGTTCTTCGTGTTTGCTTTACTTTTGTCCTGTATCTGCAGCTGCGGTTTTCACTTGAATAAAACAGGTTAATTCATCTGTTCGACTTGGCCCCTTGCCCAATAAGCAAAGGGTGGCAATGTTCTGACCTTAATGACGGGTCAAGGGGCCAAGCCTTTAATCAAATAAGGTAAAATGAAATAACCAATAAAGGAGAGATGCATCATGCGAGCACACATATGCAAACAAAAGAAATATGCACAGGCAGAATGCAAGCATACGGACGAAGAATGTATTTTTCTATATTTTTTTGTTATTTTCTTGAAAAACGCACCTTAGATTAGATCGTGACTCAGGTGAAAGACGCCCTCGCAGACGGCGTGCACTTTTGAAAGGATCTTAGAATTTGGTGAAAAGACGACCTGAACAAGGGCGTTAATTTTATAAAGATGACCCTCACAAGGGCGTGAATTAAATTAAAAACGCCTTAAGGAAAGGCGTGAATTATATGAATTTTTGAAAAAGATTGACAAGGCTATCAAGATCGCGGGCCCTACACGGTCACCCTCTAGGATTCATTAATCTTTCTTGAATAATTAAAAGGGAGTCGACGTGCTCGAAGTTGACTTATATTCGAGATTTCGCACAGTGCAATTTCTTAAGTTCGTCTTGACCATCCTGCCAGTTCGTGACTTTACCACATTGAAAGGATGGAAGAAAATATAAGGGAAGCCCATAAGGGGTTCTGGGATGCTCAAGGTAAAGTTACCTCCCTCTGCCCTATGCCTGTTGGGGTTCGGTCTTTGGCGTAGGGAAATTTGTTACCTTTTTTTCCCTTTTATAATGCATGCATACGCCCAAGGTTTTCCTTGCGGGGACTTTGCCCTCTTGACATGCTTTTCTTTTCATAACTTGACTTTCACTTTGGAATTGATTTGCATTGATGAAAAATAAACCTAATTGTACTTGGGCTTTTTGTGACATTTGCTCCCTTTTGGGCCTTGACTTCCACCTACTAGGGCGGCGGACAGGCTTGGCGCATCTGCCTCGAGGTCTCCCTTCCTCCCTTATGGACCGAAGAAGAAAAGAACGGGTATTGTCTTTCACTTTTAGTCAGGTTTTTTGACTTTCCATCAGATTTTGCACTGCTTGAGTTCAAGAATAAAGCGTGTAGTGTGTGCGGGAATCAACCCCATTTTTAAGTTACCAAGACTGATAAATGAATTCTGAATTTTGACCTTTCGGGCCTTGATCTTTTGTGTGCCATGGCAATAATTTTGAAAGCCTTTTTAGTTTGTTTTTTTTGAAATTTCTTTGTTTTTTTTTTTGCTTTCGTAATTTATATTTTTTTTTTTTGAATTTTGGCAAATATTCCCTTTTTTTTGGATTTTGGAAAATATTTATTTTTTGTTGGATTTTGAAGAATATTCATCATTTTTTTTTGTTAGATTTTGGAAAATATTCATTTTTTTGTGGATTTTGGGAAATCAGGGGTAGTATTTCTTAAGATACAAACCATTCCAACGGTGAGTTAACTCTTCACCTTCAGCATTAGTTAGTTTATAAGCATTGCCAGGAAAAACTTCTTTTATAACGAACGGTCCCTCCCAATTTGGTTGGAGTTTTGAGCGGGGGCCACCCGGCTTAACAAAAATTCTCTTGATTACCATCTCACCGACTTTAAATTTTCTCTCTATTACTTTCTTTTGGTAAAAACGTGAGAGCCTATTTTGATAAACGCGCGCATGCTCAGCGGCGACCAGACGCTTCTCATCTAGGAGTTCTAATTGGGCAAGGAGTGAATCACGACGTTCATCAATAGAAAGTTCCTCATCCAATTGTACTCGCAGAGAGGGAATAAGAATCTCATAAGGACTACTGCCTCCATCCCATAAGTGAGGGCGAAAGGGGTTTGCCCAGTGGGAGTGCGAATGGAAGTGCGGTAGGCCCAAAGAGCTTCAACCAGCTTGTCTGGCCAGTCTGAAAATTTATTAGCCTCACACGTCTTTTTAACGATTTTGATCAAAGTTTTGTTTGTTGCCTCTGCTTGGCCATTGCCCTGTGGATAATAGGGAGAAGAATGATGCAATGCAATGTTATACCTGCTGCAGAGTTCCTTGAGCTCTTGAGAGATAAATTGAGGTCCGTTGTCGATGACGATGGTGCTCGGGATGCCGATCCTCGTGATGATATTCTTCATGATGAATTTGCAGACAGTTGATGCTTTAATTTCCACGTAAGCTTCCGCTTCCGCCCACTTGGTGAAGTACTCCGTTGCCGTGAGGATGAATGCTTTTTGTTTGGTCAGGAGGTTCGAATCACCAAGAGGTCCAATGATATCAAAAGCCCGCATGGAAAAAGGCCATGGGGAGGACGTAGGATGGAGTGAAGAAGCAGGAGAATGAATCTTGTCGGCGTGCAGTTGGCACTTAACACACCTACGAACATAGATAGAGCAATCCTCTTCTAGAGTGGGCCAATAGAAACCTAGCCTAAGGATTTTCTTAGCTAGCATCTGGCTGTTCACATGACCACCACACACACCAGAATGCGCCTCTTCCACAACTTTCCAAGATTCATCATCATCGAGGCATCTCAATAAAACACCGGTGAGCCCTCTTCTGTAGAGCACACCTCCAACCAAAGTATAACGTTGAGCCACTCTTCTAATTGCTTTCTTTTCTTCTGCGGTGGCTTCCTCGGGATAAGACTGATCATTACAGTATCTGGCAATCTCATAATACCAAGGCTTCTCTTCGTCAGCCAACTCTTCTTCCCAGTCCAAAAGCATGACCTCTTTGCCTTTAAGAGTTTCTTTCTGCTTGGCCTTCTCGAGCACCTGATCCCTAATATCAAGGAAAGCACGATCCTTAATAGCTGGAGTGTCACGCTGATGAATCAGAGGGACATGGAAATCACGCTCAGGGGGGAAGACTAAAGCAGAAGCTAAAGAAGCAAGAGCGTCAGCTAGAATGTTCTGACTGCGAGGCACGTGAACGAAGATTAACTTGGTAAAGAGTTTGGCATAAGCTGAAGTGAGTTCCTGGTAGGGTTTAAGCTTAGGATTGATAGTGCGGCACTTGACCAGCACCTGGCGCAAAATGAGCTGACTATCACCCACAATCCTCAAATGGGTGACACCATATCGATGAGCGGTTTGTAGACCGGCCAAAAGAGCTTCATACTCAGCTATATTGTTGGTGACGGTGAAAGTGAGCCGAGCAGCAAATGGAATGGTGACCCCTTCAGGTGTTAAAAGAACCATGCCGATCCCTCTTCCTTGAGAATTTAGAGCTCCATCAAAATGTAACGTCCACATAGGATCAAGGGGTTGATTAATGGACATTAATTCTTCATCTGGGAACTCAGAATTGATAGGATCAAAATGAGGTAGAGGGTGATGAGCAAGATGTTTGGCGATGGCATAACCTTTGATAGCTTTTTGTTGAATGTAAGTGATATCAAACTGGGAGAGGAAGCTTTGCCAACGTGCTAATCGATCAGTGAGGATAGATTTTTCAAGGAGGAATTTGATTGGATTCATGCGTGCAATGAGGTGAACCTCGTGAGCTAGGAAATAATGTTTTAATTTCTGAACTACCCAAACCAAAGCTGCACAAGTCTTCTCCACGGCTGAGTACCTCTGCTCACAGGGGTTAAGAAGCTTAGACAAGTAGTATGCTGCCCTCTCCTTACTTCCTTCATCCACTTGAGCCAAGACAGCACCTACAGAGTCATCCAGGACTGAAACATACAGAATAAGTGGTTTACCTGGAATTGGCGGCCTCAGGACAGGGGGATTGGTCAAATAATCCTTCAATCCATCAAAGGCTGCCTGACACTTGTCATCCCAATTAAACTTAACTCCTGGCTTGGTAAGCTCGTAAAACGGCCTGCATCTTTGTGAATGCTGGAAGACGAAGCGGCGAATGAATTGCAACCTCCCTATTAATCCTCGAACTTCCTTCAAATTCTTGGGAGGAGGCATATCTCTAATGGCTCTCGCCTTGTTGGGATCGACTTCAATTCCCCTCTTACTGACAATGAATCCAAGCAACCTCCCTGAAGAAACGCCAAATACGCACTTCTTGGGGTTCATTTTTAATTGATATTCTCGCGACCTCTGTAGAACCTTAGCTAGAACCCCAGGATGCTCAATCCCTGTCCTTGATTTCACTACCAGGTCATCCACATACACCTCAATATAGATGTGAATCATGTCGTGAAAAATAGCCATCATAGCCCTCTGATAAGTGGCTCCAGCATTCTTAAGTCCAAAGGGCATGACCACATAACAATAAGTGCCCCATGGTGTTGTGAATGAAGTCTTCTCTTGATCTTCCTCAGACAGACGAATTTGATTATAACCTGAAAAGCCATCCATAAAAGAGAGAGTCTCAAATCCTGCCGTGTTATCGATTAGAACATCAATATGAGGGAGGGGGAAGTCATCCTTAGGACATGCTTGGTTGAGGTCCCGGAAGTCTATGCAAATCCGAACCTTCCCATCTTTCTTCATAACCGGGACAATGTTAGCCACCCAATTGGGGTAAAGGACAACTCTAACAAATCTAGCTTTGTGGAGCTTATCGACCTCTTCTTTCATCTTCAAAGCCATGTTAGGGTGGAAACGCCTCAACCGTTGTTTGACCGGGACAGACCCTGGCTTAAGCGTAAGGCGGTGTTCAACGAGCACAGGGTCTAGTCCAGGCATATCCTCATAACTCCAAGCAAACGTGTCCTTGTATTCTTGAAGAACTAAAATGAGCGCCTCCTCTTCGGAGGGCGGCAAATTCTTGCTAATGAGGACAATCCTAGGGTCTTCCTCGGTACCCAGATTAATTTCTTTGGTAGGTTCTTCTACGGAGGCTGATGGTTCGTCGAATCTTCTCATTCCACTAGCAAAAGCATCAGCCTCGTCCTCATATTCTTCACAATTTTCGTCCCCCTCTTCAATAGGGTCTTCATCATTCAATATTTCATAAACGCCCAAACCCTCATAAGAAGCAATAACATCTTCATATTCTAACTCTGGCAGGATAATTGGATCTTCCACGAACTCCGGGAGAGCTAAACAAGCTTGGCATCTGATGGCCAACTCCAACAAAAATCTTCGGGGAATCTGCCTACCCTTGGCCTTCTTATGTGGAACTATCCCCTGATTTTTATTATTAGAGGAAGAGGAGGAAGAATAGGAACAACTAGCTTGATCAGGGGAAGGAGACGAAAAAGCGGATACAGGAGGTGATACAGAGGAAGGCCCCTCACCAGAGGGGGAGAAAAGATTGATCAAGGAATCCTGAAGGAGCGGCCCCTGGGTCGGGACGCACTCGGGAGAAAAATAGGAGGTCTCCTCAATAGAAATGGAGGATTGGAATGTTGGAGATTTGGCGTTTTTTTTTCGTTTTTATCTTTTCCTTTATTTTTATTTTCTTTTTCCAGTAGGAAGCAATGTGAAGGGGGAGTAGCAGGGGGAGTGGAAATTGCAAGATCAGAGAAAGATTTAATCAAAGATGGCCCTCTCGGGGGCGTGATGGAGATTTCAGCAAATCGCTCAAGGAGCGAAGGAGGTATCGGAAGAGAGAACTGGACTGAGTTTGAAGCAAAATTGATGGTAATCGGAGGTGGTCGTGGCACGCGACCAAACCAGCAAGAGTATAAGGAAGCCAGAACAGTGGGATGCATGGAAGTGAGAGAAAAGAGGCCGGCCCACAGCCTGTCCATAGAAAATCCTTCTTCAAAGGGGACATCTGGCTCCCCAGTATCTGTGTAGTCACTTAACATCTGCCTTTTATCTGTGACTACTGCTGGCATTTCCATCAGTTCTTGAATCAGCGGCGGCCACTCTGGATTTGTTCGCATGAACAGGCGGCTCAGAGAGATTGTGATGTCATTCATGTCAAACAACCTGTACCATTCACATTCCGGATCACCCATTTTTCTTCTTTTATCTGGCCTCAAAGACTCCAGGGCTTTGTAGGTAGCCAGTGGGGCAATGTGACGAGCAAACTGTCTGGCGTGCACATCTTGACAATCAAGCAATGAAGTAATGACGGTGGTCTGCTCATTATTCTGAATGCCACCGGTAACAAAATGTGTCTTTAAAGTCCAGGTGAGCGGCTGGCGATCTGGCTTGAAGGTGGACGTCATAACAGCCCACGGCTCTCCTTCATTTTTGCCCGGTGCTTTGTAGCCTAAGCCCCCTCGTGCAATCATCTTTTGAGGCTTAATGGGCCTAATCCTGCCCTGACAATTGATACCCAGGCCTTTGCCATCTTGATATCCCATTTTTAATAGAATGTTCCAACCAGGGGTTTTAATCATGTTCTTTTTCTTCTTCCCCTTAGAAGGCAGGGGTGTCATAGCAACTGTGGTAACAGTCTCAGATAGCATCGGCCGTGGACAGGGAAGGTCCAGCACAGATAATAATGGCTTGTTGGCAGGCCATATGGAAGGAACTGATGAAGCTACATGAATGTCTTCCTCTGGCAAGATCGGCACGCTGGTCACCTTGATAATGCGGCCCTTGTGTGGAAACTTGAGGCACTGATGGTTTGTAGAGGGCACTGCATCAAGCTGCTGAATATAAGGGCGACCCAGAATGCCATTAAAGGTCGGATCCATATCCAGAATATGAAAATCTGCTGTAATGGTGGCTGGACCCAAACTGACTTTGAGAGTAATCATACCCAGAGGGGGTTTCTTTGTATTGTCATATGCCGTGACAGTAATAGTAGATGGCCGAATCTGACTCTCAGAGATACCGCATAACTTCAGAGTGCTCGGTGGCAACACATTGATAGATGCACCGGTGTCTACCAAACACTGCTTGACAGCCACCTTGTTGATATCAACCGTAATACATAGGGCATATTTTCTTGCCGGTAGAGGTGCTAACTCATGTTCATGAAATGTGATTGCCGGCTGACTGCTAGCAGGGGTCAAGACTGTAATTATCTGTTCAACCAGAAGGTCCTCATTGACCATGACTTTCTGCAGGTATTCCTTCAGGGCCAGCTGATGAGTGGTGGACCTCTTGATCAATTCAAGAATGGAGATTCTGGCTGGAGTGCGGTCCAAGTGCTTTAATAAATCATACTGAGTCCCCGGCACTGAATCTTGTTCCTGCTCTTGCTCTTGTGGCCCCTGCACAGGCTCTAGCTCTCTCTGTGGGAAAATACGGTGGAATATCCGTCCACTGCGGAGTGGCGCTACGCCTTGACGCGCCTCTGTCGGGGCAACATTAGGAGGAGGGTTGGAAGAAGAAGAAGGAATGTTGGTAGCAGAAACCCTGCTAGGGGATATCAAAGGGGAATTCATGAAAGGGATGCCCCCGTAGGAGACGTGGTAGTGGCATTTAACAAAGATGCCCCCGCGGGAGGCATGGGAGAAGTATTTGACGAAGACGCCCGCGCAGGAGGCGTGGGAGAAGGGAGAGATATCCGAATGCGAGGAGCATTGGCAGGTGGTGGAATAAGGAGAGATCGTGGTACAAAAGGTGGTTGAACTGATGACGGAGGAACCCTTGCCGGTGTAGGAGTGGTAGAGGGAGTAGCGGGTGCTGGCGGTGAGCGAAGTAGGAGTGGCCTGGATGGCGGAGGTATAGAGTTGATGGTGGATGAAGGAGTGGCAGGTTGCGGGGGTGGTAAGCGGGTAAGGAGGGAGCGAGCCGGCAAGGCCGTAGAATTGATGGGGGTAGATGGGTTGACGGGGCGTAAAAGCGAACGTCCCGATTGAAGAATAGAAGAAGAAGGGAGGGTGCGCAAAAGGCGAGGAGTTTGACTTTGAGTTGAATCATGGTGAAATGCCCCGACAGAGGCGTTTTCTTCGTGCCATCCCTGCCCTCTCTCCACCTCGTAGAGAGACGTGACAGGGTTCACGTGTTGATTAGGAGCGTGCTCCGGCAATGGATTACGGACGATCCCCATATCCTGCTGGGGTGCTGGAGCTTGCTGTGGCTGAACTTGCTGCGGAGCTGGCTGCTGTTGTTGCTGATTTTACTATTGCCGAGAAGCCCTTCTTTCTTTCATAGCGGCTATGAATTGTCTCATCTCATCCCAATTGATGTCACCCTGGTCATTTAGATCATAGATGTAATCTCTGAAGTGGAAGCAACGATCCAGGTTGTGACCAGGGCCGCGATGAAAGGCACAATAACGGGATGTGTCAACATTAGCGGGCCACACGGTTCTTTCCCTTGGTAAGGCGAGCAAGTTGGCAGCCATCAGGGCATTAAAAATATCAGGGAGACTTTCAGGGAGTGGAGGATAGTGGTCCCTTTTGGGGCCAAGTGGCGGTCTCCGTTGTTGTTGTTGGCCGTAGTTGGCTGGCGGGGGCACTTGATTGTATTGTGGTGGAGCTGGAAGGTCTATGCGGGGGGCTTGGTTTTGCGGTGGAGCGAAGGAGCGTTGAGGTGCGAATTGGGGTGGTGGAGTAGGGTTAAAATGAAGGTTCTATCGTGGAGGCGGTGGTGGACGTAGGTTAGCTTGATGATGGGGGTTGCCAACTACGCCAACCTGCTCATTTGTGACAGTGCCTTCAGTCGTGGGCCCGCTGTTGACATTCGTATTCTTTTTAAATAGCCGAGGCTTCAGCTCAAACATGCCCATGATGGGCGAATCCTTCATTTGTGTTTGTATATAACGAGCTCTTTCATAGAGCTCTTCCATAGTTGTCAGCCGATTCATGGCCAAAATGTGCCGAAATTGAGGAGTTGCATTAGAAATAATCATTTTTACTTGCTCCTGCTCCGACAATGTGTCTTTCAATTTCTCGGCCATAGACCGCCACCTATCAGCAAATACGATGAAGTCCTCCTCGGGCTTCATTCTCTAGGCAACTAAATCTGTAACAGAAAGGGAAGGTCCCACCCGGTCTCTGTACTTTTACAAGAATTTTCTTTGAATAACATCAAAATCGCCGGCATCAGCTGGCTCCAAAGAATAAAACCATTCGAGGGCTGGCCCCTCAAGAGATCGCCTGAATAAGTAGGCGAGGGAGGCCTTATTGTCTTGCCAAAAGGAAGTCTCATACCGGAAATCCTTTAAATGAATGAATGGGTTGCCCGTCCCATTATATCGCCGGAAATTCGGCATTTCAGAAGGTGGTAAATGGAACACCGGCAACGTAGGAAGAGAAATTTTCGGAGCATTCTTAGTCGTTGTAACCTTCTTGAGCTGCTCCTCCATGCTGGCCAGCTTCTGAAGCAAGAGAGTGTTGGTATCGGGCTCGACTGGGGCCTGATTCTGAGCAAAAGAATGCGGTATAGGTGTTCGTAGAATCCGAGGAGGTTGGGAAGATTGATGCCTAACCGCTGAATAGCTCGCCTACTGGGCCGGCATGGCCGCAGTAGGCGTTTGTGGACGAGAGGAGGGGGGATGCAAGACCGCCTGGTCATTAATGATTTGATGGCCACTCACGGCCGGAGGGGGATTAGAGGAAGACGAAAGAACCGACTTCCCCTTTAAAGCGGCCTGAATGGCTTGCCGCTGGGAGTCATCCAGCTGGGAGAGAGCTTGAATCAAATCTGTGACATTAATGGATGGGGAAGGGTTCCCCGAAGTGTTGGAAGATGGAACTTGAGACGAAGGGTCCGCCTCATGAGTAGTGGTATCAACCACATGAACTTGTGAGTAATGGGGGTGAGGAGGGAGGTAGTTTCCCTCATAATAAACAGAATCCTGGAGAGGGTCCTCATATTGACCAAATATGTTCTCATTCTCATCATCATAAGAATACCCGTTACCTGACATGCTGATGATTTTACCTGATCGAAGTTTCATTCTTAAGAGAGAGAGTGTTTAATGAAGGAACTTATCACAAAATATTTTAATCCAATCAAAGCAATCAAATCACCCAACTATGTTTATGCAAACAAGGTTGGCAAGAAACGCAAGATTTTAATGTTTGGTGTTTGAATTAGAGTGGATTATTTGTGAAAGTTCACTCTTTTGCCAAATGAGACCTAGTTTGATCCAAGTGTAACCTCCGGGTCAACTAAGTTTTTCTCTCTCTTTAACAACGCATAGGTTCTCTAAACTCCAGGTACTTCAAGGGTACAACCAGCCCGGCGTCCGTGAGAGAATCCACGGGTGTAGGGACTTATGGAGGTCTTGGAAAAGGGATTTCCGGTCCAAAGAGACGGAATGCTCAATGGAGGGTCGTCCCGATTCCAAGAAGGGTGTGTGGATCCTAGGGTAGAGAGAGGAGGTCTCTCAACCAAGCCAATCAAACAAGATAATCCAAGCAGCAATATAATATCAAGACAGATGCCAAGCAATGAATAAGAACTAAACACAGGAAGCAGTATCTGTGAGAAGGAAACAGTAAAGACACGACCTGGGAAAGGTCATTTTCACAGCAAGAGGAAAGACACGCCCTGCGGTAGGTCATGACAAGATGAAGACACGGCAGCGTGGCTGTCGTTAAACTCTGTGAGGGGTTCACAGACGGTAGGAAAACACGCCTTTAGGTGAGGCGTTATAAAGAAAGGACGCCTCCACAGGAGGGCGTCAAAACTCAGAGAAACGCCCTGATGATAGGCGCTGATAAGAAATGAAACGCCTCGGAGAGGGGCATTAATCCACAGACAATATGATAAGCATGCAGAAGATAGCAGTTATGATAAAAGAGAAACGCCCTAATGAAAGGCGCTGATAATAAATGAAACGCCTCTGAGAGGGGCGTTAATCCACATACAATATGATAAGCATGCAGCAGACAGCAGTTATGGTAAAAGACGCCCTGGAAGTGGGCGTTAATCAACGAAACACGTCCCTGAGAGGGGCGTTAAATATCAGACGATATAATGAGCAAACCAAATGCCAGCAGATGCGATAAACACACGCCCTGAAAGGGGGCGTTAATCAATAAAACACGTCCCGGTGAGGGGCGTTAAATCAAAAGACGCCCTTATGGAAGGCGTTAATAAGCAGCAATTGACTGATCCGGGGAGTGTGCAGGGTGCACAGTGGAGGGTGCCCGAGGGGCACAAGGGAAAGGGTACCGAGGGTACCGAGGGGAAAGGGCACGCGAGGGTGCCTAAGGGGAAAGGACACACGAGGGTGTCAAGGGGAAAGGGCACACGAGGGTGCCAGTGGAGATGGTAATCAATAAAGAAAACAGTGGAAGTCCCACCGTGATCGCCAATTTGTAGATCGGATTAAAATCCGCTCTTTTGTTGGGGAAATTAAATATGACAAAGGGATAAATAATGCAAAAGAATGCAATAAAAATAGCACGAGGTGCTAAAGTGGAGATGATGTGATCGCCAGAGGGGTTACCTCAATAAGAAGAAAAGGAGATCGCATGTACCTGATGGAAATTAGGATGCGGGATGGATGTGGATTTCCTCCTCCAACTTCAATCGGCCGGCCGATGAAGTGGGTCTTCTTAGTTGATTACCTTGTAAAAAGACAATGAAAACAAGCAAAAGAGAGAGGGATCAGCCAGAGTGCTATAGTATCAATTCAAAACTAACATGAAATGATGAAAAGACATCAACGTGTGCACCTTTTTTTTTGTTTTTTTTAAAACCCCTAGAAGAGAACTAGGGAAAGGATATGATATGTTGATATGTAATGCAATAAGAAAACTAATGATAGGATGACAGTGATGATGAATATGCTTAGAAAATAAATGAAATAAGCACGATAGCCCTGCTCTTCCTGACGAGAGTAAAGGGAAGCCGTGAAGGTATTGAACGGATGCAGAGGGATGGATGAAGCACGCCCCTGATGCAAAGGGATGGAGTGGAAGCAGGCGTTCAACCTTCTGAATACTTCAAATGCTTTGAATGCTTCACCCGGTTAACCTCTTTCACGATCGAATGATATTTCCTTTTATAATGCTTCAATCAGATGATCAAACCAAGGAAATGATAAGAACAGGCAATGAGGCATCCAGGGAAGGATCAAGATCGAGCAAGAGTCCCATGGATGGTAGGGAACTGTGAGGGAAAGATGGAAAAAGGAAGGACTCTGGATGAAACACGACTCAAGCCAGGGCATCAATTTATGAATTGACGACCTGCCACATGACGTTTATTGAAACACGACCTAGGAAAGGCCGTTTCTTCCTGGATTTAATTTTGGAAATAAAACTTTCTTTGTTTAGAAATTCCTGGAACACGCTTGAGGTAACGGCGTTGCTTAAAACACGCCCTGAGGTAGGACGTTACGCAGAAAATACTTTTTTTTATTTTGAAAATAGATAATTCCAGAAATTAACGGATAATACCAGGAATTGACGCCCTCACCTATGGTCGTCCCTTCTTTTGAAACGACCTATGACAGGTCGCGACTTTTGAAAGTAACGCCCTTCGTTAGGTCGTGAATCACGAAAAATGCAGGAAAAATGCATAAAACTCACAAAAATAGAAAAACTTTCATGTTATAGGAATATTGAAGTCCACTTGGGGCGTTTACATAATGACATGAGATTTGATCAACATAACGTCAATTTTAGCGTGTCTACAGTGGAGTAGTAAAAGCCTCTTGTACAGCACTAACAACCACACCAGCTATGATTGTCCAAGCCTTTTGATAAAAAGCTCCTGTGAATCCATCAGGCCCTGGTGCACTATCAGCAGAGAGAGCAAATACAGCATCTTGAATTTCCTTTTCAGTGGGAATAGCACACAGCATAACATTATCTTGCTGGGTAACTAAATTTGGAATACAATTCAAGGAAGATTCCACAATAATATGGTGCTGAGAAGAAAAAGCTGTATGGAAATGGTTAGCTGCAATGCCCTTCATTTCCTCATGATCTGAAGTTAGCATACCAGCTGAATTCCGGAGCTGAGTTATACACTGCGTATTTCTTTTAGCCTTGGTCGAAGTATGGAAAAATCTTGTGTTTCTGTCCCCCTCCTTTAACCATCTAATCCCAGACTTCTGCTTCCAAAAACATTCCTCCTGTAGTAGTCTTTCAGATAGAAGGGATTTGGCATCCTCTAGCTTATTGTGATTTTCCATATTGGGGTGTAAATCATAAGATAATTCTGCTTGGAGTACTGCATCTTCTGCTGCCATCAAATTTAAGTGGATATGACCAAAAGTCTGCTTGTTCCATATGCGAAGCATGCTCCTCAAATATTTAAGCTTCAAATACAGAGTTGTCATAGAGAAGGAGGCCAGTGGACTAGTACTCCAACAAGTTTTAACATCCATAAGAAATTTATCGTGCATAGTCCACATTTTTTGGAAACAAAATCTACTCTTGAATCTGTCCTTGAGTAACATTTTCACCAATAGGGGAGCATGGTCAGATGCTTCCCTTGACAAGTGCTCAACTGAAATGGGAAACAATTTTAACCAGTCTGAATTAAACAGGACCATGTCCAGCCTTGCCCAAATACCATTGCACCCAGATTGATTGTTATGCCATGTATACTTAGAACCCATGTAGCCTGCATCAATTAGAGAACAGTCTGAAACACACTCATTGAAATCTGAGATAGCACCCAAATTTGGTGGGTTACCACCTAGTTTTTCATCTACATTCAGGATACAATTAAAGTCTCCAGCCACTAACCAAAGCCCGGATATTTGTGAGTGTACCAAATATAGAGATGCCCATAAAGCCTGTCTCTCCAAAGCAGAACATTTAGCATATACAAAAGATAGGTGGAATATTGGCCAGACAGAACCAGATTGAATGAGAGTGATTTGCTGCTCATCTGTACTGACAATAGAGAAATCCAGGGTATCCCTCCAGAAGACCCATATATGAGCCATATCATCACAATTAGCAATACAATTTCCCATACCCAACTTACTGCAGATACCATTCATTTTACTGACATGAATTTTGGGTTCCAGCACAACAATGCAATCAATTTTATGAGCTTTAATGAAAAGTTTTACCCTCCCGACAGAAACATCATTTCCTATACCTCTTATATTCCAGATGATAAAATTCATGAGGATTTTGATATAGGAAGATTGCCTGCGGATCCAGACCTGGTCATGGATCTAGTTATGACACCCGAGTGATCATTAAGTAGAACCCTGGCATTGTCAATAGCAGCTGCATTAGCAATATCCTATCTTCTAGATGCCAAATCTTCAATCTGCTGTTGATTCTGAGAGGAATAAGATGATGCTGGCAGAAAGCCTGAAGATGACGATATGATCTGTTGTAGGTACACAATTCGTGGATCGTCAAAAGCTAACTCTGGAACAGGGACAATGATGCCATGTCCATCAAAATTTTGGCCTGAAGGGAGCTCCATAAGAGAAGGACCAATGTATTTTTTCAGAGGTAGCGCTTCAATCCGACAATTTGGGTCCACAGGAAGCAATAAAGATGAAGTTCCGGCCATATCAACTTCAGGTTGTGAATTTGATCCAGCATTAGTCTCCACGACAGTGACATCCATATTAGTGGGTTTCATCATCTCATGATCAATAGTCAAAGTATCATCTTTGATAATTGCACTATCCACCGCAATCTTTGATGGAGGCACCAACTCATCTTCATTTAGTGATCTCGAATTAGTAGAGGCCCCCACAACAATCACAGCCGAATTGTCATGAGATTCAGATATCTTATCGGGAGGAGGCACGGCAGAATTATCATTCTTATGAATAACGGCATTCAAGGTAGCCACTGGTTTCCAGACATTTTTGGCTTTAGTATTCGGACGTGGAGGACCCTGAGAAATATCAGGATTGACTGAAGGCTGAACCGATTTACCTTTGCATTCGACCGAACAATGGCCTAGCCTAGAACAAATCGAGCAAAATTGCGGAAGCACAGGGTATGAAATATCTTGCCAAGCCCCTCCCCCAGGAAAACCAATCCACAGTCTATGTGGGTGCGACTTCAAAATATCCAACTCAACACAAACATGAGCTACCACCGTATTGGAAAGGTTCAGGGTTGAAGGATCTATCTTTAATACCTTCCCTATGTTCCCGGCAATAGAACGCAACATAGGTTCCACAAACAAATTCACAGGCAGCCCAGGGAAAGAAATCCATACCGGCAGAATGGAAGAATCCTCATTTGGAGAAAAGTGCATCGTCCATTTGAAAAATCTGAATAGCCGGCCATGGACATATAGGTGTTCTCTCAAAAGCAACTTCAAATAATCCTCCTGGTTGCGAAAGCACAGCAGGAGGTGTTTAGAATCCAAAGCACTGATAACAAAGTCTTCTTTGAATCTGCAACGGTTGGACAGATGAGATCTGATCTTAGGAAAGGCAGGCCTGATGTTCCCCTATAACAATCTGATGTTCTGGGATCGAGAACTGGCTGGTCATTCATGTGTTCTAGGATCTGATGTTCCCCTCTAACAAAAACGATGATGATCTAAGCTCACATGTTTAATCGTTGGATAGGCCGTTAGGTTGGCCGAGTTGGGGGACGATAGTTCTATCTTGCACGCCGTGGTTGCAGATAATGTCTTGACCCTGATTTCCCCGGTCTAGCAATATTATTCTCGAGTATCTTCCTATTTTTATCCTTTCTTGGCATTCATTTTGATGATTTCTTTATTTTAGCCTAGCATGCATCATGCGCATCTTTGAGTATTCGTGAGCCCTCATCTGTCTGAAGGTGTCTCAGTGATGGTGGATAATTATGTATCCATGGTCTTGAGTAAGGAGAGTCATTCCACTCTGAGTTGGAAGGTTTCCTTCGGTCTTTTTACTCAGTTTGGTTAGCTGAAGATTCTTGTCTGAAGTTTGGTTACTCATCTCTTTATTTTTTGCTTGCTCCGGCCGCCTATCAGCTGTGTGTTCCAGTGAGGAGGATGGTCGTGTTTTTCTTTCCTTTAGTTGTTAGTTCCTCCAGGCAGGCGTCGTTCGGTTTACTATTCCTTGTGATTGGTCCAAAGTTTTCCGGAAGATTCCTATCGCTCGTTGGTTAAGGACTTGTGTCGGTTTACCTTAACACCCGCTTTTCAGCCCACTCCGCTTCATTTCCGCTTCACCTCTATGTTCCATGTCGCTTTCGCTTCACCTCCGCCCGTTCCCCTGCAAAGAGGACGTTAAGGAGGGGCATATGTTGACACCCGCTTTATGACCAATGAGTTGGGTCATCTCCTTATTTATCTTTATGCTGCTCCGAGTTATACACCGTTCACTGGGCCATCTTGGTCAGTTTTGAGGCTTGTTTCATGGGTCATTCTCCTTGATTGGGTCTCGCTCCTTATTTATTTTCCGTGGATTAAGGCTTAGTAGGCCGTTTCATTCATTTTACCACTCCATTGTCTCTAGCGGTTTATTATATGGGCATTTGATGACGTTTGACGGCCTATCCTAGGACCGTTTACTGAAGCCAGAGTCCAGAGCCAACGTCTTTCTTTCAGTCTTATCCATTTGTTATCCGTTGAGCTCTGGCGATTTATCGTAAGACCGTTAGAAAAGCATTGTGGCGGTTCTACTTTGGACCGTTTCTTGGCTTCAGAGTCTGTCTGCACTCAAAATATGATTAACGGTGATCAAGCCTCAAAGACGAATGATACGGCCTACTGAAGCATAGGAGCCGAAGAATATCAATACACTGAAGCCTTCTCAAGCTGGCATAGTCTCAGGTCACCCTGTATGAACACCAAGGACTTCACCTCAGGAGAATCGAGATGAATTCACAACCAACCGGCAGTGCAACCAAGCCTGCCCAACGAATCGGCATCGACATCAATCGTGCTGCATAGACCATAGCCATTGTCCGACCAAGGACAATGGTATACCTGGTGGCCCGCCACCTTATTGAAAGATCCTCCCAAGTTGAAAGAACACCCTTGGCCCTTCAGAATAGGGGACCGAAGGCTCTGTCAGTAGAAGATCCCGATGACCCGGCATGGGTATGGCTTCTCAGCATATTGGGTCCGTTAGTGACCAAATGATCGCCCAGTCAAGGCAAAACCACCCTGGATGGTATTCCACCTCCCAAGAAAGCTTTGAGCACAGGTCGACCCGAGCCTACAGCACGAGCCATTGTGTCGAAGGCCGTGTCAGCGGAAAACCCGCTTGTTCAAGACAAAGATACGCGAGGTGCCGAGGAATGCCGTACGTCGTCCCGACAGCTTCGTCAAAGCTTCCCGTCAAGGTTTTACAGGACTACGACGAGACGAATGGTCACGGTGACTCTTGGAACCATCCCCGGGACCCACCGTCTGACCCACGCCAAGCAAATAAAGTTAATACGACGTGCTCGGTCACCGGCGCGCCCCACTTTATCTGGCACCCTCCTATTCCGGCGCGTAAAAAGGTGTGAAGAGTCCCTTTCCCCGGCGCGCCATTCTTCACGCCCGATTAAGCTTTTAATCTATTCCTATATATTACTACTTGGTTCGACCAAGTAAAAGAGAGAGAAGCAGAGAGACGGGGGGCGAAGTCGAAGAGAAAAAAACAAGAGAAGAAGAGATCACTGGCAATTGCTCGAGAGAGAGAGAGCCTGAGAGCCAATCAAACTCAAGGGAGAAAGGGTTTCCTTGGAGGAGAAGAAGAGTTTACGCTGAGAGTCCCCTCGCCGCCGTCCTCCTCTGCCCTGCCTGAAGTCCTCCGGAGCCGGAGAAGAATAGCAAGAATCTGATACCCTGTTTTGAGAAGAAGAGTCTAGGTGGGTTACACGGTTTTCTTCCCGACGTTTCTCCCGATTCCTCCCTTCTGATCCAATGTAAGCGAGAGGGGGGAGGGTGATGATATGAGCCTATCTCCCCCCCTTGTCATCTTTTTCACTTTTCTTCCCCTGTGATCTCTTCCTGTGAGTAATGAAATGGCCGTCCGTGCGACAAAGCCGGCGCCGAATGTTATGTGGCTCATGTATTCGCCTCCTGTTAACAAGATGAATGTTATCTGTGCATTAAGAGTTGAATGATTGATGTTGTATCTCTCTCTCGCTTTTCTCTCAATTGAACAATCCGATTGTTTCCCTAGCGTGTTCGATCTTTGAACTTGGATTCTCAACATTGGATATGCCCCTGGAATGCCATGGGCTACAGAAATGACCCCCCTCCCTGGGTCCCTTATGTTAATGCAGAGGCCATGCCTCGCTCGCTAGTTTCTATGGTTTTTATGGCTGGAGGCATACCCCTGTATGCACCTCTGTCCGTCCCAACTTGAGGCCGATTCCCCTGATGCCTCTCTGCACGATTCCAATGCCCAGAGGTAAGAGAACCACCTCCACAGCCGGAATGGTCGTGCTATGATAATCGCTGTAAGGGCCTTTCTCTGTAGCTTCATTATCCTAGTTTGGGCAGCCCATATCAGCTTTCTATGAGTGCCAACCTACTCATCCCTTGCCCTTAATTTGCATAGCAACCATACAACTCCATGAGTGTTAATCCCTTAACCCCATGAACATTAACATACTAACCCCATGAATGACAATCCGTCAATTAATTGAATGCATCTCATGCTGAGTATCCCCTATCATCCCGCTTGTGATTTGCAATCATTGGGTCGTGCTAGACTTGTTGGTTTTGTCCCAATAATCCGGGGAGGGGGACACCCCCCACTGCTTCACAGAACCGCCGTTTGGCCAAATGGGATCCATCTGTGAGTGATGGATATCCCCCACGGGCCACAGGGTGAATATCAACAGGGGCTTGTGGACGTCAAAAATGATGGTGATGATCATACGGCATTCGCGTCTACGTGCGAGTCGAAGATGGGAAGGCCGAACAAACCTATACCTCACCCGGTCAAAACGAGAACTCGCCCGGTGGCCCACTACCCATCAAGGGAGCCCCTTCGAGCGGAAGATACCACCACAATTCTCCAACCGGCCATGCCGAGAGCTGAATCAAAGAAAAGTCGAGAACTTCGACACAATCTCGGCATATGTCGGAACTCACGCAAAGCCCTCGACCGAGCCCCAGAAGCTGCGAATGGAAAATTGTGGAAGCCATGCATCGCAACTAAAACATTTCAGGGTCGCCAACGTTCGTATAAATAGCCGCGACTTCGAAATGAATTCATTCGGTGCTTAAAACGGCGTGACAAGTCCCTTAATCGGCGCGCCCCCTTGTGTTGCATTAAAACGGCGCGCCCCTCCTTGCTTTGGTCATCCGGCGCACTCCTGGTTGAAGGGGCCATCCCCCTTGATGCTTAAAATGGCGCCACACTTGCATGAAAGCTAAACCGGCACGCCAATTGCACTTGGGTTTAAACCGGCGTGGGCACTGTTCCACCGCACCGGTTTAACCCCATCATGTCTCGTCGGCATACCAATGCTCTATTTTGCATCATTATGGCATGCAGAGAACATTGAATGTCCGACGCTCTGCTTCTACCTCCATTCAACAACACAGGAGCGACAGCGGCGAAGCAACCCCTGCAGACCTGCGACCATCTCATCCTCAGACGAACAGCAGCGTACGGCGTGAACCAGCGTCGTCCAGCACACCATGTCAACTCCGATCTTCGTCGCAGACGAGGTGGAAGTGGCAGGAACCTCCCAGGCGAGCCATTCTATAAAAAGGGGCATTACTATGATAACAAGAAAAAGAGGAGGCTGGCTTCTCCCACTGGCGGGCCATTTTGGATGAAAAGGCTCTCGGCTGTGTGCAGTGAAGAGAAGAAGAAGAAGAGAGAAGGAGTTTGGTCCCCCGGCGCCGGCAAGGTGAAGAAAAATAGAGAGAAAGTGTGAGAGAGGGAAGGTGAGTCCGGAGGGGGGTGAGGAGCTCATGCTCCATCCCCTCTCCCCCACCGGTGCATCTCCTTCATCCCCCTCCGATGTATTTTCCCTTTCCTTTGGGATGGGCTTCCCTGTCTAAACCTTCCCCGTTTGTGTGGATGAATAAAAGAGAAGAGTTTTCTTTTTGCAAGCCTAATCTTCCTCGTGTAACCTCCGCTTCCTTTCTTCACTCTCCGATCATCCCGGGCCTTTGAGGTCTGCCTCTCCGTGGCATGACCCTAAAAGGAGCCCTCCGACGGATGAACATTCATTGCCCTTGTGGCAAACATTCGCCCCGCCCCGAAGATCATCGCCCGTGAGTCGTGGTCGCTCTCGCAGGCTGGCCCTCGAGCGTTCCACACTCACACTTGGGCTAACGGACCGCCGTGAGGCCGTTCCGCACTTTGAGAGTTTACCCGGGAGTAATCTGTGTGGTGGCTTTCGCTTCCCCCTGGCAAGTCCCGATCCGGGGGAGGTGCTGCCCGATTTTATCCAGGGGCCAAGAACATACAAGAATACCAAGAACAAATGAAGAAGACACCCTCCGGAGAACGAACAGAACACACAGTAAACCCTCTGTGAATTAACCACTTGAAGTCTTTGCACAATAAACTCTTCCGAACAAAACATTTAAACCTCATGCTGATTCCTCTTAATAAAAAACTAAAACGATTAAACCCCCCTCTTCACCAACTTAATCCACCAAATGAATCAACAAACGGATCATTAACCCAACCTGCAGGTGAAAGAAAGGAAAAGAAACACACAGTCATAGCAATAAACCCTCGGGAGAGTTTAATACGGCGTGGTGACTATTCCACCGCGCCGGTTTAACATCACTCTCAGAATCCCATCTCCCTCTTGGAACCTTAAATCGGCATGCGCCTTCAACATCTTAACCCGGCGTGGCCTTAACCGGCCCGCCCATTTCCATTTGCTCCTGTGCACATCCTAATCCGGCGTGGCCTTAATCGGCGCGCCCTCCTCATTGAACCCTTAACCGGCGTGCTCCTCCTTACTACCTTCCCCGGGGCGCCCCTTTGCAACTTCTATTACGGCGTTGCCAAATCCGGCGCGCCCTCCATTGGCATCGTTATCCGGCGTGGCCTTAACCAGCGTGCCCTCCTCATTGAACCCTTCAAACGGCGCGATCCCTGTGCACCTAACACCCTTAAAATGGCGCCCCCACTTGTTCATTCCATACCCGGCGCCCCCCTATCCATCCTTAATCCGGCGTGCCTGCTTAATACAAAAGGGGAATAAACAAGCAAAAAAATAATAAAAGGTCAATCATGCTAATAAAATAATAAAAGAAACTCTATCACCCGTGCTTTAATTAAAATTTTGTTCCGGGGGTGCTGCCCCCGGAAACCCCCGCAAGGGGTGCGGCCCCCTTGACCTAGCGACCTGACCGCGCAGGTCGATCCGCGTGTGAGGGCGCATGATGGCGAGTTCGGGCTTTATACTTAATAAACCTCTCTCCTGGACTGGGTGCAAAGAGAAAATCAATGATGCCTTGTGGTATCGGACGTGGGTCTCGGAACTCCTGATATGGCCATAGTCTGAACACATCTCGGGCCAATAGTTTGCTAACTCGACCCGCTTCTCCCGAGATCCAATCCCGCAACCCTACATTAAACGTGCCATACCTACTGCAGACATTCGTACGGTTTATCGTCGTCTTCGATGCTACTAATGCGGGCTCTCGTCCAAATATCAAAATGGTCCCTTGAGTGACCGACATATTTCGAATGCTTGCTTCCCTAGACACCGGGTTTTCCGACTGATTCGAGACCGTTATCGGCTCGTTTATCTCGATATAGTTTCCTGGCCATGAGGCCCTGATTCCCGGCGATTAATCAAGGGTGTTCCCCTCTCCGAGGGAATGTAAATGACGCTGTGACCTTTGTGGCGCGGCGGGTTTTGGTCCCGACACGAACCACATAATCGTCTGATTAGTCAGATCGAGCGCACAATAAATCGTCACTTTGTGACTGGCACGCCCACGCACTTAATAAACGAATAAACCCACCAAATAAACCGACTTAAAGAAACAAACGAACGAGCGTGTTGAAAAGTGCGTCCACAAGTCTGGCACGCCCGGTGGGACATAAACCACCCTTCATCTCTTCGCCGGGATTCGGGACCTCATGGCCTCCTAATAAACGACGTTTGTCTGCTTTGATGAATTGTAGGTGTTATCTTCACCAGCCCTATGGGGCGAAAAGCCAGACCAGGTGAAAGTGTTTTGTGGCCTCAGAGATGCTACTCCGAGGCATATGCAGCTTCCAGGAATCATGAAGGCCGCTAAAAAAAAGAGAAGAGGAAAAGAGGAGAGGGAGGGGAAATCAAATCCCCTTTCCGCAAAAAAAAAAAGAGAAAAGAAGAAAAGAAAAGAAGAAAAGAAAAGAAGAGAGAAGAAGAAAGAAATAAAAGGGAAGAGAAATAATCTGCGAGAGAGGGTTGTACGGCCATATCCATCGAGACCCGTGCTGAACAAAGATTACCACTGTGGGATTGATGCGGTAGAGTGAACCACTCATCCCCTCCCTGAGGGGGTGAGCGCTCTCCTGCACACCCACCTTGGTCTATTACACAAAAAAAGAGAAGAAGAAGAGAAGAAAAGAAAGGACAAAAAATTTTGGCAAGCGTGGCCGGCCAAGAGAACGAGAAGAAGGCCGACATCCCGCCCGGCTCTAGGAGGGTCGAAGTCCGTGGTACAATTCCCTGGCCCGTTCCACCTTCCTGCTGCCCCTATCCGGCACAAGATGGTCCCTCGAGTGGCTGTTAGAAGATCCAACAAACCACAATTATAACTAGATGAATTGATGCCCGTTGTGGGGAATGCTTTATAGTGATGAGGCCAAGCACGGCCACCACTCCCGAAGAGAGCATGCACATACCCCGCCACGGAGAATAAGAAGGAGAAATATACCCCGCCATGGGGGCATAAGATGCAAGAAAAGCTACACACCGCCCTGGGGGCATAAGAAGCAAGAAGGCACGCCCTGACCTAGGGGTACATGAAGAGAGAATCTACCCCGGTCTGGGGGCATACAAAACAAAAATTATACCCCGGCTCGGGGGCATTTGATGAAGAAGTGTACCCCCGCCATGGGGGGGCATAGGAAGAGACAAAGAATTCACCCAGGCCCGGGGGCATAAGAAATAAAGAATACACCCCGACTCAGGGGCATTTGAAGGAGCAACATACCCCGCCATGGGGGCATAGAAGCCTTAAGGAACACACCCCAGCTTACTGGGATCTGAAAAAGAATTACACTTCACCTTGGGGGCATCAGAAGCAGCAATACACCCCACCTTGGGGGCGTCAAAAATAGCAATACACCCCACCTTGGGTGCACAAGAATCAAACATCCCCCAGTGTGTCGGGGTAGAAAGAGAAGAATTCACCCCGCTCTAGGGCATAAGAAGCAAGAAACACACCCCGGCATGGGGACATACAAAGAAAGAGACAAACTCCGCCCGGGGTGCACAAGAAGTAGAGTACACACCGGCCTAGGGGCACATGAAGAGAATCCACCCTGGCTCGGGGGCACATAAAGCAAAAGTCATACCCCGGCTTAGGGGCATCTAACGAAGAAGTGTACCTCCGCCATAGGGGGCATAAGAAGTAAAAGAGTTTCACCCCGACTTAGGGGCATAAGAAGCAACAGAGTTACACTCCAACCTAGGGGCAAATGAAGAGAATCCACCCCGACTTGGGGGCACATAAAGCAAAGGTTACACCCTGGCTTAAGGGAATACAAAGAGAAATATACCCCTTTCTGGGGTGGAAGAAGCAGAAGAATCTACCCCAGTCTGGGGGCACGATAAGCAACTGAGTTATACCCTGATCTAGGGGCACGTGAAGAAAAGACACCCTGTCTTGGGTGCACAAGAAGCAAAACACACCCCTCATGGGAGCACGTGAAATAAAACTACCCTCCCCCTTCAGGGGCATAAGAAGCAAAAGAGTTTCACCCCGACTTAGGGGCATAAGAAGCAACAGAGTTACACTCTAACCTGGGGGCACATGAAGAGAATCCACCCCGACTTGGGGGCACATAAAGCAAAAGTTATACCCCGGCTTCGGGGGGCGCATGAAATGAATCTACCCCGACTAAGGGGCATAAGAAGAAACAGAGTTGCACCCTAGCTCAGGGGTATTCGAGGAAGAAATATACCCCGATATGGGGGCACAGAAGCAAAGAAGTATAATATACCCCGACCTGGGAGCATAAGAAGCATGAAGTTACACCCTGACTTGGGGGTACGTAAAGAAGAAACCCATCCTGCCCTGGGTGCACAAGAAACGAAGAGCTCTAGGGGCATTTGAAGAGGAACATACACCCCGCCTGGGGGCATAGAAGCCATAAAAGAATACACCCCGGCCTGGGGGCACGTGAAGAGAAATATACCCCGCCACGGGGGCATAGAAGCCAAAAGAATACACCCCTGCCTAGGGGCACAAAAGCAAAGAGGCCTACCTCCCGACCTAGGGGGCAAATGAAGAAAAGCTACACTCCAACCTAGGGGCACGTTAAAAGAACACACCCCAGTCCGGGGGCATCAATGAGAAAGGAAGAGCAGAACAAAAAGAACAGTATTGAAGTGGACGTGGTCTTTGAACCCGCCTCTTCACAATAAAAAGAAGAGCAGTAAAGAAAAGAACAGTCATCAGGCATACGTGGTCTCTCCACTCGCCTCCCCGCATAAAAGAAGAAGAGAAGAAAAGAAAGTAAGCCTTGAGACAATGATGTGACACCACCTCGGACCTAATTTAACAAGAACAACCACAAGGCTATGAAGCCTACGTAAGCGGACCTTCATATGGCGCACACCCTTAACCCGGGGGTAACTGGGGGATGCCGAGTCGAGGAAATGGGACAAGCCCCTTTCTGGTAGAGGGCCAGCAAAGTCTAAGTCAAACCTCCCCTTGAGGTGCGGATATTCAACTTAATGTGTTGGCCATGGCCGAGGGACGCGGATCACTCACTCACACCCACGGTGGTCGCACAAGATGGTGGATCCTTTGGACCAAGCACTCCCTCTCTAACCGACGGTGCAATTGAAGAATATTAAATGAAAAAGTATAATTGAGAGCAAGGGACGAGTTCTCACCTAGCCGGTTTGAAGAAACCGACTCCGGTCGGAGACGGGGGCGAGCGGGGAGGCGAGGGGAGGCACCCACACGCCGCGTCGATGAAGCTTCAAACCTGCGAGTGTAAATAATACATGAACTACCCCCATGCAAGGGGGGGATCTCGGGGAAGGGAAGCCAATGAATACACTTAATACGACCTCCACGCAGGGAGGGGCCTTCAACCGGCCAAGCGGGGAGGGGAATTCGAGCTAGAAGTGAAGAGAGGGAAGTCGAAGCCGAATCTGCCCACTGATTGTGTCTCAGAACAGACCGTCAGGTATTTGGACGCTGTGGTCAGCCCTGAATTTTGTTGCAGATGAAACCACTTGGAGATTCTTCATATCTGGATCTAGATGATGCTTGAATTTTGTAAATTTCTTCGGGCACCGCTGCTGGTTGGGGTAGGGGCTTGAACAGGGTGGCAGACCCTCAGATCTGAAAGCTTTAGGTTCCCAACAGCAGGAAGCAGAGGTTGTCACGGTCGCTCCAGAGCTCAGAATCAGGTGCCACTGGAGTCGTTGGAACCGTTGGCGAGTCCTCTTAGAATCAAGACTGACGGGGATGCCAGCTGATCTTGGGGGCAACCGATAGGCTCTGAACACTGAGAAGGGGTCGGTGAAGACTAAGTGGAAGTAGAACCGAGCACCCGAGGGAGAAAATTGATAACTTTCAGGTCCGGTCGCCAAATGTGGCTCTGCTTCTTGGAGATGTTAGAAGACTCAAAGTAGAAGATGTTTTAAGAAGAACTCTTGATCCGATTCCCAACACAATCATCGCAGTCGAGCTTCCAATCCATCTCTGGTCTCCTGCCAGGGGGGATCTGCGCAGTTGTGGGAGAATGGCTCTCCTGGTCGATCTCGAACTCGGAATGGGACGGGAAAACCACCGTTACGAAGAAGATAGGCAGACGCTTCCGTTGGTATATGGTATGCCACCTGAATCTCCGAGGGGATGACGGGGTGGCCTCTGGAACCTGCGGCCAATCTGCTGCCTACAACCAGAACTTGAGAGGGTGGAGATAGGTAATGGGGAATGGGGTAGATGGGAGGGGAAATGAGGTGGTTGTGTGTAGGGGCAACCCCCAGCTGTGAGGGGGTCTAGGAGGGGGGGTTTCAAGGTGTGGGAAGGGGAGAATGGGGGCTGGAAGGGGGTGTTTGCTATGGGTGAGAGAGGAGCTGCGAATTTGGGCTTGGAGGGAGAGGGGAAGGTGAGGGGGGCACAAGTGGGTGAAGGGAAGGTGAGTTTAAATTTTCCTTAATGGAGGGTATTCAATGGTGGTCTTGGGGATGAGAGGGGTTGTGTTGGGAAAGGGAAGGGGTGCTTGGGGTAGTGGGAAGGGTGCTTGGGGAAGTGGGTGGGGTAGTTGGGGGTTGGGAGGTGGAGCTAGGATTGGTGGAAGCTCTGTTGGGACTAGGGGGTGGAGTAATGGGATGTGTGGGGAAGGGGAGTGGCCTTTAATGGGGGTAGGTGGGAGAGTGGTGGTTGGGAAGGGTGGAGAGAGAAAATTTTTAAAATTGGGTGTGGAGGAGAGAGAAAGAGGAGTGAAAGAGAGAGATTAAGAGAGGGATGGGTGGGGAATCTCTCCCCTAGGGTCTCTCACCCAAATAATGGAATCTCTCCACTAGATAAGAAGTTTGAACTCTCAAAATGGCAAGTTTTTCATTCATTGATTCATTCATTCATTACCTCAAAATGGAGAGAGTGGGGTCCTATTTATAGGGATCCCACAATTTACAATAAGACCCTGACTTTTGACACATTGACTAATAACCAACAAGATAGGGGCGCCCATGGGCCAAGCCCAATGAATTAGGCCCAATAGCTAACTAATAAACCTAATGACACTCAAACCTAGGGAAATAAGCACAAGACCTAGTGACATGACTCAAATAAAAGGGAAATTACAATGATATGACTCAAATAAAATAAAGAAACATACATAGGACTCAAAATAAATGACTAGACCATGAGGTACGCCTCCGGGGTGATGAGAATGGTCGAGAGTGTCAGGACGGATGGTGATGGCCCCATCATACTCCCGGGGTGCGGAGAACTCGACTCCGTCGAGTAAGAGGTGGTACCGCTCACATGTCTTCCGAAAGAAGCCGATTCTTCCACCTAGCGAGGTAGAGCCCGTTCACCTTGCTCCGAGTGATGATTACCTGTTCATCCAATATTCTCTCAAGTTGCTTACGTCGGGCTCTCTGGGCTGATGGTGCTCACATGGGGAGGGGTGGGTGCTCTCTCGAGGGAGGAAGGGGGCTTGAAATTCTCACTTGGTGCCACCGGGGGTCCCTTGTGTGGCACAAGGCTTTCCACATTGAAACTGAAGTTAACTCCGTATCCCTTGAGGGGCCTAACTTAGTGGTGGGGCTAATGCACCTTAAAACCTTGAAGGGGTTGATCCCACAAAACCTCAATCTTGAGTTGTCTCTATGTGAGAGCCTCTCATTCCTCACCATCCCGGAATCACCCATTTGGATTTCTTGGTGACGCAATTGAGTCGGTCGGCCTTTTGTAGATTTCATGACTCTTGTTGATGCACTTGCAAGGTTATCATGCAATTTTGTGAATGCTGTCCTTTTAGTGGTTATGGGTGGACCTGGACAACCATAGATGGACCTATCATGCCATGATGCCATATGGACCTTGATGAACCTTGGTGGGCCGGGGCAACCATATGTGGACTTATCATGCAATGTTGTCATGTAGACTTTGGTGGGCCTAGGTGGGCCGGGGCAACCATATGTGAACCTATCATGCAAAGTGGTGATGAATGTCGGGGGACCCGGACATCCGTAGATGCTTTTGACATGCTTAAGACCCATGATGAATGAGGGTGGACCAATACATCCGAATATGGACCACTCATACTTTCTACTTGACATGTGGGTGATATGAATGAATGGACCTAACATAGTGTTCATGCCAAGTGGTGTGGTAAGCCTAGACACATGCATATTTTTCCTATGGGTGACTTCCATGTGTATAGGTGTGGGATAACCTTTGAACTCCCATTGGAAAGGGTCGAATGGATCTAAGAAGGTGGTCATCATGGGGTGGAGCACAACCTCATTACCTAGGGATATGTGACCCAAGGTCATGGCTCCCAAGGTGTAACCCGGGTCTAAGATGGAGTGAATTGGGTCAAACATGGTGAGTTGGTGTAGGGAAAGGTGGGTGGTGAATAAAGTGTTTGGGTCACACGAGTCTCTTGACTCCCATTGAATGGATCATATGGATCATAAAATGGGTTACCTAGGGGGAGGAACTCGATGTTCTCAAGATCCTCAAAAGGTGCTAAGTCATCCTTCTCCATGATAGTTGGGCCAATGTTCTTGGCAAGTGGGTCGGCCATGAGTGGAGGGCTTGGCTTTCTACCTGAGATAAGAAGCTCTAAATCGAGGAGAAGATTGGGCTCATCGGGTGTAGGGAGGAATAGAAGGAGGTCGCTAGTGTAGTAACCAATGGTGCAAACCGAGGTGATAGACCCTATGCATAGGTGTAGGAGGCTAAGGCTCCTAGGTTGTTCGACCATAGGGGTCAACATGCTAGTCATCTCTAATTGCCATGCTATGCCCTTGAGAAGGTCTTTTAAGGTCTCCACTTGATAGGATGCTTGGATTGTGGTGTGATAGGAGAAGAAGGGCACTATGGGAAGGTCTTGTTCTATGGGAGGAAAAACATGGGCCGGGATCTCTCTTATTGGGCTCTCCTTTAGCCAACTAACAAGGGGTTCTCTTAAGATGAGCTTGGCCCCAACTAGAGAGGGTGATGTAAGGTGAAGACCATCGTGTGATGTTTCCTCTTCAACTTGGACTTGTGTTTCCTCCGAGGTGGAGAGTGGATTTGGAGTGTTCACAACTATTGGATCGGGTAAGAGTTCTTCTACCAAGGAGGTGAGAGGGTCTTTTGGGGTGATGAGGGTTGGTGTATGGTGCTCCCGGGGTGGAGGGTAAAGGGAAACTTGGATTGGGATTGGTAGGGTGGGATTTGGGAGTGGAAGTAGTGGAGGCCTAGGTTGGGGTAGGATTGGGGTTGGAAGTGGAAGGTGAGTTGGGTAAAGAGATTTGGGTTGATGGGTTTTGGGGGGGTACCTCTTTTTGGGGATGATGGAGGGGTAGTGGTGGGGACCAAGGGGAATTGTGGGGTATGGGTTTGGTGAGGGATTGTGGGTTGGGTGGTGGTGGCCATCATGGGTCTAGGTGGAGGGATGGACTCGGGGTCCACTTGGGTTTGAATGGTGAGAATAGGTTGAGTGGTGGTCCTTATTGGAGAAATCGGGTCGGTTAGGGGTCTCTTCCCCTTGGGATCGGCCGGTTGTGGAGGGGGGAAAATGGGGCCCAATTGAGTTTGGATAGTGAGGTTTGCGGAAGGGGGTTTTGGTTGGAGTGTGGGGACCCTTAGGGGATTTGGTGGAGAGGTGGATGCTTGATTTATTTGGGCCTTAAGGGAGAGGACTTGGTTGCAAAGTGTAGTTATGATGGTTGAGAGGTGACTTATTGGGGTTGGTGGAGATGGAGACCAAAGGTCGGCCCCAAGTTGGCCGGGTGGGGATGGAGGAGTGGTAGTGCTCCTCGGTTTAGGGGTGCTTGAATATGAGGGGTGGGAATGTTTGGGGATGTATAATTTTCTAAGTTCTGTCTTCATATCATCCCATGAGGAAATGGGTTCTTGTTTCCTAACGTCCCTTAAGCCCACTATGTTCCTCCATTTTTCCTTGGCTTGACCCCGAAATTGCCCCATGGCAACGCGGACTCTTGCGGGTCCATAAACCATAGTTCTCTCAAAGTGTTTTTCCATGGTGACCTCCCACTTTAGGTAGGCACTATAGCATGATCCATCGAAGAGGAGATCCTCAAAAGAGATTATGTCAAATGGAGGGTTGATCGGTCCCTTGTGGGGGGTCGAGTGGGATGAATGTGACCAAAGAGAGGTAGCCATGTTGATGAATGCAAATGTGCCCAAGGACTAGACTTAGTAGAGACAAGTCTAAAACTTGCTCTGATACCAATTGATGTGACACCACCTTGGACCTAATTTAACAAGCACAACCACAAGGCTATGAAGCCTACGTAAGCGGACCTTCGTATGGCGCACACCCTTAACCCGGGGGTAACTCGGGGATGCCGAGTGGACGAAATGGGACAAGACCCTTGCTGGTAGAGGGCCAGCAAAGTGTAAGTCAAACCTCCCCTTGAGGTGCGGATATTCAACTCAATGTGTTGGCCTTGGCCGAGGGACGCGGATCACTCACTCACACCCACGGTGGTCGCACAAGATGGTGGAACCTTTGGACCGAGCGCTCCCTCTCTAATCGACGGTGCAATTAAAGAATATTAAATGAACAAGTATAATTGAGAGCAAGGGATGAGTTCTCACCTAGCCGGTTTGAAGAAACAGACTCCGGTCGGAGACGGGGGCGAGCGGGGAGGCGAGGGGAGGCACCCGCACGCCGCGTCGATGAAGCTTCAAACCTGCGAGTGTAAATAATACATGAACTACCCCCATGCAAGGGGGGGATCTCGGGGAAGGGAAGCCAATGAATACACTCAATACGACCTCCACGCAGGGAGGGGCCTTCAACCGGCCAAGCGGGGAGGGGAATTCGAGCTAGAAGTGAAGAGAGGGAAGTTAAAGCCGAATCTGCCCGCTGACTATGTCTCAGGACAGACCGTCAGGTATTTGGATGCTGTGGTCAGCCCAAAATTTTGTTGCAGACGAAACCACTTGGAAATTCTTCGTATCTGGATCTGGATGATGCTTGAAAATTGTAAATTTCTTTGGGCACCGCTCCTGGTCGGGGTAGGGGCTTGAACAGGGTGGTAGACCCTCGAATCTGACAGCTTCAGGTTCCCAACAGCAGGAAGCAGAGGTTGTCACGGTCGCTCCAGAGCTCAGAATCAGGTGCCGCTAGAGTCGTTGGAACCGTTGACGAGTCCTCTTAGAATCAAAACTTACGAGGATGCTAGCTGATGTCAGGGTCAACCGGTAGGCTCTGAACACTGAGGAGGGGTTGGTGCAGACTAAGTGGAAGCAGAACCAAGCACCCGAGGGATAAAATTGATAACTTTTAGGTCCCGTCGCCAAATGTGGCTATGCTTCTTGGAGATGTTAGAAGACTTGTAGTAGATGATGTTTGAAGAAGAACTCTCGATCCGATTCCCAACACGATCGTCGCAGTCGAGCTTCCAATCCGGCTCTAGTCTCCTACCGGGGGGATCTGCGCAGTTGTGGGAGAATGGCTCTCCTGGTCGATCTCGAACTCGGAATGGGACGGGACCACCACCGTTGCGAAGAAGATAGGCAGATGCTTCCGTTGGTATATGATATGCCACCTGAAGCTCCCAGAGGACGACGGGGTGGCCTCTGGAACCTACGGCCAATCTGCTTCCTGCAACCAGAACTTGAGAGGGTGGAGATAGGTAATGGGGAATGGGGTAGATGGGAGGGGAAATGAGGTGGTTATGTGTAGGGACAACCCCCAGCTGTGAGGGGGTCTAGGAGGGGGGGTTTCAAGGTGTGGGAAGGGGAGAATGGGGGCTGGAAGGGGGTGTTTGCTATGGGTGAGAGAGGAGCTGCGAATTTGGGCTTGGAGGGAGAGGGGAAGGTGAGGGGGGCACAAGTGGGTGGAGGGAAGGTGAGTTTAAATTTTCCTTAATGGAGGGTATTCAATGGTGGTCTTGGGGATGGGAGGGGTTGTGTTGGGAAAGGGAAGGGGTGCTTGGGGTAGTGGGAAGGGTGCTTGGGGAAGTGGGTGGGGTAGTTGGGGGTTGGGAGGTGGAGCTAGGATTGGTGGAAGCTCTCTTGGGACTTGGGGGTGGAGTAATGGGATGTGTGGGGAAGGGGAGTGGCCTTTAATGGGGGTAGGTGGGAGAGTGGTGGTTGGGAAGGGGGAGAGAGAAAATTTTTAAAATTGGGTGTGGAGGAGAGAGAAAGAGGAGTGAAAGAGAGAGATTAAGAGAGGGATGGATGGGGAATCTCTCCCCTAGGGTATCTCACCCAAATAATGGAATATCTCCACTATATAAGAAGTTTGAACTCTCAAAATGGCAAGTTTTTCATTCATTGATTCATTCATTCATTACCTCAAAATGGAGAGAGTGGGGTCCTATTTATAGGGATCCCACAATTTATAATGAGACCCTAACTTTTGACACATTGACTAATAACCAACAAGATAGGGGCGCCCATGGGCCAAGCCCAATGAATTGGGCCCAATAGCTAACTAATAAACCTAATGACACTCAAACTTAGCAAAATAAGCACAAGACCTAGGGACATGACTCAAATAAAAGGGAAATTACAATGATATGACTCAAATAAAATAAAGAAACATACATAGGACTCAAAATAAATGACTAGACCATGATGTACGCCTCCGGGGTGACGAGAATGGTCGAGTGTGTCAGGACGGATGGTGATGACCCCATCAGATAGACATGGTCTTTCACCTTCTACCTTCGGCCATCCAACAAATAGACTTCTCATGGGGTTGGTGTCACGACTTTTCGTCTAAGCCAGCAAAACCTTCCGCCGATGGGGCGTTAAACCGACAAAACATTCCCCGACAGGGCGTTAAACCGACAAAACCGTTTGCCTACGGGGCATTAAACTGACTAAACCTTTTGCCTACAGGGCATTAAACTGACAAAACCTTCCGCCAATGGGGCGTTAAACCGACTAAACCTTCCGCCGATGGGGCGTTAAACCAACTAAACATTCCGCCAGCGGGGCGTTAAAACGACTAAACCTTCTACCGACGGGGCGTTAAACCGACAAAACCTTCCGCCGACGAGGCATTAAACCGACTAAACCTTTCACCGACGGGGTGTTAAACCAACTAAACCTTCCGCCGACGGGGCGTTAAACCGACTAAACCCTTCGCCATCGGGGTGTTACACCGATAGATATTCTGCCAGCGGGGCGTTACACCGACAGATATTCAGCCATCGGGGCTTCAAGCTGATAGCTATTCAATTATCGGCCTCTAGCCGGCAGCCTCCCCATCATCGGCCTCCGAGCCAACAGCTATCCAATTATCGACATCTAGGTCGATAGCTTTCTAATCATCGGCCTCCGAGCCGACAGCTACCCGAATCATCGGCTCCTAGCCGACAGCTTCCCAATCGAAAAATAACATTTTCACTTTGGTTCGGGTCCTTCCCCGACCAGAGAATCAAAGAATCAACCTTTCACTTTGGTTCGGGTCCTTCCCCGGCCAGAGAATCAAAGAATAAACCTTCCACTTTGGTTCGGATCCTCTCCCGGGCAGAGAATTAAAGAATCAACCTTTCACTTTGGTGCGGATCATTTCCCGGCCAGAGAATCAAAGAATCAACCTTTCACTTTGGTTCGGGTCCTTCCCTGGCCAGAGAATCAAAGAATAAACCTTCCACTTTGGTTCGGATCCTCTCCCAGCCAGAGAATTAAAGAATCAACCTTTCACTTTGGTGCGGATCATTTTCCGTCCAGAGAATCAAAGAATCAACCTTTCACTCTGGCTCGGATCCTTTCCCGGTTAGAGAATTAAAGAATCAACCTTCCACTTTGGTTCGGGTCCTTTCCTGGGCAGAGAATCAAAAAATAACCCTTTCACTTTGGTTCGGGTCCTTCCCTGGCCCGAGAATCAAAGAATAAACCTTCCACTTTGGTTCGGATCCTCTCCCGGCCAGAGAATTAAATAATCAACCTTTCACTTTGGTGTGAATCATTTCCCGGCTAGAGAATCAAAGAATCAACCTTTCACTTTGGTTCGGATCCTTCCCCGGCCAGAGAATCAAAGAATAAACCTTCCACTTTGGTTCGGATCCTCTCCTAGCCAGAGAATTAAAGAATCAACCTTTCACTTTGGTGCGGATCATTTCCCGGTCAGAGAATCAAAGAATCAACATTTCACTCTGGCTCGGATCCTTTCCCGGTCAGAGAATCAAAGAATCAACCTTCCAGTTTGGTTCGGATCCTCTCCCAGCCAAAGAATTAAAGAATCAACCTTTCACTTTGGTGCGGATCATTTCCAGGCCAGAGAATCAAAGAATCAACCTTTCACTCTGGCTCGGATCCTTTCCCAGTCAGAGAATTAAAGAATCAACCTTCCACTTTGGTTCGGGTCCTTTCCCGGGCAGAGAATCAAAAAATAACCCATTCACTTTGGTTCGGGTCCTTCCCCGGCCCGAGAATCAAAGAATAAACCTTCCACTTTGGTTCGGGTCCTTTCCCGGGTAGAGAATCAAAAAATAACCCTTTCACTTTGGTTCGGGTCCTTCCCCGGCCCGAGAATCAAAGAATAAACCTTCCACTTTGGTTCGGATCCTCTCCCGGCCAGAGAATTAAATAATCAACCTTTCACTTTGGTGCGAATCATTTCCCGGCTAGAGAATCAAAGAATCAACCTTTCACTTTGGTTCGGATCCTTCCCCGGCCAGAGAATCAAAGAATAAACCTTCCACTTTGGTTCGGATCCTCTGCCAGCCAGAGAATTAAAAAATCAACCTTTCACTTTGGTGCGGATCATTTCCCGGTCAGAGAATCAAAGAATCAACCTTTCACTCTGGCTCAGATCCTTTCCCGGTCAGAGAATCAAAGAATCAACCTTCCACTTTGGTTCGGGTCCTTTCCCGGCCAGAGAATCAAAAAATAACCCTTTCACTTTGGTTCGGGTCCTTTCCCGGCCAGAGAATCAAAGAATCAACCTTTCACTTTGGTTTGGGTCCTTCCCCGGCCAGAGAATCAAAGAATCAACCTTTCACTCTGGCTAGGATCCTTTCCCGGTCAAAGAATCAAAGAATCAACCTTCCACTTTGGTCCGGATCCTTCCCCGGACAGAGAATCAAGAATCAACCTTCCACTTTGGTCCGGATCCTTCCCTGGACAGAGAATTAGAGAATCAACCTTTCACTTTGGTTCGGGTCTTTTCCCGGCCAGAGAATTAAAGAATCAACCCTTCCACTTTGGTTCGGATCCTTCCCCGACCAGAGAATTAAAGAATAAACATTTCACTTTGGTTCGGACCCCTTTCCCGGCCAGAGAATCAAAGAATCAACCGTCTACTTTGGTTTGGGTCCTTTTCCGGCTAGAGAATCAAAGAATCAACCTTTCACTTTGGTTCGGCTCCGTCCCCGGCCAGAGAATCAAGAATCAACCTCCCACTTTGGTTCGGATCCTTTCCCGGTGAGAGAATTAAAGAATCAACCTTCCACTTTGGTTCGGGTCCTTTCCCGGCCAGAGAATTAAAGAATCAACCCTTCCACTTTGGTTCAGATCCTTCCCCGACCAGAGAATTAAAGAATAAACATTTCACTTTGGTTCGGACCCCTTTCCCGGCCAGAGAATCAAAGAATCAACCTTCTACTTTGGTTCGGGTCCTTTCCCGGCCAGAGAATCAAAGAATCAACCTTTCACTTTGGATCGGGTCCTTCCCCGGCCAGAGAATCAAGAATCAACCTCCCACTTTGGTTCGGATCCTTTCCCGGAGAAAGAATTAAAGAATCAACCTACCACTTTGGTTCCGATCCTTCCCGGACAGAGAATTAGAGAATCAACCCTTCTCTTTGGTTCGGATCTTTCCCCGTCCAAGGAATAAAATGAAGACCCTTCTCCTCGGCTCTCGTAGCCTGCTTCCCCTCTCTCGGCTCTTTGTAGCCCGCTTCTTGACTTTGGCTCTTGTTGCCTGCTTCCCTTTGGCCTTCGTGACCTGCTTCCTAATTCTGGCTCTTGTAGCCTGCTTCCCAACTTTGGCTCTTTGCAGCCCGCTTCCAAATTTTGGCTATTACAGCCTACTTCCTGACTTCGGCTGTTTACAGGCCGCTTCCCAATTTTGGCTCTTGCAGCCTGCTTCCCAACCTTCGGCTCTCGTAGCCCGCTTCCTAATTTCGGCTCTTGCGGCCCGCTTCCCAATTCCGGCTCTCGTAGCCCACTTCCCCAATTTCGGCTCTTGCAGCTCGCTGCCCTAATACCATTTACTACCACTACGCATATACGTAACGACGGTATGTTCTTACGCAAAAAAAAAGAGAGAGAAAAAAAAGAGAGCAAAGTAAAAGAGACAAAAAATTTGCTTGGCTACTCTACTTGCATGTTTACTTAATATAGAATAGTACACCTCCTTGGAATTTCTAGGACCGTGCTTCCTTGCTAAATAATATCGCCCCGATTCCGAATGCACGTGCGTCACGACATACGCTCGAAGGGAACCCAATTATGGCAGGTGCACACGTCAAGGGGAAGAGTCATGGCTAAATTGCTAAGTCCAACTCACAAAATAAACATGGGGCAACACTCCCACACTTCACATTTAATGTGTTATGGGTCTTCAACAATAGGGATTACCCGACTTTCTTCTTAGTACTCTACGGATGCTTGAATTTTTGCACTCGCATGAAAGGTAATCGTGAGGAAAAAACTGCCTACCCCCACTTAAAAAAAAAAGAAAGAGATGCAATGAAAAGAAAAGATAAAAAATGATGTAAAAAGAGAGGAGCGTGAATCTGAGTAGTCGGGAATCCCCACTGAAATAAATGAGGAGACTCGCGCGAAATGGTGAAGCGAATTTCAATAAGGATGAAGCCTAGTAGCTGAGAATCCCCATTGAGACACATGAGGAAACTCGCATCGAACGGTGAAATCCGCAATAGAATTCTGATAAGGACGAATCCTAGTAGCCGGGAATCCCCATTGAGACACATGAGGAGACTCGTGCCGAATGGTGAAATCCGCTACCAAAATAAACAGATCGGGGCTGTGCGAAGCTACCGAAATCGAGAGCCTGAAACCCATGTGTAGGCGCTAGAGTAACCCTCGAGTGTTGCTTAGAAAATCTGCATATTCCTATGTTTAGGGCCTTTTGCTCACACGTTTGCTCCTCTACTCCATAGAGGATTGCCTCGGGTGAAATGCGTGAATTTAAGCTGTGCATGCAAGACAAGCGATATCCTCTTGACGGGCGCACCACCCCTTAGTCGTGCCTCGTGGCCCGCACCGCGTTTACGAATTACGGGCGATGTCCCTATCCCATCCCCTGTAGAGGGAGCTATCTTATTTATACTTATGTTATGCCTGATGTCGAATGCCTGCATGCTTGAATAAAGAAATAAAGAAATAAAAAAGAGAAAAATAATAAACTCAATTTCGAATATTGCGGCCTGCTTTCCCAGTTCTAGCTCGTACAGCCCAATCTTGGCCCTCACGGCCTACTTCTCGTCTTTACGGCCTGCTAACCTCCCAACTTCGGCTTCTATAGCCCGCTTCCTCAATTGTAGCCTTCGCGGCCTACTTCTGCAACATCAACTCCGGCCCTCGTGGCCCACTTTCCCGGGTTCGGATTTCACAGCCGGTACTCCCGGCGCATTGATGAACATCAAATCCTCTCACTTTGGTTCAGGCTTGTCGCCCAGCCAGAGAACAAACAGACCCCTGTCACTCTAGATCGGACCTTCTGCCCAGCTAGAGAACAAAAGATTCCTTCCATTCTAGATCGGACCTTCTGCCCGGCTAGAGAACAAAAGATTCCTTCCATTCTAGATCGGACCTTCCGTCTGGCTAGAGAACTAAAAAGACTCTCTCCACTCTAGATCAGACCTTCCGTCCAACTAGAGAATAAAAAGTTCTTTTCACTTTGGTTCGGGCCTGTCGCCCATCCAGAGAATAAAAAAGATTCTCTCCACTCCAGATCGGATCTTTCATCTGGGTAGAGAACTAAAAAGGAATTCTCTCCACTCTGGTTCGGACCTTCCGTCCAGCCAAAGAATTAAAAGACCCTTCATACAGCTGGTACCTCCGGCACATTAAAGAATGAAACAACCTTTCACCCTGGCCCGAGCCTGCCATTTGGGTAAGGAATCATCCATTTTTCCTTGCGCTAACACTAGCCTGTGTCAGCGACTTGACCACCTCTCCGTCCCTTCGGGCGATGAATATCCTTTTCGGAATCAACAAACTCTTCCCTCTGTCCCTTCGGGTGACGAATACCCCTTTTGATTTGGACCTCCCGTCCAGGCCATTGAACCAACAAGTTCTTCTCTTCGTCCCTCCAAGTGACGAACATCATTTTCGAAATCAACAAACTCTTCTCTCCGTCCCTTCGGGTGACGAATACCCCTTTTGATTTGGACCTCCCGTCCAGGCCATTGAATCAACAAGTTCTTCTCCATGTCCCTCCGGGTGATGAACATCCTTGTCGAATCAACAAACTCTCCTCCCCGTCCCTTTGGGCGACGAATCCCTTTCAATTTGGACCCACCGTCCATACCGTTAAAGGAATAAACCCTCCTCTCTGCCCTCGTGGCTCACTTCCTAATTGTTGGCTCCCTTGAGCCGACAGCTTTCAATTATCGACCCCCGAGCTGACAACTTTCAATTATCGGCCCTTGCGCCGACAGCTTTCAATTATTGGCCCTTGCGCCGACAGCTTTCAATTATCGGCCCTTGAGCCGACAGCTTTCAATTATCGGCCCCGGAGCCAATAGCTTTCGATTATCGACCCCCGAGCCGACAGCTTTCAATTATCGGCCCCCGAACCGATAACTTTCAATTATCGGCCCCTGAGCCGACAGCTATCTAATTATCGGCGTTTAGCCGACAGCAATCTAACTATCGGCGTTTAGCCGACATCTATCTCAATATCGATGTTTGGCCGACAGCTATCTCATTATCGGCGTCAAGTCGACAGCTATCTGATTATCGGCGTTTAGCCGACAGCTATGTCATTATCGGCGTCTAGTCGACAGCTCTTCACTATCGGCATCCACGTCGGCAGCTACCCAAAGTTGTTCAAAAAGAAAAAAAACAAGAAGAGAAGAAGAAAAGAAAGAAGAAAGAAAGTAGAAAGAAGAGAAGAAAAAAAAGTGAAGAAAAAAAAAGAAAAAAAAAAGAAAGAAAAAAAGAAGAGAAGAAAAAAAAATCATCGAAGCCTCCGAGGGATGTCGACTCGTCAAGTCCCGTCAGAGATCAAAATAGTTTAAGCCCCACCGACAAACAAGCCTGTGGCCTAGACCTTTCGTCTGGTTCCATGAACAAAAAGACCCTTACTTTGGCACTAACCCCGTGTCAATGAACAAACCACGTCGGTCTTCGACTCCCTGTCCGCATCGATTTACAAGCCTGTGGCCCAGACCTTTCGTCTGGTTCCATGAATAAAAAGACCCTGGCTTTGGCACTAACCCCGTGTCAATGAACAAACCACGTCGGTCCCCGACTCCCCGTCAGCATCGATGAATAAACCAGTGGCCTGGACCTTTCGTCTGGTTCCATGAATAAAAGACCCTTGCTTTGGTACTCACCCCTTGTCAATGAATAGACCACCTCAATATTACAACTCCCAGTCCCACCGACGAATAAACCCTTGGCTTGGACCTTCCATCCAAGTCGATGATCAGAAGAACACCTTTGCTTGGCTCGGACCTTCCGTCCAAGTCGATGAACAAAAAGAACCTCCTTGCTTGGCTCGGACCTTCCGTCCAAGTCGATGAACAAAAAGGACCTCCTTGCTTGGCTTGGACCTTCCGTCTAAGTCGATGAACAAAAAGAACGCCTTTGCTTGGCTTGGACCTTCCATCCAAGTCGATGAACAAAAAGAGCGCCTTTGCTTGGCTCGGGCCTTCCGTCCAAGTCGATGAATAAAAAGAACCTCCTTGCTTGGCTCGGACCTTCCATCCCAGTCCATGAACAAAAAAAGGGAGGAGTGCATCCCCTTTGCTCGGCTCGGACCCTTCGTCCGAATCGGTGAATGAACAACTTTCCTAAACCCAGCATGAGTCAATGATTCCCCCATGGGATTGGCCTCGTCTAAGTCAATTTTGGCCTTTTTTCCCGAGACGACGCATAGACCCTTCATTCTCGCTTTGATATTCACCCCATGCCGATGACTAAACCCCCACTCCGAAATCTCAGTCCGCGTGCATATGAGGTGAAGCGATCCCCTCATCCCTTCGTTGAAGGAGTGAGCGCTTTCCCGTGAATTCGCACCGGACCAGCATCCCACTGGCTCGGAAGAACAGACGTCCTATCGAAGAGCTCTACACTCGCGGGCCCCACGCACTCGTCCCTCGTTCGCGCCACCCACGAGCGGGGGGCATCGTGGACGTCAAAAATGACGGTGATGATCATACGGCATTCGCGTCTACGTGCGAGCCAAAGACGGGAAGGCCGAACAAACCTATACCTCACCCGGTCAGGACGAGAACTCGCCCGGTGGCCCACTACCCATCAAGGGAGCCTCTTCGAACGGAAGATACCACCACAATTCTCCAACCGGCCATGCCGAGATCTGAATCAAAGAAAAGTCCAGAACTTTGACACAGTCTCGGCATATGTCGGAAGTCACGCAAAGCCCTGGACCGAGACCCAGAAGCTGCGAACGAAAAATTGCGAAAGCCATGCATCGCAACTAAAACATTTCGGGGATGCCAACGTTCGTATAAATAGCTACGACTTCGAAATGAATTCATTCGGTGCTTAAAACGGCGTGACATGGCCCTTAATCGGTGCGCCCCCTTGTGTTGCATTAAAACGGCGTGCCCCTCCTTGCTTTGGTCATCCGGCGCACTCCTGGTTGAAGGGGCCATCCCCCTTTGATGCTTAAAACGGTGCCCCTCCTTGATTTGGTCATCCGGCACGCTCCTGGTTGAAGGGGTCATCCCCCTTTGATGCTTAAAACGGCGCCACACTTGCATGAAAGCAAAACCGGCGCACCAATTGCACTTGGGTTTAAACCGGCATGGGCACTGTTCCACCACGCTGGTTTAACCCCATCATGTCCCTTCGGCATACCGATGCTCTGTTTTGCATCATTATGGCGTGCAGAGAACATTGAATGTCAGATGCTCAGCTTCTACCTCCATTCGACAACACAGGAGCGGCAGCGGCAAAGCAACCCCTGTGGACCTGGGACCATCTCATCCTCGGACGAACAGCAGCGTACGGCGCAAACCAGCGTCATCCAACGCACCATGTCAACTCCGAGCTTCGTCGCGGACGAGGTGCAAGTGGTAGGAACCTCCCAGGCGAGCCATTCTATAAAAAGGGGCATTACTATGATAACAAGAAAAAGAGGAGGCTGGCTTCTCCCCCCGGCAGGCCATTTTGGAGGAAAAGGCTCTCGGCTGTGTGCAGTGAAGAGAAGAAGAAGAAGAGAGAAGGAGTTTGGTGCCCCAGCGCCGGCAAGGTGAAGAAAAAGAGAGAGAAAGTGTGAGAGAGGGAAGGTGAGTGCGGAGGGGGGTGAGGAGCTCGTGCTCCATCCCCTCTCCCCTACCGATGCATCTCCTTCATCCCCCTCCGATGTATTTTCCCTTTCCTTTGGGATGGGCTTCCCTGTCTAAACCTTCCCCGTTTCTGTGGATGAATAAAAGAGAAGAGTTTTCTTTTTGCAAGCCTAATCTTCCTCGTGTAACCTCCGCTTCCTTTCTTCACTCTCCGATCATCCCGGGCCTTTGAGGTCTGCCTCTCCGTGGCATGACCCTCAAAGGAGCCCTCCGACAGATGAACATTCATTGCCCTTGTGGCAAACATTCGCCCCGCCCCGAAGATCATTGCCCATGAGTCGTGGTCACTCTCGCAGGCTGGCCCTCGAGCGTTCCACACTCACACTTGGGCTAACGGACCGCCGTGAGGCCGTTCCGCACTTTGAGAGTTTACCCGGGAGTAATCCGTGTGGTGGCTTTCGCTTCTCCCTGGCAAGTCCCGGTCCGGGGGAGGTGCTGCCCGATTTTATCCAGGGGCCAAGAACATACAAGAATACGAAGAACAAATGAAGAAGACACCCTCCGGAGAATGAACAGAACACATAGTAAACCCTCTGTGAATTAACCACTTGAAGTCTTTGCATAATAAACTCCTCCGAACAAAACATTTAAACCTCATGCTGATTCCTCTTAATAAAAAACTAAAACGATTAAACCCCCCTCTTCACCAACTTAATCCACCAAATGAATCAACAAACGGATCATTAACCCAACCTGCAGGTGAAAGAAAAGAAAAGAAACACACAGTCATAGCAATAAACTCTCGGGAGAGTTTAATATGGCGCGGTGACTATTCCACCGTGCCGGATTAACATCTCTCTCAGAATCCCATCTCCCTCTTGGAACCTTAAATCGGCCTGCGCCTTCAACATCTTAACCCGGCGTGGCCTTAACCGATGCGCCCATTTCCATTTGCTCCTGTGCACATCCTAATCCGGCGTGGCCTTAATCGGCGCGCCCTCCTCATTGAACCCTTAACCGGCACGCTCCTCCTTACAACCTTCCCCGGGGCGCCCCTTTGCAACTTCTATTACGGCGTTGCCAAATCCGGCGCGCCCTCCATTGGCATTCTAATCCAGCGTGGCCTTAACCGGTGCGCCCTCCTCATTGAACCCTTCAAACGGCGCGATCCCTGCGCACCTAACACCCTTAAAACGGCGCCCCCCACTTGTTCATTCCATACCCGGCCCGCCCCCCTATCCATCCTTAATCCGGGGCGCCAGCTTAATACAAAAGGGGAATAAACAAGCAAAAATATAATAAAAGGTCAATCATGCTAATAAAATAATAAAAGAAACTCTATCACCCGTGCTTTAATTAAAATTTTGTTCCGGGGGCGCTGCCCCCTTGACCCCGCGACCTGACCGCGCTGGTCGATCCACGTGTGAGGGCGCACGATGGCGAGTTCAGGCTTTATACTTAATAAACCTCTCTCCTGGACTGGGTGCAAAGAGAAAATCAATGATGCCTTGTGGTATAGGACGTGGGTCTCGGAACTCCCGATATGGCCATAGTCTGAACACATCTCGGGCCAATAGTTTGCTAACTCGACCCGCTTCTCCCCGGATCCAATCCCGCAACCCTACATTAAACTTGCCGTACCTACGGCAGACATTCGTATGGTTTATCGTCGTCTTCGATGCTACTAATGCGGGCTCTCGTCGGAATATCAAAATGGTCCCTTGAGTGACCGACATATTTCGAATGCTTGCTACCCTAGACATCGGGTTTTCTGACTGATTCGAGACCGCTATCGGCTCATTTCTCTTGATATAGTTTCCTGGCCATGAGGCCCTGATTCCCGGTGATTAATCAAGGGTGTTCCCCTCTCCGAGGGGATGTAAATGACGCTGTGACCTTTGTGGCGCGGCGGGTTTTGGTCCCGACACGAACCACACAATCGTCTGATTAGTCAGATCGAGCGCACAATAAATCGTCACTTTGTGACTGGCACGCCCACGCACTTAATAAACGAATAAACCCACCAAATAAACCGACTTAAAGAAACAAACGAACGAGCGGGTTGAAAAGTGCGTCCACAAGTCTGGCATGCCCGGTGGGACATAAACCACCCTTTATCTCTTCGCCGGGATTTGGGGCCTCATGGCCTCCTAATAAACGACGTTTGCCTGCTTTGATGAATTGTAGGTGTTATCTTCGCCAGCCCTATGGGGCGAAAAGCCAGACCAGGCGAAAGTGTTTTGTGGCCTCAGAGATGCTACTCCGAGGCATATGCAGCTTCCAGGAATCATGAAGTCCGCTAAAAAAAAAGAGAAGAGGAAAAGAGGAGAGGGAGGGGAAATCAAATCCCCTTTCCGCAAAAAAAAAGAGAAAAGAAGAAAAGAAAAGAAGAGAGAAGAAGAAAGAAATAAAAGGGAAGAGAAATAATCTGCGAGAGAGGGTTGTACGGCCATATCCGTCGAGACCCGTGCTGAACAAAGATTACCACTGTGGGATTGATGCGGTGGAGCGAACCACTCATCCCCTCCCTGAGGGGGTGAGCGCTCTCTTGCACACCCACCTTGGTCTATTACACAAAAAAAGAGAAGAAGAAGAGAAGAAAAGAAAGGACAAAAAAATTTGGCAAGCGTGGTCGGCCAAGAGAACGAGAAGAAGGCCGACATCCCGCCCGGCTCTAGGAGGGTCGAAGTCTGTGGCACAATTCCCTGGCCCGTTCCACCTTCCTGCTGCCCCTATCCGGCACAAGATGGTCCCTCGAGTGGCTGTTAGAAGATCCAACAAACCACAATTATAACTAGATGAATTGATGCCCGTTGTGGGGAATGCTTTATAGTGATGAGGCCAAGCACGGCCACCACTCCCGAAGAGAGCATGCACATACCCCGCCACGGAGAATAAGAAGGAGAAATATACCCCGCCATGAAGGCATAAGATGCAAGAAAAGCTACACCCCGCCCTTGGGGCATAAGAAGGAAGAAGGTACGCCCTGACCTCGGGGTACATGAAGAGAGAATCTACCCCGGTCTGGGGGCATACAAAACAAAAATTATACCCCGGCTCAGGGGCATTTGATGAAGAAGTGTACCCCCGCCATGGGGGGGCATAGGAAGAGACAAAGAATTCACCCCGGCCCGGGGGCATAAGAAATAAAGAATACACCCCGACTCAGGGGTATTTGAAGGAGCAACATACCCCGCCACGGGGGCATAGAAGCCTTAAAGAACGCACCCCAGCTTACTGGGATCTGAAGAAGAATTACACTCCACCTTGGGGGCATCAGAAGCAGCAATACACCCCACCTTGGGGCCGTCAAAAGAAGCAATACACCCTACCTTGGGTGCACAAGAATCAAACATCCCCCAGTGTGTCGGGGTAGAAAGAGAAGAATTGACCCCACTCTAGGGCATAAGAAGCAAGAAACACACCCCGGCATGGGGACATATAAAGAAAGAGACAAACTCCGCCCGGGGTGCACAAGAAGCAGAGTACACACCGGCCTAGGGGCACATGAAGAGAATCCACCCTGGCTCGGGGGCATATAAATCAAAAGTCATACCCCGGCTTAGGGGCATCTAACGAAGAAGTGTACCTCCGCCATAGGGGGCATAAGAAACAAAAGAGTTTCACCCCGACTTAGGGACATAAGAAGCAATAGAGTTACACTCCAACCTGGGGGCACATGAAGAGAATCCACCCCGACTTGGGGGCACATAAAGCAAAGGTTACACCATGGCTTAAGGGAATAAGAAGAGAAATATACCCCTTTCTGGGGTGGAAGAAGCAGAAGAATCTACCCCGGTCCGGGGGCACGATAAGCAACTGAGTTATACGCTGATCTAGGGGCACGTGAAGAAAAGACACACCATGTCTTGGGTGCACAAGAAGCAAACACACCCCTCATGGGAGCACGTGAAATAAAACTACCCTCCCCCTTCAGGGGCATAAGAAGCAAAAGAGTTTCACCCCGACTTAGGGGCATAAGAAGCAACAAAGTTACACTCCAACCTGGGGGCACATGAAGAGAATCCACCCCGACTTGGGGGCACATAAAGCAAAAGTTATACCCCGGCTTCGGGGGGCACGTGAAAAGAATCTACCCCGACCTAGGGGCATAAGAAGAAACAGAGTTGCACCCTAGCTCAGGGGTATTCGAGGAAGAAATATACCCCGATATGGGGGCACAGAAGCAAAGAAGCAGAATATACCCCGACCTGGGAGCATAAGAAGCATGAAGTTACACCCCGACTCGGGGGTACGTAAAGAAGAAACTCATCCTGCCCTGGGTGCACAAGAAACGAAGAGCTCTAGGGGCGTTTGAAGAGGAACATACACCCCGCCTGGGGGCATAGAAGCCATAAAAGAATACACCCCGACCTGGGGGCACGTGAAGAGAAATATACCCCGCCACGGGGGAATAGAAGCCAAAAGAATACACCCCTGCCTTAAAAGCAAAGAGGCCTACCTCCCGACCGAGGGGGCAAATGAAGAAAAGCTACACTCCAACCTAGGGGCACGTTAAAAGAACACACCCCAGTCCGGGGGCATCAATGAGAAAGGAAGAGCAGAACAAAAAGAACAGTCATGAAGTGGACGTGGTCTTTGAACCTGCCTCTTCACAATAAAAAGAAGAGCAGGAAAGAAAAGAACAGTCATCAGGCATACGTGGTCTCTCCACTCGCCTCCCCGCATAAAAGATGAAGAGAAGAAAATAAAGTAAGCCCTGAGACAGACATGTTCTTTCACCTTCTACCTCCGGCCATCCAACAAATAGACTTCTCATAGGGTTGGTGTCACGACTTTTTGTCTAAGCCAACAAAACCTTCCGCCGACGGGGCGTTAAACCGACAAAACCTTCCGCCGACGGGGCGTTAAACCGATAAAACCGTTTGCCTACAGGGCATTAAACTGACTAAACCTTTTGTTTACGGGGCATTAAACTGACAAAACCTTCCGCCAACGGGGCGTTAAACTGACTAAACCTTCCACCGACGGGGCGTTAAACCAACTAAACATTCCACCAGTGGGGCGTTAAACCGACTAAACCTTCTGCCGATGAGGCGTTAAACCGACAAAACCTTCCGCCGACGGGGCGTTAAACCGACTAAACCTTTCGCCGATGGGGCGTTAAACCAACTAAACCTTCCAACGACGGGGCGTTAAACCGACTAAACCCTCCGCCATCGGGGCGTTACACCGACAGAAATTCCACCATCGGGGCGTTACACTGACAGATATTCAGCCATCGGGGCTTCAAGCCGATAGCTATTCAATTATCGGTCTCTAGCCGACAGCTTCCCCATCATCGGCCTCCGAGCCGACAACTATCCAATTATCGACTTCTGGGTCGATAGCTTTCTAATCATCGGCCTCCGAGCCGACAGCTACCCTAATCATCGGCTCCTAGCCGACAGCTTCCCCATTGAAAAATAACATTTTCACTATGGTTCGGTCCTTCCCCGGCCAGAGAATCAAAGAATCAACCCTTCACTTTGGTTCGGGTCCTTCCCCGGCCAGAGAATCAAAGAATAAACCTTCCACTTTGGTTCGGATCCTCTCCCGGCCAGAGAATTAAAGAATCAACCTTTCACTTTGGTGCGGATCATTTCCCGGCCAGAGAATCAAAGAATCAACCTTTCACTTTGGTTCGGGTCCTTCCCCGGCCAGAGAATCAAAGAATAAACCTTCCACTTTGGTTCGGATCCTCTCCCAGCTAGAGAATTAAAGAATCAACCTTTCACTTTGGTGCGGATCATTTCCCGGCCAGAGAATCAAAGAATCAACCTTTCACTCTAGCTCGGATCCTTTCCCGGTCAGAGAATCAAAGAATCAACCTTCCACTTTGGTTCGAGTCCTTTCCCGGCCAGAGAATCAAAAAGTAACCCTTTCACTTTGGTTCGGGTCCTTCCCCGACTAGAGAATCAAAGAATAAACCTTCCACTTTGGTTCGGATCCTCTCCTGGCCAGAGAATTAAAGAATCAACCTTTCACTTTGGTGCAGATCATTTCCCGGCCAGAGAATCAAAGAATCAACCTTTCACTTTGGTTCGGGTCCTTCCCCGGCCAGAGAATCAAAGAATAAACATTCCACTTTGGTTCGGATCCACTCCCAGCCAGAGAATTAAAGAATCAACCTTTCACTTTGGTGCAGATCATTTCCCGGCCAGAGAATCAAAGAATCAACCTTTCACTCTGGCTCGGATCCTTTCCTGGTCAGAGAATCAAAGAATCAACCTTCCACTTTGGTTCGGGTCCTTTCCCGGCCAGAGAATCAAAAAATAACCCTTTCACTTTGGTTCGGGTCCTTCCCCGGCCAGAGAATCAAATAATCAACCTTTCACTTTGGTTCGGGTCCTTCCCCGGCCAGAGAATCAAAGAATCAACCTTTCACTCTGTTGATTTGTTTTTTTAATTAGATTCTTATCCCACCCCCTTTAAATACATACATACATAAACATGTGAATCAAAGACAAGGGGGATGAAAGGATAGAAATACTAACCGTGATCTCCACCAAGGTTCCAACAACGCCAAAAGGATGAAGAAAGGAGAGGAACGGCGCCGTGTACCTTGGAACTTAAAGACTTGATCGCGCTTGAAACGGGGTGCGGGGAATGGTGTGGGATCGACCTCCTCTCCTTCCAGCCAGCTAGATGAAGAGGGCCTCACGTTGTATTCATGCTCTCCTGTAAAACAAAGATGAAACACAAAGGCAAAAACCCATTAGAACATGAAGTGTAGAAATCTGCCCAAAGTGATAAAATAGCATGAATAAAAGGGGAGAACGCACCGAGGGGAGGTTTTTAACCCCTGTGGAAGGGTGGAAAAGATAGGTGGGTGTGTTGTGCATGCATGAGATTTGAAATCATGAGATTTGATTGAGAGAATAGAGAGAAAACGATGATGCAAAACGGAGAAAAACGCATGTGTAGCAGAAAGTGCAGGAAACTGTGATGATTTGTGATTTTGAGGAGACTAGAACTAAGAGTTTTGACCATGAAATCAAGCCCAGAAGGATAGAATTGAAAGCTAATACTTTCCTCTTCAAGCCAGGGTCGAAGGATTGAGTCGGCGGTGCAGCATGGCTTCGCCCCACGTCCGGAAAGCGCCCCCCGTCGCGACTGCGAACTTAGCAGTTTTTATAGAGTTTTGTAAGAAAGCCTCATCTTCTTATCACGATTCCCGAAGATAGAGTCCAAGATAAATCGAGTTCTCTAGATCATACTTGAGATAATACTAAGGATAAGAGATAGGAATAAATGGGGATCAATTCGGAGGAGGATTCTAGAAGATATAGCTCTTGGAAGGTAGCCCCGGAGCCTTATCTGCAGAGTTTTAGTTGAACCAGGATACTTAAATCCTAATCTTGCGACCCAGCTCCCGAGAGATATAGCCAATGAAAATTTGATTCCTATGAACCAAATTCAAGATAATATAAAGGGCTAGAAGTAGGAAAAAATGGGGATCAATTTGGATAAGAATTGAAGAAGTTATGGGCTCTGCAAGATAGGCCTGTTGCACAGTTTTCGGGCCAGAGTCCAGCACGAATTGGACTCTCAGGTGTGTGTAACGGTCTATCGTAGGACCGTCAGAGTTATGTAACGGACTAGGGTAGGTCCGTCACACTCTGGGGGTTGAACGGGGCATTTTCGGATGAGTTTCGGTGTAACGCACCCATACTAGACCGTCACATGGACTCTAACGATCTAGGGTAGGACCGCCACATTCTGGATGTTGAACAGGATGTTTCGGGTAAGTTTCGGTGTGACGGTCTTACGATAGACCGTTACACTGATGTAACGCACCTACACTAGACCTTCACATCGATGAAGGCAGATTCTGGGTAGACTGCGCGCGACTTCAGCAATTGAAGCGTATCTCTCAAACGGGGCAGAACTAGCGAAAGTGGTAGAAGAAGAAATTGTAGATAACTGAGAGAAGAACAACTTTTATGACGAAAGTAAGATGATAAAATGATCATAAGATGGAGAAAATGGGGCTGGAATAGAGAGGAAAATTCTAGAAAATAGGTGAACAGCACAGCACGCCGGAAAAATGCGAATAGCTCACAATCGGGGCAGAACTGGCCAACGGCGTAGAAGAAGAAGTTGTAGAGCTTTGAAAGAGGAACAACTTTGGTGAAGACAACTTTTTGAATGTAGGACAGGAAGAGGGTGAAAAGCACAACTTTCAAGACTGCACAGTGAGAGAGAGCCGATTGCTTGATGGAAGCCGGCCTAAATGGGCCGTAAGTCGACTTAGAAGCCAGAATTTGATAAGATAAGCTCAAGGGCTCTAGGAAATCATGATCTCCAACACTCAAAGGATAGGGAATGGTAAAAATGGGATCAAAAGTCTATCCAAGGAAGCTCCAAAATAATGGCTAATTCGGGGCATCAAAAATGATGAATAAGAGAAACGACGCAACTTGTGAGCTAAAACAGGTGTCAACAGATGCCCCTCCTTGATGTCCGCTTTGCAAGGGAATGAGCGAAAGCGACGCGAAGGTGAAATGGAATAGAAAGGAGATGGAGCGAAATCGATAGCGACGTGAAATGGAGATGAAGCGGAGATGAAGCGGAGAGAACTGATAAGCGGGCATCAAGGCAAAAAGACACCCATCATAACCAACAAGCGACAGGAATTCTCTCGAAAATGCCGAACTAACCACAAGGAATGATTGACAATGATGAGACATGTCTGGAGAACTGACTAAGGGAGAGGAAACATGACCAACCTCATCGGGGACACAATCCACGGACAATGAGTGGGTCGGCAGGAACACAGCATAAGAGCTGGAAAAGGAGAGATAAGACTGAGAAAAAAATCCAGACAGGAATCACGCTGGCCAACCAGACCGAGCGACAAGATCAGAGAAATCGTTTGAATTCAGAGTGGAATGAAGCATCTCTTATCCAAGAGAGCTTAAGTGCAATTAACCATTACTGAGGAGAAATCCTTGAACGGATCACGAGGCATGAATGCTCAAAATGACATGATGCATGCTGGGCTAAAATAAAGAAATCATTAAAATGAATGCAAAGAAAGATAAAATAGAAAGTACTCAAGGATAATATTGCTAGACTGAGCAAGACAGGGTCAAGAGTCTTCCTGCAACCACGGCGTGCGAGACAGAGTTTGTCGTCCCCCACCCGGCTCAACCGAGCGACTTATCCAACGATTAACCGTATGCTCCTAGATCATCATCATTTTTGTTAAAGGGGAACATCAGATCCCAGAACACATGGGTAACCAGCCGGTCCTTGAGAGACTATAATAACGTATATACCATATAGTAATGCAACAATGAGAAGGGATCGAGAGCCATACCTGACTTACCTGCCAAGCGAAACGGTATTTTTTTGGATTTTTGATTTCTGCTTTTTATGGATTTTCAAATAAGAAAACAACAATATGAATAAACATGATGTGAACATGAACGAATATGAATGAGCATGACATGAACACAACATAATAAGAGAAATATGAACGAAACATGCCACAACATAACATAACGAAGATGGATGAAACATAACAAACAAACAAATGACAAGCATGCATGCGACTAAAGGCTCGGTGGGACAAGACAACACGCACATGGTGGGACAGCACACGCAATGGTATAAGGACATGGTGGGACAAAGACACGTGGGATGACAATACCACGGAGGACAAAGACACGTGCGATGAATGATATGGCAGGATGGGGACACGCGTGATGAATGACACGGCGGGATAAAGATACGACCAACACGAGAGGACATAGACACATATGACAATGACACATCGGGACAAAAGACATGGAGGACCATAGACATGATAAAGACAACAAACACATTCTTCAATCAAAGCCCAAGATCAGATGAAGCGGAACTGCCAGGTTCAAAATCGTGAGACATTGCCTCTCATGGAGACATGATTAAGCAGATAAGCGAAAAGCTGAGAAGGCCATGACCTTCAACAGATCCAGAGATAGGATTGAAGAGATGAGAACATATCGAAGAATATGAGCAGAGGCGGAGCGAAAGATAGAGCAAGGAAAGCTTGAACCTGCAACCTATAACCTGCACACTTATCAAACAGATTACGTATATGTCCTCGAGATAAAAATAAAAGGAACAAAAGAGAAGAATTTTTGGATTTTTTGTATTTCTGATTTTTTTTTGCCATATTCAAATTTTTGGGATTTTTTTGACATATTTGATTTTTTGGAATTTTGACATATTTTATTTTTTTAGAATTTTGACAAATTTCATTTTTTTTGGATTTTGACAAATTTCATTTTTTGGATTTTGACATATTTATATTTTTTATTTTTGACATATTTCATTTTTTGGAATTTTGACAATATTCATTTTTTAGATTTTGACAATATTTCAATTTTTTTTGGATTTTGACAAAGCAATCTGCATCACCCAAAGACAAGCTCGAACTACTGGCCAGGGATCGTCGCTCCTACCCTTATTATTAAAGGCTTCCCTTAAGCAGGGCGTGCACGTGAGGGTGGCTTACCACAACCAACTGCCTCTAAAGAACGGTGCCCCTACTAAGGCCATACCCGGGATACAACCCAGCCTAAGAGGGAAAAAATAGAAGAAAAATTGGAGACAAGCTTTATGTAGGATGGGAGACATCAGGACTCGACTTCCTTCCAGGGCACCACCCCTCAAAGAGATAGGCTGTTGCGCCGGGGCTTTGTGTCTTTAATTTTTAGACCCATATTTATCAGGCATGCATGCGATCGGGCTGATGGCATCCCGCGGGGAACTGTACTGCCACTCTTGCCATGCCTTTGATCCATAATCTTGCTTTTTGATTCATCATTGATTTTGAAAGCCCTTATTGGCTAGATATTGCATGAAAGCTCACTTTTGAGGGTCAATACTGCCCCTATTTGAGACCTCTCTCGTATTAGGGAGCACCTAGGTTGGTCATCTCATCCATCAATCTCTTGCCCCTTACACTTGGCCGAGCAGAGAAGAGAAAAAGGCCTTCGTGCATACCCAAAGTATGGCCAAAGTAGCAACGGTGTTGCTCAGAGGGATCGGCTATGGCTCGCCGTGAAGTGTGTGAAAAACCCATGCTTAAAGGTCACCCTCAACGATCGGGGAAAGAACTAGACTCCCAGTGCGGAGCTATCACCAGCCTAAGGATGCTGCAGAAGCTAACTCATTTTAAATGACCTAAGCAAATTTCTCAAAGCCACATAACCATGTTGAGGAATAGCATTATAACCATGTGCAGAAACAATAGAAATAATGAAAATGAAAGCATGTTTCTTTGCCCAAAATAAAGATACCTTTGCAAATCTATGACGTGGAAATCGGCATCCTGAAGCGATCTCGATCATCGAGCTTTGAGGAGCGCGAGTAGCTTTGTATTCCTTGCTTGTCAGGATAAAGGATGAAAGGAGAGCAAAGGATTGGATTCCTCGACATAGAGGAGTGGCAGACATCATACTGGACGAAGAAGGGTTAAAAAGGAAGAGAGACGAGGGCTAGAACTCCCTCGTCAAGGCACTGAGGTCCTGATAACAAGGAACCAAATACAGAATAAACAGGGATTATCTGAGATCAAGGCGGGCTAAAGCCTCAAAAATAGCAAGAAAAAGGGTAATGACCCTGAAAGGGTGAGGATGAATGAGTAGAAAGATGAGAAGAAGAATCATCCGACGTGGTCGGAGAAGAGGGACGAGAATCATCCGACAAGGTCAGAGAAGGAGAATAAGAGACACCCGATAGGGTCGGGGAAAGAGAACTAGAGACGGAACCCGGAGATACTGGAGGAGAAGAACTGGGAGATGTCCCGAGAACGGGATGAAAAGACATAGGCCGAGGCCTAGAATTGTGAGAGGAGGGAAAATATGGAGGATCCAGAGAAAAGGGAGAGGAATGGGGACGCACTAACCTACGGAAGGAGGAGAAAATGATGGAGATAGGATCAGATGGAGGAAGATACACCACCCAAGGGTGGGAGCTGAGTAGAAGGAAGGATGAATGAAAAGAAAGGGAGGAAGAGGTGGAACCCTGAATGCACAACCGACGGCCATTGAGTTTGCGTCGCCGCCTCTTCTTGGCAGAAATCTCTTGAAAATTGACCCACCTAGTGCGGACTTGGACCTTCGGGCTTCTTAATCTGTAATACCTTCTCAAATAATGGGCCCACCTAGCAGATGGCCTGGCCCGACTGTGAACATGCAACTTCATCGGTGCGGTTGCCCCTAGACACCCGGTGCTAGCAATATGCGGACATTCTTGAGCAAGTAACCCTTCAGAGTGATGAATATCACAAACCCACGGGGTTTTGTCTCTCGGCACTAGAAGCATGAGATTCGGCAACTCCACTCGGAACTCAGCCTTGAAGCACAACTCCCTCGATAGAAGAGACGGGTGAAGCTGAGGGAGAGTAATACATGGCGTTGACATGGCCGATTTGCTAATAAATCGAGGAAGATTACATAACAAGTGCAGAATATCCTTAGAAAGTGTAGAAGATGCGGCCAATTGCCCCTTGAACATAGAATCCATAATCTGCTTGGAGGCCGTATGCGTTAGCAAAACAAGGGTAGAGAACCCTTCTTGGCCTATCATCTGAATCGCAATAGAGCGAGGAGAAATAATTGCATCAACGGTGAACTCTCTGGCAAGCAAAGAGATTGCCATAGGCCTTGCTCGGGAAGAAACTGGCATCAACTCAAGGGAACTCTTCTTAGCAACTGTCATCTTTGAAAGTAGAGACGCATCATCCCCAAAATAGCCAAGGACCAGGACACAGTTCGGCATCCGACAGATAGAATCATGAATCTTGAAATGCACAGACGGCACTGAATCATCTCGACTTGGCTTATTGTCTCCCTGGGGAGTAGACCCAAGGGGCACCATGGGTAACGCACACCCGCTCCGTGGGGTGGAAGTGGTTGGAGAAGCAAAGGGAATATGTTTGGGTGGTACGTGTGAAGGTTTGGAAGGCATGGAGGCTCCAACGGGAGTGGTGATGGAAAGTGAAGGTGAAGGTGATGTGGCGATGATAGGCTCGGGTGGCGATAAAGGTGAAGGTGAAAGCGTGGCTAAGGGTAAAGGTAAAGGCAAATGTGTGGCTTGCTCAGGCTCGGGCAAAGGTGATGGCGGAGATGGAGGCAAGGGTGAAGATGGAGGTGGTGATGGAAGCACTGGTGGTGGAGATGGAGATGATGGTGATGGCAATGGAGATGGTGAGGATAGTGATGAAGGCGATGGGGGTAGTGGACATGGAGGTGGAGAGGGTGAAGAGGGTGGTTGTGGTGTCCACCGTCGACGTGTCGACACAACGCGTCGAGCGGTGTTAGGGATAGAATTAGTGGTAGTTGCGGCGGGAGAAGAAGGGGAGGCACTAGCCTGAGCAGAGGCTTGGGTTTGTGGAGGTTGCGGAGATTGGATAGGAGATGGTAGAGGTAACTGAGTAGGTGATGGAGTGGGCGCATTGCTAGATAAAGAACCACATGGGTGCCCCTGGTCTTGAAGTAACGGAGACGGCTGCCCAGGCTGAACTTCTTGCTGCTGTTGTTGGCTGCGGAGATGTAAAATGACTTTATGCATAGCGGCCCAATCAATCCTTTTCTTAGCTTCTAGGTCATAAACATAATCCTGGAACTCGGGACAATCCTCAACCAAATGACCCTGTTGGCGGTGAAAATCACAGAACTGAAGCATATCCCCGACCGCGGGTCGGCAAGGCACAACCGGAGAGAGCGGCAACGTGTGAGTGGCCATCAAAGCCCTAAAAATGTCGATAAAGCACTCCGACAATGGAGGACAAGGAGCCCGCTTCGGGCAAGGTGAATGCTGAGGGATATGTGATGGAGATGGTTGTGGAGACGGAAGTGGAGGTTGCGTAGGCAATAGTGTGTGGCTAGTGGTGGAGGGATTTGGTGAAGGCATATATGGAACGGAGTGGGAGGTATGTAGACGGCATCCACCTGCTCGGGATGTGGTGTTCCCTTGACCGAAAGTGGAGACGGAGACGGGTATGTGGACACAGGAGGCTGACTCATGGAAGGTTGATATGCGGAGGCATATGGGTACGTAGAGGCGGGAGGTTGGCTCGTGGAGGGATATGTGGCGGAAGGCTGACTCATGGCGGGCCGGCTCATGGGAGCGTAGGATTGGCACGTGGAGGGTGAAGGTTGATATGTGGAGGTGGATGGTGGAGACTCGGGGTCAAGGGAATCTTGTATTTGTTGGCGAATGAAGCGGGCTCGGCTGTATAATTGTTGCTAGGAGGTGATGTCGTTGAGGGCTAAGATGAACCGATACTCGGGCACGGCATTGGATATCAGCATCTTGATTTGCTCTCCCTCCGGTATGTGCCCCGGGACCTGCGCGGCAAGGCGATGCCAACGATCGGCAAAGGTAGAAAACTCCTCTTCGGACTTCATCATCTCATGGGCCAGATCCACAATAGAGTACTTGGGCCCAACCTGGCCTTGAAACTGCTGAAAAAATTTCCCTTGCACGGCTTGAAAATTCACGACTTGCTCTTGCGGAAGAGAGAAGAACCAATCCCGAGCCGGGCTTTCCAATGACAGACCAAACAGATAAGCCATCAAGTGTTGGTCATGTCGAAATTGGGCCGACTCATAAACAAACTCGTTCAAGTGCACATACGGGTCACCGACTCCACTATAATGGCGATATGTGGGAATTTGTGATGGAGGTGGGAGCCGAAGACCTTGGAAAGCGAACGGAACACTTAAAGAGGATTTGGGATCGATCCGACATTGAAGCTCATCAAGCTGGCATTGGGTTTGAGCAATCATCTCCTGGGTAGGGAGAGATCGAGAAGAATATGGGCCAGCTTGAGTAAGAGGTTGTGAATTCGGACCAGTATGATAGTAATGGGCCAGATAAGAGGATCCGGGCTGAGAAGAAGACGGGCCCATTCCAGGAATGGAAGGATATGTGGGCCTGGAAGAGGCATGAGCATATGGGTTGAATGGGCCAACAGCAACATGGGCACAATAATGAGGCCCATTAAGAAAATAAGTCCCATTAGAAATCGGGCAAGTAGCATATGAAGAAGAAGAAAGAGGCCCATGAACAGAAGATGGCCCATTATGAGAAGAAGGCCCATTAAGATGAGACGTAATGATGCGTTGGGCCTGGACCGGGTCCATTCGGCGAACTAGGCATGATAGATGGGCCATGATATTGGCATGTTCCTCAGATGGGTCAGAGGGACCACGAGAAGATGGGCCCGCATGGGAAGAGGATTCCACGCGGGAATAGGAAGAAAATTGGAGAAAATGATGATACAAGGGGTTGGAATGATGCTCCATGAGGGCAAATGGAGACTTAATACAAGGAGATCAAAGACAATACAAGTGGGGAAGCAATGGCTTAATGGGCTTGAGAACAAGGAGGGCTCACCCACTAATGCAAAGACGAATAGACAACGGACCACGGGATAATGGACACACAAAATGGGCTAAGCTAAATGGGCCTAACAACAACAAAACATATGGATGATGAAAGAATGCAACACAAAAATCACTAATGGGCTTGGACAAGCCCAATCAACACGAATAATGCAATGTGAGAGTTTTCACCCAAGTCAAACAAGTTGATATGATGGGAAATATTTTAGAGATTTTAATAGACCTTTTAATGATTTGAATTAATAATAATTCCCTCAAGATAGGAATCCTATGGGAATAATGTCCAAACTTTGGGTTGACTAAGGCTAACTCTCTCACACGTATGTAAATGCAAGCCTAAGGGGTGGGAAGGTACAACCGGCCCGGCGTCCGTGTGGGAATCCACGGCTCGCGGGGACTTATGGAGGTCCCGGATAAGATCACCTAGTCGAGCCCAAGGAATATGGGAGCGAGAGGATCACTTACCAAGGTAGGAAATGCAACTATGATATGCAATATATGACCCTATGTGCACCAGAGTGCATGCAATTTCTAACTTAAAATTAGAAAATCAAGACTAGATTAAACTATGCAAACATGATCCAACTAAAACAAATAGTATATGGATGGAAAGATAATACAAAGGTCTGCACAACGGGCCCAAGAACAGATCAATCTGACCCTGGGAGGTCAATCAAATCACTGAGCAAAGTTACCCCCGTGAACCTGTGCGCAGACCACATGTAGATTTTATGGACAAAATGCTAAAATGATGACAATTTTTAACTAAGCAAATGAGACCCAAATGATGCAAATAAGCTATGGATGGAAAGACAATACAAATGACTATCCAATGGAATAAAAATCAGTGCAATCAGACACCGGGAAGGTAGTCAAATCACTGAGTAAAGATGTACCTGTGAACCTGTCCCTGAGCCTGCCTGCAAAACTTATGCAGAAAACTTAAAAAGTTGGACAAAATTAGAATATGCAAATGTTAACCAAATGATACAAATGATATATGGATGGAAAGATAATACATAGGGCTATTCAACGCAACAAGAATCAGCTCAATCGGACTCCGAGATCAAAAGTTATGCCCGGATGAATATGGCCCTGTGAGCATGCGCGCAAGACTGCCAGAAGCTGTAACGGTCTACCAAATGACCGTTATATGAGCGTGACGGTCTACCATAAGACCGTCACATAACCAGAGCCCGTAAAACACCAAAAATAGTGGGAGAATGGAGGAAATACTCCCTAAACATGAACATGCACCCACCCAACCTACAAAAGAGCATGAAAATAAGCGTGATGGGCATTGGTGTCCCACCGTGAACGCCAAAAAACTGATGATTTGTTTTTTTAATTAGATTCTTATCCCACCCCCTTTAAATACATACATACATAAACATGTGAATCAAAGACAAGGGGGATGAAAGGATAGAAATACTAACTGTGATCTCCACCAAGGTTCCAACAACGCCAAAAGGATGAAGAAAGGAGAGGAACGGCGCCGTGTACCTTGGAACTTAAAGACTTGATCGCGCTTGAAACGGGGTGCGGGGAATGGTGTGGGATCGACCTCCTCTCCTTCCAGCCGGCTAGATGAAGAGGGCCTCACGTTGTATTCATGCTCTCTTGCAAAACAAAGATGAAACACAAAAGCAAAAACCCATTAGAACATGAAGTGTAGAAATCTACCCAAAGTGATAAAATAGCATGAATAAAAGGGGAGAACGCACCGGGGGGAGATTTTTAACCCCTGTGGAAGGGTGGAAAAGATAGGTGGATGTGTTGTGCATGCATGAGATTTGAAATCATGAGATTTGATTGAGAGAATAGAGAGAAAACGATGATGCAAAACGGAGAAAAACGCATGTGTAGTAGAAAGTGTAGGAAACTGTGATGATTTGTGATTTTGAGGAGACTAGAACTAAGAGTTTTGACCATGAAATCAAGCCCAGAAGGATAGAATTGAAAGCTAATACTTCCCTCTTCAAGCCAGGGTCGAAGGATTGAGTCGGCGGTGTAGCATGGCTTCGCCCCACGTCCGGAAAGAGCCCCCCGTCGCGACTGCGGACTGGGCAGTTTTTATAGAGTTTTGTAAGAAAGCCTCATCTTCTTATCACGATTCCCGAAGATAGAGTCCAAGATAAATCGAGTTCTCTAGATCAAACTCGAGATAATACTAAGGATAAGAGATAGGAATAAACGGGGATCAATTCGGAGGAGGATTCTAGAAGATATAGCTCTTGGAAGGTAGCCCCGGAGCCTTATCAGCAGAGTTTTAGTTGAACCAGGATACTTAAATCCTAATCTTGTGACCCAGCTCCTGAGAGATATAGCCAATGAAATCTTGATTCCTATGAACCAAATTCAAGATAATATAAAGGGCTAGAAGTAGGAAAAAACGGGGATCAATTTGGATAAGAATTGAAGAAGTTATGGGCTCTGCAAGATAGGCATGTTGCATAGTTTTCGGGCTAGAGTCCAGCACGAATTGGACTCTCAGGTGTGTGTAACGGTCTATCGTAGGACCGTCAGAGTTATGTAACGGACTAGGGTAGGTCCGTCACACTCTGGGGGTTGAACGGGGCATTTTCGGATGAGTTTCGGTGTAACGCACCCATACTAGACCGTCACATGGACTCTGACGGTCTAGGGTAGGACCGCCACATTCCGGGTGTTGAACAGGGTGTTTCGGGTAAGTTTCGGTGTGACGGTCTTACGATAGACCGTTACACTGATGTAACGCACCTACACTAGACCTTAACATCGATGAAGGTAGATTCTGGGTAGACTGCGCGTGACTTCAGCAATTGAAGCGTATCTCTCATACGGGGCAGAACTAGCAAAAGTGGTAGAAGAAGAAATTGTAGATAACTGAGAGAAGAACAACTTTTATGAAGAAAGTAAGATGATAAAATGATCATAAGATGGAGAAAATGGGGCTGGAATAGAGAGGAAAATTTTGGAAAATAGGTGAACAGCACAGCACACCGGAAAAATGTAAATAGCTCACAGTCGGGGTAGAACTGGCCAACGGTGTAGAAGAAAAAGTTGTAGATCTTTGAAAGAGGAACAACTTTGGTGAAGACAACTTTTTGAATATAGGACAGGAAGAGGGTGAAAAAGGACCACTTTTAGGACTGCATAGTGAGAGAGAGCCGATTGCTTGATGGAAGCCAGCCTAAATGGGTCGTAAGTCGACTTAGAAGCCAGAATTTGATAAGATAAGCTCAAGGGCTCTAGGAAATCATGATCTCCAAGGCTCAAAGGATAGGGAATGGTAAAAATGGGCTCAAAAGTCTATCCAAGGAAGCTCCAAAATAATGACTAATTCGGGGCATCAAAAATGATGAATAAGAGAAACGACACAACTTGTGGGCTAAAACGAGTGTCAACACACTCTGGCTCGGCTCCTTTCCTGGTCAAAGAATCAAAGAATCAACCTTCCACTTTGGTCCGGATCCTTCCCCGGACAGAGAATCAAGAATCAACCTTCCACTTTGGTCTGGATCCTTCCCCGGATAGAGAATTAAAGAATCAACCTTCCACTTTTGTTCGGGTCCTTTCCCGACCGAAGATTTAAAGAATCAACCCTTCCACTTTGGTTCGGATCCTTCCCCGACCATAGAATTAAAGAATAAACATTTCACTTTGGTTCGGACCCCTTTCCCGGCAAGAGAATCAAAGAATCAACCTTCTACTTTGGTTCGGGTCCTTTCCCGGCCAGAGAATCAAAGAATCAACCTTTCACTTTGGTTCGGGTCCTTCCCGGGCCAGAGAATCAAGAATCAACCTCCCACTTTGGTTCGGATCCTTTCCCGATGAGAGAATTAAAGAATCAACCTTCCACTTTGGTTCGGGTCCTTTCCCGGCCAGAGAATTAAAGAATCAACCCTTCCACTTTGGTTCGGATCCTTCCCCGACCAGAGAATTAAAGAATAAACATTTCACTTTGGTTCGGACCACTTTCTCGGCCAGAGAATCAAAGAATCAACCTTCTACTTTGGTTCGGGTCCTTTCCCGGCCAGAGAATCAAAGAATCAACCTTTCACTTTGGTTTGGGTCCTTCCCTGGCCAGAGAATCAAGAATCAACCTCCCACTTTGGTTCGGATCCTTTCCCAGCGAGAGCATTAAAGAATCAACCTACCACTTTGGTTCCGATCCTTCCCGGCCAGAGAATTAGAGAATCAACCCTTCTCTTTGGTTCGGATCTTTCCCCGTCCAAAGAATAAAATGAAGACCCTTCTCCTCGGCTCTCGTAGCCTGCTTCCCCTCTCTCGGCTCTTTGTAGCCCGCTTCCTGACTTTGGCTCTTGTTGCCTGCTTCCCTTTGGCCTTCGTGGCCTGCTTCCCAATTCTGGCTCTTGTAGCCTGCTTCCCGACTTCGGCTCTTTGCAGCCTGCTTCCCAATTTTGGCTATTGCAGCCTACTTCCTGACTTCGGTGTTTGCAGGCCGCTTCCCAATTTTGGCTCTTGCAGCCTGCTTCCCAACCTTCGGCTCTCGTAGCCCGCTTCCTAATTTCGACTCTTGCGGCCTGCTTCCCAATTCCAGCTCTCGTAGCCCGCTTCCCCAATTTCGGCTCTTGCAGCCCGCTGCCCTAATACCATTTACTACCACTACGCATATACGTAACGATGGTATGTTCTTACGCAAAAAAAAGAGAGCAAAAAAAAGAGAGCAAAACAAAAGAGACAAAAAATTTGATTGGCTGCTCTACTTGCATGTTTGCTTAATATAGAATAGTACACCTCCTTGGAATTTCTAGGACCGTGCTTCCTTGCTAAATAATATCTCCCCGATTCCGAATGAACGTGCATCATGACATACGCTCGAAGGGAACCCAATTATGGCGGGTGCATACGTCAAGGGGAAGAGTCATGGCTAAATTGCTAAGCCTAACTCACAAAATAAACCTGGGGCAACACTCCCACACTTCACATTTAATGTGTTCAACGGTCTTAAACCATAGGGATTGCCCGACTTTCTTCTTAGTACTCTACGGATGCTTGAATTTCTGCACTCGCGTGAAAGGTAATCGTGAGGAAAAAGCTGCCTACCCCCACTTAAAAAAAAAAGAGAAAGAGAAGCAAAAAAAAAAGAAAAGAGAAAAAATGATGCAAAAAGAGAGGAGCGTGAATCTGAGTAGCCGGGAATCCCCACTGAAACAAATGCGGACACTCGCGCGAAATGGTGAAGCGAATTTCAATAAGGATGAAGCCTAGTAGTCGGGAATCCCTAGTGAGACACATGAGAAACTCGCGTCGAACGGTGAAATCCGCAATAGAATTTTGATAAGGACGAATCCTAGTAGCCGGGAATCTCCATTGAGACACATGAGGAGACTCGCGTCGAACGGTAAAATCCGCTACCAAAATAAACAGATGGGGGCTGTGCGAAGCTACCGAAATTGAGAGCCTGAAACTATGTGTAGGCGCTAGAGTAACCCTCGAGTGTTGCTTAGAAAACCTGCATATTCCTATGTTTAGGGCCTTTTGCTCACACGTTTGCTCCTCCACTCCACAGAGGATTACCTCGGGTGAAATGCGTGAATTTAAGTTGTGCATGCAAGACATGCGATATCCTCTTGACGGGCGCACCACCCCTTAGTCGTGCCTCATGGCCCGCACCACGTTTGCGAATTGCAGGCGATGTCCCTATCCCATCCCCTGTAGAGGGAGCTATCTTATTTATACTTATGTTATGCCTGCTGTCGAATGCCTGCATGCTTGAATAAAAAAATAAAGAAATAAAAAAGAGAAAAATAATAAACTCAATTTTGAATATTGTGGCCTACTTTCCCAGTTCTGGCTCGTACAGCCCAATCTTGGCCCTCACGGCCTACTTCTCGTCTTTGCAGCCTGCTAACCTCCCAACTTCGGCTTCTACAGCCCGCTTCCTCAATTGTAGCCTTTGCGGCCTACTTCTGCAACATCAACTCCGGCCCTCGTGGCCCACTTTCTCGGGTTCAGATTTCACAGCCGGTACTCCCGGCGCATTGATGAACATCAAATCCTTTCACTTTGGTTCAGGCTTGTCGCCCAGCCAGAGAACAAACAGACCCCTGTCACTCTAGATCGGACCTTCTGCCCAGCTAGAGAACAAAAGATTCCTTCCATTCTAGATCGGACCTTCTGCCCGGCTAGAGAACAAAAGATTCCTTCCATTCTAGATCGGACCTTCCGTCTGGCTAGAGAACTAAAAAGACTCTCTCCACTCTAGATCAGACCTTCCGTCCAGCTAGAGAACAAAAAGTTCTTTTCACTTTGGTTCGGGCTTGTCGCCCATCCAGAGAATAAAAAAGATTCTCTCCACTCCAGATCGGATCTTCCATCTGGGTAGAGAACTAAAAAAGGAATTCTCTCCACTCTGGTTCGGACCTTCTGTCCGGCCAAAGAATTAAAAGACCCTTCATACAGCTGGTACCACCGGCGCATTAAAGAACGAAACAACCTTTCACCCTGGCCCGAGCCTGCCATTCGGGTAAGGAATCATCCCTTTTTCCTTGCGCTAACACTAGCCTGTGTCAGCGACTTGACCACCTCTCCGTCCCTTCGGGCGATGAATATCCTTTTCGGAATCAACAAACTCTTCTCTCCGTCCCTTCGGGTGACGAATACCCCTTTTGATTTGGACCTCCCGTCCAGGCCATTGAACCAACAAGTTCTTCTCTTCGTCCCTCCGGGTGACGAACATCCTTTTCGGAATCAACAAACTCTTCTCTTCGTCCCTTTGGTTGATGAATACCCCTTTTGATTTGGACCTCCCATTCAGGCCATTGAATCAACAAGTTCTTCTCCCCGTCCCTCCGGGTGACGAACATCCCTCCCCGTCCCTTTGGGCGACGAATCCCTTTCAATTTGGACCCACCGTCCAGATCGTTAAAGGAATAGACCCTCATCTCTGCCCTCGTGGCTCACTTCCTAATTGTTGGCTCCCTTGAGCCGACAGCTTTCAATTATCGGCCCCCGAGCCGACAGCTTTCAATTATCGACCCTTGCGCCGACAGCTTTCAATTATCGGCCCTTGAGCCGACAGCTTTCAAATATCGACCCCCGAGCCGATAGCTTTCAAATATCGACCCTCGAGCGGATAGCTTTCAATTATCGACCCTTGAGCCGACAGTTTTCAATCATCGGCTCCCGAGCCGACAGTTTTCAATTATCGGCCCCCGAGCCGACAGCTTTCAATTATCGGCCCCTGAGCCGACAGCTATCTAATGATCGGCGTTTAGCCGACAACAATCTAACTATCGGTGTTTAGCCGACAGCTATCTCAATATCGGCGTTTGGCCGACAGCTATATCATTATCGACGTCAAGCCGACAGCTATCTGATTATCGGCGTTTAGCCGATAGCTATGTCATTATCGGCGTCTAGCCGACAGCTCTTCACTATCGGCATCCACGCCGGCAGCTACCCAAAGTTGTTCAAAAAGAAAAAAACAATAAGAGAAGAAGAAAAGAAAAAAAAAGAAAAAAGAAAGAAGAGAAGAAAAAAAAAGAAGAAAAAAAAGAAAGAAAAAAAGAAGAGAAGAAAAAAATCATCGAAGCCTCCGAGGGATGTCGACTCGTCAAGTCCCGCCGGAGATCAAAATATTTTAAGTCCCACCGACAAACAAGCTTGTGGCCTGGACCTTTCGTCTGTTTCCATGAACAAAAAGACCCTCGCTTTGGCACTAACCCCGTGTCAATGAACAGACCACGTCGGTCTCCGACTCCCTGTCCGCATGGATGAAAAAGCCTGTGGCCCGGACATTTCATCTCGTTCCATGAACACAAAGACCCTGGCTTTGGTACTAACCCCATGTCAATGAACAAACCACGTCGGTCCCCGACTCCCCGTCGGCATCGATGAATAAACCAGTGGCCTGGACCTTTCGTCTGGTTCCATGAATAAAAGACCCTTGCTTTGGTACTCACCCCTTGTCAATGAATAGACCACCTCAATATTACAACTCCCAGTCCCACCGACGAATAAACCCTTGGCTTGGACCTTCCGTCCAAGTTGATGAACAGAAGAACACCTTTGCTTGGCTCGGACCTTCCGTCCAAGTCGATGAACAAAAAGAACCTCCTTGTTTGGCTCGGACCTTCCGTCCAAGTCGATGAACAAAAAGGACCTCCTTGCTTGGCTTGGACCTTCCGTCTAAGTCGATGAACAAAAAGAACGCCTTTGCTTGACTTGGACCTTCCGCCCAAGTCGATGAACAAAAAGAGCGCCTTTGCTTAGCTTGGGCCTTCCGTCCAAGTCGATGGACAAAAAGAACCTCCATGCTTGGCTCGGACCTTCCGTCCCAGTCCATGAACAAAAAAAGAGAAGTGTGCATCCCCTTTGCTCGGCTCGGACCCTCCGTCCGAGTCGGTGAATGAACAACTTTCCTAAACCCAGCATGAGTCAACGATTCCCCCTTGGGATTGGCCTCGTCTAAGTCATTTTGGGCCTTTTTTCCCGAGACGACGCATAGACCCTTCATTCTCGCTTCAGTATTCACCCCATGCCGATGACTAAACCCCCACTCCGACATCTCAGTCCGCGTGCCTATGCGGTGAAGCGATCCCCTCATCCCTTCGCTGAAGGAGTGAGCGCTTTCCCATGAATTCGCACCGGACCAGCATCCCACTGGCTCGGAAGAATAGACGTCCTATCGAAGAGCTCTACACTCGCGGGCCCCGCGCACTCGTCCCTCGTTTGCGCCACCCACGAGCGGGGGGCATTCGTGGACGTCAAAAATGACGGTGATGATCATACGGCATTCACGTCTACGTGCGAGTCGAAGACGGGAAGGCTGAACAAACCTATACCTCACCGGTCAGGACGAGAACTCACCCGGTGGCCCACTACCCATCAAGGGAGCCCCTTCGAGCGGAAGATACCACCACAATTCTCCAACCAGCCATGTCGAGAGTTGAATCAAAGAAAAGTCGAGAACTTCGGCACAGTCTCGGCATATGTCGGAAGTCACGCAAAGCCCTGGACCGAGCCCTAGAAGCTGCGAACTGAAAATTATGAAAGCCATGCATCGCAACTAAAATATTTTGGGGACGCCAACGTTCGTATAAATAGCCGTGACTTTGAAATGAATTCATTCGGTGCTTAAAACGGCGCGACAAGGCCCGTAATCGGCGCGCCCCCTTGTGTTGCATTAAAACGACGCGCCCCTCCTTGCTTTGGTCATCCGGCGCGCTCCTGGTTGAAGGGGCCATCCCCCTTTGATGCTTAAAACGGCGCCCCTCCTTGATTTGGTCATCCAGCGCGCTCCTAGTTGAAGGGGCCATCCCCCTTTGATGCTTAAAACGGTGCCACACGTGCATGAAAGCTAAACCGGCGCGCCAATTGTACTTGGGTTTAAACCGGCGTGGGCACTATTCCACCGCGCCGGTTTAACCCCATCATGTCCCGTCGGCATACCGATGCTCTATTTTGCATCATTATGGCGTGCAGAGAACATTGAATGTCCAACGCTCTGCTTCTACCTCCATTCGATAGCACAGGAGCGACAGCGGCGAAGCAACCCCTGCGGACCTGCGACCATCTCATCCTCGGACGAACAGCAGCGTACGGCGCGAACCAGCGTCATCCAGCGCACCATGTCAACTTTGAGCTTCGTCGCGGACGAGGTGGAAGTGGCAGGAACCTCCCAGGCGAGTCATTCTATAAAAATGGGCATTACTATGATAACAAGAAAAAGAGGAGGCTGGCTTCTCCCCCCGGCAGGCCATTTTGGAGGAAAAGGCTCTCGGCTGTGTTCAGTGAAGAGAAGAAGAAGAAGAGAGAAGGAGTTTGGTGCCCTAGCGCCGGCAAGGTGAAGAAAAAGAGAGAGAAAGTGTGAGAGAGGGAAGGTGAGTCCGGAGGGGGGTGAGGAGCTCGTGCTCCATCCCCTCTCCCCTACCGATGCATCTTCTTCATCCCCCTCCGATGTATTTTCCCTTTCCTTTGGGATGGGCTTCCCTGTCTAAACCTTCCCCGTTTGTGTGGATGAATAAAAGAGAAGAGTTTTCTTTTTGCAAGCCTAATCTTCCTCGTGTAACCTCCGCTTCCTTTCTTCACTCTCCGATCATCTCGGGCCTTTGAGGTCTGCCTCTCCGTGGCATGACCCTTAAAGGAGCCCTCCGACGGATGAACATTCATTGCCCTTGTGGCAAACATTCGCCCCGCCCCGAAGATCATCACCCGTGAGTCGTGGTCACTCTCGCAGGCTGGCCCTCGAGCGTTCCACACTCACACTTGGGCTAACAGACCGCCGTGAGGCCGTTCCGCACTTTGAGAGTTTACCCGGGAGTAATCCGTGTGGTGGCTTTCGCTTCTCCCTGGCAAGTCCCGGTCCGGGGGAGGTGCTGCCCGATTTTATCCAAGGGCCAAGAACATACAAGAATACCAAGAATAAATGAAGAAGGCACCCTCCGGAGAACGAACAGAACACACAGTAAACCCTCTGTGAATTAACCACTTGAAGTCTTTGCACAATAAACTCCTCCGAACAAAACATTTAAACCTCATGCTGATTCCTCTTAATAAAAAACTAAAATGATTAAACCCCCCTCTTCACCAACTTAATCCACCAAATGAATCAACAAACGGATCATTAACCCAACCTGAAGGTGAAAGAAAAGAAAAGAAACACATAGTCATAGCAATAAACCCTCAGGAGAGTTTAATACGGCGCGGTGACTATTCCACCGCGCCGGTTTAACATCACTCTCAGAATCCCATCTCCCTCTTGGAACCTTAAATCGGCGTGCGCCTTCAACATCTTAACCCGGCGTGGCCTTAACCGGTGCACCCATTTCCATTTGCTCCTGTGCACATCCTAATCCGGCGCGGCCTTAATCGGCGCGCCCTCCTCATTGAACCCTTAACCAGCGCGCTCCTCCTTACTACCTTCCTCGGGGCTCCCCTTTGCAACTTCTATTACGGCGTTGCCAAATCCGGCGCGCCCTCCATTGGCATCCTAATCCGGCGTGGCCTTAACCGGTGCGCCCTCCACATTGAACCCTTCAAACAGCGCGATCCCTGTGCACCTAACACCCTTAAAACGGCGCCCCCCACTTGTTCATTCCATACCCGGCGCGCCCCCTTATCCATCCTTAATCCGGTGCACCTGCTTAATACAAAAGGGGAATAAACAAGCAAAAAATAATAAAAGGTCAATCATGCTAATAAAAGAATAAAAGAAACTCTATCACCCGTGCTTTAATTAAAATTTTGTTCCAGGGGTGCTGCCCCCGGAAACCACCGCAAGGGGCGCTGCCCCCTTGACCCCGCGACCTGACCGCGCAGGTCGATCCGCGTGTGAGGGCGCACGATGGCGAGTTCGGGCTTTATACTTAATAAACCTCTCTCCTGGACTGGGTGCAAAGAGAAAATCAATGATGCCTTGTGGTATCGGACGTGGGTCTCGGAACTCCCGATATGGCCATAGTCTGAACACATCTCGGGCCAATAGTTTGCTAACTCGGCCCGCTTCTCCCGGGATCCAATCCCGCAACCCTACATTAAACTTGCCGTACCTACGGCAGACATTCGTACGGTTTATCATCGTCTTCGATGCTACTAATGCGGGCTCTCGTCCGAATATCAAAATGGTCCCTTGAGTGACCGACATATTTCGAATGCTTGTTTCCCTAAACATCGGGTTTTTCGACTGATTCGAGACCGCTATCGACTCGTTTCTCTTGATATAGTTTCCTGGCCATGAGGCCCTGATTCCCGACAATTAATCAAGGGTGTTCCCATCTCTGAGGGGATGTAAATGACGTTGTGACCTTTATGGCGCGGAGGGTTTTGGTCCCGACACGAACCACATAATCGTCTGATTAGTCAGATCGAGCGCACAATAAATCGTCACTTTGTGACTGACACGCCCACGCAATTAATAAATGAATAAACCCACCAAATAAATCGACTTAAAGAAATAAACGAACGAGCGTGTCGAAAAGTACGTCCACAGGGCTTCAGCCCGATAATTCAAATCCACAGCCCTTAGGGACCCTGTGGTGACTAAGGGATGTGTACCCCTTGTAGGCTAGCCCTCGGGGTTTCCTTCTCTGATAGTCGTCCCTCTCTCAGATATAGTGATAACTACGGGTCGCATGCCCCTCGTAGGCTAGACCTCGGGGTTATCGCCTCCCTCATTAGTCGCCTCATCCACTCGTTTCAACCCACGGAACCTTGGTGCCCCTAGTAGGCTAGTCCTCGAGATTTCCTATCCGATTGGGATCTGCTGGCCGCCGTCGTGCTGTCCGGCTTGTTAGGGGCTTACTCCGTACATGAGTATGACCCCGCTTCTCCCCTGTAATCCTTCAGGGATGGGGAGATGCTGCCCAATTGTCGCCCGGTTTGGACTTAATAAAACATGTGTTCTTGAAACAACTAGCCTCCGTGCTTGAGTATGAACCTCGCACGAGCTTACAACTCTACTCTGGAGGGTATGGGGCTCCAATTTAATAAAAAATCAACCCAATTAACCCCAAAACCCTCAACAACATCTTAATAAATCAAAAATGATTCAAAATACCCAAAAAAATCATCTTAAATGGCGTGGTCTTAATCCGGCGCGCCTTAATACAACGCGGTATCCCCCCGCGCCGGATTGGCTTTAGACTCAAAATCTCATGGTTTTAATTGGTTCATACCTGTCGCGCCCCAAGGCCATCGCGCTGGGTCAACCCTATAGATGCCTAATTTTGGACATCCCACGGACCCTTGTCTAGCCATCATTGAAGTGACACATTTTCCTTGGTTGATTGGTTGTGTGGAGTCTCATCCTTACTTAAGTAGGCTTCACCCTGTCCCTTCGTGGATCCAACTTCGCGGTAAGTTGGTGGGGGCTTACAGGGGGGCAGCGCCCCCCTGCCCGTAAGGTCGCGGGTTCGGGGGCGTGAGTCCCCGAGGTAAATTTTTTTGAGGTACTATATATGATTCTATCCATTGCATGCCCTGATCCCTAGGCGGCCAAGGTGCTGGCCACCCACAACCCAGCGCGGCCAGACACCTGGCCGCCCAGCCCATTCCAAGGCGACCACAAGGTTGGCCGCCCACCTCCCAAGGTGACGACAAGGTTGGCCGCCCAGCTCCTTCAAGGTGGCCAGATACCTGGCCGCCCAGCATCCAAGGTGGCCAGACTGCTGGCCGCCCAGCTCCTCAAGGAGGCCTTCGATTTGGCCGCCCAGCCCCTTGGCTGACCAGAGCTTTGGCTGCCTCCTGTCAACCATCCGTCAAACCCCACATTCTTCTCGCTCTCGGCACATTCTCCAGAACTTCTCCCACTCCGGGAGGTTCCAGGCTCACGTAGCTTGCACGTAATCTCTATTTTCGAATATTCTTGGAGGGAGATTGCCCCCACATACGAAACCATCTCACGAGGGGGGATCCTTTTTCGATGAGGGGGGTTGGACATTTTTCTCGCGGAGAGAGTTGGACACTTTCTTGGGTGGTAAGAAAAGACCATTCTAGAGGTTCCAGCAGCTCAGAGAGAGCACCTTCCCTCATCCCCCGTCGATCTATCTGAAGTTGGAGAGCTCCGCCGTGGACGAGCCCCAGTTGTAGGGGGCGGCCATCGACATGGCCGCCCACCCCCTCTGAGCGGCCACACATGTGGCAACCCTCTGTTGGTTGACGGGCAACCCCGTCTTTCCTCTCCCTTGTTCTCCATTTTGTCACTTTCTAGTTCATTTTACTGCATCCATGCATGCTAGATCTTCCTAGTTCCCTATTTTAAAGAGGTTTTTCAATCCAAAACATAGGGAAGGCGGATGGTCGAAAGTCTTGGTCATCCTCCTTTCCGCCCCCCTTCCCGGTATGATCACCACCATTTTGCATGCTTTCTTTACTTCCATGAGCATTTACTACACTTTCACAGTCTAATGGTTCCTTTGTTTGCTGGTTAACTTGCAGGTGCTTCATCACTGACTTGCAGAGCTCCGCGTTCTTGGCCGATCGAGAGCGAGGATAGAAGAACCCACCATCTTCCCATCCCTAAGGCATCAACGATCATTCTAACCCTGTGAGGTTCAGGTAAACACCTCTGGCGATCACACCTTTTCTTCATTTCTAACCTGTGCACTGTAGGTAGCAGCAGCACAAGTTCGGGAGGACTCACCACACGCATACGCACTCGGTACGCGTATGACGCCACCTTTCAGCACCTACAACCTTCTGGCGATCACGATGGCACTCTGATTGCTCACTGTGAGTGCTTAGATTGAAGTGTACTGCATTCATTTTCCAGCAGATACCCCTTTTCCATTTTTATTTTTCATTTTTAGTTGCTCCTGTGGCTGTTCTGCCCTTGGTTTACCTGCAGGGCCAAAACAGAGGGCGGCCAAGTGTCTGGCCGCCCAGGTCCCAGGGCGGCCAAAGACTTGGCCGCCCACCACATCCTAGAAGGCCAAAGTGTTGGCCGCCCACCACCCTCCTAGGTGGCCAAAGACTTGGCCACCAAGGTCTCTAGGTGGGCATCGATTTGGCCGTCTTCAGTTCGTGTTTCTGCTTCCGTTTGCATCATGTCTGCATAGTTTAGCTTCTGTTTTTCATATTTTAGCTTCTGTTTTGCATATTTTTACTTTTGTGTGTTCTAAACTTGCAGGTTTGAGTTTGGGGTGGGCTTAGGAAGAGCCGGCATCACACGTATTAGGAACACCCTCCCGTTGATTTGGAATCTTCACCTGGGAATTCCCACTCGGGTGTAACTAGTCCTTTTCAATTGGAAACCTCCGTGAGTCCCCGCGAATTGTGGATTCCCACACAGTCGCCGGGCGGGTTGTATCTTTGAAGTCCTATTAGATTTCCTAAAGGGTTTGAGTGAGATTCATCTTAGGATTATCCCGGAGTTTTGTCTTTGATTCCCTTAGAAAATTTCATTCTCATCTAAGAGGGAACAAATTCAAATTGGACTAATCATGGGATTAACCTAATTAAAATTGTTGGGGCACATTGTTTGAAAACATGCTTGTTGTTAGGCACCATTAATTCAATCTTAATTGGCCTTAAAAATTCTACTTGAATTTTTTAAAAAGTTAATTAGGTTGAGTTACAATGGCAATGGATCACTATTTTTCTAACATGCATGTTGTGGATGAGGATGACATTGAATTTTATGATACACAAACCCAGCTTGATGTCGAAGAAGATGCACCTAATGTTTTCATTGGGATGTGTCAAAGTTCACAAATTGATATAAGTCAAAGCACAACTAGTGAAGAATCATCCTCTCAAAGTCAAGAGTCAATCAATGTCAAAACTCCATCAATTTCCCCAAAGGAAGATCAAGACTTAGCTAGGGTGCTATCTCGATATTCCCCTAACTATTTCATCACCTTAGCTTCCCAAAGAATATCACATCTCACTCCTCAATCTATTCCTAGGAGATCCACCACTCCAATTCCAATGTCAAGCTCATTTAATAGGACTCCCTCCCATGTTCCTAATCAACCTAACCATCCTCTTCACCCTCAAGGGGTTGCATCCTCTCCGATTTCTCATGCTTTGCCAAATGTCAATGCACCCCTTAGGCAATCCAATGTCATATCCCGACAAGAGGTGGAAAGGTATGTCCGGCAAGTGGTTGCCGAAACTCTCCCCAAACCTCAACCTCATTCCTTCACTAGCTATTGTAAACTGCCGAATGTTCATTTTCCCCCGGGTTTCAAAGCCCCCAAATATCAGAAGTATGATGGTTCCACGGATCCACATGAACATCTCTCTTGCTTTCTAATGGATTATCATCAATGGCTTTATGATCGGGTCCTCCTAGTTCATCTCTTTCAAAAATCTCTAGAAGGAGAGGCCTTCAGGTGGTTCTCTTCACTCTCAACCATTGATCTCATCAACTTTGACATTGTGTCCGAGCGTTTCATCGCTCATTTCAGCCACATGGCTAGTGTAGCTCCCACTCTCACGGATCTTATCATGGAAAAGATGAAGCCTAACGAGGACTTCACTCAATTTGCTAATCGGTGGAGAGCTATGGCTTCTAGGTCTGGGATTGCCATCCCGGATTCTCAAGCCATCACCGTTCTAGTCAACAACACAACTCCTCAGCTCCATGCTATCTTGATGCTTAGCGAATTTCACACATTCGCTCAACTCTACAAAAGAGCTCATGTTGTCCAAGCTCAACTCAAGAATTCCTCCTTGATGATTGCGATGTCCCAACTTTGGAAGGGGCAACTTCCTATGATCATATCAATCCCTTCCATCAGCCTTTTAATCTCACCCACCACGAGGTTGCCGTTGCAAGCCGCGGGGCACCTATGAAGGGGCAAGAGAATGCCTCTAATTCCTTTCCTTTTCATCAATCACCTCATGTTCCATCCTACACTCAGGAAAGGTTAGCAATGGCTAGGGGAAATCAAGAGTCTAGGCCAATGGAAAGAGGACAACATTGGCAATATGATGAGGAAGAAGTGGTGAGTGATCAACCCATAGTGAGTTTGGACACAGGGAATATGAGTGGCCATAGACAAGGGGCAAGACCTTTGGTCTTGATCCGCCCCAAGAGTGAACCACCATGACAAAGCCAAGACATCCCTCCTTCCACTCCAACTCCACCTATAGGGGCATGGCCCTTAGTTCTCATTCTGCCTAAGGGCACATCTACTCGGCAGTCACATGAAGGTGTCTCTTCTCTGCTCATGGCAAAGGTTCACTCAACTTCATCCAATTTTCACCAAGACACCTCGCGGGAAGAGCTACTATCATTTATTGATTTAACCAAACTAGCTCCAACCCCAACCATGCTACCAACTAAGTTTGAACCAACCCCTATTGATGATGCGTCTTCTGCCACCCTTACCCCAATTGATCTAGCTCTGATTCAGCTTCCCCAACATGAATCCATTCCTTTTGATGAATCAAGTGATGGATTTGCTCTCCCAAATCAAGATGTCAGTCCAAATACCCAATCAACCTCTCTACATATCCCCAACCCTCAGATTGCTCCTCCTTTACAAATTTTGGCTGACATCTCCACGGTGTTGGACCCAGCCTCGATCATGTCCTCAAAGGACGAGGAGCCCATCATCTCTACCTTGGATGTCCATCAATCTATTCCATCCTCCGAATCTTTAGAGTCACCCGTACCTAAGGAGAAACCCCAAGATGTAGGATGGCACATAATGTCTAAGATGGGCTATTCATCTGGCGCAGGGTTAGGAAAAGAAGAACAAGGAATCAAGGAGCCGATTGAGGAAAATGGAACACTTGAGAGATTTGGATTAGGGTGTCGACCAACCAAGGTCAACAAAGATGAATCAAACAGGTGGAATTTGCATGATCATTTTGTTAAGGAGTCATATCCATTGGAAGAGAGAATTGCCAATGTGGAAACATGCCATGAAGATGAGTATGTGGATCCAAATGAAAGGTCCCATGAGGTAGACATAGAGGATTTGGGTTTATCAAAGCTATTCTCTGAAGAATCCTTATCCCACTCGATAACCCAAGAAGAAATCCATGAAGCAAAAGGAGAACCGACTTTGTTAGTCCTCCACTCTTTTCTATTCCTCTTGTTCACGTCCTTCAAAAGTGGTTCCATCTCCAAAGCTAATCAATTCCAAAATGAAAAGCCTGGAGCTGTCACTGAGAAGCCCACTCTAGGGGCAAAACTTCCAATCCATGATTCCCCAGCTCGGGAACTTTCATCATCCATCCTTAACCACACAATTCCAATCAACAACCCTGCCAGGGGCATTTGCTCTGTACATAATAGGTCAGATTTAGAAGAGTCCAAACCTTTAGTTACACCACACAAAAAGGTTAGGGGCACCCAAATTCCCTACCAACTCTGGTCAGGTCTAGTTGAAAGTTACAATTTGTTAACTCAGATCTTAATGTTTAGCTTAATGAATTCAATAAATTTGCTACAAGATGAAGAACGATCTAACCCGCCTCCTATGGTCAAGCATATTCAAGTCAAAGAACTAACCAATCCTAGTAGGTATAGGGGTCGCATCCACGGCCGCGTACTTGCTTCCCATCCACTTGAACTTTGTTTCCAGCCTACCAAGGAGGTGGACTGCTCCTCTTCTTCCATCCAACAGTCCACAGAGTGCCCCGACGGTACCGTCTCCTCTGTAGGAACCCTTGTACATAGTTTATAATCCAAAAGTCAAAACAAAATGGAAAATTCAAACCAAAAATAAAAAAAAAATCAGAAATCAAACAAAACCAACAGCCTGGCAACTGCCATGCATTTCACTCTCCATCCCTTCATGCATGATAAGGTTAGGTTGCATTAAAGCCTCGGTGGATTGGGACTTTGATCTACCGGAACCGAGGAGAATTCCATCTGGCTAAGCTAATGCTCCAAGGGGCAAACAATATGCACACACTCACATGCTTTCAAAATGCGGCAACGGCCTAAAACGAGTGACTATCCCGAAGATTTCTGGAAGACTCTAAAATCCTCATTTTCCTCTCTACTCGACTAATGAAGACAGTCGGCGCTCTTAAGGCCTTAAGCTCAGCAGCTGAAACATGATGCCCTCAAGTGAGAGTAGGACTCACCTCACCTCCATTGCAAAATGAGACCAGAACACGTGAAGAGCGTAGTGTCCCCGCAGGAAAAAAAATCAAAAGAAAAAATGGAACAAAATTCCCAAAATTCTCAAAATTCCAAGCAAAGGAAAAAAGAATGAAAGAAAGAAAAATCCCAAAAGGGAACAAATGAAAAAACCTGGTCGTGACCGTTCTTGGTCAAGATAAAAGCCCTGCAAATCAAGTCTATATTCAAGGGGCAACACAAGAGCAACAAATTTCGAAGGTGGTCCGAAAATCACCGAGAGGGTGGAGTGAATTAAGCACTCCCATAGCTCATCGTTTTAATGGCTTTGCGATCCTCTTGTGAAGTTTATCCCCTACATTCTCTTTTTTCTTTTTTCTTTTTTTTAAACTAAAACAATACCTGAAAGGGAAGGTAGGAGAGCCCTCACCCCCTTAGAGAGGGGATGAGTAGACCGCTCCACCACCAAACACCAAACAGGCAATTTTATTAATATAAGCAGAAAAGGAAAAGTACAACATGATAAAGACCACCAAGAGCCTAGGGTCTGATATAAGGGCACCCCATCTTATCAAGACGACAGGGGCCCTTTACAACAGAGGGAAGATCAGCCCAAGAACTACAAACAAGTGGAGAAACAGAAAGAGAACACCCAAGTCCAGCTAGACAATCCGCAACATGGTTGGCCTCCCTAAAAATATGGGAAAAGGAGACCTAGAGGCGATGACCAAGAGTAGCAATGTCATGAAGAATATAGGTCAATCTCCAAGGGCGGGAGCAGCATCCATTGACGGCTTGCACTAAGACGAGGGAATCAGATTCCACTAGGAGGGAGGAGAAGCCCTTGGAGAGACAGAAGAAAAGACCATCACGAAGGGCCAAGGCCTCAACTTCAAGACTGGATTGCACCCCGTGGTACGTAGCAGCAAAAGCAAAGGAAAAGGCACCATCGGAGCTGCGAACCATGCCCCCACCTCCAGCAGCTCCGGTACTACGCTTGAGAGCACCATCGACGCTAAGCTTCAGCCGGCCTGAAGGGGGGGCCAGCCACCGAACCACCCTGGGAGGGGTCAGGTAAACAGGCAGAAGAGCCATACCGCAAGATGCCAATACAGACCGCTGCAAGGGGGAGAGATCCTTCCCTTTAACCTTGAGAGATTGAACAAGGGGGCAAACCGCCATTAAGACCAGGCAAAGAACATGATGGAAATTCATAGGAACCCCACCATAATGGGCCATATTCCTGCAGCACCACAACTCCCAAAGAGCAGCCATGAAAATACACTTGGAGATACAACCAGCCAAAAAAGTATGGCGGCAGTCCATGAGAAAATCAACAACACCATTGGCAGCTGTTATAACCGAGAGGTTGTCAAACTTAAGGAAAGCATGCAGGGCAGTCCAGACATGATTGGCAACAAGACCATGGAAAAAGAGATGAAGATCAGTCTCTACAGGGCAGCAAGAACACCTGGAACACAATGGGATACCACAAGTTTGGATGGTGAAATCAGTGGATAGACTCCCTCGAACCAGCCTCCAAGCAAGCACTGACCACTTAAGAGGGATGGGGGAGCACCAAAGAGATGACCAGCTAGTGGAAGGTTGGCCTTGTAATATACTGCGGACAGCTCTAGATGAGAAATTACCATCAGAAGTAGGACACCAAATCCATTGATCAACACCACCAGCCGTAGATAAAACATGATCAAGGCACCCAACAGGGCCATGAGTACGAAGAAAGCTAATATGGATGTGCTGCGGGTCTGAGAATGCCTTCTGAACCGAACACCATTTATCAGCCACGGAGGACCATATATGAGAGGGAATGAGATCACAAAGGGGTGAAGATCCAGCCCATTTATCCATCCAAAAGTAAACATGGGGGGATTCATCAGAAACCACAACCCGGTGGTTTGCATAAACCAGGCTAGCGGCCTGCTGCCATTGTCGACAATCTGCAGCGATCATAAGAGGAAAACCAGCAACCGAGTAGTGCACGTTATGCAGATGCTTAGCTCTAAAAAATTTGGCCCATAGGGAATGAGAAGTCACAGCAGCCCACATCAACTTGGTTCTTAATGCAATCTGCATAAGGTGAAGGTTGATAACACCAAGACCGCCACAATCCGATGGAAACTCTGAAGGATATAACTCTGTCAACGGCTTGTAGCCATTTTTCAAAAACATAATATATGATTATCTACCCCAATAGAACAAAAGCTGCTGCTACAAAGTAATCTCCATGTTTCTGGTATGTCAATGTTCTCATCTCCTTTAGTGTTTTCTTTCATCAACCTCGGGCTTAGGTCAATGCATGCGCGTCACCTGTCGGTGCGACGGCATCTGATTCCGGGTGAGCGTCGCGCGGTTGGCCATCAGGGTTCCAAGGTGTTCCATCATATATCGTCTATGTTTATGAGGAAATAGACCCGGGTCGGGCAAATCATTTACCTTGAACACTTTTTAGGTGTATCTCCGCGGTCGGAAGCAAGTGGGAGCCTAAGCTTGGCATGACGCCATTGTCATCAGGATAAGTCTTAACCGACGAGACCATCATTCCAGCAGTCTAGAGGCCCAAATCAACCTAGATGTGCGCTCGGGATACCTGGGAGGTTGTAGAAAGAGCCTATCCTTCCATCGTTGTTGTGATGTCTCATGGGCATTTGCCAGACGTTGGTCAAAAATGTCAAAAATATATCAAAAATCCACAAAAAGTCAAAATATTTAATTTCACCAAAAAATCAAAATATGTGAAAATCTCAAAAAAATCTAAATATTCAAAAATCCCAAAAAAATGGAGGGGCATCTCCCCGATTCTTTCATCTCATCCACTACCACACCACTTCCTTTCCTTCATCGCTACCCCACAACTGCGAACCCCAAAGGCTACTCCCCTTTCTTCATTCCATCCCACTAGGGGATTTATACCTACACTGCTACCAACACCCAAACTAGGGGCAAATTGCACTCCCATCTGCCCATCCAAGCTAGCCAAACCCCTGGCTACCTTGTCAGGAGGTAGAAGCATTCCTCATTCCTTTGCTTTCCATGAATCTTAATGGCATTGAACTCCGCCAGCTCGGCGCTTCAACTCAAGTCCTAAGCAAATGAAACCTTCATATCACTTGATTTTCAGCAGATGCCTAGCTGCATTGCAATTACCTTTTCCTTACACTCTCCACTCCATATCCCCCTGATTGGACAAACGTCCTACCTATGTCAGCGGGTCCAGGACGGACTTCGGCTATGGAGTTTGAATTATCTTTTTGGTATGTCTTCCCCCAACCAGACACCTTGATGAAGTTAATTGAAGTGCTAGGTGAAGTTAGCATAGACTCCCTCATCATCGAGAATGATCACCTCTAGGGATGTGCTTACTCCTTGGTGACCATCCCTGCGGAATTCAATTATGTCCATTAGGCTCACTGTAAAGCCAAAGGATGATGCTTGCTTACCCATTCCCATTCCTTTTAGTGAATGCTTCCTCTTTAAATGCTTATTTATTTGTGAACTTCACTAATGTGTGTTTATGCAGCTGCAAGTTATATAGCATTGGGATTCGCTCCACACCGCCTTCTCCTACTATTATATATACTATAGAGCCTGGAGGCTAATAACTTCGAGCACATAAACTCTGAGTTCCTCTCTAATAAAAACAATGAGGGGTTTATGTTCCCTAAGTTATTCGATGGCCATTTGGTTTCATGATTGATCTCGGGATGACGGACTCGTCGGACTCTCGACCGATGTCTTTCCCGGAGCCAGACAATATTACCTCTGGATATGCATTAGATAGGTTTTTCCCTTTTAAACCCAGTATACATCATATAGGTCCTTTTTAGTCCCACCATCAACCATAAAAAGCAAACAAAAATGCATTCAACAAGCATGGCATACATTCATGCAGCAAGAAGGAGACAAGGGTTGAGAGAAGGGTTTGCCCTTGGCCTGCCCTGGACTCTATCCATCTTTTGTCAATCATCCAAGTTCCTCAATTCCATCACTTTTTTGTTGTCTACCTTTTTTTTTAATCAAGAAAAAACCCTACCTAGGGAAAGGTGAGAGAGTGCTTCCCTTGCCAGAGGTAAGGGGAATAGCCACTCCACCATCAATCTATAGGAGGCAAATTTTATTAGCATTGTACAAGAATAAGAATTACATCAAACGTAAGCCAGGCATGCCTAGCTTATCTAAACGAGCTGCACCTTTAATATTGGAAGGAAGCTCATGGGATGAAAAAAAGGAATTACATTTCATAGAACAAGCCAGGGAAGCTAAGGAATCCACCACAAAATTGCCTTTTCTGTATATATGATGAATGGTATCCATCTGTGAAATACTGCTCCATATTTCTCGAACATAGATGATGATAGACCAAGGGCATTGAATATGTCTTCTAATGATCTGGACCAGAGATTGGGAATCACATTCAATGATAGCAGGCTTGTTATCTAGAGTATGTAAATATTTTACCCCATCAAGAAACGCCCGGGCTTCAGCCACTAAACTGTTAGTCTTGCCATAGTAATGTGCAAATGCAAGAAGAACATTCCCCTTGTGGTCTCGGATGACTCCACCACCCCCGGATTCCCCGCATTTCTTAGATGCCCCATCAGTGTTTAGCTTTAGGAAAGGCCAAGGGGGACAGACCCATTTAATGAGTTTGATTTGCTGTCGACATGATTTGATATTATGAATCCCAAAGTCCTCCAAGATTTTTGTTGTCTACCTTATTCCACTCCAATTCGACAAGTCGAGAGTGTGTTTTGCATGCGATCGTCACGAGTATTTTGAGATTTGAAGGTCGTTGTCCCCTTATCCTAATTTTGTTACTTACTCCTGTTTTAGGTGTCTTGTATCTCTTTGAGCCTGGATTGCGCTTTCATCCCCTGAAGTCCCGAAGCGCTGCTAGGGGGTCCCACTCGACTGTAGATACAAGCCCTCTTAGATTACCTTTCCTTCCTTCCCCCCCTTTTGAATGACCTCTCTTGTCCCATTATGCTTGTCCATTCCTATATGAAGCTCAATCTCTGCTCGAGAATCTCCTTGAGCGGGATGTCCTATTAGGCTTGTTTCTTTGCCGAAACACCCATTTATCAGTCCGCTGGGCTCCCCTGCAAAACGGGTGTTTCGGAGGGGCATTTGTAGATGCCTAATTTTGGACATCCCACAGACCCTTGTCTAGCCATCATTGAAGTGACACCTTTTTTTTGGTTGATTGGTTGTGTGGAGTCTCATCCTTACTTAACTAGGCTTCACCCTGTCCCTTCGTGGATCCAACTTCGCGGTAAGTTGGTAGGGGGTTGCAAGGGGGCAGCTCCCCCCTGCCCGTAAGGTCGGGGGTTCGGGGGCGTGAGTCCCCGAGGCAAATTTTTTTGAGGTACTATATATGATTCTATCCATTGCATGCCTTGATCCCTAGGCGGCCAAGGTGCTGGCCACCCACAACGCAGGGCGGCCAGACACCTGGCCACCTAGCCCATTCTAGGGCGACCATAAGGTTGGCCGCCCACCTCCCAAGGTGACCACAAGGTTGGCCGCCCCGCTCCTTCAAGGTGGCTAGATACCTGGCCGCCCAGCATCCAAGGTGGCCAAACTGCTGGCCGCCCATCTCCTCAAGGAGGCCATCGATTTGGCCACCCAGCCCCTTGGGTGACCAGAGCTTTGGCCACCTCCTATCAACCGTTCGTCAAACCCCACGTTCTGCCCACTCTCGGCATGTTCTCCGGAACTGCTCCCACTCGGGGAGGTTCCATGCTCATGTAGCTTGCACGTAATCTCTATTTTCAAATATTCTTGGAGGGAGATTGCCCCCACATACAAAACCAAATCACGAAACCATCTCACGAGGGGGGATCCTTTTTCGGTGAGGGGGGTTGGACATTTTTATCGCGGAGAGAGTTGGACACTTTCTTGGGTGGTAAGAAAAGACCGTTCTAGAGGTTCCAGCAGCTCAGAGAGAGCACCTTCCCGCATCCCCCGCTGATCTATCTAAAGTTGGAGAGCTCTGCCGTGGACGAGCCCCAGTTGCAGGGGGCGGCCATCGACATGGCTACCCACCCCCTCTGAGCGGCCACACATGTGGCCGCCCTCTGTTGGTTGACGGGCAACCCCGTCTTTCTTCTCCCTTGTTCTCCATTTTGTCACTTTCTAGTTCATTTTACTGCATCCATGCATGCTAGATCTTCCTAGTTCCCTATTTTAAAGAGGTTTTTCAACCCAAAACATAGGGAAGGCGGATGGTCGAAAGTCTCGGCCATCCCCCTTTCCGCCCCCCTTCTCGGTACGATCACCACCATTTTACATGCGTTCTTTACTTCCATGAGCATTTACTACACTTTCACAGTCTAATGGTTCCTTTGTTTGCTGGTTAACTTGTAGGTGCTTCATCACTGACTCGCAGAGCTCCGCATTCTTGGCCGGCCGAGAGCGAGGACAGAAGAACCCACCATCTTCCCGTCCCTAAGGCATCCACGATCATTCTACCCCTATGAGGTTCAGGTAAACACCTCTGGCGATCACACCTTTTCTTCATTTCTAACCTGTGCACTGTAGGTAGTAGCAGCACAAGTTCGGGAGGATGCACCACACGCATTCGCGCTCGGTACGCGTATGACGCCACCTTCCGGTACTTACAAACCCCTGCCATAACTGTGCCGGTTTAATCCCCTTTACCTACATTTGGCCGCGCCGGAGAACCCTTCTCCAACGCTTGGTCACGCCAGTTTTGAATAAACACTCTCTATTGCACTGTTTTAATCCCTAGCTCATCTTCGGAGCGATCTTCGCCTCCCACGGTCGAGGTTAATAAACCCCAATCAATAATAAACCAAATAAAAAAGGGGGGGCTGTTCAAGTCCGAACCATTTTCTTATTACGCTTCTACTATTTTTGTTATTATCATGCTTTGTTATCATGCTTCTGTCACCATTCTCATCTCCCTTGGTGGAGATTAATAAACCTGACTAATCATTGTCTATCTTCATGCTTTTGTTACTATGCTTCTGTATAGTCATGAACATCATGTTAATACATACATGCTTGCATGGATCCTCGGTGTATCAAATGGTATTGACGGAAGGTCGGGTTACACCTGACCAGAAGTCTTTGCTATGCGTGAGGGTGGTCTTCGGACCTACGTCCTCCGCCACGCATCGAGGGTTTCTAGCTTAAGATAAAAGCATTTCATGTGACCTTGTCATATGCATTTCTCATCATCGTATTTCGGCCTCAGACGGCCCACTATCTTGGTAATTAATCAAAGGGTTTCTCTCTTATGGGGGATGTAATTAACGTCATAGCCTTTATGGTATGGCGGACTGTTGGTCCAGACCCGAATCTCACTCTCGCCCGACACGGGTAAGAATGAGCGCATAATAAATCCGTCACTTATGTGACTGGCACGCCTACGTGGTCAACTAATCGATTGATTTTTGATTAATGAAGTGGTTGTTCGACCCCGAACAAAATGATCGAACAGATCCTCCATCCCCACAGAGTCATGTTCATGAAGTTCTCGCCCGTTGGCCTTATCTTCTAAGGGTGGCGGTCTATCCTTGGACCATTAATTCCAAGTGGCGGTTTATAGTAGGATCGTTTCAAGAGACAGAGAGTCCTGATTAACTGTCTTTTCTCTACTACGTCGTGGTCGAAGTAGAGTTTTGATTTGGTGATTTCTCTCTCGATAGTGATCCTTAGAAGCTCCCGTTTGTTTCTATGGACTCTTGAGAGTTTTATCTTCAAGAGTTTGCTAAGTTTTATCCTACTTTTTCGCTGGGATCTCTCCAACTTGAGCCTAGACTTTGAGGGCCTTTAAATAGAACCTTTGAGTTCATGGGTTGAAGAGGAGATTTTTGGAGTTTACGTCGAGGTGCTGCTGCGTTCTGGAGCGAGTACCCATCAAGGAGAAGTGCTTTCTACGTCCAAAGTCCAGGAAGTATTGAGTTCCAAGTGTTTCATTGTGTTGATTTCTTCCTTTGTTTCATTCCCCTCCTCATAACATTCATAAACATATTCCCTTCTTCTTCTTCCACGTTCTCTGCATCTCAATCACATTTTTAATCATCCTCCTATCTTTTTCACGCCCCACAGGGGTTAAAAAATCAACCTCCCAGGTATCCACCCTTCCTTTTGCATGCAACTTAGCTTAATTGCATTATAGTTAATACGCTTCTCATAGGGCTAATTTGGGTTGTTTTTCTGTGCTTCTACATTCTTTTGCAGGTCTACAGGGTTCCTAGCATGAGGCCCAACTCTTCTGGCCGGCCAAGAGAGGTGGAGATACAAGTCCCAATCTGCTGTTCCGTGTGCTCTAGCGGCTCTACATTGGACTGTTTGAGGAGCTGTGGCGGCTTATTGTAAGGCCGTTTCTTGATCTGTGGCGGCCTGATATTAGACCGTTTATGCTCGCAGAGTGTTCTGGTTTTCAACTCCCGTGGGCAGGTGTTGCATCATCCTCTTTCCAAGGTATTTAGCTTAGCTTTGCTATTTTAATTACCTTGGTGGCGATCACACTTCTTGGTTGGGTTTTGTTCATCATTGTTCATCATTGCCTTCTTGCTTGCTCTTCTTTTTACTTCATTTGCTCCACACCTATGGTGTGTGTTTTTGCTTTATTCCCTTGCTCCACGCCCCGACGTGTATTTTTATTTTCTTCCTTCATATGAACATTGATGACATGCCCATGCTTTTGATTTTGGTGATTGTTTGAGTTAGGTTGCTATTGCTTGCTCACATTCACACATATCTTTTCATACCACTATATTCACATTCACATCACATCACATCAAAGAAAGAAAGAAACATCAACATCTACAATTTTTTGACGATCACTGTGGGACATCTAGTGCCAATTGTGTTGAGCCTCTGTTTGACCTGCTGCTGTTGATTTCACCCAGTTAAGGGGCTCGGCGCGCCTGCTGGGTAGGGAGATATGCTCTCGGCACGGGGAAAAGATTCATGGGTTATCGGCGCGGCTGCCTCTCGGCACGAGATCAGCACCGAGAGAGCACCGCATCGAGAGGTCAATTGGGCACCGATAGGGAAAATCTGTGGCTTGGGACTTTGAGGCTGTGGATTTTGGGGGTTTTGGGTTTTATTCAAAGATTTTTTTTAGAAAGCTAGAGTATGATGAAGACTAGTTTTAGGCATATCATCCCGGGGAAGTAGGAGACTTCACATAGAGGTATCACTAGGAGCAGAGTTACTTATTGAATCGCGTGAACTGTGATTCGATCGTATCCCTCACTATTTCACGAATGAGAAGCCATGAGATGGACGGTCTCATGCCCTCAAAGCTTTTGTGAGGTTGGGAAAGCAACGGCGATGCAATAGAAACAAACTCACGTAGTCTAAAGGGGTATGCATACATAGCAGAATCAAAATCTGTACACAGTAGCTATCGATTGCAACTGTCTTCAGGGAGACGGAGAGAGAGAGAAAACTCCAGAATCTACTGCTTCATTTCATTCAATAGAACGCACATGTTCAGCATGGAAGAGAATCAGACTACATGAATATACACATAGACTAACAACTCTTGAAGATCTATCGGACTGCACCAATGCTTAACATCGATAGAGAACAGTACCCAGAAGCAAAAATACAGGAAAGGGGCTAAAATAAAGGATGTAGAGGGGGGAAATATAGCCCCTGAGGGCATTTGACAGACGAACTCCCACCTCGAATCTCATTTGCCCAGGCTTCTGCTGCTCTCTCTCTCTCTCTTTCAGATCCTTTTCTGCGGGCTCTCAGTCTCTCTTCTTTTCAGTGGCTACTCTGGCTCCAAATGTTCTTCCCTGTATCCCCCCCCCTTTTTTTGTCGAAGGCATGGGGTTTTTATATAGGGAAGGCCCTCTTCCATCGGCGCGCATCAGAGGGAAGCCCTCCTGGCACCTGCAGCTCCGGGCGTGCCTCTGGCAATGGTGCCATCGGCGCATCTTGACCTCGGCGCCACTCTGGTGTGTATATGGGCTTTGGCCCAATTTCTTCTTTGTTGAACCTTCGATGCTTTTGTCACTTCTATTAGCTTTTAACAGTATTAGTGACCCTTTCATCGTCATGTTTCTAGGCCCATGATATGAAGCCCATTTTACCAGATATTATGATATCTCAGAGATCTCATCAACATGCTAATGATTGCCCAAAACTTAAACTAGATTTAATCAGACCGATCGTTAAAGACAATCGTTCCGGACAGCAGCTTTGCCGAGAAGGCCTCAGCTGGACAGGATATTGTTTGTAACAGATCTCTGCTTCCATCACAATTCTGGGACTTCAGAGAGTATCATCAGAACTGCATATTTCTTTAGTCTTTAGAGTCCCGACTTAATGACTCATGGCATCTTTTGTTCCCTTTATTTGTACACATTTTCAATGTCAACATGATGTGTTAAGAATATGGAGAGGGGGAGATAGATGGAAGAAAAACACAGGGAAAATTAAACTGAAACTAGAGAGAGTTAAGGAGAAAACTAACTTTAAATCTGAGAAGAATTAGAAGAAGTGAAAGAAATGAAAGTTGAAGATCAAGAAGAGAGGAAGAAGTTCTGTGAAGAGTGCAGAGGGAGAAGACATGAGGAAGAGGGTGAAAATTAGGGAAGAAAAGAAGTGTGCTGCGCGGGTGAATAGTGAAATACCAAAAAATTAAATTCTAAAAAATAGATTATAACTTTAAAATGGGAAGAAATTAGGGGAAGTGATAGAAAGAGAAAATGAAGAACACTTAAAGATGAACAAGTTTGCAGAAGAAAGCAAATCGAATTGAAGAACACAAATGTATGTAAAGGAGCTATGAAAGGCTAAAATGGCTAAGGTTTCATCAACATTAATAACAACACACTACTAACACCCACAAAACCCACAAACCAAAACTCTCCAAAACATCTCCTATGTAACTCTCCAAAAGTAAAAAAAAACTCCCCCCCACATCACAATAGGAGCCCATTTTATAGGGCTAAAACTTAACCCTTCGCTATGTGAACACTTTGAGATGCTAAATTTGACTTTAAAAAGTAGGTAAACATGTGATGGACACTTTTACAATTTTTTATGAATTTTCTCCTCTTTTTCCTCCTCTCTGTCTTCTTTTTCTCCTCTTTTTCACTCCCTTGCATCGACGACACCGTGTTTGCTGACCGTGCACCCTCTGTCGCGTCGAGGCACTTCACTGCCCACCATCGCGCTCGCAAGCGCCTACCGACAGTCTGCCTTCCGCGTTGACGCCATGCGCCTGCCACTACTGGCGCTGACACTCGTTAGCCCACTAGCTAGCGTACCGACACGCAGCCAACCGCCCTGCCCACGTTCGCTGCGTGAGCACCGGCAGCAAGCGCTGACCATTACCAGCCCTTCGTGCGAGCATCGTCGCCCGTACACGTGAGGCCACCTCGCCCGCGAGAAGCCTCGTGCCTCCCGCGTATTGACTTCGCCGCCCAGCAGAAGCCTCGCTACCAACATCCTGCATGCATGCATGCATTAATATATATATATATATATATATAATGCACATGCATATATTATATATATTGAATAACTATCTACTATATATATCTATAATGCACATGCATATATTATATATATTGAATAACTATCTACTATATATTTTTTTCATTTTTTCTCTTTATATATATATATATATATTAACAAGCCCATGGGCCTTTGGCCCATTTGTATGTTTCTTTTTTTTTCTCTTTTTTTTTCTCTTTTTGTAATGGACTTTGGCCCATTTAAGTAATGGACTTATGTAGTTCTTGCCATCGCCCTCTTTGTGCCTGAAAAATAAATAAATTTATTTATTAAAATTACTTAATTCTATCAAACTAAATATTTTGATATAGATTTGAATTAATTGTGATAAGTTCATATTTATTAACATTAAGGCTCATAAAAATGTGTATATCATAAATTAACTTCTAAAAATACACACTTATCACACCCCCCAACTTACTCATTGCTAGTCTCTTAGTAATATAAATAATTAAAAATTAAGGACCAACAAGAGTTTGAAAAGTCCATACTTTCATATCCAGCTTTTCTTTCACAGAATTAACTAAAGATTAGGAATCCGGAAGCATTAACGCACACCAGCCTTAGCTTTGGAAATTAAGATACATGATCAAGAATTCAACTCAAAATTCAATAGCACTAGTGCATGTGTAAATACTAAATCCACAGCGTAGATAATTACATTCTCTATTTGCTATTCCAAATAAGTGCCTTTCAACCCTGCACCTCTTAATCAGAGCATTAAGCATATTAGCTTTTTGTCTGCCATATTGTTTCATCCCTTAGGGATGTTTTTATTTTTCTACATACATGATGCTGCACTACCCTTCATTGTTTAACACGAACCTCGAAGCAGGCTTGGTGTCGCAGATCAAGGTTCCTATTTCCTTTTAACGCGAATCTCAACACGTCTTAGCTGATGTATGCCCGGTTACTCAGATTCGGAGCATTTTTCATGGTGTTTTCTTTTTCAATATTTTTTTCAACGTACTATTACACTAATTTAATAGATAACGTGGCAGAAAGCTTATAAAAGATCTCTTGTTGAAGAAGTGCAGAATATTAGGTAACATTCCCAAAAGAGCAGAAGGTTTATCCTACTTGTTTCATTAGCGTGCAACGTGATTTTCACTTTTCTAAAGTGCACATGAACTTTAAAGAGATTCTTAGATCAGTTTTCCATGGCTAGATTAAATAAAATTTTCATCATCCTTCTCCCTAGTCTTTTCTATTCTAGAATCATTTTCAATTCAAGCATGAATCATGAAACTTAAAATGGGGATTTCCATGGCTAGATTCTGATGCAACAATGCATGGTATCAAGCAAAAACTCATTGTATTCTCATGAAATGAAAATTTTTTCTTTACCCCCTAACTTGAATGACATTATCCTCAACGACATATGCAATAGAAAGATCAGAGAACAAGTAAACAGAGAATATGGTGGGGATGGAAGGATACAACCTAGTGGGCGAGGTAATGTGACGACGGCTCCTTCTCTTCTTGGCCTGACAACTGAAAAACAAACACACTAAAATAAAACATCAAATCACAAAAATTTTAGGTTGCCTCCTAAAAGCGCTAAGTTTACCATCTTCAGCCAGACGCATGAAAGCTCAAAGATGTTATGCCTGATCACTCAAAGCAATGGATTCTTTGGACAACTGATCACTTTCCAAGTACGGCTTCAAGCATTGACAATTGATAGTAAAAATGTGACCATTACTTGGGTTCAAAATTTTGATAGCGCCATGGTCAAAAACCTTAACAACCACAAACAGTCCATCCCATCTGGATTTTAGCTTATCGGGGAACAAGTAGAGCCGTGAGTTAAAAAGTCGAACCTTTTGATTTTTATGAAAAAATTTCCTGTGAATATGCTGATCGTGGAAAGCCTTAGTTTTAGCTTTATAAATCCTGGAATTTTCATAGGCTTCGTTTCTTAGTTCCTCCAGTTCATTGAGTTGTAGGGCTCTTTGGGCTCCAGCTTGAGTTAAGTCGAAGCTGACTTACTTAATGGCCCAATAGACTCTATGTTCAAGCTCTACAGGAAAGTGACTGGCTTTTCGAAAAATGAGACGATATGAAGACATGCCAATGGGAGTCTTAAAGGTAGTTCAATAGGCCCAGAGTGCATCATCTAGTCTGTCGGACTAATCTTTCCTATCAAGTCGAACTGTCTTATGCAAGATGTTCTTTATCTCCTTATTGGAAACCTCCACCTGGCTACTAGTTTGGGGATGATATGGGATAGCGAGCTTATGAGTGATGCCATATTGGTGAAGCAAAACTCAGAATTGGAAGTTCATGAAATGGGACCCCCATCACTAATCATAGCCCTAGGACACCCAAATCTAGAAAAGATGTTCTTCTTGATAAATTTCATTATCACCTTATGATCATTGGTCCTAGTAGCAACAACTTCTATCCATTTTGAAACATAGTCTACCGCCACCAAAATGTATTCATTGCCAAATGATGGTGGAAACGGTCCCATGAAATTAATATCCCAAACATTTAAAATTTCTACTACCAGCATGGGGTTTAGCGGCATCATATCCCTTTTTGAATTACTGCCCACAGCTTGGCATCTCAAACATGTTTTGACAAATTCATATGCATCCTTAAATAATGAGGGCCAGTAGAATTCACTTTGTAAAACCTTTGTCGCTATTTTCTTTCATGAAAAATGTCCCCCACAAGCGAGATTATGACAGAAGTTCAAAACAGATTGTTGCTCGTCCTCGGGGATGCATCTTCTTATTATTTGATCGTGACCCATGGGAAACAGCTCAGGGTCTTCCCAAAAGTAGTGCTTAACCTTTGAAAAGAATCGATCATTCTCCTGCCTAGACCACCCTCCAGAGATCTGTCTTACTGCCAAGTAGTTGACTATGTGAGCGTACCAGGGGGTTGAGATGTTAGAGATGGAAAGAATTTACTCATCAGGGAAGGAATCAGATATAGGAGCACTTTCAGGAATCACAATCCTAGACAAGTGATTGGCCACAACATTATCTAACCTCTTCTTGTCCTTGAACTCAAGATCAAATCCTTGTAGCAAGAGAATCCATCTAATCAAACGGGGTTTAGCATCCTTCTTGGTGAGCAGGTATTTCAAGGCAGCGTGATCTGAATAAACAATGACTTTGACCCCCAAATGATATGAGCGACATTTTTCTAGGGCAAACACAACAGCCAGAAGTTCTTTCTCTATGGTGGTATAATTCATTTGAGCATCGGAGAGGGTGCGACTCGCATAATAGATCACCATAGGTTTCTTATCAATGCTCTGGCCTAAGATAACTCCTATAGCATAATCTGAGGCATCACACATAATTTTGAATGGCAGTGACCAATCCGGTGATTGAAGAATTGGAGCTTGGGTCAGGGCTACCTTCAGGGAATGGAAAGCCTCAAGACACGACTCATCTAGCTGGAATGGAGTGTCCTTGGCTAGGAGCTTAGTGAGCGGACAGGTAATGGTAGAGAAGTTCTGAATGAATCTTCTATAAAAACCCGCATGACCAAGAAAAGAGTGAATTTGCTTGACAGACGAAGGGGGAGGAAGATTAGAAATCAGATCAACCTTAGCCTTGTCTACTTCTATACCCCTCTCTAAGATAATGTGGCCTAGCACAATGCCTTCTCTTACCATGAAGTGGCTTTTCTCCCTGCTAAGCACCAGATTAGATTTAATGCATCGTGCCAGCACTTTCTGCAAATTCTCCAAGCAGCAATCAAATGAGTCTCCGAAAACTAAGAAGTCACCCATGAAAATCTCCAAAAATTCTTCCACCATTTCAGAAAAGATTGCCATCATACACTGCTGAAAGGTGGCAGGGGCATTACAAAGCCTAAGCGGCATTCTTCTAAATGCAAACGTGCCATACGGACACGTGAATGTAGTCTTTTCCTGATCTTCTGGGTAGATAGCTACTTGATTGTACCCGGAGTATCCATCCAAAAAGTAAAAATATCTTTGTCCAGCCAATTTCTCCAAAATCTAATCCATAAACGGGAGAGGGAAATGATCTTTCTTTGTTATTGAGTTCAATTTTTTGTAATCAATACAGACTCTCCACCCCGTTTGTAGTCTCATTGGCACCTCTTCACCCTTCTCATTTTGAATCACGGTTAGCCCGGATTTCTTTGGAACAACTTCTGTGGGGCTGACCCACTTGCTATCAGAGATGGGATATATAATCCCGGCATCCAACCACTTTACCACCTCTTGCTTGACCACCTCTTTCATGTTAGGATTCAACTGGCGCTGCATCTCCCTGCTCGGCTTGGCATTGTCCTCTAAATAGATATGGTTCATACAAACATCCGGACTGATCCCCTTGAGATCCGCCACCGACCAACCTATTGCCCCCCTATGCTCCTTAAGAACCGTTAAGAGTTGGGCTTCGTGAGCAGACGTGAGGTTGGAGGCAATGATGACAGGTAGAGTGTGGTTAGATCCCAGATATGCATATTTGAGGGAGTCTGGGAGAGGCTTGAGTTCCAGAGCGGGAGGATGTTCCAGAGATGACAAGATTGGTTCAAATTGAAGTGCAGGAAGTGGTTCTACCCTAGACCAGGGAGCAGAAGAGAGACGAGAATCCTGAAGCATGCTACCCTCTTCAAGGTTGTCCTTAGTGTCATCCGAACTTTCATCAATCATCTCCTCAAAGATATCAATGATATTGCATTCTTCTTCGTGGTCCGGATACTGAGAATCCTTAAAAACATTCAAAGCAACCTTCTCTCCTCCAAATGATATATCCATCATTCCTGTGGCACAATTTATATTGGCCTTTCTCGTAGCTAAAAATGGACGTCCCAAAATGATAGGTGTGTGCTTTAGATCCTGGGACGAGGCCATATCTAAAATGAGAAAATCCACCATGAAATAACATTCATGCACCTTGATAATAACATCCTCCAACCGACCCCTTGGAGTTTTCACTAATCTGTCCACCAATTGAAGGATTATTGAAGTGGGTTTTAACTCTCCCAGATCAAACTGCTCATAGATAAAGGGGGGCAAAAGATTTACGCTAGCACCGAAGTCTAACAATGCTCGATCAAAAGTGACTCCACCTATATCACATGAGATTAACGGAGCTCTGGGGTCCTTCAATTTTCTCGACAAATGATTCATTACAACAACACTCACATCCTCGGACAAGCGGATCTTTTGAGTTACGGCCTTTGGCTCCCTCTTTGGAGTACAAAGATCTTTCAAAAACTTTGCATATGTCGGTACGTGTTTGATTGCGTCCAAGAGTGGAATATTGATATTCATATGTTTAAACAATTCCATTAATTCTTCCTGTTGCACCAGCGATTTCTTGTGAGCCTTCAACTTTAGAGCATCAAGAAAAGGGACCTTAGGTACATATTCTTGGGGTCCTTCATCAACTTTTGCCTTTCCTTTATCCAACCTCTTCTCTCCACCCTCTTGCTTCTTTTTCTCTTGCACAATCACCGGCTCCTCATCCTCACTATCACTTTCCATGTAGGCATCTTGGCCCGAACTACTTCCAACTCCCCTAGCCTGATAAAGGTCATCTAAAATCTTCCTGCTCCTGAGGGTAGATATAGCCTTGGCATTCTCGAATTGAGAGCCTATAGGAGGAGGAGGCTGAGGTTGATTAGTTTGGGGAAGAATAGGAGCTCTTTGAGGGAAACCCGGGGGTTGATTTCTAGGGTTAGCCACAGGTTGGCTAGGTAGCTGGCCGACATCTCTCCTCATATTGCTAGCAGCTAACTGTCCTATTTGACTTTCCAACTTGGCCATGGATTGTTGCTGAGACTGAATGAATTGATTCTGAGAAAAAATAAGTTGTTGTTGGAGTTACTCGAATCTGTCCTCGACATTGGGCTAAGGGGGAGGTGGTTGATATTGGGATTGATGAAAGCGGTATGGAGGTTGTTGAAACTGGCCCTGAAAGAATTGATTTTGGGGATACGGGGCTTGAGAATAATGTGATGGAGGTTGAGTTTGCTATTAGAAAGGTGCATTGGATTGAGAGAAATTATGATGAGAGTGAGCTTGTTGAAAAGGAGATTGGTAATGTTGGTGAGATTGAGCTTGAAAAGATTATTTTTGAAAAGAGGGATTAGATTGGGTAGATGGACCTTGCTGAGGTTTCCAAGAAAAATTCGGGTGATTTCTCCAGCCTGGATTGTAGGTATTGGAATAAGGATCATAAGGAGGCTTAGAGACACCCTGAGCAGCAAAGATTTATTCTTGGATGAATGGGGAAGCTAGGCTGTAGTAGGGCAATCAGTTACCACATGATCAGGGCTAGAACAAAGAGCACAAATATCTTAATGATTGGGAGCTGAGAATGGTTAAGGTTGAGGGGCTGAAGAAGAAGAAGGTTTATGCCTAGATAACAACTGATTTAGCTTCTAAGTTACAAGATCAACCTTCTCTATCTTCTGCGCCAAAAAATCCATTTTGTACAATTTCTAAGTCAAGGCATTTATGTCCATCCTGTTCTCACACTCACCTTGGCTCTTAACTTCATAAAGCCCACCCCTCTTAGCCGACCCAATTATTCTCTCATAGGATGAGAGCGAGGCATGACTAATTAAATTTTCACTGAGCAATTCAAATAAATCATATGCCTCATCTTCGCTCTTACTCATAAAAGTTCCCCCACATGAAGCATCCACCATTTGCCTATAATTGTCTGCCGATCCTTCATAGAATGCATGGATAATTTACCATCTTGATATCCCATGATGTGGACATTTCCTTAGCAAACCTTTCAACCTATCCCAAGCCTTATGGATTTATTCTCTAGGTGATGGGAATCAACACCGAGCACTAACATTATTATTTTGCATTTATGTCCTTTTATTTGTATTTATACCCTTGGCTAATTGGGTTTGTAATTGTAAGGCATTATAAGCTAAAGGCTTAGTCTTTAAAGTCTTTGGGTTTCTTTGTAAAAGTCCAGTAGGTCCAGCAAGGGCCCCCACCCTCTCTCCCATTGGTCCACCTAGGATCTAGGACCCATGTGGGGCTAGTTCAAAGTCCAAAATTACACTTGGACCAAGGGGGGACAAGGGAGGAAGAAAGTCCAAGTTGGACTTCCATAAGTCAAGGGGGCGCCCCCCATTTAACATAGATTATTCCATGTTATATTTTTATTTAATTTAGTCATTTGACCACATGGTGATTAAATATGCTATACCTAATTTACCCCTCCCTAACCCTAGATCTGAGGGTAGGTTTTATCTTTTTTACATTTCTATATATCCTTTGTATTTTTCATTTTGTAGAATTAATGAAGAGAAAATTAGGATTTGCCTCCAAGAGCCCAAGGGCACCCCTCTCTCTCCCCCACCCCCTTGCAAATAGATTTCTGCAAAATTCTTGAGATGTGAAGTCTCCTCCCCTCCCCCTCTCTGAGTGAGAAGCTCTGCACAGCCGCCGCTGCCGCCATCGAGCCACCGTCGCACTGCCACCGCCACCGCGTCGAAGTTCTGTCTACATCAGGACAGAAGGTTGAAGCCTAAATTTTATCTCCACATCAAGAAATCTGATCGAGTTGAAATTTTGAGTGTTTGTTCTTCTTGTTATCCTCAGTCTCCATTTTAAATTCCGTGCCAATCAGAGGTCATTTGATATTTTTTCCATAATTTTAATTCCACCCCTGACAGTCTGCCAAGCAGTAGATCTGCAGGATAGGAGTCTGTTCCTCTATTTTTCCCGCCCCCTTGCACTTCTCCAAAAATTTCAAAACACTTCATGCGTGTTCCTCACTTCCCAACCTTCCACCCATAATTTTTATGGAGTCTAGATCTATCATTTTCATGTCGGTCAAAATTTATTTTCAGACTGATCTCAGTCTATCCTGTGTGTCTGTAAGTTTAAGTCAGAAAAAATGACAGTGTTACAGTAAGTTTCATTTCCAATCCGGACATTGGATGGATCTAAAATTGTTATACGTTGCAGCCCTTTGAGTCTGCTTCCAACGATGTCGATCTCGCTTCGATCCGACACAGGATATGAGAGAAACAATTATTTTTGTGGAGGCGCGCAGATCTTATTCGAGCCAGGCCAGTAAATCAGTCCGGGAATTAATTCCTCAAAAAATATGCCGGCGCACACTCGACCGCCGCCGCTCCTGAGGATCCATCAGCAATCTTCCAGTAGCGCTCCAACAAGCCGCAGCAGCAAGGAGACACTCGGGCACTGCCGTCCCAGCAGCCGGACTCACCTGCTATCCCGCGGGCCCCGCAGAACCGTGCCGACCAGCAGCCTATCTCAGGCCCAATTTGCTGCCCGTCAATCGGAGTTTGCTACTCCCGGGTCCCACATTGTAGCCCTTTACCTCTCTACGTGGAGTGGGTAATTAAATTCACTACTGTAATTATTTATTTACTGTACACCGGGAGTACGAGTTCGGCCGGGGTCGTCTTCCCCACGTCCGGCGCGTGGAGGTATCGTGTCCGCTCCTCTCTTCGCATTTTGCTCAGTTCGTATATTTTCATATGCCACTGTAAGTGATAGGTTAATTAGCTCGATATATTTTATCACCGTTGCGAGAGAGATCGTGACCCGTCCCGTGACCCGATCCGGGTTCGAGAGAGAGTTGACCACCCTAGCTCATTGCCGATTTCTCAACCGCGTAGATCCCGAGTTTCCCTCGCTAGGGACGAGTTGCAAGCTAGAGTCCCAAGTTCACGTTTCGTCCCGCATCAAATTGTTATCAGAGCTAAGTCGAGTCTAGGGTAGTCGGTTAGTCGGTCCAAGGTGTCACATTTGCATTCCTATACCCGGCATATCAAAAGGTGTTCCCGGAATGATAGGTTACGCCTATCGGGAAGGTAGCACACTTGTGTGAGTGCGATCTTCGGATCAAACCTCCACCATGTATCGGATATGGGTTGAGTCTAGGTTTCTATTCGAGTCCACATTTTGCTCCTTTTTACCATTTGGAGTCGTGTCTAGGTGCTTACATTAGTCTTGCATAAAAGTTTTGCATAAAAATATAAAATAAAGTGTTCCAATGCATGCCCACTCCTAGGGGAACCAATTACCATCTTATATGCGACTATGGCCAACCCATGCACCCCGATCAGACCCGTCCAAGGCAACAAGTCTGTGTTGGAGTGCATTCGGGACTATGATAAGTATCGGTTGGAATATGGAGTTGGAGAGGAGAGCACCACGATCGCATTTCAGTTCTGGAGAGGTTTGCTGCTTCACTTCCAGTTTGAATTACTTTGCCGCGACGCGATCACATTGGTGCAGTCTTATCTGGTCGCTCTAGCAGTTGAGCCTTTTGAGTCAAGGTTTGATGCTGCCCTTCAGCAAGCATCTACCTATCAGTCGGGTGCCGAGCTGGTCGGACGGCCACATGAGCCCCCGAGGTAGGACGCTCCTGCCCCATGGCCTTCCCCACCCCAGTCGGGGAACCCTTCCCCTAGAGCTCCTTTGCCACCTATTTTTGACCCTTATTCGGAGCCACCTCATTTGGAGCCACCCGTGTTTCTAATGGGAAAGCTTTTCATCGTCGAGCCACTTTTTGGCTGGCTCAAGCAAGGCTTGATCCCTAAAGCCTTTTTCTACCCATACATTGACCCCGCACTACAAATAGTGCCCATCAACTCATTCCACACCACATTCCGGTCTAGTCACCATGTTGATACATTGGATGACCTTATTATGGGATTAGACTCACAAATGAAGTTGACGTATATGTTGGCCCGAGACTTTGACCAACCCACAAGTCGTAGCTTCACCCACCCCGCCTTAGGGTCCATTACCTCCGTGTGCACCGTGGGTCATGTCACCACGGAGATTCTCCAATTCCTCCCCATGTCGGCTGAGCTAAACTTCATTCCTTTTATCTTGAGGAAGGAACCATACCTTCTACACATGACCGCCGTCCCATCGATCACAATGAATGAAGGTGGCCATTTACACCTTTGAGTATTCCACCTATGGGATCGTGTCATGTGGGAACCCAATTCAAGGGGTCATACCTTCTTCGATCCCTTCGACCCCTTCACTAGTGAACCCCTTGACCCACCATATTTACTCCACTTTTTTGATGGAGTCCACTATCACACCCCTTCCCCACGGGCCGGGCCATCTACACCCACCAAGCCCGTTCACTGGTGAGATACACCTACATATAGGGATGATGTAGAAGATGCATCGAACCCTCCTGGCCCACCCAAACCTCCCAAATCCAAAGGATCATCCGTGCATGAGTGGTACACTTTGGGATATCTAGGAGTCCATGATTGTACCGACATTTGGTTGCGTCTTGTGTATGCATGGCACACATTCAGATGTCCTAGTCCACCATTGCATATGTATGCGTCGGTCTAACAGTAGGGTTGTTTAGGGTCATGTGAGAGTCCGTGTTTTTATTTACTTTTGTCAAAATTGTCGAGTGCATAGTGAGTCTACATACATCGAGTCAAATCGGTCTCATGTTAGCTCGCGTTGTCAGTCCCTTTCGAGTGTGAGGCAAATCGGGTCTAATGCGTACGTTGTAGACTTGCTGGAATTTGGGATCGACTCTACCTCAACATATCGAATCTAGTAACATAAAGGGACCCAGCGGTAATTCCTTGTGAGTCATTGAGCCGTCTCCTTCCTTTGAGAGTGACCCCACCCCGGAGTGTCCACCCCTAGCCTCATTCCCACATCAGCATGTGCATATCGAATATATATGGGATGAGCATGTGACGATTACTTGGAGTGGAGCGTACTCCGCGCTACCAGGTCGGTGACGGATCCATCGGAGCCACACGAGCAGTCGCACCCCTTACTCGATGGGATCGAGTTCTTCCCACCCGGGGAGAATTGATGGGAATCAACATCAAGCACTAACATTATTATTTTGCATTTGTGTCCTTTTATTTGTATTTATACCCTTGGCTAATTGGGTTTACAATTGTAAGGCATTATAAGCCAAAGGGTTAGTCTTTAAAGTCTTTGGGCTTCTTTGTAAAAGTCCAGTAGGTCCAACAGGGGCCCCCACCCTCTCACCCATTGGTCCACCTAGGATCTAGGGCCTATGTGGGGCTAGTTCAAAGTCCAAAATTGGACTTGGACCAAGGGGGGACAAGGAAGGAAGAAAGTCCAAGTTGGACTTCCATATATAAGTCAACGGGGTGCCCCCCATTTAACATAGTTTATTCCATGTTGTATTTTTATTTAAATTAGTCATTTGACCACATGGGGATTAAATATGCTATCCCTAGTTTACCCCTCGCTAACCCTAGATCTGAGGGTAGGTTTGGTCTTTTTTACATTTCTATATATCCTTTGTATTTTCCAGTTTGTACAATTAATGAAGAGAAAATTGGCATTTGCCTCCAAGAGCCCAAGGGTGCCCCTCTCTCTCCCCCACCCCCTTGCAGATGGATTTCTGTGAAATTCTTGAGGTGTGAAGCCTCCTCCCCTCCCCCTCTTTGAGTGAGAAGCTCAGCACCGCTGGTGCGCACACACGCCGCTATACACGCCGGTGGACGAGGACATGGCGGGGCCCAGTTAACTCGTCGAGGACGTGAACGCTTCGGCCGCTGCAACATCTTTATTTCACACTTTTTAGGCCATGTTGGGCCCTATTATAGTCCATGTTGGACAATTGCATTAAATATGGCAAATGGGTTAGGCTAGGTAATGGTCTAGAGTTAATGGGTCATTGGGCCAAAAGGGGATCAATGTGAACAAGGCCAAGGCTTAGGTGTGCTATATGTGAAAGGGGTTAAAGGATTGGAGGCTGGTGGCTAGTGGAAGGGGGCGCCCCCCTTCCTTTGTCCAAGGTTAGGCAGCCACCCACCAACCTTGTCTCCCCTCCCCTTTGATTTTCAAAGGTAGGTGAGTCATTGTCCCCCCCTTGGTCTCCCCTCCCCTCTCCTTGTCAAAGGGGCGCACCCCCTCTCCCTCCCCTTGCTCCCACGTATTTCCCAGCCCCCTCCCCTTGCCATCCCTCTATTTAAACATGTGTATAGTGTCAATGAAGGAGTTAATGAAGAATTGGTGAGAGAAAATTGCATTAAGAGAGTGATTCTCTTCTTTCCTTTAGGTGTGACGCCCTAGGCCAAATCCTGTGATGGGATTTATTTGGGTGTGTGACTCGCCCCTCTATCCTCTCTATCCCCTTCTCATCTGGTTCCACAAAAATTCTTAGTGAAGCTTCTGCGAGTCAGGAAGAATTCAGCGATGGTTTTGCATCGATCGGAGCTCTGGATCGCCGGCAACAATTCATCTCGTGAAGTCGCGCAGATCTGCCCGAGCTTGCTGTCCAGATTCTGAGTTTCCTGATCCAGAATTTCTATAGATCTACTCCTAAGCTATCTGGATTTGCCTTTCGGAGTGATAGTAGGATTTTGAATCCTCTTCGCATTGCCACCAAGCTCGTGCCGATCCGAGAGCTGTGCTGATCGTGGCGGAGATTCTCGTGGGACTGCGCAGATCACCCTGTGCAGATCTGGCCTAGAAGAAGAGGTGACTTCCAGAAGCTGCCCCTCCCTCCCCTTTGTTGATCTGACCAAAACCCCAGGCCAGATCCTTTCTCTAGACGCCGCCGACGATTGGCAACAAACGGCGCCTCGTTCGGACACCGGGAGCCATTTTTCCAGTAATTAATTGTCTTTCTATGCAGTTCTGTGTGCGCCAAACCAGAGGCTGAGAACTGTTACGGCTGCGCCCAGATCTGGACAGATCTGAATGCGCCCTTCGGAGCAGAGAAACTTCATCTTGTCGCCGACGTTCTCCAATAAACGGCACTCCGATCGGGTGTCAGATCTTGGCGTACCGGCCTCTATAAGATTGCTGCGCAGGGTGACCAGCGTGGGCAGAACCGGACCGGTACCTGATCGTCACTCGGATTGGCCCCGACTTGCCTCCCTCGGCTCCATAGAGTGCTGCCCATCAACCCGAGTTCCAACAACCCCGAAGCAGTGTTGTAGCCTATTATCTCCCTGCGAGGAGTGGGCGAATATTTCTGGAATTGTAACAATTAATTATTTTTATGTATCGGGGTTGTCGGATTCGGCCGGGGTTTTCTTCCCCACGCACTAGTCGTGGAGGTACGTGCTTCGTTCCACCCTCAAATTGCTGGTTTAGTATATTTTCTATCATGCTGCGTTTGTGAGAATATGGTCGTTAGCTAGCTACAAATCACCGTGATTGTGAGTTGAGAGCGCCAGTTCCTTAGCTCCAGTCGAGCACCGAGCTCGGACTGCATTACCCTAGGCGACAGTGGTTCCTTAACCACTGCGATCCCATGTTTCCCTCGCAAGGGACGATCGTCGGGCTAGAGTGAGTTGCTGTTAAGAGACGTCTCCACCCGGAGAACGCAACGGTGGTCAGCTGCTCGACTTACCTTACTGTGCTAGTGCTGGCCGCACTTTTAGTCGGTCGTACGTCTTAACCCGGTCGTGTCATCCGTCTCGCATCAACCGCCGCCGCCACCATAGAGCCGCCGTCGAACCGCCACTGCCACTGCGTCGGAGTTCTGTCTACATCAGGATAGAAGTTGAAGCCCGAATTTTATCTTCACATCATGAGATCTGATCGTGCTGAAATTTTGAGTGTTTGTTCTTCTTGTTATCCCCAGTCTCAATTTTAAATTTCGTGCCAATCCGAGGTCAATTGGTATTTTTCCCGTAATTTTAATGCCACCCCTAACAGTCTGCCAATCAGCATATCTGCAGGATAGGAGTCTGTTCCTCTATTCCCCCCCCCCCTTGCACTTCTCTAAAAATTCCAAAAAAATTCATGTGTGTTCCTCACTTCCCCACCTTCCACCCATATTTTTTCTGGAGTCTAGATTTATCAGTTTCCTGTTGGTCAAAATTCGTTTTCAGACAGATCTTAGTCTGTCCTGTGTGTTAGTAAGTTTGAGTTAGAAAAAAAGACAGTGTTACAATAAGTTTCATTTCCAATCCGGATGTTGGATGGATATGAAATAATTATAGGTTGTAGCCCTTCGAGTCTGCTTTCCAACGGCGTAGATCTCGCTTCGATCCGACACCGGATCTGAGAGAAACAATTATTTTCGTGGAGGTGCGCAAGTCTGATCCGAGCTAGGCCAGGAAATCAGTCCGGGAATTAATTCCTCAGAAAATACGACGGCGCACACTCGGCCGCCGCCGCTCCCGGGGATCGATCAGCAATCTTCCAGCAGTGCCCCAGCAAGCTACAGTAGCAAGGGCACCCCCGGGCATCGCCGTCCCAGTGGCCGGACCCACCTGCTATCCCGCGGGCCCCACAGAATCGTGCCGACCAGCAGCCCGTCTCCGGCCCAAATTGCTCCCCGTCAACCCGAGTTTGCTACTCCTGAGTCCCACATTGTAGCCCTTTACCTCCCTGCGTGGAGTGGGTAATTAAATTCACTGTTGTAATTATTTATTTACTGTACACCGGGAGTACGAGTTCGACTAGGGTCGTCTTCCCCACGCCCGACGCGTGGAGGTATCGTGTCCGCTCCTCTCTTCGCATTTTGCTCAGTTCGTATATTTTCATATGCCGCTGCAAGTGATAGGTTAATTAGCTCGATATATTTTATCACTGCTGCGAGAGAGAGCGTGACCTGATCTGGGTTCGAGAGAGAGTTGACCACCCTAGTTCATTATCGGTTTCTCAACCGCGCAGATCCCACGTTTCCCTCGCTAGGGACGAGTTGCGAGCTAGAGTCCCAGGTTCGTGTTCCGTCCCGTATCACCAGGGTTTTGTGTAAATCAGTTATCGCTCTTCTCATGGTATTGGTTCGCCCTATGGGATAGAATTTCTTCAAAAATTATTTTTACATTTCTGTCCATGTATCTATGGATCTACCCAAGGCTCCTAACCAATATTTGTCTTTGTCTTTAAAAGAGAATAGGAAAAGAGTCAACCTGAGAGCATCATCAGAAAAGTTTTAGATTTTCACAGTTGAGCAAATCTGGAGGAACTTATCCAGATGTTTGTAAGGATCTTCATTGGTATTTCCATAGAAGGATGACAACATTTGAATGGTGCTGGACTTGATTTCATATTGTGCTGCTTGATTTTGAGGTGCTTGGGTAAAAAATGAAGGTTGATATTGATCGGGCAAGAAATATTCCTTCATTTACTTAGGAGCGACTTGTTGAACTTGTTGATTTTGGTTGTGATCTGCCATGAGGTTAGGTTGATGGTGAGTTCTAGAGTGCAGTAACCTCTCAATCTCTCCTATCGGTCCTAGCAAAGGTGGGAGTAGGGATCTCCTACCTTGCATGCAATGCAAAAAGGGGTCAAAGGGAGAGTTGTTTTGTGTATTTTTGGTATTTTTTTATAATGCGCATGCAATAACAACTATATGAATTATACAAAAATGATGTTTTTTTATTTTATTTTATTTTATTTTATTTTATTTAATAAAAGAGGAGTCGAGACCTACTACCAAGTCAGTTCATCGGCCAAGTAAGAGGTGGGGTTGTGAGAGGCTCCCCCTACTTTCGTAGGGACCTAATTAAATAACCATAAATCCGCTTATGGCATTTGCCGTTGACCTCTAGCCTTATACACCAGTTTTCTAAAATAGTAACAAATTCAAAAACTTCTTTTTAACCTTCCAAGGGCAATCTAACTCTAGGGTGCTTCTTGGTACAACCTGCCCGACTTCCGTGAGAGAATCTGTTGGGTCTCCTCTGGGGTTGATCAGCAGTATGTGAACTGCTCTGTGCTATATGTGTTTTGATTGATTGGCAACAATAGAGTTGACTTTGTTGACTTTATCTTAACCTGATGATGGCATGTATTTTGATGAATTTTATATGTCATACAATCACATAAATTTTGTCTGCACTTTTGTACTTAAACGTTCAGATGATATGTGCCTATAATAGGTCGGTGCAAGGTTTGTTGTCAAAGGCTTTAGGTCTGTGCATATAGGATCGTGCAACATATAAGTCGGTGCAAGTCCCTGTTGTGTTCAAATAAGGTCGGTGCATTCCATGTAGCGATTGTACACATAGTCGGTGCACATCTTGTGCGAATGAAAGTAGAGTCCGTGCATATCACTGTTCACATTTGCATTGCATGAAGTCCGTGCATCATCTGTTAAACTCGGTGCACACTTATGCTCATGCATACACAGGGTCGGTGCAGGTTGTGTCTTGCACTTAGGAAGGTCCGTGCATGTCCTTCCTTCATATGGCTTAGAGTCGGTGCAGTTTTGCCTCGGTGCAAGTTTTACATTAGACAAAATAAGTCATCGCCTCGTGCATGACTACGTCTAAGCATGTTTTGAGGTCGGTGCATTTTCTGCCTCGAAGCTAGTCTTGTCTACTCGCATGTCTAAGCTATCTAGGGTCTGAGCATGTGACAAGATCTGCACATGTTTCAAAGTCGGTGCAATTCCTAGCTTATTCATTAGTGAGTCTGTGCATGTCCTTCATAGATATGTGTAGGGTGCAAAACAGAGTTGATGCATGGTATTCATAGTCAGTGCATTTCATTGCCTAAAGTCAGTGCATGTCACTATTCATATGCATATAAATCTGTGCAATCATTTTCCCTTGCAAGCGCAAGGTCTGTGCACGATAGGCCTATAGCTTGTTAGCTCGATGCAATCGTTGATTCCTACACACATAAAGTCTGTGCATGATTCTCTTATAGCCTAATAAAGTCGGTGCATGTTATGATTCATGCACATTTAAGTCCGTGCACTTCTGCTCATATGCTCTATTATGTCAGTGCAATTCCTATGATTGTCTAACTACCTTATGCTGACTAAGTGTCTAACACTTTGATAGGACACTTGTTCGTAGAGATTAAAGAAGGCACGTGATCCAAGGCTGAAGGCTAAGCTATGCTCATGACACGTGGAAAGCCATTAAGCCCAGATGCTGCCACGTGTCCCTGGATCTCGTATCTACATGAAGAAGCTTGTGCGGGAAATGTGGTTTCCACACGTCCTCTTTCTGCTGCTCATATAAATGAGAATCTATTCGTGCAGAAGAAGATGATTCGAAGCAATCTGAGAAAGAGAGATACAAGCAGAAAGAGGAAGAGCAAGCACGATCAAGCCAGAGTGAGAGAGAAGATTTGTGAGAGATAGAGAGAGAGAGAGCTTTGAGAAAAGTGGTTGTGGTAGCAAGCTGTGAGGCTCAGCGGTCTAGGATTGTATTCCCCGAAGCTGTGGATCAGTAGTTGTAGGGAAGGTATTCCCCGAAGCTGTTGATCAACGGAGTTAAAGCTGTGTAATCAGCAGTGAAGCCACACTAGGTTTAGTCTGGGGTGGACGTAGATCTCTGAATAGAGATCGAACCACCTAAAAACCCTTTCTCTTGTGTGGTTGCATTCTGATCTGTGTCCATCTCCGCTTCGACGCCACTTCGCATTAAATGGATGTTTAGGAACGATTGCTTGAGTTGCTTCTCTCAAACTGTGGTTAAGTTTTTTTCGATTGTCCTACAGTAGTTTGATTTAATTCCGCACCAGTAGCTGCTGTAGAAATTTTATTAGGTGACTGATCTATTCACCGCCCCCTTCTTGATCACACATCAATTGGTATCAGAGCCTAACTCTTCTGCAGGGACTAACATCCTGAAGAGCTAGCTATCATGGATTCTAAGGGGATGATAGCAGAGGGACACTCCACCACCAAGCCTCCGTACTGATGCGGGACGGAAGAAGACCGGGCTAAGACGTACGACGGACTTGATGTGCGGCCAGCACTAACATGCTAAAGGAAAGCCGGGTGGCTGACCACCGTGGCGTTCTCCGGGTGGAGACGTCTCTGAACAGCACTCTAACTAGCCCGACGATCATCCCTTGCGAGGGAAACGTGGGGATCGCAGCGGTTAAGGAACCACTGTCGCCTAGGGTGGTGCAGTCCGAGCTCGGTGCTCGACTGGAGCTAAGGAACGGCTCTCACTCACACACAATCGTGGTAATTGTAGCTGGCTAACGGCCCTAATCTCACAAACGTAGCATGATAGACCATATACTAAATCAGCAAAGTAAGAGAGGAACGAAGCGCATACCTCCACGACTAGGCGTGGGGAAGGATTCCCGACCGAATTCAAACAACCCCAATACACACAATTGTTAAGTTTACAATTTCAAAACCTGATGTCCACTCCATGCAGGGAGGTAAAGGGCTACAAACACCAATTTTGGGGTTGCTGGAACCCGGGTTGACGGGCCGCACTCGCAGGAGGCGAGGGAAGCGAGCCGGAGCCGATCGGGTAAGCCGATTGGAAGCCGACTTGGTTCTGCCCGCGCTGGTCACCCAGCGTAGAAAACTTGCGAAGGCCGGTGCGCCAAGATCTGATGCACGATCGGAGTTCTGTTTGTTGGATAATGTCTGCGACAGGACGAAGGTCGTCTGCTCCGAAGGCCGCGATCAGATCTTATCAGATCTGGGCGCAGCAGTGACTGATCTGGGCTTCTGGTTTTGTGCACTCAGAACTGTAAAGGAAGACAAATAATTATTGAAAAATTGGCCCCCGATGTCGGATCGAGGCGCCGTTTGTGGGAGCTCATCGACGACATCCAGAGGAAGATGCAGACCGAAGCGCTTGTACAGATCTTCAAGGGAGGAGGTGGGGCAGACTCAGGAACTCGGCTCTTGTTCTGAGTCGGGTCTACACAGATCAGATTGCGTGATCCCACGAGAATTATCTCCACGATCAGCACAGATCTCGGATCGAGACGAGATTGGCAGCAGTGGGAAGAGGAATCAAAATCCTACGATCACTCCAAAAGGTAGCTCCTGATGGCTTGAGAGGAGATCTGGGGAAATTTGGAATCAGTAAACTCCAGATCTGGACAGTAGGCTCGGGTAGATCTGCGCTCCGTCACGAAAAGAATTGCTGCCGGCGATCCAGAACTCCGATCGACGCGAAACCACCTCTGAAATCTTACCGACTTGATGAAGTATCAAGGATAATTTTTGTAGAACCGGATGCGAAGGGGATGAGGAGGATATAGGGGCGAGTCACACGCCCAGATTCAATCCCGTCACAAGATTGGGCAGGGCATCACACCCATCGGGGGGAAAGAGAATCACTCTCTTAACTAAAAATTCTTTCACAAAAACTTCATTAACTTCTTCCCTTACACTATACACATGTTTATATAGGAATTGGCAAGGGGTAGGGGGGATGGGAGCTTCGATGGAACAAGGGGAGGGGGAGGGGCTGCGCCCCTTTGACAATGAGAGGGAGAGAGGGGGGGACAAGGAGACATAGACTAACCTACTTTCACCTACCTTTGAAATTCAAAGGGGATGGGGGGTAGGTGGCAGCCATTCTTTTGGACCAGCAGTTTTTCTCCATATTCCCTTGTGGTAAATGAGGGAGGGAAGAAAAGAAAACAAAAAAAACTAGCCTAATACATCCAAAGAAGGGGGTGCCCCCTTCATGGGCCAAGCTTGGGCCAAGTTTGGTCCAAGGCCACCCTTAAGCCCATTCACCCATGCATGGCTTATGGCCCTTCCAACCTAGGTGGCCCATGATAGAAGGAATCCCGATTGGGCCTTAAGTGGCTTATGGATCCATCATGAAGCCTAATGGCCACTCCCCCTTAATGGACTCTAAAGGGCTTAAACCAAATGGCTTATTAAGAGCCTTACAATCAGCCCAAAATGAAAACCCAAGTAACAATACACATTACAAGCCCAAATTCAATGCAAACAAAGGCTAAAAGTACCCAAACTCAAGCCAAACTGTCTCCATTTCAAAGGGAAGCCGATGTAGCCCGATTGGTGCTCCGCGTATGGTACCGTCGGCTCACCGGTTCGTGCTACTCGCTCGCTCTGGTGTCCACACCAATTCTCCCTGGGTGGGAGGAACTTGACCCCATCGAGTAAGGGTCATGTGGCTTGAACTCTCCGCATGTGATCAAGGCATTGCTCATCGTGGGGCATCCTCACCAACGCACTAAGAAGTGTTGGTAGGCTCCATTCCTTGTGATGATCACCTACTCATCCAGTATACAATCTATATGCTTGCGTTGTGGCTGGAAGAGGTGGACTCTCGGGTGATGTGTCACTTACAACAGAAGGATAAAGCCCGAAACTCAATAGGGATCACCGCGAGTTTTTTTGATATGCTACCAGATCATAAACATTGAACGTCGAACTGACACCATAGTCATCCGGTAGTTCAATAACGTACGCATTCGAACCAACTTGTTTCGTGACTCGGGAAGGGCGGGTATCGCAGACCTAGAGTTGCTTCACGGCCCCAAGAGGAAACCGTTCAGGTATGACCCTGATCATGACGTACTCTCCCTTTTGAACTCACGGACGTGTAGCATGCATCAGTTAACTCCTTATACGTGCATGGCTGGCCTTTGATTGGGACACACTTAATGCAAACCATATGCGTGAAAGAAAACAAACTGTAGAAACAAACAGACACACACATAACCTTAGACAAACCTAGACACCAAACAAACAATGCAACCCAAAGTTGGGGAACTCTTAGGCACCTAACATGAACCTACTGACTTCTAAATGGGGGTTCAGAGGTTTGGGAGGATCACACCCAAGTGCACATCGCCCTGGGTACCCGGGTCGGCAGCATGCTCTTCTAAAAGCGCATCAAAATACTCCTTCTCAAGTTCGGGGTCCGCCTCATAGATGACCTCCACTAGCTCCGGTGGGGAGTCACGGACTGGAGTGTCCGAAATAGCCAATGATTCCCGAGTGGGACACTTGGCCGCAAAGTGGCCAATTCCACCACACCTATAGCACTGGTCACGTGGCCCTGTGCTAGAAGATGCTCTACCGGTCATCGGTCCCTTTCCCTTGTCTTCTCGTCGGGCCGGGGGTGATGGGAGCTGAGGTCGGGTAGGCAATGTGGGCTGCTGGGGGTGTGGGGTGGGGGTTGGTGCCTGTGGGCGAGGGAGAGGGTCCCTTGGAGGGAGAGGCCGAGGCCTGAGAGCAAAGAGGTCCTGGCGAGGGGGTTCCGGAGGATGAACCACCGGAAATCGGCTATAGGAACTAGGTGTGGTCCGAGAGTCAGACCCACACTGAGGGATGGTTCCCGGTCGTTGGACGGGAGCAAAATCTGACTCAAACTACTCTAATTCAAGAGCAACTTGATATGCGGCCTCTAGGGTGGTCACATTACGGCGAAAGAGTTCGTACTGATAGTGGGGCCACAGACCACGACGGAAGCGAGAAATAGGCATCGTGCTCTCTTCCGAGATGTCACATCGCAAAAAATATTCATCAAACTCTGCGATGTACTCGGACACAGACCTATCACCTTGGGTGAGGTTCTGCCACTGATCAATGAGTCGTTGACAGTAGGAGGTGGGAAGATACTTAGTTCTAAGTCTATTCTTCATCTCATCCCAAGACTCAACCGGGGGCTCTCGACGCTGATAGAGCAAGCTCTCCACATTGCGCCAATAAGTTTGCGCTTGCCCTAACAACTTCATTTTTGCAAACCTGACTCTCCAGAGGTCCGTCATTTCGAACCACTCGAAGTACCGATCCATGCCGGCCTCCCAATCGAGATAGGCCTTTGGGTCCAAAGACTCGTTGAAAGTGGGAGGGTCTGCTCGCACGGTCCTAAGGACTCTATCATCCTCCTCATCTCTTGGCTGATGAAAGCCATGACAGCGTCGGCCATTCCCCCCATACGCATTATCGGACCCATAGTCTTTTAGACCAAGGTCACGATGTTGTGGTTCGATGGCCTGGTGAGGGGCGGGTTGAGGAGCGGGTGCGGGCTAGTTTTGGGCCGCGGGAGCGGGCTGGACTTGGACCACCGCGGGAGGTTGTGTGGGTGGGCCCCGGGCCGCTCCAGGAGGGTCCCCGTGTGACATTCTATCAAACCGTCCAACTAGATCTTGGACAGACCTGTCGGATGTCTCCATGCGTTCCTCCATGGCTCGAAGGCGACCATCCATGTTTTCAGAGAAGTTCCGAAAGGTGGCTTCGGACTAGTCCAACCGAGCCATAATGGCCATCATTACCTCATGTAAGGAGTGGAAGTCTCTCAAGGCGGCATCTCGTGGGTTAGCCATAGAAGCGGGGCGATGGTATTGGGTACCACGCCGAGTGGGCATGCAAAGATACGAAGGTTGGAATGCACTAACTAGGCAACTAGACTTAAACCGATATTCTGTATGAGGCAGAGGTTCGATCCGAAGAACTCCTCATGCGAGTGAATCACCTTCCCGATAGGCGTAACCTAACGATCAGACGACACCTTTTAATATACCGAATATTGGAATGCAAATGCAACCTTGGACTTAAATGACCCTAGACTTAAACCGACTCTCTGATACCAATTTGATGCAGGACGGATGAAGACCGGGCTAAGACGTACGACGGACTTGATGTGCGGCCAGCACTAACACGCTAAAGGCAAGCCGGGCGACTGACCACCGTGGTGTTCTCTAGGTGGAGACGTCTCTGAACAGCACTCTAACTAGCCCGATGATCGTCCCTTGCGAGGAAAACGTGGGGATCGCAGCGGTTAAGGAACCACTATCGCCTAGGGTGGTGCAGTCCGAGCTCGGTGCTCGACTGGAGCTAAGGAACGGCTCTCACTCACACACAATCGTGGTAATTGTAGCTGGCTAACGGCCCTAATCTCACAAACGTAGCATGATAGACCATATACTAAATCAGCAAAGTAAGAGAGGAACGAAGCGCATACCTCCACGACTAGGCATGGGGAAGGATTCCCAGCCGAATTCAAACAACCCCAATACACACAATTGTTAAGTTTATAATTTCAGAACCTAATGCCCACTCCATGCAGGGAGGTAAAGGGCTACAAACACTAATTTTGGGGTTGCTGGAACCCGGGTTGACGGGCCGCACTCGCAGAAGGTGAGGGAAGTGAGCCGGAGCCGATCGGGTAAGCTGATTGGAAGCCGACTTGGTTCTGCCCGCGTTAGTCACCCTGCGCAGCAAACTTGCGAAGGCCGGTGCGCCAAGATCCGATGCCCGATCGGAGTTCCGTTTGTTGGAGAACGTCGGCGACAGGACGAAGATCATCTGCTCCGAAGGGCGTGATCAGATCTTTTCAGATCTGGGCGCAGCAGTGACTGATCTGAGCTTCTGGTTTTGTGCACTCAGAACTGCACAGGAAGACAAGTAATTATCAAAAAATTGGCTCCCGATGTCGGATCGAGGCGCCGTTTGTGGGAGCTCGTCGACGACGTCCAGAGGAAGACGCAGACCAAAGCGCTTGTACAAATCTGCAAGGGAGGAGGAGGGGCAGACTCAGGAAGTCGGCTCTTGTTCTGAGTCGGGTCTGCACATATCAGATTGTGCGATCCCACGAGAATTGTCGCCACGATCAATACAGATCTCGGATCGAGACGAGATAAGAGGCATCGAGAAAAGGACTCAAAATCCTACGATCACTCCGAAAGGAAGCTCCTGATGGCTTGAGAGGAGATCTGGAGAAATTCGGAATCAGTAAACTCCAGATCTGGACAGTAGGCTCAGGCAGATCTGCGCGCCGTCACAAAAAGAATTTCTGTCGACGATCCAGAACTCCGATCGATGAAAAACCACCTCTGAAATCTTCCTGACTCGATGAAGTATCAAGGATAATGTTCGTGGAACCAGATGAGAAGGGGATGGGGAGGATATAGGGGCGAGTCACACGCCCAGATTCAATCCCGTCACAGGATTGGGCAGGGCATCACACCCATGGGGGGGGGGGAGAGAATCACTCTCTTAACTCAAAATTCTTTCACAAAAACTTCATTAACTTCTTCCCTTACACTATACACATGTTTATATAGGAATTGGCAAGGGGTAGGGGGGATGGGAGCTTCGATGGAATAAGGGGAGGGGGAGGGGCTGCGCCCCTTTGACAATGAGAGGGAGAGAGGGGGGGACAAGGAGACATAGACTCACCTACTTTCACCTACCTTTGAAATTCAAAGGGGAGGGGGGGTAGGTGGCAGCAATTCTTTTGGACCAGCAGCCTTTCTCCATATTCCCTTGTGGTAAATGAGGGAGGGAAGAAAAGAAAATAAAAAAAACTAGCCTAATACATCCAAAGAAGGGGGCGCCCCCTTCATGGGCCAAGCTTGGGCCAAGTTTGGTCCAAGGCCACCCTTAAGCCCATTCACCCATGCATGGCTTATGGCCCTTCCAACCTAGGTGGCCCATGATAGAAGGAAGCCCGATTGGGCCTTAAGTGGCTTATGGATCCATCATGAAGCCTAATGGCCACTCCCCCTTAATGGACTCTAATGGGCTTAAACCAAATGGCTTATTAAGAGCCTTACAATCAGCCCAAAATGAAAACCCAAGTAACAATACACATTACAAGCCCAAATTCAATGCAAACAAAGGCTAAAAGTACCCAAACTCAAGCCAAACTGTCTCCATTTCAAAGGGAAGCTGATGTAGCCCGATTGGTGCTCCGCGTATGGTACCGTCGGCTTGCCGATTCGTGCTACTCGCTCGTTCTGGTGTCCGCACCACGTACTTTGATGGATCCAACTATGCATACTGGAAGAATCGTATGTATGTGTTTTTGAGGGCGAAGGATTACGAGATCTGGAAGGTCGTAAGCAAAGGACCGTTTGAGCTACATGAGAATGAGGATGTATGGACAAGGGAAGAGATCCGCAAGTCAACACTAAACTGGAGTGCGATCAATGCCATCCAGTGTGCCCTTCACCCCACAGAATTCTCCCGAGTATCATCTTGTTCTACAGCGATGGAGATGTGGGATAAGTTAGAAGTGATATATGAAGGGACCTCTCAAGTCAGAGAGACCAAGGCGAACTTGCTGGTATCAGAGTATGAGGCGTTCAGAATGAAGCCGAATGAGACAATTATTGAGATGTATGCTCGCCTCACGATCATAACTAATGGTCTTAGAAGTCTTGAAAAGACTTACTCTGATTATGAGATAGTGAGGAAGATTTTGCGCTCCCTAACTCCAATTTGGCACACCAAGGCTACAGTGATCGAGGAGTCTAGGGATCTGAAGAATACTAAGGTTGATGAGTTGATTGGTTCACTCATGACTTATGAGATGAACCTGCCAAAGACTGAGGAGCTGGAGAAGAAGAAGAAACATATTGCGTTGAAGGCAAGCTCTAGTCGATCCAGTCACAGTGGATCCTCCAGTGATCAGAGTCTTTCTGGACCAGAATTTGAAGAAGATCAGCTAGCTATGCTGACTAGAAAATTCAGAAGATTCTTAAGAAAAGAGAAAAGATACTTTGGAAGAGGACAGCGGAGAGGAAGAAGACAAACCAGGTATAAATCTAACCCTGCCAAAAGGATTGATACTAATGTATGTTATCACTGCAGGAAAGCTGGCCATATGAAGGCAGACTGCCCGGAGCTCCAAAAGATGAAAGATAAATCAAAGAAGAAGAATACCCAAGGGAAAGCTATGGTGAGTACCTGGAGCGACAAGGACGAGGGCAACTTAAGCTGCACTTCTGAGAGTGATAGAGAGGAAAGTAAAATCTGCTTGATGGCCAAAGATGATGATAAAGAAGATGAAGTTGATGAGGTATCCTCTCCTTTTGAACATTATACTATTGCTGATTGGAAGGATGCATATGGTGATTTGTTATATAAAGCTGATGACATCAGAAAAGAAAATAGGCATTTAAAGAAGAAAGTTAATTCTCTCATGAATGATACTACATTGTCTGATATAATTGCTTATCTTCAAACTGAAAATGATGTCTTAAAGAAATATTGTGCTAAAATTGATGATTTGAAAAATGCTTTGATTGATGCTAGGGAAGAAAATGAAACACAGAAAAATGCCATTGATGATTTGAAATTGAGATTGCAGAAATATGAAAATGAAAGGAAAATTGTAAATGAAAAGTATGATGATGTGTTGGGTGTTAACACTAAACTTAAGAAATCAATTGAAAATCTAGAAAATCAAAACAAGGATAAACTTCAAGTTATTGAGAACATGACCCAAGGGACTGAGAATCTAAATGCCCTTTTGGGGTCTAAGGTTGACTTTATAAAAGAGGGTCTCGGGTTCAATCCAATAGCTAAAAAGAGTTTTGAACTGAAGACTATTTCATTTATAGCTGAGAAACAAAAAGGACCCCTTATTAAAATGCACAGTGGGAATACTTCAGAAAAATCTGTTAACCAAAACGCTCAGTGCCAAGGACAAGGGGAAACAGAAAATTGGTGAGTCTAGCCATGTGAGCACACACTGCCCCACACCTCAAAGTAGAGTTCAGGTTAGGGGTCAACCGTCACTCACACCCAAACCCCAGACTAGGTTATCAAAGCCTCAACAGAAAGGCCAGAAAAAGACCAAATCTATACCCATGCACACTTCAGGTGGGTCTAGGATATTCGGGAGATACAATTCAGATAGGGGTCAAACTAGTCAATCTTACCATCCCAGAGTTCAGACCTATCACACTTACTTTCTTGCTCAGCCACAACAGTCTAATAGGTCTGGAAGGGATAGAATTCAAGGGAGGTCTGGATATCATTCATATCCCACTCAGACTTATAGACCTTAGGCCAGAAACTAGGTTAGGCAATCCAGGACATGGAATTCTAGAAAACAAACTTCCTATGGTCAGCCTAGGACCACCACTGGCCATACAACTCTGAATGCTTATTGGTCTAGGCACTGGCACAACCATGCTCAAACTGCTAATAATAATGGTGCCAGGACACAAAACAAGAAAGGAAAGACTCAGTCTGTTAATGCCGAAAAGAAGAACAACAATGAAAAGAATGTGAACAAATCCACCAAACAAACATCTCTCAAACAAATGTGGATTCTCAAGAACTTGTTGTCATATTTGAGTAGTTTGACTTCTGTTATGGAGCCCAAACATCTTTGGGTTCCAAACCATTCTGCTTAATTGGATTGCAGGTATGCTTGGCAGCCAAGCACAACATGTGGTACTTGGACAGTGGCTGCTCGAGGCACATGATAGGGGATAAAGCTAAATTTTGTAGGTTGACTGAGAAGAATGAAGGACAGGTCACCTTTGGAGGTAATACCAAAGGAAAAATTATTGGATCAGGTAAGGTAGGTAAGTGTACTACTGGTTGCATTGATGAAGTGTTGCTAGTTGAAGGACTTGCATATAATCTGCTTAGTATTAGCCAGCTTTGTGATAAAGGTCACAATGTAGTCTTTGATTCTCATGGCTGCAACATTTATGAACCTGATTCTGATAGTGTTAAATTCTCTGGTAAAAGAGTGAATAACATCTATTTAGTAGATTTAGAGGACGTTGCCCATTCTAATCTTTGCCTCACAGCAAACAAAGATGACTTGGCATATCTGTTGCATCATAGATTAGGCCATGCCAGTTATACTGTTCTTCATAAACTTAATAAACATTGCATGGCTAGAGGACTCCCTGAAATGTCATTTAAAATCAATAATGTTGTATGTGAAGCATGCACCTAGTCTAAACACACTAGGAAGTCTTTCAAATCCAAAACTGAGAACATGTCTTCCAAGCCTTATGAGCTGATTCATATGGACATGTTTGGACCTACAAGATCAATCAGCTTATCAGGAAGAAGATATGGATTTGTATTAGTTGATGACTTCTCTAGATTTACGTGGGTGTTGTTCCTCACACACAAGAATGATGCATTCACTGAATTTCAGGAGTTTTATCTGAAAATAAAATAGAATAATGAAAACTCAATTTAGAATATTTTATCGGATCATGGTGGTGAGTTTGAAAACTCAGTTTGATGATTTTTTGCAGGAGCAATGGAATCACTCATCGGTTCTCCTCACCTAGAACACCTGAGCAAAATGGAGTAGTGGAGAGGAGGAATCGAACACTTGTGGAGATGGGTCGTACACTGCTAGTGGAAGATAATCTACCAAGGAAGTTTTGGGCTGAGGTAGTCAATAGTGCATGCCATGTAATCAACAGAGCCATGGTAAGACCATTTACCCAAAAAACACTATATGAAATTCTCAAGGGTAAGAAACCTTCAATTGCTTCCTTCAAGATCTTTGGTTGTAAATATTTTATTCATGTCAATGCTAAAAGAGACCTTGATAAGTTTGAACCTAAAATTGATCCGAAAATTTTCCTAGGATATTTAGAAACCACTAGAGCATATAGAGTGTATAACTTAAATTCTAAAATAGTTGAAGAGTCTCTACATGTAGTCTTTGATGAAACCATTACTAAACCTGAAAATAGTCTGTGCAGGGAACAAGATGATGGAGAAATTCCGAAAGAAGGAAGCTCTGCAGATCAATCTGATGATGAAGATGCAAAAGAGCCTGGTACTCAGGGGGAGGTAAATGAGGGTCAAGGTAATCAGGTTATCAATGTGAGATTTCTTAGAGATCATCTTGTAGATAATGTAATTGGTAACTTGCATGAACCTCCTAGGACCAGAGGTTATTTTAGAGCTCAGAATGAACTAAATGCTTTTGCATTAGTTTCTCATGTTGAACCCAAGAACATTGACAGTGCCCTTAATGATGTACATTGGATCAATGCCATGCATGAGGAATTGAATCAATTTGATAGGAACAAGGTATGGCACCTAGCTCCACCTCCTGATCATGGAACTATCATTGGGACCAGATGGGTGTTCAAGAATAAAACTGATGAGCAGGGCAATGTTGTTAGCCAGACTTGTACCTCAGGGGTATAATCAGGAGTTTGGAATTGACTTTAAAGAGTCATTTGACACTGTGGCTAGGTTAAAGGTAATTAGGATTTTATTAGCCTATGCTTGCTCATTAGGAATCACCCTCCAGTAGATGGATGTAAAATATGCCTTCTTAAATGGAGAAACAAAAGAGGATGTCTTTGTGAGACAACCTACATGATTTGAATGTTTAGACTTTCCAAATTATGTCTATAAATTGAATAAAGCTCTCTATGGTTTGAAACAAGCTCCAAGAGCTTGGTATGACAGGCTCAGCAAGTTTCTTACAGATAAGAAGTTTTCTAGAGGTGAAATTGACCTAACTTTGTTCACAAAGGTATGTCATCCAGATATTCTCATTGTTCAAATATATGTGGATGATATAATTTTTTGTTCAACTAACCTAATAATGTGTAAGGAATTTTCTAATTTGATGACACATGAATTTGAGATGAGCTCAATGGGTGAGCTGAAGTTATTTCTTGGACTGCAGGTGACCCAAACAAAAGAAGGAACCTACATCACTCAGTCCAAGTACATAAGGGATATGCTGAAGAAATACAAACTTGAAAACCTCAAGGAGATTACAGCACCAATGGGTACATCAACAAGTCTTGATGATGACCCAAAAGGTAAACCAATTGATAACAAGCTGTATAGAGGTATGATCGGATCCCTTCTTTACCTTACGGCATCTAGGCCTGATATTCAGTTTGATGTGTGTTTATGTGCTAGATTTCAGGCTAGTCTTAAAGAGTCACATTTTTGTCCTGTCAAGAGGATTTTTAGATATCTGTCAGGCACTCAAGAGCTAGGTCTTTGGTACCCTGCTAGGTGTGAGCTAGACCTATTAGCATACACTAATGCGGACTATGCTGGGTGTCAGATTGATAGAAAAAGTACTAGTGGATACTGCCAGTTCTTAGGTGGCTGCCTAGTGTCTTGGGCTTCCAAGAAGCAACACACGGTTGCTTTATCCACTGCAGAGGCAGAGTATGTCGCTGCAAGAAATTGTGTACCCCAGGTACTATGGATTAAGCACCAACTTAATGATTATCGAATAAATTTGGGATGCATTCCAATTTTATGTGATAATACTAGTGCCATATGCTTAACTAAAAATCTTGTTCATCACTCTAAGACTAAGCATATTGAAATAAAACATCACTTTCTTATAGATGTAGTAAGCAAGAATGAAATTGAATTGAATTTTGTTGAAACAGAAAAATAAATTGTTGATATTTTTACAAAACCTCTTGGAAATGAAAGATTTAAATTCTTAAGAAGAGAATTGGGGCTATGTAAATTTTAGCATGAAAATGACTTCTGATTTACTGATTTCATTCTTGAACTGGTATTTGACTTGGTCTGAAAATAAATATGTGTCTGCTTGTCTCTGAATAAATAATCTTTGAATTTTTGAATAATTATTGTGCATAGATGCATTGTCAAATAAAATGGCATATAGATAGGGGGAGTTTTTCCTCTAGATCATACATCAAGTGGTATCATTTGAGTTTGCCATATGCACTACTAAGGTCGGTGCAGGTCTTTGCTGTGAGCATTTGAGTTTGATGTGTGTTTGTGCACCGAGTATAAGTCAGTGCATATCTTGCACTTAGTCGATGCACAGTGTGAGCATTCTGCATACAAGGTCAGTGCACCTTATGTCTGAGCAGCATGTAAGTCCGTGCATCAACAGGTCGGTGCATGTATATTCCATTCACATGCATAGTCGATGCATTGCCTGCTTTGTGCATGGTAAGGTCAGTGCATTATGATGTCAGAAGGAGTTTAATCATTCTAGTGCTAGTGTTACTTTTTCAAACTCTCTTCTCAATCTCAGATGTTCTCATCACACGACTTCATTCGCATCAATTGACCTTGCTTGGATCTACTTTTATCACTGAGTGCCATATCCATTCCTTGAAACTTCTCATGGTGACTTTGTGCTTATATTTCAATTTCCCTCATTCTAAATGGATAACATTCTTGCTATGGGTTCATTGTGTGGAGCACCAATTATCTCAAGTCTTCTTCTATAAGAATCACATTTGCTCTTTGAATGAACTGATGGTTTAATTTTAATAAACTGTAGAGTTTAAAGACTGTTTTCAGAAAATAAGGTGGTAGAAAATCTTTTATAGCTCTCAACCTCTCTTTCATGACTATGACAGATAAGATCATCATAGTATCTGAAAATTACAGACTTAGTGAAGTCTAGGCTGGGAAAATCAGAAAGAGTATTGTTTCTAAACAAGTCACTTTAAAAATTAAAAGGGCAGCAACAGTAAAATCTCTAGTAAAAGAAATGAATATAGTGGCAGAGTAATGACTGAATTGTACTGAGAAACTGAACCCTCCGTCAAAAATTGGAGAGAAATTCATGTCATGAAGTGCTTCATATTACCTCTGTTCGTATGGTCAAATCTATAGGGCTAGTTTCACTTAGTAACTTGGGGTACTGGCGTCTGATAAACATGTACCCTTAATGTCAAAGGTGTAAATCATCTGTGTAGTTTTTGATCAGAGACAGATATGGTAGTTTATGCTTAGTAACTGAGGGTACTGGCATCTAACCAACGTGTACCCTTAATGTCAAAGGTATAAATGACACATGTCTGTTCACTAAGCTCTATTTCAAAATCAGAAGTAAAAAAGATTTACTGTAACCCATGAAATTCAAATTTCACTAAGTTTTAGTTTTTTAACCTCAATACAAATTCAGGTCACTCTCCTTGACATTTATTGATTCTGAAATGAGTAGGATATAGTCTTGACCTAGTCAATCATGTTTATGTGACTTAGGTTCTTTGCTATAAACGAGTACCATACCTCTATTTCAGAAAGGCAGTGCATTCACTCTATCTTTTATAACTATTAAACCAGATTCTTGTCAAAAATTGCACAATGGTGACTCTTATGTCTAAAGAACTGCTAAATAATCTGCTCCTCTTCTGAACTATTGCATAAGAATGTTATTATGTCTCCTACATCCTCATGTTCCTTCTTACCTTCCTTTGGCTCTCTTACTCCTTGTTTGCTGATTACAAAGGGGGAGAGATTATTCAGGTGTCTTCTTCTCAATTCTGGAATGAAGGGGGAGAGATTGATTGAGATCATAGGGGGAGAGAAGGGAGGTGAAAGATAAGGGGGAGTTTGAGTTTGGCTATTGTTAATATCTGACTGTGCTTAATGTCTCATCATAACTCATCATGTCTCTTGCAATTGTTTGGGGGTGTTGCCATCATCAAAAAGGGGGAGAATGTTAGGTCTCCTCTGGGGTTGATCAGCAGTATGTGAACTGCTCTGTGCTGTATGTGTTTTGATTGATTGGCAACAATAGAGTTGACTTTGTTGACTTTATCTTGACCTAATGATGGTGTGTATTTTGATGAATTTTATATGTCAGATAATCAAATAAATTTTGTCTGCACTTTTGTACTTAAACGTTCAGATGATATGTGCCTATAATAGGTCGGTGCAAGGTATGTTGTCAAAGGCTTTAGGTCTGTGCATATAGGATCGTGCAGCATATAAGTCGGTGCAAGTCCCTGTTGTGTTCAAATAAGGTCAGTGCATTCCATGTAACGATTGTATACATAGTCGGTGCACATCCTGTGCAAATGAAAGTAGAGTCCGTGCATATCACTATTCACATTTGCATTGCATGAAGTCCTTGCATTATTTGTTAAACTCGGTGCGCACTTATGCTCATTCATACACAGGGTCGATGCAGGTTGTGTCTTGCACTTAGGAAGGTCCGTGCATGTCCTTCCTTCATATGGCTTAGAGTCGATGCAGTTTTACCTCGGTGCAAGTTTTACATTAGACATAATAAGTCATCACCTTGTGCATGACTACGTCTAAGCATGTTTTGAGGTCGGTGCATTTTCTACCTCGAAGCTAGTCTTCTCTGCTCGCATGTCTAAGCTATCTAGGGTCTGAGCATGTGACAAGGTCTGCACATGTTTCAAAGTCGGTGCAATTCCCAACTTATTCATTAGTGAGTCTGTGCATGTCCTTCATAGATATGTGTAGGGTGCAAAATAGAGTCGATGCATGGTATTCATAGTCAGTGCATTTCATTGCCTAAAGTCAGTGCATGTCACTGTTCATATGCATATAAATATGTGCAGTCATTTTCCCTTGCAAGCGCAAGGTCTGTGCACGATAGGCCTATAGCTTGTTGGCTCGGTGCAATCGTTGATTCCTGCACACATAAAGTCTGTGCATGATTCTCTTACAGCCTAATAAAGTCGGTGCATGTTATGATTCATGCACATTTGAGTCCGTGCACTTCTGCTCATATGCTCTATTATGTCGGTGCAATTCCTATGATTGTCTAACTACCTTATGCTGACTAAGTGTCTAACACTTTGACAGGACACTTGTTCGTAGAGATTAAAGAAGGCACGTGATCTAAGGTTGAAGGCTAAGCTATGCTCATGACACGTGGAAAGTCATTAAGCCCAGATGCTACCACGTGTCCCTGGATCTCGTATCTGGACGAAGAAGCTTGGGTGGGAAATGTGGTTTCCACATGCCTTCTTTTTGCTGCTCATATAAATGAGAATCTATTCATGCAGAAGAAGATGATGCGAAGCAATCTGAGAAAGAGAGATACAAGCAGAAAGAGGAAGAGCAAGCACGATCAAGCCAGAGTGAGAGAGAAGATTTGTGAGAGAGAGAGAGAGAGAGAGAGAGAGCTTTGAGAAAAGTGGTTGTGAGAGCCTTAGTCATCAGTCTCTCAGTTCAGAACTAGAGCTGATCTGCTCACTGTCTTGAGCTACATTTTCGTTGTATCTTGATTTTATGCTTTCTTCGTTTGTTTTCTAAACTCATGTTCTTCAAGCTGTGCGTCAGCGGATAGATTAAGCTGTAAGCCTCAGTGGCAGAGGAGGATTCCTCTGGTAGCAAGCTGTGAGGATCAGCAGTTGTAGGAAAGGTATTCCCCAAAGCTGTGGATCATTGGAGTTAAAGCTGTGTAATCAGTAGTGAAGCCACACTAGGTTTAGTGTGTGGTGGACGCAGATCTCTGGATAGAGATAGAACCACCTAAAAACCCTTTCTCTTGTGTGGTTGCAGTCTAATTCGTCTCCATCTCCGCTTCGACGCCACTTCGCATTAAATGGATGTTTAGGAACGATTGCTTGAGTTGCTTCTCTCAGACTGTGGTTAAGTGTTTTTCGACTATCCTACAGTAGCTTGATTTAATTCCGCACCAGTAGCTACTGTAGAAATTTTATTAGGTGACTGATCTATTCACCCCCCCTCTAGATCGCACATCAGAATTCACGGGTGTGGGGACTTATGGAGGTCTCACTACTAAAAATTTATATATATAAGGCGTAAAATAAAAGGCAAAAGTAAATTATGACTTGTATTTGTTAGATTATAAGGTAAAAATAAAATCAGCCTTCTATGTATATTAAATAAATTTCATAGAAGGTAGAATATTAAGTTATGCCTTAAAAATTTTAATAAATAGAAGACACTAATACAATTTTGCCTTCTATTATATTTTTAAAATTGGAATGCACTCGATTTTCGGTTTCCCTCTTCGAACCAATCACTTTCCCTCCGTCTCCTCAGCTCCCCGATCGGCCTCTCTGTCTCTCTCTCGCCCGCCCCTCTTTCCTAGCGTGGAAAGATCTCCCAGCAGAGCCGCACGTGAGTCTTCCTCCCCCATTCACCTTCTCTCGCCGCACGAGTCGCCTCTCCCTGGCCCCCCTTCCCCACTGTCGAGGACACGCCGGCAGGACAGAGAACGCCCAGCCGCCATCGTCGCCATCACACGCGAGCGCTGTTGCCCTCGACGGTGACGCCATCTCCGGTCGTTGCTACCCCCCCTGCCGACAGCCGCTACTTCCCCACCCGCCCCCTCTGCCTCGACGATCGCTGCTTCCCCACCGGCCGACAGTTGCTAGTCCCCCCCCGTCTACACTGACGTGTCACCTTCCCCGTCGACAACTGTTGCTTCCCCGCCCTCTCCATCTGCACCAACGGCCACTACAGTTTTCACTCACTCCATACAGGTGATAGTTCACAGAGATCTTTGATGATCTGTATTTTTGTTGGAAGCTAGGTTGAACTGGTTGATCACTTATTTGCAAAGTATGGTATTACCACTGTTAAATAGAAAGTTCTGTTAGAGGATTGGAGATCAAGGGGGTATCAGTTTATGACATTTGGATGAATGCTGGCTTGAAAAAATAATGCAATGTTCACAGACAAGCTTAGTCTTAGAATTAGATTGATAATGAAACAATGTTAATTCTTTTGGGAGTTTCCAAATTTTTTTAATTTTTTCACTACCATGATCTCAAACCCTTTGATTTGACGTGGATTAAGTTTAAACCTGGTTGATTGAGCCAGAATCCCACCCAACCGAGATTGAGATACTGCTGACGAAGGTCAAACCCAATCCTAATTTTTATGTGGAATTAATCAGCCCAATAAAAGAAGAGTATATGATAACCTCCAAGAGAATGTTTGAAGCATCATTTTCTCTCAAAACTTTCAAGTATTAAAGAAAACAATTCATTCAGTTATCTACTTTCTTATAAAGGGTGAGGCACATTATATAATGTGTATTAGAATTTGGCCATTAGTTAGATTTTGCATTGAGAGATACCATCATGCATATATTCAATAAATAAATTTTTCTATAAATGCTACTGTCTATAGTGTCCCTTTATAGTTTAGCTAATGATATTTCACAAGGCCAGAAATTGCTCAGGAACCTAAACTGATCTGAGCCTTGCCTACTCCATTTCTGTCTTGATACTCCCTCTCCAACAGATCTAGAGTTAGGATTTGAAGCAATATGGACTAAAAATGGCAAAGATGAAGAAGATGGTATCCTAAAAGGACTAGGAGTTGGATATAGAGAAAACCCATTTGTGCCATTTCTGATAAAGTGCATTCATATCTGAAGAGAACATGCCATCAGTAACCTGTCTGATACTGATAAGAAATGTATTTATTTAAATCCATAACCTGATCTGATAATGTACTAGGATTGTACAATCCAATTGTATGTACATTTTCTATTTTATCTTTTAACATAACTCATAAACATTTAATATAATGAGAGAGTTATGTATCCATTTACACTTGATATTATGATTATTTATTTATTTTGAATAGACCATTGGTTATTGCTGTAGGTCACACGCATATATCTCTTAACCTTATCTTATTTGAATACTTGTTTTTAAGTATCTCATCCGTAGCTGCATCCATTAAGTTTTTTATTTTGACTACCATGTCTGATAACTGACAAAAATGTTGATAATTGGGACACTTATCAAATTATCATCCAATGTTTGGCAATCTAATGAATAAAATGTTCAAGTCCAAAACTTATTTGTGAGACTGAATGTCAACCGGAAATGTTTTGGCTTGGAACCAACCTTTCTATAAAGCTCCCAACCCAACCGGACCATCACATGGATCTAAACACAAACAGATCGTACCTAAATCTGAAACATAAATAACATTTAACATTTGGTATCTAGATTACAATGTATAGTATATTTTTCAAGAATGGCTGATCCAAAACTTGGCAGCCAGCTTGGTTCACATTTTCAATTAGTCTATCCAAAATTGCTGCCCTAGAGGTGATGTGGGAGAAAACATAAAGTTAGAACTAAAAGACTGCTCACATTGGCAATACAAATAATGTTTACTTTATTTCTATTTCTAAAACGATCCTTGTGGTAGAGTATCTTATGCTAGCTATGGTTAGAAACAGATGGAAAAGTCTAATCAATACAAATGCAAACTCTCATTGAATCTCGAAATGGAAAATGTCTGCTGAGAGATAATCTGAATGGTGTTGCCTTTGGACTATAAGTTGTTTTCTGAATTGATGTTAAGGCCTATTTTAGTTGTTTTGAATGGCATAAAAATCATTGGACATTAGATTTGTAGATTCAAAACTTATGGTTGTCAATTACCTGTACAAAATTCTGCCATGAACCTGAACTACTTGGCTACTGACTTTTCTCTTCCAAGATGAGAAATATTGATTTTCTGAGGAACAGTTAAACTGAAAAACTGTCACCGACGCTAAGGGCTCATAAAATTTCGTAATGTGCTTATGATATTTCATATGCTGTAGCTTCTGATAGCAAATTGAAACCATTTGCTACAATTTTTTTTCATTCTTCATTCAGTTCACTTTTTGGGGGTGTGTGGAAATGTACTTACTGTACTTTGTGAAAAACCATTTTGTTACATCGTTTTTCATTCTTCCTTTAGTTTACTTTTTTTTGGGGTATGGAAATGTACTTATTTTTCTTTGTGATCTCATACATATATTTTCCCCTGCTTTTGATGCAATTTCCGACATCATGCTCCAATGGTGGGGCACAATTTGGGATTTTTAAGTGGTTATGTTCACATTTGCTTTTGGGTTCATACAGAGGGGGATACACAGCAGGAACAGAAAGGCGATGGAGTTTGTTGCCAAGGGTTGGAGTACACTTCAGGAAGTGGACAGAGTGATTGACTACACAGAGGGTAGGGATTCTCGCCTGATACCCCTCCCAAGAGTAAGCGGATATGTGAATTTCTATCCGAGAAAGAAAGGAAAAAGTTGCTTCTACTGACATGGCTGGGAAAATTCTTTTGTTTTCTTTTTTTAATCTTGCTACTGCTATTCTACTTGCACTAAATCATCTAAATTTATTATTATTATTGTTACTTCTTTTTTAGGCACGGGTTTAGTTGGAGATGTTTCAGCCCTCTAATCAAATATGCCACTTTGTTTGGTTTTGTGTTGGCATGTCATGTAGATTGCCAAGGAGGACTTTGAATTGGCTTTGGAGCTTGACAATATGAACATCCACGCAAGATATTGGCTTTCCAGGCTTCATTTCATGTATCATGTTCCTGGGGCATGTAAAGCCGTGTGAGTGACTTGGCTCTCGAATATTTTTCGTTTGGATGACCATTCTTGGTAATTTCCATCTGTAATTCTAAGTATGAATGTTTGAAGGGCACGAACTGTGTGTTGGCAGGTTACACTAGTATCTAATGATTGTAATGAAGAGATGGCTTAAATCATTATGATATTGTTATGTTGGCCTTGTGAAATTAAGAAACAAGCTCATCTTTCACATTTCTTAGGCTTCCTGCTTCCGTAGGAAATATTAATTGAACTTGAACCTAATTCCAAAAGGTAATTGCGAATAGACAGGTTGGTGTGTGTTTTTTAATGTCCTCATGCGTGCACACTGAGAATGCTGATCTTTATCCTGTCAACTTGGTGCCATTAGATCCTGGAACTATTTTCAGTGATTGTTGTTCTTTTTCCTCATAGGTTGCACTCTATGCTGGAGCAGATTAGGTTTTCCTAAAAAATAAGCATATTTCGAGGTATTATCATCGACATATATATTTTATAGATATCACAATCAATAGTGGTGCCAATAATAGCCACCCCTTACTTGCCAACGTTATGTTTAGGCATAATGCTGGGAGGAAATTGGATGCAATATCTTCATGTTCATTTTCCTTTTCTTTACTCTCGTCGAGGTGCATTGCCTAATTTCATTCTCATTCTCCTTTGAATTGTAGGAATATTTTACTACATTTGTAAGCATTTCACATTAAACACTAACCATGAAAAATATTATGTACTTCTACATGGGTTTTTCCATTGATCATTACATTTTGGCTGGGAACAATGCAACACATATCTTTCTTATTTCTAAACCATTTTCTAGGAAACTATATCAGAGAAATATACATCAATAGCTTGACAATCTTTCTTGGTTTTAAAGTGTTAAAAGCTATATCATGGTTTTTGTGCTTCAGTATGTGCATGATCAATCTCTCTATACCATTTTCATTCATAGAGGAGGTGCTTTAATGATTGAAGCTGCCAATATGGGGGATGAAGATGCACAATATGAACTTGGCTGTCATCTGACTCTTTTGAAACATTGAATTTGCATTCTTTTATTGAAGATATCAAGGTCCATTATTTCAAGTAATTTATTCAACAGCCATTTTAGTCACAGTTTCAGTTAGAACCTTCCTTTGTGTTGCAACAGATATCTTTCTTATTTCTAAACCATTTTCTAGGAAACTATAACAGAGAAATATACATCAATAGCTTGACATTCTTTCTTGGTTTTAAAGTATTAAAAGCTATATCATGGTTTTTGTGCTTCGGTTTGTGCATGATAAATCTCTCTATACCATTTTCATTCATAGAGGAGCTGCTTTAATGATTGAAGCTGCCAATATGGGGGATGCAAATGCACAATATGAACTTGGCTGTCATCTACGAGTTGAGGTCTTACTCTTTTGAGATATTGAATTTGTATTCTTTTATTGAAGACATCAAGGTCCATTATTTCAAGTAATTTATTCAACAGCCATTTTAGTCGCAGTTTCAGTTGACACCTTCCTTTGTGTTGCCATTATTTATGTTTCTTTAAATATTACCTCTCCTTTATTGCTTTTGAAGGGAAAATATGCTCATACTACTGGTTTTTGTTGACCCCATTGTATGATGGGTCACTAACCTTATTGTATTTGTCGTCTGACCAATTTTAAAGTGCTTGGGGTCAGATGGAGCTATTAACCTGACATTTTTCTCCAAAGAACAATGCAACAAACATATTGTGTAGAACAAGGTTTCAAAAACTGGATTGGGAACCAGAACCAGAGACAGCCATTCCAGTCCTTGTTCTGATTTAGGCCTGAATGAGTCGGCTCTTGCAATAATTATATTTTCAATATTAAATATAGAAAATATGATATTAAATAATTACTTAAAGTCTAAATAGTAAAAATTTGAAAGAATCTGGTTTTTAGTCATTGTTAGGTTACTTGCTATGGAGTTTTTAAAACTTGTTGGGGGTTGGTTTAGGCCAATTGGGGATTGGTTCAACTGTTTTGGTTACGTTTAAGTTGGATTGGGAACCATGACCTTCTGTATTTGGAAAGAGGCAGATGAAAATCTTGATAATGCAGATCTACAAGCATCACTCTTTCATTTATTATATTTTCTCAAGGCAGTGGCTCGAAGATCATGGTTCCTCATCTCCATGTTATTAATACTTGGTTGATTATTTGATCATCATTCACCTGATGAGTGTTGAAAGATCACTTATATTAGATTTTAAAAATAGTTTTTTAAAAATTATTGATTCTTTTGATCTTTTTGTAGGTATTTTCAAGAGAAGATGACGAAGGATGCTTATAAAGTTATGAAGATTATGTGGCTGCTATATTTAGATAGTTGTGAACATTTTTTTTGCCAGTTATGAATAGTGTTGTGTATGTCAAATGTACTTCGAGTGTATATTATCAGAACCATATGAATGACATATTATGGATGTCATACTGTAACTCATGACTTTATAGTTTTTGTAATTTGATATTATATTTTAAATTTTGTAATCTTTTCTCTTTATAAAATATTTCTATTCTATATTTGGAAGAAATTTATATTTGTCACTAAATTATGTTCGTGAGAAATTTTTTTGAGAAGATCTATTATTGAATATAACATGTTATATAGAGAAATAAGATTTCTCTAATTATTGGATATAACATGTTATATGGGTCTTGCCATTGGCCAAGCTTCATCACCGTCTGAGGTCATTCCTCGTTTGCTTTCACACGTGCTTTTTATTACCCCAAAGGCACATAAACACTATTTTATTCGTGAGAAATTATTTTAGAAGAACTATCATTAAATATAACAGGTTATATGGAGAACAAGACTCCTTTTAAAGGATAATAGTTTATATCATGATGTAAGTATAGAAGGCAGAAAAATTTACCTTCTACTGACTTATTTTGACAACTTATAAGGCAAAAAATTTTGCCATCTAAAACGAATAGAAAGCAAAAATAGATACCTTCTATATAGATTTTAGAAGGCAGAAGTTATCATCTTCTAAAAAATAATAGAGGGCGCATATAAGTGTCTTTAATCATGAGTTTATATGGCGAAAAAAAATCGCCTTCTATAACTATTATTTCTGCCTTTTAAAGTTTTTACCTTCGAAAATTAACTTTCCGCCTTCTATTTATATAGAAGATAGTTGAATAGAAGGCATAATATAATTCGCCCTCTTTCCGCCTTCTAATAGAATAGATGGCAGATTTTGACAATTTAAAAGGTAAAAGAATTTTACCTTATATTTCTATGTTTCTAGTAGTGTCTTGGAAAAGGAAATTTCAGTCCAAAGAAACGGAGTGCTCAATGGAGGGTCCTTCCAATTCTAAGAGAGGTGTGCCTATGTTGCTCTTAAAAAGGGAAAATAGAGAAGAAGAAAAATGAGAAGAAGAGAAAGATGATGATTTTTTCTTTTTATTTCAAATGATGTAAAAACAAAGAATAAATACTCAACTAAATACATAATGCATGAAATTGATGCAACTAAAATAAGGACATGATAGTATGAAATAAATTTTTTTTATATTTTGATTTCTAATTTTTAAAAAAAAAATTTCTTTTTTGTTATAAGAAGAGATGAATAAATAAAACTTATAAACTAAAAATAACAAACAACATGAAAATCTACTAACAAATAAGGCCTAAACTTATGTTTTTAAAGTTTTCTGGATTTCTGATTTTTTTAGATTTTCAGAGAGTTATTTTTCTATTTTTTCTTTCTTTTTTCAAAAAGAGAGATAGATAAAATACAAATAATAACTAAAAAGACTAATTAACATGCAACCTACTGAAAAATAAAGCCTAAAATACTGATTTCTATGCTTTTCAGGTTTTCTGATTTTTTAAAGTTTTTATGTATTTTTTATGAATTTATCTAATTTTTTGAAGATTTTTTTAAAATTGAAAAAATAGTACATGTACCTACGTTTACTGACCTTTAGCGACGCTTGATTTTTCAAGATTTTCATAATTCTAGAATTCTTGCTACCTTTAGTGACAGAAATAGACTTTCAGCGACATTTCCAGACTTTCTGCGACAGATTATTTCCTTTAAATTTCAGGTCCGAATTTTTAATATTTTTTTAATTTTTTGATTTTCTATCTTTTTCCTGTAAAATAAAAATAGAAAAATTAGTATACAAATATACACCCTAAACACAAGAATATCCAATTATAAAAATTTATTTTCTTTCCCCGACAACGACGCCAAAAATTTGATGCGCACAAACACTCGTCGTTAAAAATGCAGTGCCATAATTTCAAAAATTAACGGGACTCATTCACTAAAAAGATATAAAATTTAAGTATAGTGGTAAGTACCGGTCGATCTCACGGGGAAGAAAGATTTTATTTTAAGTAAGTTGAGAAAATCTTATGTTTTGAAAAGTGAGTTTTTGAGTGAGTTTAAACTAATGAAAAATAAATTACATGAACTTAAGACTAAAAATAAATCTAACTAAAGAATATGAGATGGTTGAGAATAGAATTTGGAATGAAATAAAAAGAGAAAAATAATTGCATAAAAATTCATTCTTATTACTAATGAAGATTACAACATCTTATGAAAACTAAAAAATACAACATGATTAATACTAAGGGAAAAATAGAAAGAAATGAAACCAAGATGAAGAATGGTGCCTTCGTCTCCGTGCCGAGCCTTTGAAGAGATCGCCCCGCTGTGAAGTAGACGCCACCTTTAGAGCACGAGAGGAAGAAGATCCGCCTTGGGGATGTGTGAAGAATATGGAGAGGGGGAGATAGATGGAAGAAAAACACAGGGAAAATTAAATTGAAACTAGAGAGTGTTAAGAAGAAAAATAACTTTAAATTTGAGAAGAATTAAAAGAAGTGGAAGAAACAAAAGTTGAAGATCAAGAAGAGAGAAAGAAGTTCTGTGAAGAGTGCAGAGGGAGAAGATATGAGGAAGAGGGTGAAAATTGGGGAAGAAAAGAAGTGTGATGCGCGGGTGAATAGTAAAATAGCAAAAAATTGAACTCTGAAAAATAGATTATAACTTAAACATGTAAAAGAATTAGGAGAAGAGGTAGAAAGAGAAAATGAAGAACACTTAAAGTTGAACAAGTTTGCAGAAGAAAGTAAATCGAAATGAAGAACACCAATGCATGTAAAGGAGCTATACAAGGCTAAAATGGCTCAGATTTCAACAGCATTAATAACAATACACTACTAACACCCACAAAACCCACAAACCAAAATTCCAGAACTTCTCCCACGTAACTCTCCAAAGGCCAACAAAAACTCTCCCCCACATCACAATAGGAGCCCATTTTATAGGGATAAAACTTAACCCTTTGCGATGTGAACACTTTGAGATGCCAAATTTGACTTTAAAAAGTAGGTAAACATGTGATGTACACTTTTACAATTTGTTATGAATTTTCTCCTCTTTTTCCTCTTCTCTTTCTCCTCTTTTTCACTACCCCTACGTCGACGCCGCTGTGTTTGCTGACCGTGCGCCCTCTGTCACGTCGACGCACTTCACCGCTCGCCATCGCGCTCGCAAGTGCCTGTCGACAGCCCGCCTTCCGCGTTGACACGGTGCACCTACCATTGCTGGCGCTGACCCTCGTTCGCCGCGTGACACGTAGCTAACCGCGTGACACGGGCGACCATTGCTAGCGTCCTGACACGTAGCTAACCGCCAAGCCCACGTTCGCCGCGTGAGCACCGGCCGCAACCGCTGACCATCCCCAGCCCTTCATGCGCGCATCGTCGCCCGTGCGCGTGAGGCCACGCCACCCGCGAGAAGCCTCGCGCCTCCCGCATGTTGACTTCGCCGCCCAGCAGAAGCCTCACTGTTGACATCATGCATGCATGCATGCATTAATATATAAATATATATATATATGCATGCATTAATATATATATATATATATATATATAATATACATGCACATATTATATATATTGAATAACTAGCTACTATATATTTTTTTCATTTTTTTATTCTCTTTTTTATATACATATTAACAAGCCTATGAGCCTTTGACCCATTTGTATGTTTCTTTTTTTTCTCTTTTTTTATTTCTTTTTGTAATGGATTTTGGCCCATTTAAGTAATGGACTTGTGGAGTTCTTGCCATCGTCCTCTTTGTGCTTGAAAAATAAGTAAATTTATTTATTAAAATTACTTAATTCCATCAAACTAAATATCTTGATCTAGATTGGAATTAATTGTGATAAGTGCATATTTATTAATATTAAGGCTCATAAAAATGTGCATATCGTAAATTAATTTTTAAAAATGCACACTTATCAGCGGCCAAGATGTATTTATGGCCCTTGGAAGATGGCGGGAAAGGCCCCACGATGTCCATGCCCCACTCGGCGAACGGCCAAGTGGGGGCTGTGGGACTCAGTGGATTAGGAGCTCTTCTGGGTACTGCGCCAAAGGCGTGGCACTGATGCCATGTACGGGCGTACTGGACGCAATCCGCGTACATGGTTGACCAATAGAAGCCCTTGAGCTTAATGTTGTGCTTCATACGATCTCCGGCCTAGTGCGCACCACACAATCCAGAGTGGACTTCCTGCATGATGGCTCGAGCCTCTCCTGGAGAGACACACCTCAGGAGAATCGACTTGTCTTTCTCGTGGATGAGTCGATACAAGGAGTCGCCAATCAACTCATAGGATGTTGCTCAGTGGAGTAGTTGAACCCTTTGAGCTCGGTCAGGAGGGAGCCACCCTTTCTTGAACTTGATGATGGGATCACGCCAATCTTCTTTTTCTGGAGGAGTGCTCTGGTCAAGGTCACGGACCTCGTAGACGGTGAGACCGGTGTTGCCCTCGAGTGGGCTTGGCATCAGTCTTCTGTGCTTGACGATGATGTTGACCTCGCCCTTGGGCAGGAGCCTGATAGTCGTTGCTAATTTCGCCAGGGCATCTGCCTGGGTGTTGCTGCTTCTGGGAATATGATCTATTTTAAAGAAGTAGAACTTCTGGGTTAATCTGGTGACGGCGACGTCGTATGGAACCAGCTCCAGTTTTCGCACGTCGTAGATGCCGAGGACCTGTCAAACTATTAGCTGGGAGTCCCTGTATGCTTTGATGAATTTAATGCCCATGTCAAGACCCATCTTAAGCCTAATGAGTAGAGCTTCGTATTCCGCTTCATTATTGGTCAGGGACTTCATGAGAGCGCAAGAGTTATATAAAACCCCGCCCCAAAGAGTCAGGAAAATAATGCCGGCACCTGCCGTGGTGGTTGGATCCTGGTTGCTCCGGGTAATCCCTCGGGAAGCGCCATCGAAGTAGATCTCCAAACAAGGTGCACTGGCTGTGAGAGTGTTTTGATGCTAGTAATGAAAGACATCTCCGCTCTGTTCAATCGGTCGGTGTGATTGGATAGCAAGGGACTCCTCGTCAGGGAGCTCTACGCTGAAAAGTGAGTCATCCGGTACTGGATGGGCCGCCAGGAATTCAGCCATGTCCTGCCCCTTGATTGCTTTTCTGGGGACGTAAGTAATGTTGTACTCCATTAGCAGGAGAGCCCACCTTCCCAGTTGGCCTGAGAGGACGGGCTGTCAGAGGAGATACTTCAGAGGGTCATGCTTGGATATGAGCTTGACTCGATGGGACAGGAGGTAATGCCATAGCTTCTTGACGGCGAATATCAATGCCAAGCAAACTTTCTCCATGGAGGAGTAGCGGTACTCAGCACCGATCAGTTTCTGGCTAAGGTAGTAGAGCGGCTGCTCTTTACCTTCTTCGTTGATTTGCGCCAACAGAGCTCCTACCAAAGCGTCCATGGCAGTGATCTAGAGTATAAGGGGTTTACTCTTGACTGGTGGCCCCAGGACTGGGGGAGTAAGGAGGTACTCCTTGATTTGCTCAAAAGTGGCGTGGCATTTCGAGTCCCATACGAACGGGGCGTCTCTCTTCATCAGCTTGCTGAAAGGCACACATCGATCAAAGAGATTGGAGATGAATCTCTGAATGTTAGGTCAGTCTTCCTTGGAAGGGCCTAAGTTCAGTGAGGTTGCTGGGTGTTGGAAACTCTCGGATCGCTTTGATCTTGCTGGGGTCCACCTCAATTCCTCGGTATCAGACGATGAAGCTGAGAAACTTGCCGCTGGATACGCCAAAGGTGCATTTCATAGGGTTCATCTTGAGCCCGTATTGCCGGAGACGATCGAAGACTTGACGTAAATCGCGCAAATGGTCTTCACACTTTTTAGTCTTGACGACGAGGTCGTCGACATAGCATTCGACGATATTGTGCAACATCTCATTGAATATTTTGGTCATGGCCGTTTGGTAAGTAGCATCGACATTCTTCAAACTGAAGGGCATGTGCTTGTAGTTGAAAATCTCTTTGGGGGATCTGAAAGCTATGTGGTTCTTGTCTTTGAGGGACATTCGAATCTGGTTATAACCAGACGACCCATCCATGAAAGACAAGGCCTCATGTCCAGTGGTCATGTCGACCATTGTTTCTGAGATCGGAACTGAAAAGTCATCCTTCGGATAGGCTTTGTTGAGGTCGCAGAAGTCGACACAGATGCGGACTTGACCACTTTTATTCTTGACTGGGACTATGTTGGCGAGCCAGATTAGATAAACACATGGCTCGATGAGGTCGACCTCCACCATTTAATTGACTTCAGTCGAAACCTGGAGTTCCAGCTCATGGCGCATGCACCACTGTGGTTGTTTGACTAGAGTGACCGAGGGAGAAATATCTAGCTCGTGCTCTGCTACGGAGGGGTCCAACCCTGGCATCTCCTTGTATGTCCAGGCGAAGCAGTCTTTGTATTCTAGCAGGAGTTGCCTGTAGTCCCGCCTCTCTACCTCGATAAGGAGAGCGCGGAAGAACGTGGGCTGGGGGGCTTCATCTTCGCCCAAGTTGATTTCAACGAGTTCATCAATGGTCGCCTGGCCGCCGTCCTCTAGCGCGCGAGGAGCTGGTTGGAAGTCGATGAAATCCTCATCATCGGTATCGGCTTCGTATATCTCTCGATTTTTGAAGCCACTGGTTGACGCCGATGGGATTGGAGAGTTGTTGTTGCAGGAATCCATCAAGGATTGATCTGGGCCGCAAGCTTCTCGCTAGCAGTTGTCAACTGGGGTTGCTGAGGCTTCCCCAGAGTTACCTTCTAAAGCTGACAATCCTTCACAGCTAGTTTTAGGGATCTCCCCTTCATCAGGATAGTTTGTTGAATTGTGTCCTTCGACAAACTGGGTGACAGGAGGAGCTTCTTCAGCCCCAATGTCTTTGCAGGGAGGCGAGGAAGGTTCCTCGACTGGTTGGACTGGAGCGCTGGCTTTGATGGGGATCGATATTAGGATCTCTTCTTCCTTGTCCTCGGAGCTGTCGAATTTGGCCTCGACTTTAGCCCAGTCGTCGACCGGCTGTGTCAAGCCTATGACGTTGACCGCGTAGTAGACGTGAAAGTACGGGTCTTGGTCGTAGCCAAGCCCCCTGGTATCCTTGTGAAAGGATGAGGGTTGCCCCAGGACTTGGTAAGGGGTCCACAGTCGGTGAAAATATTCACGTCGTGCGGAACCTTGCCATTGGGGGATGCATTACTTCAGACATAGTTCCTGAATATGCGGCGGTAGGTCGTTCAGTACCTGGACTACTTCACAGGTATCATCGGCTCATTTGGACCAGTCGAAGTCATCATCTGGCGGGGCTTGGGGAACCATGTCTCCCTTACAGAAGACAATGGATTTATCCCTGTTATCCTTCTTCTTGTTTCTATGTTGTCGCTTGAAGGTGACGATAAAAGTCGTCAGCGACTCAACGCTGTGCTCTTCGGATGCGCATGGGAACTGGATGCAGTTTGGTGGCAAGCTTATGCTCCTGCCAATAGCTCGGCTAATAAGGTTAGCCTCGAAGTCAATTTTGTGCCTTTTGGGGTGATCTGGGGTTGACTTGGAGCTAAGGCGTAGCCGATGAAGCTTAGCCTTCTCCTCGTCAACGGAGAAGAGATCACCATCATCTTTCTCTGAGAGCTAGCCATTGCTTTTGCTCTTAATCACGGGGTATGGACTAATCCCCCTGAAGTAGAGCACAGCAACAGTCACATTATAATCTGTTGGAGTGAATGGTGATAGGTTTGCGAAGACCGTGTGTTGTTCCTCGCCCTTGGCATACTTGATGCATTGGTGGAGAGTTGATGGGACGACCCAATTTTCATGGAGCCAGGGTCTGCCTAGTAGCACCTTATATGATGTCTTGGCATCGATGATGTAGAATGTCACCTTGGAGGTGAAATCATCGAGCACCAAATCGACATCAACCCGGCCGAGGACATCCTCGGTGCCTTGGTTGAAGCCAGATATCTTGACCACTTGAACCTTTTGGAGGTGTGGACTAAGATATAAAGTCTTGAATGTTTTGAGCAGCATGATGTTAACAGCGGCACTGGCATCCACCAGGATCCAGTTCACATCATGCCCATTGACCTTCCCCTTCATGTATAGAGGATGGTTATGGCATGGAGGGGATAGCAGCATGTCCTTCTCCGTGAAGGAGACGATGGCTGTGAAGGCTTCATAGGCAACCGCCTTCATTTCCGCGACATGTGCTTCAAAAGCTTCTGGCTCTTATAGTATCTTGATGAGAGTTTCTCTTAGCTCTTTACTCCAAGTGATAGCTTCCCAAATTGTAACACTGGAAGGGAAGCGCTTCATTTGGTGGAGGACTTTCTAGTCGGCTCGGGCTCGAGCATCCTCTAAGGAGGGCAGTATGTCAGGCTGAGCTTTCTGCGAGTTGTCGTGTTGCTCCCTGTCGGGGGATCGCATTGCCTTGCCTTTACCACCAGGATCGGACTGACTCTGATCGCCCGTGGACTCCTGGAATAGGGGTGCCAATGACGGCTCTTCTGGGAGTGGCTGGTGGGCTGGATCATCATTGCCGGACGGTCCTGCTTGTTCTGCAGAAGAAGCCGGAGCTGGTGCAGGGACTGGGGTGCCGGTAGCACTTTCTTCAATGCCGGAAGGATCGAACATGCCGGGTCCCTTCCGAATTTCTACTCTTGGAATGGGAGCAGGTTCCTCTCCTTGAAAGAAGATGATTCACTCCTGGTAGAAGGTGGACGGGTGAAGGGGTAGCTCGGGAATTCTCTCGCGACCTCTACTGCATCCCCGGCCATGACCTCGGCCACGGCCTGTGTGTTCTAGAGCCGGCTGTAGCCCGAGCGGGGCAGTGGTTCTTTGTCCGGTTCGGGAGGCCACTGGCTCGCCTCACCGAGAAGCGTTGATATTATCAGGAGGTGGAATGGCCACCATGTTGCAGGTGCAGCTTCGAAGCATTTCTTCTAGCTTCTCTATCGTGATCTCCTTGTCTTTATAGCACAAGGAGAGCTCGTCTGGGATCAGGAGTCTTTCGCCGTTCTTGAGCTTTTGGAACATCTCTTGGACCCAATCTCTAAGGAGGGCTCATTTCTGCATGTCCTCCCACGGGATATAGCTGTCAATTGGGAGAGCGCTGGTAGGACGAGCAGGAACGTATTCCTTGAGGTCATCAATGAGCCGCTGGAGCCTCTGGAGAGGTGTTGGGTCAGATGAAGCCTATAAGACGGCTACTTGCTTCGCTTGTTTTTTGAGCCGCCTTCTGAGGATCTTCCTCCTATTTTTCTCCTATTTCTTGGTGACAGCCGCCTCCAATGGAGTAGGAGTGAAAGGTGCTGGGGCTGGAGTTGATAAATCCCAATGAGGGTATCTCTAAGTTGGTGCCTTGGCAGGGTGAGGTCGACGACCTTTCTTTGCCCAGATTTCAATCCAGGCTCCTTCTGCAAGTTGTATCTGGAAGGTGGCGTTGATCGCCTGCTCGATTACCTCGAGTGGTAACTCCTGGTATGCTGGGATATTGGGACTGATGTCTGAAGACGTGTGCGCGGTTTGGTGCCTTACCTGCGATGGCGATAGGATTTATGAGGAACCGACAAACGTTTGCTGGCGTCCAAAGACGTATGCGCTATTTGATGCCTTAGCCGTGGTGGCGGTGTCTTTTGCTGAGAAGCGGACTGGGAGATGTGCTTGTTGTCTCCCTCCTTAGTCTTACCTTTGTGATCACGCTGAGAGTAGAGTCCCGCGACTGTGGAAAGTGCCGTGGGATATTGCCGCTCTGGGTAGTTACCCCAACTCTGTGTATTGACTGGGCCTTGTGGCGGTGGACCCGTCGTACGAGCCGAAGTCGCTGAAGACTCTGAAGATGTCTTCTTTGCGATCTGGATTGGGTTAGAGGGTGAGCGGGGAGGACCCGATGGCTCACCGACTGAGGGGGCATGACATGACTGGGCAGGGACCTCACCCTACTTTTGCTTCCCCTTCCTATCCCCGAATGCCGGAGACAGAGGTAGGGCAGGGGGAGAGCAAGAGGGACTTGAGGAGCCCATCGTCGTCTTGCCCACCAGAATGTTCTCTCGGACAAGAAGTACTCAGAGATGCCTGGCGGTGTCTTCTTCGGAGAAGGGGAGAGATTCTAGCTCCCGCCAGGGCCACCATTGCACGGCCAAAGTGGCAGGGGCCAGCTGGTTGGCTAGTGGTGTCTGGGAGCCCAGAGGGGCCGAAGGAACAAGGGTATGGATGATGTTGACCGAGAAGTGGCTCGGCTCCGTCTCTTGACTGGCGTCATGCTCCCTGCGCCTTCACAGTATCTCGAGAGCTTCTCGATTATCGATTCAAAACTCGAGCCATTCTGGAGTATGCTGGTAAGGCAGCCCATGCCCATTTTCTTGAGGGGGATCTGACTGCTCTGGCGCATCCCTGGCTATGCTCAGGGTTTCTTCGACAGCTTGCCGAAGTCTTACGAGTGCCATGTAATTTCCCTCCGCATCGATCTACTCCCACTGAATCTGTTCCTGGATGAGGTATTGAACTTCTTCACAGGACTTGATCGTGTGGCAGATTCTGGCATGGAAAGGGCAGTATTGGGGGTGACTAAAGTCCTAGTAAGTGTAGTCCGCCGGTGGATCACGGGACATGATTTGCCCCCTCTCGACAAGGACATCGAAGAGTCACCGGGTTCTCTCCTTGGGGAAGGAGAGGGGTACGTGATCATGCCAGGGCCTCCACCTTGGATACCAGAGCGAACACGCGCCCTGACTGGTGCTGGACTCCCCGGCTTCAATGTCGGAGAGGGAGAATGCGGCCATCATATGGATCACGCTGGCCGAGTAGTGAACCATACGCACTGCCTTAGCGGGCCTAGCACACGTATGTGGTTACGGAGGATCAACGAGACCACTCTTCATTTTAATGAGGTCGTCTCGGATCAGCTTCTGCGCCTGAGTCTTGAAGACATAGCAATCTTCAATTGGCTGACCCAGCATGCGATGATATGGGCAATAGTCGGCATCATCGATCTTCAGAGCCTCGTCCGGCTTGCGGATTTTTGGCAGCTCAACAATCTTCTGGGCCATGCATAGGTCGAAGAGCATCTGCGTATGTTCCTTTTTGAAGGAGAAGGATGTCTTCATACACTCTGAAAAGGAAGGAGTAGCCAGATTATCTGCTGACTTCTCGTCAGAGCCGCGTGGCTTGGTCATCTTGTTGGCTTTCGCGGCGGGGGTAAACTCGATGATGTTCACCTCCTTACCGGGCTGGCGTTCTCGTGTTCTCATGTTTGTTTACCCTTCGCTGAAGTATAGCTTGGGTTATCGACGAAGAACATCTCTATTTCGTCGACTACCGCATTGAGCTGGTCGAAGCCTTTGATATTGGTGACGAGAAGCTTTTCACTTACCTCGGCTACCAAGCCTCGATGGCATATGGTGATGACATCTTCCTGGACTGGCTGGTTGACACACCTCATGCTGAGGTCTCGCCATTTCTTGATGAAGTCGAGGGCGCTCTCGCCCTTCTTCTGCCAGATAGAGCAGAGCTTGGCCAGGGAGATCTTTCGCTCGGCCGTTTGGAAGCGGTAGAGGAACTTCTTCTGGAGATCCGCCCAGTCGATGACTGAGTTGGGCTTCAGGCGGGAATACTATTGAAAGGCTGTTCTTGTAAGTGAAGTAGCGAAGTAGCGGAGGAGATATGATTCATCCAACGCTAGTTCACCCATGGCTGTAATGTAGTAGGCCAAGTGCTCATGTGGAGACCCTTGCCCGTCGAACTTCTGTAGCTTCGGGGTCTTGGCGTACTCCGGAGGGATCTTTTTCAATTGGTGGTGAAGTGGGTAAGGCACACTGTAGAAATCTATAGTGGCAACCCCTTCGCCATACTGGGCGAGCTTTGTCTTGACAATCTGCTCGATCATCTGGCGTTATGCCATGAGACTTTCCGGCACTGGCACGTGTTGGAGGCTCGTGGTTGAGCTTCAACTAGGGGCGTGCCGAACCTGGCTACTATCGGGGTTTGGCCAACTACCACTGAGGTTTCGGCACAATCGCGCCCAGCCGGCGGTGCCGGTGCTTGGGCCGGAGGCCTAGCAGGTTTTTGAGGGTGAAGGTCTCGTTCCTGAAGGAGATCTTGTGGGAGGGCCTTTAGATGCTGGTTCTCCTTCACGAGAGTCTCGAGGGTCACTTCTTGAACCTCGTTCGTGGGAGGGTCATTGTTGACCGGCTCCGCATTGATAAGAGGGTCACGGTCCTTGGCTGGGACTTCTTCTGCGCGTTCGGATGCCTACGGTGCGGCAGAAGTGCCAATGTGACCCGTTGGGGCAGGTGGCTGGGTCTGATGATGCGGCCTCCTGAAATGGTATAGGGGCTGGTTCAGGTCATCAGACTGGGTGTCGGGTTGGTGTCCAGTGGTATAACACTTAAACATCCGAACCGCGTTGTTGATGAATCAAGCCATCTGCTTCCTCCGAGGGTGTTCTTCAGGGCAGACGGGTGCCCCCAGTCTGTCGAAGACCAAGGTGCGTTACAGAGGAGCCTGCCTCTTGATGTCGGCCTGAGCAGAACTCAAGATGGGTTGCTGGCAGGTCTGAGAACGGGCCCTTCTTTGCCTCCGCTTACCTGAGCAGGGGACATTAGATGACTGGGCGTCGTTAGATGGCGCTATTGTGAGATCAATCGCGTCTTGCCTGATGTCGCGTCTAAGCACTCGCAGGGTGTTTTTAATACATGCCCTCCGAACGGCTTGAGCATCTTCCGAGGTGACCCAGATTCTACTCAAGTCGGGTCACTGGTTTCCCTTATCGTTGCTTTACCGACGAGACCCAGGAGTCTATATATCGGGCTGGTGCAGATGCCCCCGGGCTGCTACCGGGGCGCCTGCCCCTTTGAACTTCACCTTGTCCTCTCACGTTTGCCGCAGGAGGTCAAAACGGTTGGAAGTGGGAATCGTAGGGACGGTCCATTCTTGGGGTATGATTGTGTCACAGCCCGAGATTATGCAACGGAAACAATCAAGAACTTGAACAGTCAGCTAGTACGCCTCGAGCAAGCAATATAATCAGAGCACAAGACAACCACAAAAAACGTAATTGCACCATTAATTCATTCAAACCTTTAACTTTATTCCTTTATGAAATAATCTCAAAGTACAAAAGATCTTTGACACTTTTTACTAGACTCAATAAAATAAAGATTATATCATGACCCGACTAGACATTTGATAACTAAGGCTTCTCTCGTTCATATGTCCTTCAATCACTCTCGGACCCGTTGCTTGTATATTCCGAATCTGACTCATCTGTACTTCCTGAAACATTGAGAAAGTAGGTAATGAGCACACTTGCCCAGTAGGTATCTTCGTATCAACATGAAGGCAAGTTTAAGTGCTTATCATTTTAGCTCTAGAGAATAAGATAAATCATGCAAATACGATGAAACATGTATATAACCAAGTAACAAGATACGATCAAGTACGAGATATGAGAACAAGATTGATCAATCAAGAATGTAGATTTGGCCTTTCCATGAACAAGAATGTAACAAGAATCTACTTTTCATAACCATAAAGGCTATGCACAAGAAAGTCATGTAACACGCAAGAATGTACTTTTCACTTAATAGCAAGTGGAGAGGGGGATTTCTGTAGCCCACCCAAAGAGCAGCCCAACTAGACCCAACAGGGTCCAACGAGGCAAGCCCACCCGGGTGACAGCCCACAGGGCCCACTCAGGGAAGAAAAGCCCAATAAGCAAACACTCGAGGAACCAACTCTCCCCGGTGGCCTTTAGGCTCGGAGGGCCCGAGTGATGGTCAGGTCATAAGGAAGGTCCGGCCCAAGCCGTTTCCCCACCCGGGAGAGACAGGCATTAGCCGACCTATCCGACCCCTCTTCCACCGAGCTATGCTCATCACCCGGACAGGGCGGGTGTTTCAGGAGCTCGGCCAGACCAAACATCATCCGTTCAAGAGTCCCCAACGGATAGGGGAGCCAGGAAACCACCGGACTTCAAGGCGATAACGTCCCCACGAAAAGGCCATGAAAGCCCACGTCAAGGACGTAACTCCCACCGGAGACCCCTCAGCTTGCTGGACTCCTGAAGGCGGCACACTATTTAAACCAGGACTACCCTCCGACGGAAGAAGAGAGCCATCCAGGTACTCATAGACCCAAGCTCCTGAGCAATCCGCTTCACCCTCTGGTGGAGAGGAATCTCGCGCGCTAGCTTCTCTCCTCCCCATTATTGCTTCCACCATAGCTCTACTGACTTAGCCATCGGAGGGTTTTACCCCAAGGAAGCCCCATGGGCCCTCTGATACGTTTCCCTGTCTTGCAGTTCATCTTCAGGTGATCCATAGCCCGCTCAGGATACAAGCGCGAGATTTCGCCTCTTCATCTGGCGCCGTCTGTGGGAAACGCACGAAGAGCCGAGATGGTGAGAAGAAGCTCAGGGAGGAGATCCGCCGTCGAGAAGGGCAAGGCCGTGGTGGCGGCAGGAGATGGCCCCTCTAGGGCCTCATAGAACCCTCCCTCCAACGCCAGCGTCCCCACCAACGGACCGCCGCCCCCTCCGACGACGACGGGGGTACCCCCCAACGGTGGCGACGAGGTTTTCCAGGCCCTCAATAAGAAGCTTGACGTCCTCGTGGAGCTCATGAGGGCCCAGGTGGCAAGGGATGCCAGGTCCCGCGCCCCGTCTGGGAGCCCCCCCCGAAGTGCGTCCCAGCATACCGCTGGGGGCCACTTCACCCTCCACGGTCAATAGCTCATCCGCAACAACGTGGGAGGACCCTCGCAAGCTCCGCCCCCGGAGCAAGAGGCTTCCTCCACACCCAGAAAAGGGAAACAGGGGGCGAGGCCTCCACGCCCGAGCGCCAGCGGTCCTGAGGATCGCCACGACGCTCCCCCCAGTCCCATGGCACGACCACAGCCAGAACTTTCCCTCTGGCTGAGGGACTTCGAAAGACGTTTTGCAGAGCAAGAGCGCGCCCTCCGCGCCCTGCAGAAAACCTCTTTCCTGGAGGATGAGGAGAAATCCCCTTTCTCCGAATACATCTTGAAGGCAGAGGTGTCTCCCAGAACCTCCATTCCGACCTTCAAGCTCTATGATGGCCAGGGCAACCCAGCCGACCACTACGACAGCTTCGACGCCCTGGTGACTCTGCATGGAACACCGGATCCTATTAAATGCCGAGCCTTTGCGGCCACCCTAGTCCAAGGCGCTCAGGCATGGTTCCGGGCCCTCGCCCCTGGGTCCATCCGGGACTTCAGGCAATTCAGGCGAGTCTTCAAGGAGAGCTTCGCCGGAAGCGCCCCCCCAAGGTCAGTAGCGGGGCTCCTGGCCCTCAAACAGGCGCAAGGGGAAAGGCTCCGTGATGAGGACATCACCAACACTTTCATATGATCAAGGATCCCGATGCTCGCCACCTATGCTACATCTTGTTCACCACTTCATTTCGAGTCATATGATATAATTTTTATTTTATTATCATGTACTTTTCCTTTTATTTGAGTCCAATACCTAGGTTAGGTAACTATTTACCTAAGTCTTAAGTCATTATGTGTGTTATTGGGGCCAATTATATGGGCTAGGCCCAGGGGCGCCCCCTTCCCCTTGGTTTAGTGTTAGAAGTCCAAAAGTTAGGGACCTAAGTTAAATTGTGGGATTCCTATAAATAGGACCCCAATCCCTCATTTGTAAGGTAATGAAGTATTGATAAAAGTTTGCCAAAGCATTTGTGCATCTCTCTCTCTCTCTCTCTCTTCTTCTCTCTCTCACTAAAAGGGGCGAACCCCTCTCTCTCTAAATTTTGAAATTCACTCTCTCTCCTCCCTATTCACCTCTAATTAAGACCCCTCCCCCTTCCCCATACCTCCCATTTAATCCCCCTCCAACCCCTAGGTGGAAGCCCCTTCTCCTAGGCACCTCTCCCTCCTCCCAAGCAACCTTTCCCCTTCCCCATACAACCCTTCATTTTCCCAAGAGAGAATCCCCTCTCCCAAGTAACCTTTCCCCTCCCCAAGGCAACTCCTCCCCTTCCCAATGCCACATTAACCAACCCCACATTAAACTCAGTTCAAATTTCCCTCTCCCTCCAAGCCACTTGCGCCCCCCCTCTCTCTCTCACCCTCCTCCACCCTTGGCCGCATCCCCCCCTCCCCCTCCACCTGCTAGCTGCGACCCAGCCCTCTTCTCCAGCCTCTCCTCCACCTCTATCCACCTCCATCCAAGCCCCACAGCCATTAGCCCTCTCCCCATTGCAGCCCCTTCACCCCTTCCCACCATTATCAACTTCATTTCACCAACCTACTCTATCCAGTTCGCAGGCAGTAGTGGAAGATCCACTTGCAGAGACTGCCCCGGTGCTGTCCGACGTCATCTGGAGGTGCACCATACATTTCCGGAAAGGTCTTCCAGTCTTCTTCGCAAGAGAGGTGGAATCGTCTCGTTCCGACTTTGCTACAGATCATGGTGCCCATTCTCGTACGGCTGCGCCAGATGTGAGCCAGAACCTGAGGTCCGTTTGGCAGAGGCTGCACCGACATCAACATCGTGATTCAGCCCAAACTCTCTTCTGAGAGTTGGTTCTTCTCCAAGTCCTCAACGCTCCCGAGGTGGAATCGTCTCGTTCCAACCTCACTACAGATCGTGGTGCCCATTCTCGTGCAGCTGCACCAGATTTGAACTAGAACCTGAGGTCCGTTTAGCAGAGCCTGCACCAATGTCAAAAGCACGAATCAGCCTGAACTCTCTTCTGAGAGTTGCTTCGTCTCCACGTCCTCAACGCTCCCGAGGTGGTCTCGCCTCGTTCTGACTTTGGCACAGTGCGTGGAGCCCGTTCTCGTCAAACTGCACAACCAGGACCAGAACCTGAACCAGAGCTGCAGTGCAGAGGCTACCACGGCCACACCCCTCAACATCTGAAGGCACCACTTGGCCGAGAGCTGCTACCACAAGGCACTCACCATCACCAACAAGCGGCATCCCGTTCGGCATAAGGAAGAGCATTTTCCAAATTTTCTCTCCCAGGTGCGCAGACAGTTCATTCGGGTCCTGTCCTGACCCTCCCACGTTCAACGGGCCTCTCCTCGCCGCCCCGACATCGTCCGGTGTTCTGCTTGCTTGCTGCTCGAAGAGGAATCATCCACGGACGTCCTCGACTTGGTCCTACCTCAATCAGACTCCAGGAGCAGCCGTGGCACCAACGGCAAGCAGCTGCAATTCCCTAGGACGGCCAGAACCAGAACGCAGGGTCCCTGTTCCAGAGATCGCCCCAGCCGGTGACGACGTCAGGACCACCCACAAAAATTCACAGGCTTTCTTGGGTCTGTCAGCAACGTTTCGACGCTGGTTTCGTTGACTTCCTAGTTCGGAGTAGTGCATGGCAGCGTCTACATCAACCCCCTATCTGAGTATTCCAGATTGGGGCAGATCATTCGGCACTAGCTAGTTCACCACCCCACCCCGCCTGGCCGGCTTAACGCCCCTCCCTGCGTGGAGGTAGTTTTGGTTTTAAATCAAGTTAACCCTACCCCGAGATCTCCCTCCTGCGTGAGGTGTAGTGAGTGTACTAGCAGGTCGCCATCCGAAGCTACATCGGCGTGGCGTGCGGGTGCATACCCACGCCTCCCCGCTCGCCATCGTCTCCGGCCGGGATCGGTGTCTTCACGCTGATCAGGTGAGCTTCTAGCCCTCTCTCTCCTTGCTGGTTCAACTCTACTTATTTTTGTATTGTTTCTAAGTTACCCGTCGGCGGTGAGGTGAGCGCCCGATCTCAAATTGCCATCTAATTGAGTGCCCCGCGGAGCGAGTTGTGAGAGAGCCACTACATCCCACGCCCTTGGCGTGCTGGCCGCCCATGGAATTGGGCATCCCAGGCCCTTAGGGGGTTCAGCCCAAGCTGGTCAAATCCCCGGAAAGGCAAGGTCCAACCTCGGACCCTCACCACTATCGCCGGTCCACCTGCGGACCCGGGTGTGCGCGACGCGGGTGAACCCGCTTGAGTGGGTCCGCCGTTCGGTTCGATTGCTTACAAATCTAGGTCCGAGGGGTCGTGTCACATCAAATGGTATCAGAGCAAGTTCACAACTTGTCTCTCTACAAGTTGGTTCTAGGGCGCACTCGCATTTAGAGTCAGTATTGGGCCACCCAGTGCATCATCATGTACACTCCACATTGGTTAAGTCCCCTCAACACGGCCTCCCACAAGAGTCCGATTGACCCCCTCCTCATGGACATCATCCTAGAAGGGGACCTTAGTTTTGATGGATCCAGTCCTAATACCTACCTAAAGTGGGAGACTACCATGGATAAACACTTTGATAGGACTAGGACCTATGGACACGCTAGAGTCCGCAGGGCCACAGGGCGGCTTCGGGGACAAGCCAAGAAGGAGTGGGATCGCGTAGTGGGCTTAAGAAGGATTTGGAGGCAAGAACCCATAGGATCATGGGAAGAGATGAAGAATGAGCTTAGGAAGATCTACGCTCCCCGACCTTCCCACTCCTACCTTGAGAACTATAACCCGAGGAGCACTCCCACTCCTCCTTTCTCTCCCAGTCAACCCAAGACCACCCTTAAGACCCAAACTCCACCACCCAAAGGACCCTTAGATTCATTGGAAGAGATAAGGATTGAGATCAGGAAGATCTTCACTCCCCAACCTTCCCACTCCTACCCTGAGAACCATAACCCGAGGAGCACTCCCACTCCTCCTTTCCCCACCACCCAACCCAAAAATCTCCATCAAACCCACACCCCACAAACTTCCAAAAATCCTTCTTCCACCCCTTTCCAAAAGGAACTTAAAGAGGTAACCGAAGATTATGAGGCTCCACTAGATTGGGAAGAAGAATATGAATCACAATGTCATGGGTTAGGCCGAGAAGTTCCCATCCCAGGTGGAAGAAGCATCATGGCTCACTCCACCCTCACCATTCAAACCCCCGTGGACCCCATGTCCACCCCTCCACCTAGGCCCGTGACAGCCACCACTCCCCAACCCAAAGTTACTCACCCAACCCACCTTCCACTTCCAACTCCTATCCTACCCAAACCTAGCCCCCCGCTACTTCCACTCCCAACCCCAACCCAAGTCCGGCCTCAGTCACCACCCTGGGTACACCATACACCAACCGTTTTCATCTCGCCCTCAGTGGACCCGCTCACCTCCTTGGTAGAAAAACCCATACCCGACCCCATAATGGTGAACACTCCGGACCCAACCCCCGCCATGGAGATCACCCATGTCCAGGAAGAAGAAGACACTTCACATAGTGGTCTTCACCTTACACCACCCTCCCTAGTAGGGGCCGAGCTCATCTTAGGAGAACCCCTGTTACGTTGGCTAAAGGAGAACCCATTTAGAGATCTCATGGCCCATGTTTGCCCTCCTATGGAACAAAACCTTCCCATAGTACCCTTATCCACCTATCACACCACAATCCAATCATCCTATCAAGTGGAAACATTAGGGGATCTTCTTAAGGGTATAGTTTGGCAAATTGAGCTAACTGGCATGATGTCTACAATAACCGACCGACCTAGGAGCCTTGACCCCCTACACCTATGTGTCGGATCCATCTCCTCCATTTACACTGTGGGTTGCTACACTAGTGACCTTCTGTTACTCCTCCCTACACCCTATGAGCCCGATGCTATCCACAAACTTGAGTTGCTTATCTCGGGTAGAACATCCAGCCCTCCATTCATGGCCGACCATCCCACCAAAAACTTTGGCCCGATCATATTACCTGGGGAGGAGAGTCCGCCATCCAATGGTTATGAGGACCATAAGGACCTAGAGTTCCTCTCCTTAGGTGACCCTTACCATGACCCCTTCGACCCCTTCCTATGCCCCCCCACCTTACTCTCCGCCAACCTTTTCCCACCTCAACCGACCTTATTAGACCAAACCCACTCCATTTTTCTCGACCCCTTTGACCCCTATGAGTGGAAACTCCCACACCAAGCCATATGCATAGGAGGAACCATTTGGATGAAAATACATGTGCCACTACATTGTGCATCATTTGGTAGGGCTACTAAGCCTAGTCATGTCATACATGTCACGCACACTTTTAGCCCAATGCATGACTGGCTCACATTTGGATGTGCTGGTCCTCCCTCATTCATCATTGATCATATGCACGTTAGGAGCATCTACGGGTGTCCAGGTCCCACGGCATTCATCACCACTTTGAGTGATAGGTTTCCCTACAGATACCATGGCTCTCCAACCATTGTTATGCAGCCCATGCATGATAGGGCCACTTGTGGCTGCCCCGGTCCACCCAAGTTCATCAGGGTCCACATGGCATCACAGAATGATAGGTCGATTTACGGTTGCCCCGGTCCACCTTTGCATGCTATCCTCTTTCACACCCACTCACCGCATTATGATACATGGCATGAGCATACACGCAAGCAATTCTTGACGAGCGGTGAGGTTCACAAAGAGCGGACAAGAGCTCGTGAGCGCCACTTGGAATTCGAAGTAGGCAATCTGGTGATGATGACATTGGAGTGGCTCTACCCTAGGGTCACCTCCAATTCGAGGGCACGAGGACTTGGACCTTCCCAAGTTCCGAGTGACTTTGGCAACTCGGCTATCGGGTTGAACTTCCTAATGGGTTTTGGGATTCACCCCATTTTCCACGTGGCGGATCCGGCACCCTATATAGGCACCGCGGTGGATCCTAGTGAGTGCCTCGAGCCTTTATCTTCCTTTGAGAGGGACAACATCGGAGAGCCACCAAAAATCAGCCTGACAGTCCGACGTGTGCACACAAGAGGCAATACTAGGCAAGCAGGGTTCCATCGCCAGCAAGAGGGTGCGCCTGAGCCACCTCGAGAGGATGGAGGACCGTACCCTGGTCGCGGACGCAGGGTTGAGTTTGGAGGTTGAGGTTCACTCTGAGTTGTTTGTGAGGACCACTTCCCCGGTGGGACCATACTCGACGGAGTCGAGTTTTCCGCACCCCGGGGGTATGATGAGGACATCACCAACACTTTCATATGATCAAGGATCCCGATGCTCGCCACCTATGCTACATCTTGTTCACCACTTCATTTCGAGTCATATGATGTAATTTTTATTTTATTATCATGTACTTTTCCTTTTATTTGAGTCCAATACCTAGGTTAGGTAGCTATTTACCTAAGGCTTAAGTCATTATGTGTGTTATTGGGCCCAATTATATGGGCTAGGCCCAGGGGCACCCCCTTCCCCTTGGTTTAGTGTTAGAAGTCCAAAAGTTAGGGACCTAAGTTAAATTGTGAGATTCCTATAAATAGGACCCCAATCCCTCATTTGTAAGGTAATGAAGTATTGATAAAAGTTTGCCAAAGCATTTGTGCATCTCTCTCTCTCTATCTCTAGCTCTCTCTCTCTCTCTTCTTCTCTCTCTCACTAAAAGGGGCGAACCCCTCTCTCTCTCCTCCCCTCTCTCTCTAAATTTCGAAATTCACTCTCTCTCCTCCCTATTCACCTCTAATTAAGACCCCTCCCCCTTCCCCATACCTCCCATTTAATCCCCCTCCAACCCCTAGGTGGAAGCCCCTTCTCCTAGGCACCTCTCCCTCCTCCCAAGCAACCTTTCCCCTTCCCCATACAACCCTTCATTTTCCCAAGAGAGAATCCCCTCTCCCAAGTAACCTTTCCCCTCCCCAAGGCAACTCCTTCCCTTCCCAAGGCCACATTAACCAGCCCCACATTAAACTCAGTTCAAATTTCCCTCTCCCTCCAAGCCACTTGCGCCCCCCCTCTCTCTCTCACCCTCCTCCACCCTTGGCCGCATCCCCCCCTCCCCCTCCACCTGCTAGCTGCGACCCAGCCCTCTTCTCCAGCCTCTCCTCCACCTCTATCCACCTCCATCCAAGCCCCACAGCCATTAGCCCTCTCCCCATTGCAGCCCCTTCACCCCTTCCCACCATTATCAACTTCATTTCACCAACCTACTCTATCCAGTTCGCAGGCAGTAGTGGAAGATCCACTTGCAGAGACTGCCCCGGTGCTGTCCGACGTCATCTGGAGGTGCACCATACATTTCCGGAAAGGTCTTCCAGTCTTCTTCGCAAGAGAGGTGGAATCGTCTCGTTCCGACTTCGCTACAGATCGTGGTGCCCATTCTCGTGCGGCTGCGCCAGATGTGAGCCAGAACCTGAGGTCCGTTTGGCAGAGGCTGCACCGACATCAACATCGCGATTCAGCCCGAACTCTCTTCTGAGAGTTGGTTCTTCACCAAGTCCTCAACGCTCCCAAGGTGGAATCGTCTCGTTCCGACCTCACCTCACTAAAGATCGTGATGCCCATTCTCGTGCAGCTGCGCCAGATTTGAACCAGAACCTGAGGTCCGTTTAGCAGAGCCTGCACCGACGTCAGAATCACGAATCAGACTGAACTCTCTTCTGAGAGTTGCTCCTTCTCTACGTCCTCAACGCTCCTGAGGTGGTCTCGCCTCGTTCTGACTTTGGCACAGTGCGTGGAGCCTATTCTCGTCAAACTGCACAACCAGGACCAGAACCTGAACCAGAGCTGCAGTGCAGAGGCTACCACGGCCACACCCCTCAACTTATGAAGGCGCCACTTGGCCGAGAGCTGCTACCACAAGGCACCCACCATCACCAACAAGAGGCATCCCGTTCGGCATAAGGAAGAGTGTTTTCCAAATTTTCTTTCCCAGGTGCGCAGACAGTTCATTCGGGTCCTATCCTGACCCCCCCACGTTCAACGAGCCTCTCCTCGCCGCCCCGACATCGTCCGGTGTTCTGCTTGCTTGCTGCTCGAAGAGGAATCATCCACGGACGTCCTCGACTTGGTCCTGCCTCAATCAGACTCCGGGATCAGCCGTGGCACCAACGGCAAGCAGCTGAAATTCCCTGGGATGGCCAGAACTAGAGCGCAGGGTCCCTGTTCCAGAGATCGCCCCAGCCGGTGACGATGTCGGGACCACCCACAAAAATTCACAGGCTTTCTTGGGTCTGTCAGCGACGTTTCGACGCTGGTTTCGACGACTTCCTAGTTCGGAGTAGTGCGTGGCAGCGTCTACATCAACCCCCTGTCTGAGTATTCCAGATTGGGGCAGATCATTCGGCACTAGCTAGTTCACCACCCCACCCCGCCTGGCCGGCTTAACGCCCCTCCCTGCGTGGAGGTAGTTTTGGTTGTAAATCAAGTTAATCCCCACCCCAAGATCCCCCTCCTGCGTGAGGTGTAGTGAGTGTACTAGCAGGTCGCCATCCGAAGCTACATCGGCGTGGCATGCGGGTGCATACCCACGCCTTCCCGCTCGCCATCGTCTCCGGCCGGGATCGGCGTCTTCACGCTGATCAGGTGAGCTTCTAGCCCTCTCTCTCCTTGCTGGTTCAACTCTACTTATTTTTGTATTGTTTCTAAGTTGCCCGTCGGCGGTGAGGTGAGCGCCCGATCTCAAATTGCCATCTAATTGAGTGCCCCGCGGAGCGAGTTGTGAGAGAGCCACTACATCCCACGCCCTTGGCGTGTTGGCCGCCCACGGAATTGGGCATCCCAGGCCCTTAGGGGGTTCAGCCCAAGCTGGTCAAATCCCCGGAAGGGAAAGGTCCAACCTCGGACCCTCACCACTATCGCCGGTCCACCTGCGGACCCGGGTGTGCGCGACGCGGGTGAACCCGCTTGAGTGGGTCCGCCGTTCGGTTCGATTGCTTGCAAATCTAGGTCCGAGGGGTCGTGTCACATCACTCCGGGCTTATGTCCACCAATTTAAATCGGAAGCCCTCAAAATTCCCAGGCTGGATGTGGCCTTGGCCACGACCGCTCTGACCGGGGGCACCCGGGACGAGAACCTCCGCTGCGAACTTGTCCTCCACCCTCCCTCGACCCTTGCCGAGCTAGTGACTCTGGCACTGCGCCACGCCGAGTGCGAAGAAGTACTCAGCGCCTACCGAGACACAACCGGCTCGGGTCGGGAGGGGGACAAGAAGCGAGCCTCCGAGCCAAACCCTGGCTCGGGCAAGAAGCGCGATCGGGAAGGAGAGCGCAAGAGGAAGTATGAGCGGTACACCCCGCTGACCGCACCAGTCTACGAGATCTACGAAGACATCAAAGACTCGGGACTCCTCCGCCGGCCCGAACCGATGAGATCGAAGAACCGCAAGCGCGACAGGCATTGCCTGTTCCACGGCGACCACGGGCACCATACCGGCGACTGCCACCAGCTCCAGGACGAGATCGAGCGTCTCATCCGTCAGGGGCACCTGGCCCGATTTTCAGTTGGGCGCAAAGAAGACCGGGACGCCGCCGAGGAGATCGACAACGCCCCCCGAGGGGTCCACATCAACGTCATCTCCGGAGGAACGGCGTCGGGCGGCGACACCAGCCGAGGAAGGAAGCGTCATGCTGAGCGGGCCAGTCAGGTCTTAGAACCCTCCAGCGGCCCGCCGAAGGAGCCCCAGGTCATAGTCTTCTCCGACCAAGACCTGGAAGGGCTGAAGACCCCGCATGATGATGCCCTCGTTATCTCGGCCACAATAAACCATTGTAACATAGATAGAATTCTGGTTGACAATGGGAGCGCCCCCGATGTATTATCTTACGACTGTTTCCTTAAGATGGGGGAAGACCCATCCAAGCTCCGCCCGATCCGAACACCCCTTTGCGGGTTTAACGGCCTAGCCACCTACCCCGAGGGAGCCCTAAGCCTGCCGATCACCATCGGCACCCCACCCAAAACCGTTACGATCATGGTGGACTTCATAGTGATTAAGGGTATGATAGCGTACAACGCCATTTTCGGCCGGAAAATCCTCAGCCGGATAAAGGCCGTACCATCTACCTATCACCAGAAAATGAAGTTTCCCACCAAAAACGGGTTGGGGGAAGTCCGAGGTAACCAGGCCACGGCCAGAAGGTGCTACAACATCTCGGTGGAAGCCTCAAGGCCGGACGGGGGAGACAAGGGCCCCAAGGGAATCGAAGGGAAGACCGTAACCGCCGAGCCTGGTGGCGAATTGCTAACAGTATTCCTAAACAATGACCCGGCCCTCGGAGTAAGGATCGGAGCCGACCTACCACCCATGGAACAGCAGCAATACAAGAAATTCCTTTCTGAGTACGTTCAGGTCTTCACTTGGTCCGATGATCAACTCCCTGGCATACCAGAGAAGACCGTGATGCACAAGCTCAGCCTCGACCCTACCGTGAGGCCCGTACAACAAAGGAGAAGGAAGCATGCACCCGAGAAACAGGCGATCATCAAGGTGCAGGTCACCAAGGGACAAGAGACAGGCCTCTTCAGACCAGTCATGTACCCTACGTGGCTAGCCAATGTCCTCCTGGTGCCAAAAACTACAGGCAAATGGCGAATGTGCGTGGACTTCACCGATCTGAATAAGGCTACCCCCAAGGACTGCTATCCGCTACCGAGCATCGACCAATTGGTTGATTCAACCTCGGGCAATGAGATACTCAATTTTCTGGATGCCTATTCAGGTTATCACCAGATCAGAATGAACCCAGAAGATGTCGAGAAGACCGCCTTCATCACCGACTGTGGCGTGTACTGCTACACCCGGATGCCTTTCGGGTTGAAGAACGCCGGAGCCACATATCAGCGACTGGTAAATCACATGTTCGAGGGACAGCTGGGTCGGAATGTCGAGGCTTACATTGACGACATGCTCGTCAAGACCCCCAAGGTCCAAGACCACTTCACCGACCTTGCCGAAAACTTCGGCACCCTCCTGAAGTACAACATGAAGCTCAACCCCGCCAAGTGCGCCTTTGGAGTAAAATCCGGGAAGTTCCTGGGTTTCCTGGTCACTCAGCGCGGGATCGAAGCCAACCCCGACAAAGTCCAGGCCATCCTGGACATGCGCCCGCCCACATGCATCAAAGACGTTCAGCGTCTGGCAGGGCGTGTGGCCGCTCTCAGTCGCTTCCTGTCCCGTGCGGCCGAACGATGCTTGCCCTTCTTCAAACTGATGAGGGGACCCAAGCTAGCGTCTGCTACGTTCGCATGGGATGAGGAGTGCCAGACAGCGTTCACCGAGCTTAAAAAGTTCCTGGCTTCGCCACCAGTGCTCTCCAAGCCCGCCCCAGGCGAAGTCCTGCTGCTCTACCTCTCGGCGACGCCATCCACCGTCAGCTCGGTCCTAGTCAGAAATGACTCAGGAATCGAAAGACCAGTCTACTACACTAGCAAGGTGCTCAATGAGGCTGAACGGAGGTACCCCGCAACCGAGAAACTCGTGCTAGCGTTGGTTACCTCCGCAAGGCGCCTCCGCCCCTACTTCCAGGGGCACCCCATCACCGTGCTAACCGGCGAGCCATTGAAGAAGATTCTGGCCCACCCCGAGGCCTCAGGGTGACTCGTCAGATGGGCCATTATGCTCGGGACCTACGACATCTCGTACCGGCCGTGATCAGCAATCAAAGGCCAAGCGCTCGCCGACTTCATTGCCGAAAGCACAGGCCTCCGACCACGACCGGGCCAACCTGGGAACTGTTCGTCGATGGATCGTCCAATTCTGCAGGCAGCGGTGCGGGGATACTCCTGAGGTCCCCCGAAGGGATAGAGCCACAGTACGCCTTGAAATTCAACTTTCAGGCATCCAACAACGCTTCTGAGTACGAGGCCCTTATCTCGGGAGCGCGCATGGCCCGACGGCTGGGGGTCGAGCGAGTCAGGATCCACACCGACTCTCAACTAGTCGCAGGTCTGGTCAACGGCGAGTATGAAGCTCGGGAGGCACCCATGATCAAATACCTTCAGTTGGTCCGGAGCCTGGCCCAACAGTTCGAGGAATTTGGGGTAGTCCGGATAGCTCGGGAGCAAAACTCTCAGGCGGACGCCCTCTCTCGATTGGCCTCCTCCCTAGACCCGGAAGGTACACGATCGGTCCTCCTAGAAGAGCTAGAGTGCCCGAGCATTGACACGGAGCTCCTCGCTGTTGACTCGGCCACTCTAAGTGACTGGCGCTCCCCCTACCTGTCCTAGCTACAAGACTCCCAAGGGCCCTCCGACCCTCAAGAAGCCCGCCGAATGAAGTATCAAGCTCGGCGCTTTGTCGTCTTCGACAACACTCTCTATCGAAGATCATTCTCCGGTCCCCTCCTGAAGTGCCTCGGTCCCGACGAGGCAAGCTGAGCCATCCAAGAGATTCATGAAGGCCTATGCGGAGCGCACTCAGGGGCAAGGTCGCTGGCCAGAATCCTGTTACGACAGGGGTACTGGTGGCCCACCCTGCAGTGCGACTGCTCGGCCTATGTTCAACAGTGTGACCGATGCCAGCGGTTCGACCACTTGGTCCATCAGCCGGCTACGGAACTTGTCACCCTAGCTGAGCCTTACCCTTTCGCTCGGTGGGGAATCGATATCCTTGGGCCATTCCCAACAGTCCAGTCCCAGAAGAAGTTCATCATCGTCGCCATCGACTACTTCACCAAGTGGATCGAGGCCGAGGCTACGGCGAGGATCACCGAGACAGTCGTTTGGGGCTTTGTTTGGAAATCGATCATTTGTCGCTTTGGCATCCCCCGAGTGATAGTAAGCGATAACGGTCGGCAATTTGACTCTCGGTACTTTCGAGATAGATGCGCCGACCTAAATATCCGCAACCACTTCACTTCGGTCGCCCACCCTCAGGCCAACGGGCTGGTTGAAAATGCCAACAAGACCATCTTGAAAGGCATAAAAACCAGACTCGGCAAGGCTAAGGGTAGCTGGCTCGAGGAATTGCCTAGCGTATTATGGTCACACCGAACAACCCCCAGGACGGCAACCGGTGAAAGCCCTTTTCAGTTGATTTATGGCACCGAAGCCGTCGTTCCATTGGAGATCGCCAATCCGTCTCTCTGAGTGATCAGCTTCTCACTCGAGGCAAACGGGCAAAAATTGCTCAAGAACCTCGACCTAGCAGACGAACTCCGAGAGATCGCGAACGTCCGGGCAACGGAGTACCAGTGCCGCCTCACTCGATACTACAACGCCAAGGTCCGGGATAGACGTTTCCAACCGGGGGACTTCGTCCTCAGGAAAGCCGAAGCCTCTCGACCACTAGAGGCGGCGGGCAAGCTATCCCCCATCTGGGAAGGCCCCTACCGAGTGGTCGAGACGCTCGGAAAAGGTGCGTACAGGTTAGCGACAATGGAAGGGGAACCTATTCCTCGGACATGGAACGTAGCCGCACTATGCAAATTCTATTTTTGAAATTATACAGCAAGATGAACGGAATAAATCCCTTTTTCTTTTCATTCCAAACCATTGGTACATCAGATAGGCAAATGCCAGTACATCACATAGCAAAAAGCAAAAATCCATCTAACTCCGCCTCAAGGGGTCATCGCTCGGCTGACTCGGTCTTGATCTCCCCGCGTCCAGCCACTGACTCTGCCTCGTGCGGAAACTGGCTCGGGCAAGAGGTGGTCAAGCCAGTTGCCTCGGGTGGCCCGTGACAAAGGTGACAAAGGGATTGCAGGAGGAAGGCCACTTTAAACGTTGAGGAAGGCTACCTCCCAAGTTGGCAACAACCAGGAAAAAGGAGCGCCGTGAAGGCCTCCCCCCTTCCAAACTGCCAACTCCTTGGAAGGAAGGAGAGAGCAAGCAGCCCCCGAAGAGTGAAAGAAATAAAGAGCAGAAGAGGGAGAAAGAGGCTGCAGACGGAGGAAGGCTTCGGTGAGGAGGGAGGTTGATACGCCTCCTCCCCTCACACGGAGGGAAGTAACGGCGGGCTCCCCTGATGCCCCCATCCGTCCTCCACCTCGGCGTCCACCCGAAAGCCACGCTGGAACTGAGAAAGGGCAAGAACCGTGCTTTCACACATCGAAGCCCTCTCCAGATCTGCGCAGCGACCGTCGGACCCGTCTCGTGCATGCGCGGCGACCGTGGGATCCGTTCAACATTACAGGGCAGCAGGAGCTCGCCGTTACTTCCCTCCGTGTGAGGGGAGGAGGTGTATCAAGCTCCCTCCTCACCGAAGCCTTCCTCCGTCTGCAGCCTCTTTCTCCCTCTTCTGCTCTTCATTTCTTTAACTCTTTGGGGGCTGCCCCGTCGTCGGCGGCGTCACCCTCCGAAGGATCCTCCATGCTCCGAATACAAGGGCACAACGCACAGTGAAGAGGAAGGAGCGAGGAAAGATTGTTAGAGAAAATCCCAAGCAGTGAAGAGGAAAGGGTGCCTTTCGGTCCTTCTTATAGGCCAAAGGAGGCTACACGCCTTAAATGACCCCCCCTCCTCGGAAACACGCCAAAGGATTTCTCCCCTAAACAGTCACCTCAAACTCCTCGTCCCCCGCCCTAGCGGGATTCACGAAGTGGCCTGACATTCAAAGCATGAGGAAACGGAAAGACGCCCCGTCAAAAGCCTACCAAAACTGCATGCGAAAACCACGCAGGGCATATCGGCACCTCCCAACCACTCAAGATCCGCCAACCAAATCACGGCAAGGATGGTACTCAAACAGAGCAAGTCATTTATTATCACACCAAAAGGAAACCCTCTACAAAGAGAGAAGAAAGACAAAAAGGGAAGGAGGCAAAGTACATCATGCCTCGGGCCCACTTTGACATTCGGGAACGGCGGAAGGAGACGCGTCACCCCCGGCGCCTTCGGTGATGGCCGGCTCGGACACTGACCTCGCCTGTGCGAGAACTGTCTCGGTCGTGAGCCCTCTCGAAACGCCCGGAGTCGGTGACCCCGATGGAGGCGACACCTCCGAATCTCCCCCGCCCGACGAGGAAGAGCCGAAAATCGACTCATCTGAGTCATAACACTGGCCGATAGGGAACTCGATCGCAGAGTTTTGCTCATCGGCGTAGTCCACCGCCCGGCGATAGCCTTGCTTGAACCCCTTTCGAGCACCCCGGCGTAATGCTACCTCGTAGTAGGGTAGGGCGGCTTTCATCAGGTCGGCCGAGTAAGCATCCGAGCTCCTGTAACGCTCGATTGTCTCCGCCTCGACCTGCCCCGCCCTTCCGACAAGCTCGACCCGAGCCCGCTCCGCCTCGGCCGCGTGCTCCTCTGCCCGGGCCCGGTCCGCCTCAGCCTCAGCTCGGAGACGCTCCGCCACCTCCGCCCGATCTAGCAACTCGGCGCGTTCGAGCTCCCAGCGGTTGTCTAGCTTGAGGCGACGCAGACGCTCCTCCTTAAGGAATCGGCTTGTCCTCTCGAGAGACTCTCGGGTCTTGGCGAGCTGTTCGGCTAGCACCCCGGCTTCCAGTCGGCTCGCCAAAGCGCCACCTCCCAGAACGCGGAGAACTCCTGCCGGAGCCCCTCATGCTCCCCCTTGAGTCGGGCCAGTTTCCTCTCGCAGCCCCCAAGGGTCCAGGCAAGTTCCGACCGCTCCGCCTCCGTCCGGGCGTGCGCCTCCGCCATCAAAGCCGCCGACCGAGCTATGACCAGGCCGCCCTCCATCAAGACATCCAGGATCCCGGGGGGGGAGGGGGGTATTGCGCCTTTCTCTCCCCTTCATCCTTGCGGCAATCGACCGGCAGACTCGATACAGGTCGCCCGTAATGCCGAGCCTTTCCAAGGGCTCCGACAGAGGGGACCGCTCCGCCCGGGGCACCCCGCCAGAATACTCCGCTCGAGTGACGGAACCAACTGCCTCTCGCGCCACGGTCGGTTGGGGTTGCGACGCCTCCCCGGGCGAACCCCCAACCTCGACCGGCACCGTGGGACCGACCGCACCGGGAGCTCCAAACACCTGGGGCTGCAACGCCCTAGCGGGCGAACCCCCAGCCCTGCCTGTCTCGGCCCGCACCTCTCCGACCGAGACATCCCCGCCTTCGGCCAATCCCCCGGCCTCGGTGCCAGCTACTTCGACATCGGCCCCCTCTGCCTCCGTGGGGGGGAGAGCCGACCCATTGCCGCCCTCTGATGGGCCCCCGGTCTCCTCGGCCCCCTCTCGCCTGGCAGGTGGGGGAGCTGGCCCCAAGGGGTCGGCCCCATCTTGCCCCCGAGAGGGGAGCGCCGCCGAGCCGGAGTCGCCCCCGGAGGTAGGTGGAAGACCGGCCTTCTTGGCCTGTTTCTTGGCCTTCACGGCCTCCCGCAGCTTTCCCGCCATGGGATCCTTGCGCTTTGCACCAGTCGGCCGTGAAGACCCCGCGGGAGCCACCCCCTTGCCCTTATCTCAGGCTTGGGCGCAACTCACAGAAGCATATGGTTCATTGGCCGCCGAGTCATCTCCCAGATCAATGACCTCAGCAGTTTCCTCCAGAGGTTCCCGCCTAATGTCTGACACAAAGGGAGAAGACCCGGTCAGGAGAAAAAAGTAACTACCATCCCAGGAGAAGAGCCTCGAGAGCGGTACCTTTCGACGTCAACCGCGTAAGCAAGCACCGTTCGATGTTCTCCGGCGTCACCAGCTCCTCGGTCGACTGACGGTTACCCAGCAGACGAGCGGCCTGCCGCTCCACGTGGGGAGGGAACTCCTCTGGGCGAGGGGGGAGATTCGGATGAAAATTGGGTGAGATCGGACATCTCCAAAACTCGTCCGTCGCCTCCGCCTTCACCCAAAAGAATTGGGTCTTCCACCCCTTGTGCGAGGAGTCCTTCGCAGCGAGGGAGATGCAACTCCTGTTCCTCCTTGCCTGGATGAAGTAAAAGCCCTTCCTCGCCGACGGGTGCGCTTTCAACTCGAAAAAATAATGAAAGAGGTCCAAGGAAGGAAAAATGTCGTGCTGACGACAGAGAATCCGAAAGGCGGAAAGAAGGAGATATGAGTTGGCCACCAACTGAATAGACGCCAACTGGAAAAACTCGAGAAGCTGGAGTACAAGAGGCTCGAAGGGAAGGCGGAACCCACTCTTCCAGGCCAGAAGGAAAGTGCAAATGTGCCCCGTACGGCTGTCCAGACTCGTCTCATACGGGGCGGCGGCAGCAAAGCTGTACCTGAGAGACAATCGAAAGCGATGCTCCAGCTTCCTCACCTCGGCCTCCCCCAACTCACTACAGTTGGAGACGGGCTCCCGCCTCACCTGCCTGATTTCCAGAGGCAGACCAGCCATCAAGCCGGAAGATGATCCCTCGTGCGAGCTCGAAGACTCCGGAGGGGAAGGAAGTTGCCGGACCGCCTCTGCGGTTATCCTCGCCAACTCCTCAAACGCCGCCGCAAGGCTCTGCGCCTCCACTGTGCCCTCACGGTGCATCAAGGAGCCCCAGAAACAAAGAAACTAAGGAAAGCCCAAAACCCTGAGAAGTCTAGAACGACGAACAACGCCCAACGCCTATAAAACCCTAGAGGGAGGTGGCGCGTCGTTCCGTGCTCCGAGAAAAGGGGGGCCCCTTCAGTTCAAATCCGTCAGGATCATCATTACGGGCCCAGGCGACCACTATACGTGGCTCCATCACGCCAACAGAATTCCGCCCACCTGAGCCACGCCGGTCCAAAGCCTCAAAAACTACTCGACCGAGCCTCCATGGCTCGGGAGTAGGAGGGGGACAAGTGGAGAGGGGGATTTCTGTAGCCCACCCAAAGAGCAGCCCAACTAGACCCAACAGGGTCCAACGAGGCAAGCCCACCCGGGTGACAGCCCACAGGGCCCACTCAGGGAAGAAAAGCCCAATAAGCAAACACTCGAGGAACCAACTCTCCCCGGTGGCCTCTAGGCTCGGAGGGCCCGAGTGATGGTCAGGTCATAAGGAAGGTCCGGCCCAAGCCGTTTCCCCACCCGGGAGAGACAGGCATTAGCCGACCTATCCGACCCCTCTTCCACTGAGCTATGCTCATCACCCGGACAGGGGGGGCGTTTCAGAAGCTCGGCCAGACCAAACATCATCCGTTCAAGAGTCCCCAACGGATAGGGGAGCCAGGAAACCGCCGGACTTCAAGGCGATAACGTCCCCACGATAAGGCCATGAAAGCCCACGTCAAGGATGTAACTCCCGCCGGAGACCCCTCAGCTTGCTGGACTCCTGAAGGCGGCACACTATTTAAACCAGGGCTACCCTCCGACGGAAGAAGAGAGCCATCCAGGTACTCATAGACCCAAGCTCCTGAGCAATCCGCTTCACCCTCTGGTGGAGAGGAATCTCGCGCGCTAGCTTCTCTCCTCCCCATTATTGCTTCCACCATAGCTGTACTGACTTAGCCATCGGAGGGTTTTACCCCAGGGAAGCCCCCTGGGCCATCTGATACGTTTCCCTGTCTTGCAGTTCATCTTCAGGTGATCCACAGCCCGCTCAGGATACAAGCGCGAGATTTCGCCTCTTCAGCAAGTACTTTATGAATTTATGTGGATCTTTATTCACGTCTCGTGGATTTTCACTTATTTATAAAGAAAGTACTCCCAGTGCAATGCGACACCAGTAGCATCATATCCCATGGTTTACAGTATATTTTTGACAATCAGCCGAGGGGACTAACATAGAGCCCTTGAACATAATCAGTGCTCGAACTGCATCTTCAAGTATAAGTCAAGCCACTTCCACGATTATAACAATAATGTGGACAATAATGTACAAGTTCAACAATAATTCCATGATAAGGTAACCAAGGTATAGAACGTACCAATATTTGATCATGAGAATTCAAGAAATGCATTAATAACTAGGTAATGCCACGGAAAGAATTTGACAGCATAACGGTACATTCTTCATTTCCATGATTCAAGTATAACTTGCTTAAACATCATTTAGGCTCCAGATAATCCTAAGATCATCTAAGAATTCAAGAAAACCAATCCCAAAGGTCAAACCTCGGGTTAGATACAATCAGGAACCAAGCGGTCTATTACTGGACCGTTTCCTGAGCCAAGCGATCTAGTGCAGGACCGTTTCATGACATAAAGACATCGACGCAGTAAAACCATCTGGAGATTTAGCGATCTAGCGGATGGCCATTTAGTATCCCGTAGCGGTCTAATACAGGGCCGCTTACAAAATCAAACGATCGTCCATAGGGCCGCTAAGGTCCAGAATACATAAAACACCGGTAAAGTGCTTTCTAGATAATGGGCTTTAATGGTACAACCAGCTCGGCGTCCTAGTGGGAATCCCAGACTCGCGGAGTCTTTTGGAGGCCTTGAAATAAGATTTCCTAGTCCGTTGGAAGGAATATCTAATGGAGAGGTTATCAAGTCCAAGATTGTGTACTTAATGTGTAAAAGTGTAACTAATGACAACATACCGGGATATGTGCCATGTGCTTAAGAAAATGACTCGAGATAGTAGTAACAGCGATCAAATCAAGACTAGTCAACAAATCATATAAATTTAAGTTTATTACAAAAGTATATGATTTGGTCATGAAAATAACATAAGTTTAAAAATAACTCTAATGTGCATAAAGTGTTAACATAACTAGGTATATGAAAATATTACTTGAACAAGAGTAAAACCTATTTAACTAGGCTTAACATACATTAAATTGGGCAAATCTGCAATATGTTTCAGATTTAACAATATTATAGAAATCAGAAAATGCAAACGGTCTAGTGTAGGACCGTTTCACTGGGCCAAAATGGTCTATCGCTCGACCGCTAGGGTTTCTGGCGGTATACAGGAAGACCATTTCTTCCTATATTACAGATAACTCAATAATAAAAAGATAAAATACTAATCTAAGGCATACCATGCATGGAAATCAACATGAATAAACTTCTATAGCATGATAGAACTAGTATAGGCCAACAATATGTGTGGGTTTATGTAATAAACAAGAAAATTTCCTTTTTACTCCATTAGGGCTAGTTCATGCATGAATACTATATTAGATGCATAGTCCTAATGAAAACATATAATTCTCGATGTCCAATGCATGAAATTGACTGGAAACAGAGGACTTTTATCCCTAATGTCATGTTTAAGCCGTTCATGAGATAACCTACCGATGTGACACGACCTCGGACCTAATGCAAGCAAGCACAATCGCATTCAAAACGGGCCAAGTTGGGCCACCGCTCTATCGTCACTCACCCAAGCCCGGGGTGACTTGGCAATGCCAAGGGGAGGATGTGGGGTTGGGCCCTTGCTGGTAGAGGGCCAGCAAGGCCAAGAATGATTCGCAATGGGTATGGGTACCCAAATCAAGGGCGCCGACAAAGTGCCAACGGCAACGGTTACAATATTCCCACGGTGATCACTCAAGTTTATGGGGCTTGAGGATCGGGCTCTCACTCGCATAACCAGCGGAATTAAGAACTAATATTGAAAGACAAGCACTAATTGGAGTGAAGGTTTGAGCACTTACTCGACCGGTTTGAAGAAACCGGTCCCGGTCGGAGACGAGGGCGAGCGGGGAGGCGAGTGGATCCCCACACGCCGCTGCGGTGTCGCTTGACCTGCCCAAATAAAGTACACCACTACACCTCTCGCAGGAGGGGGAACTTGGGGTGGGGGTTATTGATATTACATCAATACTACCTCCACGCAGAGAGGGGCCTTCAGCCGGCCAAGTGGGGTGGGGAAACCAAAGCAAAGAACGTGGAACAAGGGGGGACGCCGAATCTGCCTGCTGTCTACGAACCAAGATAGAGGGTCGGTGTTGCTGCTGTAGATATTGCTCAGGAAGTTTTCTGATGGCGAGACCGGCGGAGAAATCTTCGTAACAGGAAGGGGAATGCCTCAGAATTTTTGTAATTTCTTCTGGAGTCGCTGTAGGTCGGGGCAGGAGCTTGAACAGAGCCTCTGTTTCTCGGACTAGCAGGGGTAGGTCACCAATAGTAGGATGCAGAGGCTGTCCTGGCCGCTCCTGAACTCCAAATTTGATGTCGTCAGCGCCGTTAGAACCGTGGGTGAGTACTCTTTGCAGCAAAAGAAACGGGGACACCAGAAGAGGTCGGAGACAATCTGTGGAACCAGAAGAGTGAGGAGGGGTTGGTGCAGACTGTAGAAGGTAGAACCGCACGTTCGGGGGAGAAAATTGGTAACTTTTGCTCCCGGATTATGAATGAACTTCTGCTTCTTTAATCTGAAGCTAGATAGGCCAAAGAGGAACTTTGAAGAAGAACTTGAAGACTGATTCCTTCAGGGTCCGTTGTGGCAGAGCTTCTAAACTGGTTCAGGTCCTTAGCCGAGGCAGAACCGCGCAGCTGTGGAAGAATGGACCTCCAGGATGGCTCGGAGATTGGAAGAAGACGAAACCACTTCGGTTGCGAAGGCGACTGGCAGACGCTTCTGACGATGGCTCTTGGGTCTTCAAACTTGTCCGGAGGTGATCGTGGTGGCCGCTGCAAGCTGCTGCTCTGCTGTAGATCTTCATATGAGAGCTGTAGGTTGATGATGATGGGGGGGAATGAGGTATATGGGAGGGGAAATGGGGGTGGATGAGTGTGGGGAAAGCCCGGGCTGTGAGGGGGTCTAGGAGGGGGTGTTCTAAGGTGGGGGAAGGGAAGAATGGGGTCTGAAAGGGGGTCTAACAGGTGGTGGAAGGAGGAGCTACGAATTTGGGAAGGTGGGTGAGAGAAGAAGGTGAGGGGGGGCACAAGTGAGTGGAGGGAAGGGTGGATTTCAAATTCAAATATGCTTTGGAAGTTGTGGGGTTGTGTGGGGAAGGGGTTGATTGTGTTAGAATGGGGAAAGTGGTGTTGGAATGTGGAGGATGGTGTTGGAATGGTGAGGGATCTCCTTGGGACTAGGGGGTGGAGTAATGGAGGCCATGGGGAAGTGGAGGGCTTTAATGATGGTAGGTGGGGGTTGAGGTGGTTGGGAAAGGAGGAGAGAGATGAAAATTTAAAATTGGGTGTTGAGGAGAGAGAAAGTGGAGTGAAAAAGAGGGATTAGGAGAGGGAAGGGTGGAGAATCTCTCCCCTAGGGTTTCTCACCCAAAAAATGTTAGAATCACTCCACTAAACTAAGCTTTGGATACTCAAATGGCATTTTTCATTGATTCATTCATTAAGTTGAAATGGGGGGAATGTGGTCCTATATATAGGAAACCCACATTTCTACAAAAGTCCCTTACAAAAGACTCAATAACAAATAACCGAAGGGGTAGGGGGGGCTCATGGGCCAAGCCCGAAGAATTGGGCCCAATAGCACATTACACAATCTAATGACACTCAAACTTAGGAAAATAAATGCAAGACCTAGGAACATGACTCAAATAAAAGGGAAAATACATCAAATGACTCAAATAAAATTACATAGGACTCAAAATTAAATGACTAAACCATGCCGGATGCAACCGGGGTGAGGAGACGAACGGTAAACGTGGGCATGGGAGGTGATGTCCCCATCATACTCCCGGGGTGCGGAGAACTCGACTCTGTCGAGTAAGTGTCCTTCCCTCCTTGGAGGGTGTAGAAGTGGTACCGCCCTCAAGTCTCCCGAACGAGACCGATCCATCCACCTGCCGAGATAGCGCTCATATACCTTGCTCCGAGTGGTAGTGACTTGTTCATCCAATATTTATTCAATTTGTTCACGCTGGGCTGGTGGTTTATCATCATGGGTGGGTGCTCTCTCAAGGGAAGAAGTAGGCTCAATCTCCTCACTAGGTACCACCGTGGGTCCCTTATATGGCACTAGGTCAGTAACATTGAATGTGAGACTTATTCCATACTCCTCATGGAGATCTAACTCGTTGGCATTTGCACCTATGCGCCTCAAGACTTGGAAGGGACTAGCCCCATGTGGCCTCAGTTTAGAGTTGGCTCCCGGGGAGAGCCTCTCCATCCTTACCATCACAAGGTCACCCACTTGGAATTCTTGGTGATGCCGATGAGAGTCGGCCAGCCTTTTATAAGCCTCATTCTTTTTGCTGATGTGCTTGCAAAGGTTTTCATGGAATTTTGTGAATGCTATCCTTTTAGTGGTTATGGGTGGACCTGGACAACCATAGATGGACATATCCTGCCATGATGCCAGATGGACCATGATGAACCTTGGTGGGCCGGTGCAACCATTTGTGGACTTATCATGCAATGTTGTCATGTAGACTTTGGTGGGCCTAGGTGGGCCGGGGCAACCGTAGGTGAACCTATCATGTAAAGTGGTGATGAATGTGGGGGGGCCCGGACATCCGTAGATGCTTTTGACATGCTTAAGATCCATGATGAATGAAGGAGGACCATGACATCCGAATGTGGCCCACTCATGCTTTCTACTTGACATGTGAGTGATATGAATGAATGGACCCAACATAGTGTTCATGCCAAGGGGTGTGGAAAGCCTAGACACATGCATGCTTTTCCCAAAAGTGACTTCCATGTGTATAGGTGTGGGACAACCTTTGAACTCCCATTGGAAAGGATCGAATGGATCTAAGAAGGTGGTCATCATGGGGTGGGGCACCACCTTATTCCCTAGGGATATATGGTCCAAGGTTATGACTCCCAAGGTGCAGCCCGGGTCATGGATGAGGTGGGTTTGGCCCAATATGGTGAGTGAGGGTAGGACAGGGTGGGTGGTTGGTAAGATGGTTGGGTCATATGAGTCCCTTGACTCCTATTGGAAGGGATCATATGGATCGTAAAATAGGTCACTTAGGGGGAGGAACTCCATGTCCTCAAGATCCTTAAAAGGTGTTAAGTCATCCTTCCCTATGATAGTTGGGCCAATGTTCTTGACAAGTGGGTCGGCCATGAGTGGAGGGCTTGGCTTTCTACCTGAGATAAGAAGCTCTAAATCGAGGAGAAGGTTGGGCTCATCTGGTGTAGGGAGGAATAGAAGGAGGTCGCTAGTGTAGCAACCATTGGTGCAAACCGAGGTGATAGACCCAATGCATAGGTGTAGGAGGCTAAGGCTCCTAGGTTGTTCGGCCATAGGAGTCAACATGCTAGTGAACTCAATTTGCCATGCTAAGCCCCTAAGAAAATCCTCTAAGGTCTCCACTTGATAGGATGCTTGGATTGTGGTGTGATAGGAGAAGATGGGCACTAGGGGAAAATTTTGTTCTATGGGAGGGCAAACATGGGTCGAGGTCTCTCTAATTAGGCTCTTCCTTAGCCACCTAACAAGGGACTCTTCTAAGATGAATTCGGCCTTATCTAGAGGGGGTGGTGTAGGGTGAAGATCCTTGTGCGATGCTTCCTCTTCAATTGGGACATGGGTGCTCTCTATGGAGGGGATAGGTTCCCGAGGGATATTTGTCTTCATGTGGCAAAGCGGGTGGACTACTTCTTCCAAAACTAATGGAGTGGGAAGGTTCTTTGATGGTAGGGTGATGATGGCCAGAGTATGGTGCACCCGGGGTGGTGAACGAGGGTGGGATTCCCGTGGGTGGGAGAATAAAAGGTTGTTGAATTTAAAGGTTCCCGAAAGGTGTGGCGGACGCACAAGGCAAGTCCGACGTGTTGGGTCGATGTTGGCATTCTTTTCATCTAACCATTTCTTACCTAGGATTACACATGGACCTGCCAATGTTCCCTTTTGACACCAAGCCCCATCCAAATACTTAATCTTGCCGAACCATTTATGGAATTCAATAAAGACTTGGTCTCCATTGTGCACAATTTGTCCGGTCCTACTAAGAGAGGTAACGATATCGGGGGACACCCAATTTTCAGATTCTGGGTCAATGAAATCAATTTCTACGGGCTTTCCATTAGGTAAGCATGCATGGGATATGATTGGGAGAGGAGCCATGTGACCCAAGACTCAATGTTAACAATGATGTGTTGACAATGCACGGTTCGGACAAGAATGTAAGCATGCCCTAGGACTTGACTTGTAGAGACAAGTCAAAGACTTGCTCTGATACCACTTGATGTGACATGACCTCGGACCTAATGCAAGCAAGCACAATCGCATTCAAAACGGGCCAAGTTGGTCCACCGCTCTATCGTCACTCACCCAAGCCTGGGGTGACTTGGCAATGCCAAGGGGAGGATGTGGGGTTGGGCCCTTGCTGGTAGAGGTCCAGCAAGGCCAAGAATGATTCCCAATGGGTATGGGTACCCAAATCAAGGGGGCCGACAAAGTGCCAACGGCAACGGTTACAATATTCCCACGGTGATCACTCAAGTTTATGGGGCTTGAGGATCGGGCTCTCACTTGCGTAACCCGCGGAATTAAGAACTAACATTGAAAGACAATCACTAATTGGAGTGAAGGTTTGAGCACTTACTCGACCGGTTTGAAGAAACCGGTCCCGGTCGGAGACGAGGGTGAGCGGGGAGGCGAGTAGATCCCCACACGCCGCTGCGGTGTCGCTTGACCTGCCCAAACAAAGTACACCACTACACCTCTCGCAGGAGGGGGAACTTGGGGTGGGGGTTATTGATATTACATCAATACTACCTCCACGCAGGGAGGGGCCTTCAGCCGGCCAAGTGGGGTGGGGAAACCAAAGCAAAGAACGAGGAACAAGGGGGGACGCCGAATCTACCTGCTGTCTGTGAACCAAGATAGAGGGTCGGTGTTGCTATTGTAGATATTGCTCAGGAAGTTTGCTGATGGCGAGACCGGTGGTGAAATCTTCGTAACAGGAAGGGGAATGCCTCATAATTTTTGTAATTTCTTCTGGAGTCGCTGTAGGTCGGGGCAGGAGCTTGAACAGGGCCTCTGTTTCTCAGACTAGCAGAGGTAGGTCACCAACAGTAGGATGCAGAGGCTGTCCTGGCCGCTCCCGAACTCCAAATTTGATGTTGTCAGCACCGTTAGAACCGTGAGTGAGTACTCTTTGCAGAAAAAGAAACGGGGACACCAGAAGAGGTCGGAGACAATCTTTGAAACCAGAAGAGTGAGGAGGGGTCGGTGCAGACTGTAGAAGGCAGAACCGTGCGTTCGGGGGAGAAAATTGGTAACTTCTGCTCCCAGATGCTGAATGAACTTCTGCTTCTTGAATCTGAAACTAGACAGGCCAAAGAGGAACTTTGAAGAAGAACTTGAAGACTGATTCCTTCAGGGTCCGTCGTGGCAGAGCTTCTAAACTGGTTCAGGTCCTTAGCCAAGGTAGAACCGCGCAGCTGTGGAAGAATGGACCTCCAGGATGGCTCGGAGATCGAAAGAAGATGAAACCACTTCGGTTGCGAAGGCGACTGGCAGACGCTTCCGACGATGGCTCTTGGGTCTTCAAAATCATCCGGAGGTGATCGTGGTGGCCGCTGCAAGTTGCTGCTCTGCTGTAGATCTTCAGTTGAGAGCTGTAGATTGATGATGATGGGGGGGAATGAGGTATATGGGAGGGGAAATGGGGGTGGATGAGTGTGGGGAAAGCCCGGGCTGTGAGGGGGTCTAGGAGGGGGTGTTCTAAGGTGGGGGAAGGGAAGAATGGGGTCTGGAAGGGGGTCTAACAGGTGGTGGGAGGAGGAGCTACGAATTTGGGAAGGTGGGTGAGAGGAGAAGGTGAGGGGGGGCACAAGTGAGTGGAGGGAAGGGTGGATTTCAAATTCAAATATGCTTTGGAAGTTGTGGGGTTGTGTGGGGAAGGGGTTGATTGTGTTGGAATGGGGAAAGTGGTGTTGGAATGTTGAGGATGGTGTTAGAATGGTGAGGGATCTCCTTGGGACTAGGGGGTGGAGTAATGGAGGCCATGGGGAAGTGGAGGGCTTTAATGATGGTAGGTGGGGGTTGAGGTGGTTGGTAAAGGAGGAGAGAGAAGAAAATTCGAAATTGGGTGTTGAGGAGAGAGAAAGTAGAGTGAAAAAGAGGGATTAGGAGAGGGAAGGGTGGGGAATCTCTCCCCTAGGGTTTCTCACCCAAAAAATGTTAGAATCACTCCACTAAACTAAGCTTTGGATACTCAAATGGCATTATTCATTGATTCATTCATTAAGTTGAAATGGGGGGAATGTGGTCCTATATATAGGAAACCCACATTTCTACAAAAGTCCCTTACAAAAGACTCAATAACAAATAACCGAAGGGGTAGGGGGGGCTCATGGGCCAAGCCCGAAGAATTGGGCCCAATAGCACATTACACAATCTAATGACACTCAAACTTAGGAAAATAAATGCAAGACCTAGGAACATGACTCAAATAAAAGGGAAAATACATCAAATGACTCAAATAAAATTACATAGGACTCAAAATTAAATGACTAAACCATGCCGGATGCAACCGGGGTGAGGAGACGAACGGTAAACGTGGGCATGGGAGGTGATGTCCCCATCACCTACCTAAATTAGTGCTCCTAGACTACCAATTTCTGACTGGAAGTAAGCCCTAGTTCTACACGTCCTGTGCTAAACCAGCAACTTCACGCCCTTGTATCTCCTGATTTCTTTGACCTAAAGATGTGAAAGTTTGAGGGTATGAAGAGGGTACTAAAAGGAACAAATTATTTTAAAGAACCTCTATCTAATTACCTCATTTAGGGTTTCCAATATGTAGATCTTTCTGGGTCGGACACACTAATTCTTGAGTTATTTGCACCGAACCAGCGTCTTTGCAGCCTTCTATCTCTTTGTAGGCTTGATCCAGCGTCTTTGTAGGCTTCTATCTCTTTGTAGGCTTGATCTCCTAGAACGAAATTTTGAGAAACGTTAGATCTAACTAAAACGAACAACTTCCTAGAAGAAACTTACCTCAGATTCTTCCTCTTTACCTTAGTTTCACGCGAGCCAAAAGTAAGGGTCGCACACGTTGGTTTTGAGGTCTATTTATAAGTTTAGATAGGGTTTGGAGGATTAGAACGAACTTAGAGTCCCAATTAGGTTTTTAATTCGATCTTCTAGCCTTCTAGACTTATATAATTAGTAGATAGCATCAATCCTAGGTGATTTGGATGTCCAAGTTCCAAGCTTTTCACATTCTCTTCCTTTCACGGAATCTGCAGACCCTAGCGGTCTAATGCTAGACCATTTTCCATTGCTATGCGGTCTCGCGATAGAATGTTTTCGGTCTGGGCGCCGAATTTGATCAGTTTCAAACTCTTTTGGTATTATCCACCTCTTTATCCTACTTATCTCCTTAATTCCATGATTACACTAGTTTTAAGCTTCTAGAATATGGGCCAAGGTCCAAAAATAGTCTTTTTCGGTCAATTGGGATTATTATATGGGCATAATCCTCTTGGATCAATGCAAGGCCAAAATAATTAGATTTAATTAATCATAATTCAATCAATAGCCCATTTAAATGCTTAATAATTATATTTTTAATCTAAAAAATTCTTAGAAAGTTCTCGGGCGTTACACCCTCCCCCACTTAAAAAAGAATTTGTCCCCAAATTCAATGCATGGATTTATGGAGAGTGTACTTACATTCAAATATCTCTGGGAATCTTTTCCGCTTGGCTTCTTTAGTTTCCCATGTTGCTTCATGTGGCCATGATTTGGTCTATTAGATTTTGACTATTGGAATAGTTTTTTTCTGAAGTTGACGTACTTCTCGTTCAATGATCTTGACTGGCTTTTGCTCATATGTCAAGTCCTTTTTAATCTTCAGGTTGTCGTAAGTGATGACATGGAATGGATTAGGTACATACTTCTTGAGCATTGGGACGTGAAACACATCATGAACTTGAGATAGTTGAGGGGGTAAAGCTATTCGATATGCGACTTCACCAACCCTTTCGAGAACTTCAGAGGGGCCAATAAATCTTGGAGTAAGCTTGCCTTTAATACCGAATCTTCGAATACCTCGACCTAGAGAAACCTTAAGAAATACATGGTCTCCTACTTGAAATTCCAGGTCGCGCCTTCGATTATCGGCATATGATTTTTGCCTATCTTGAGCCATTTGGAGCTTCTCCCAAATAAGCTTTATCTTCTCGGTAGTATCCCTAACGATGTCGGGACCAAGAAAATTTCTTTCTCCTACTTCATTCCAGCAAATAGGTGAATGCCAGCTTCTACCATATAGAGCCTCGAATGGTACCATTTGTATACTAGCTTGGTAGCTATTATTGTATGCAAATTCCACTAGAGGTAAATGATCATGCCAACTTCCTCCAAAGTCAATAGCACAAGCCCTGAGCATATCTTCCACCACTTGATTTGTCCTTTCAGTTTGACCATCAGTTTATGGGTGGAACGTAGTGCTAAAATTAAGTCGGGTCCTTAATGAATGTTATAGACCCTTCTAAAATTACGATGTGAACCGAGGATCTCGGTCAGATATAACGGTGACAAGGACACCATGTAGTTTGACAATCTCCTTCATGTATAATGTTGCTAGTACATCCACAGACCATCGAATTTTGATTAGTAGAAAATGTGCTGATTTAGTAAATCGGCCTATGATCACCCATATGCCATCGTGTCCACCTCTTGTCTTAGGTAAACTCATGATGAAATCAATCCATATACTTTCCCATTTCCACTCGGGAATATTTAAGGGGTGTAATTTCCCAGCGGGTCTTAAATGTTCTACTTTTACTTGTTGACAAGTGAGACATCGGGACACAAAATCTGCTATTTCTATTTTCATATTGGGCCACCAAAAGTTTCTTTTCAAATCTTCATACATCTTGGTAGCACCAGGGAGAATAGCATACCTTGATTTGTAAGCTTCTTCCATGATCAATTTCTTAGTGTCATCATGATTCAACACACAAATTTGATCCTTAAATAATAGTCTTCCATCATTTGAGATAGAAAATTCCGGTCTCTGATCAATATTATCCTTAATCTCCATCAATGTGGGGTCATTTTCTTGTAATTTGACTATGTCCTTGATCAATGTAGGTTGAGACCTTGTATTGGCAATCATACCTCCTTCTCCTTCTCTGTCAATATCAAGATTTAAATGAGAAAAATCTTCAATAAGACAAGTTATACCTGTCCTAAGGCTTGCTAGAGTTGCCATTGGTTTCCTGCTAAGAGCGTCAGCTACATCATTCGCTTTCCCAGATGATATTGGATAGTAAAGTCGAAGTCCTTGAGATACTCCAACCATCTATGTTGTCGCATGTTTAATTCCTTCTGGGTGAAGAGGTATTTCAGACTTTTATGATCTGTAAATATGATGAATTTTCCCCCATAAAGGTAATGTCGCCACATTTTAAATGCGAATATAACCACAGCTAGTTCCAGATCATGCACAGGGTAATTTTCTTCGTGACGCTTTAACTGCCTTGATGAATAGCAAATCACATTTCTATTTTGCATAAGGACGCATCCTAAGCCAATGCCAGACGCATCCGTATAGACTTCAAAGCCACCACCCTCTGTCGGTAGCGTTAATATAGGTGCAGTGGTAAGGTGTTCTTAAAGAGTTTGAAAACTCTCTTCGCAATCCTTCGACCATATAAAAGGGTTCTCCTTTCTTGTCAGTCTAGTCAAAGGAATGGCGATCTTTGAGAAATCTTTGATAAATCTCCTGTAATAACCAACCAGACCTAGAAAACTTCTGACTTCAGACACGGTCATCAGCCGGCTCCAATTCTTGACAGCTTCTATTTTAGAATGGTCGACAGCGATTCCTTCTTTTGAAATAATATGGCCAAGGAAAGAGACTTCCTTAAGCCAGAACTCGCACTTACTAAGCTTTGCATAAAGTTTGTGCTCCCTTAGCGTTTGCAAGGCTATTCTTAAGTGCACTTCATGTTCCTCCTTCGTTTTGGAGTATATAAGAATATCATCAATGAAGACGTACAAACTGGTCAAGATAAGGCCTGAAGATATTATTCATGAGTTGCATAAATGCTGCCGGGGCATTGGTTAACCCGAACGGCATTACCACGAATTCATAATGGCCATATATGCTCGGAAAAGTAGTTTTGTGTATGTCTTCATCTTTGATCTTGAGCTGATGATAACATGACCTGAGGTCTATCTTGGAAAAATACTCTGCTCCTAAAATCTGATCAAAGAGTTCATCGATAGGCGACAACATATATTATTCTTAATTGTGAGTTGATTCAGTCGCCGGTAGTCGATACATAGTCTGAAGGATCCATCCTTCTTCTTGACGAATAGAATTGGCGCACCCCAAGGGGATGTGCTAGGTCGAATAAAACCCTTGTCTAATAATTCCTGAAGTTGTTTCTTCAATTCCTTGAGTTCTGTGAGGGACATCCTGTAGGGTGCTATTGAAATAGGTGTTGCTCCGGGAATGAGTTCAATAAAGAAGTTTACTTCCCTTTTGGGTGATAAACCGGGCAAATCTGATGGAAATACATCAGGAAACTCATTCATAATGGGAATATCTTCAAAGACGATCTCCTTGAATCGATAATGATTACGGAAGCAAGAAAAGCTTCACATCCTTGCGAAATAAGTTTGTAAGCGTGAAGAGACGAATTAATGGTAGGATGCTTCCTATATTTGATACCAAGGAAGGAAAACCTTGGAAGACCTGGTTTCCGAAAAGAGATAATCTGGTTGCGGCAATTTATATAGGCGTCGTGGTCTACAAGCCAATCTACAATTGTAGCTCTCCATGTTAAGGCATACGAGATTTGCGGGAAGGTTGTTACCTTCTACCATTACCTCACTATCGGGGTAGTAGGTTGTAAGTTTGATTCCGGGACCTAAAGGTGTAGTGATTGCTAGGTCTGAAGGTAGAGGAACTAATGAAATTTGTAAGGTTTTTACGAAAGTAGTAGATATAAAGGAATGAGAAGCACCAATATCAAATAACACGAATGCAGGATGGGAATAGATTTAGATAGTACCTTCCATTAACCCATCATTCTTGGGCGCTTCTTCATCTTCCATAATAGCATTAAGACAAGCCTGACGCTTACGTCCACCTCTGGAAGATTGTTCCTTCATAAGGGGCAATCCGATATGCGGTGCTCCCGACTGCCACATCATAAACAAGTGCCGAGACGCTTCCAGCACTCTTCGACCGAATTATCAAACTTCTTGCAAAATGTACATGCCGCCATGACTTGCTTCTCTTCTTCTTTGACCTTCTTGTTCTTGTGGCAGCCACTACCAATCCCATTCCAGGATCTCTTCTTGCTATCACGGGATTTGTAAGGTTCCATGATACTAAACTTTCCCTTCTTTTCATGCCGATCAGACCTTTGGCTCGGCTCCTCTCCCTTGCCTTTAAGTTTTTTGACCTTCTCCATGGTCCTTTCACATAGATGCACCCGTTGGACCATCTCCGCATATGTACGGATATTCTGAGACCCAAGTTGTTGAATAAAGCCAGGCCTTAAACCAAACATAAACCGGTTAGCTTTTAATAAGTCAATACTAACCAAGTGAGGAGCATGCGGTGCCAGCCTAGAAAACTAGAGTTCATACTCCGCTACTGACATCATGCCCTAGCATAATGAGGCAATGATGTGACACCACCTTGGGGGTGATAGCCACTAGACTGATACACCTTGGACATAGACTTACAAGCAATCAACCTTGAGTGGTGAACCCACTCTAGCGGACTCACCCGTGTAATGCACTCATGTGCCCGTGGGCAACCCGGTGATGTTGGAGAGGGTCCGGGGCGGGACCTTGACGCTCCAGGGGATTTGGCTAGCTTGAGGCTGAACCCCTAAGGGCCCGGGATGCCCAATTTCACTGGCGGTCAGCACGCCAAAGGCGTGGGTTGTAGGGTCTCTCTCACAACTCACTCCGCGGTGGTCGCTCAATTTGATGACAATTTGGGATCGGGCACTCTCTCACCGTCCGACGGAGCTAAGAAGCAATATTAATTAAGCAAGGAATGCCAACAAAGAGAAGTGACCAGAAGCTCACCTGATCAACGTGAATACACCGATCCCGACCGGAAACGAGGGCGAGCGGGGAGGCATGGGTACGCACCTGCACGCCGCGTCGGTGTAGCTTTGACCTGAAAATTAAAATGTTACACCACTACACATCTCATAGGAGGGGGATCTAGGGGTGGGGACTAATTGAAATTACAAGCAAACACTACCTCCACGTAGGGAGGGGCAGTCAGCCGGCCAGGCGGGGATGGTGAATTAAGCAAAAGCCGAGTAGAAGATGATAGTCGGTTCTGCTAGCTGTCTGGATAGGGAGATAGACAGTCGCTCTCAACTCCGCTACGGGCTCTCCCGAACTCCGTTGTAGGAGAAACCAATGCCAAAACCTCCTAGGTTGGCCCAGGAGGACATCAGAATTATTGGAGAATTTCTTGACGTCATCAGTGGCTGGGGCAGGGTCGGGAACATGACTATTCGGTGCTGGTTCTGGTTGCTCTTAATCTGCTGCTGCTGGAATACGAAGTCACCACGAGCACTCCCGAGCTCCGAATAATGAGGGATCAGAACCTTTGCAACCATGGATGAGTCCTTTTAGAATGGAGACCTATGGGGCCGCCGGTGGAGGTCGGAGCAGACCGTGAGGGCCAGAAAAGTGGAAGGAGGTTGAATCTGTCTCCACTTGGACTGACCTGCACACTCTGGGTAGGAAATTTGTAACTTTTTGCTTCGGGCTTCAAACGACCCTCCGCTTCTTGGAGATGAAAGGGGACTAGTAGCAGAAGTCTTCAGCCAAACGCCGCTATAATATCTTCAAGGTGTTGGTCATGGTAGCGTCTGCAAGCTACAGTTGGGTGTCTACCAGGGAGGAATTGTGCAGTCCGACGGTGAAGACTCCTCCGGATAGCCACGAACTCAGACGTAGGTGGGACCACCTCCTTACGAAGTAGATTGGACGTCGATTCCAATGGTATATGGTACGCCCTCTGAAGCTTCTTGGTGATGATGTGGCAGCCTCAGAAAATCGCTGGTACTCTGCTACCTGCGAGCTAGGAATAGGCTGATGGTGTAGGGTTGTGTATATGAGGGTGGGATGGCCAAGGGAAGCAAGGGGAAATGGGGAGGGTGACCAAGGTAGGAAGGGGGTGTTGGGGAGGGGTGAGGGGCAACCAGCAAGGAAAGGAGATTTAAATTTGCCCTAGGGTTTGAGCCCCTTCAGCCTTGGTGAGATGGAGGGGTGCTTGGGGAAGGGGAGTGGGTGGTTGGTGGTTGGAGGGTGGCTTGGAGATTGGTGGATTCCACCTTGGGGTTGGGGGGGGGGAATTGAATGAGTGTATGGGGAAGGGGGGATATTAATGAAGAGTGAATGGAGGAGAGAGGAGGGGGAAATTTGAATTTTGGGAGGGGAGGAGATAGAATGGGGCGCCCCCCTTAGAGAGAGAGAGATAATTCAATAGAGGGAGATAAAATTCCAAGGGAATTTCTAATTTCATTGATCATCAAAGGTTACAAATGAGAAAGGGGGGGTATTTATAGATTCCAGACTTTTCATATGACGAGACTGACCCTGACAAACCAACAATTGACCAGCTCTATCCAGGTGGGGGTGCCCATGGGCCTAGCCCCTTGAATTGGGCCCATTATCCAGCCTAGACAATCCAATGACACTTAACTTAGTTAAATAACTCTCAAACCTAGGTACCAGACTCAAATAAAGAGAAAATTACATAGTTTATGACTCAAATAAAATATAAAAATTACATGACTAGACTCAGAAACACATGACGAACACAATGGCACATGCCGACAAATAATTCGAGCCTCGAAAATGTGGAAGGGCGAGGGATGCCCCCATCATATCCCTCGGGGTGGGAAAAACTCGACCCCGTCGAGTATGGGTCCACCGGGGAAGTACTACACCAAATGTAGCTCCGGGCGAGCCACGATCTCCAAACTTAACTCCGCGTCCCTAGTCGGGGAACAGCTCTTCATCCTCTCAAGGTAGCTCGGGCACACTCTCTTGCTGACGATGGTACCCTGCTTGCCTAGTATTGCCTCCGTGTGCTCACGTCGGGCTCTCAAGCTGATTGGTGGAGGCTCTCCAAAGGTTTCACTCTCAAAGGTAGGTAGAGGCTTGAGGCACTCAGTAGGATCCACCGCGGTGCCCATAGAGGGTGCCGGATCCACCACGTTGGAACTGGGGTGAATCCCAAAACCCATTAGTAAGTCCAACCCGAAAGCCAGGTTGCCAAAGCCACTCGGAACTTGGCAAGGTCCAAGTCCTCGTGCCCTCAAATTGGAGGTGACCCTAGGGTAGAGAAACTCCAAAGTAATCATCGCCCAGTTGCCAACTTGGAATTCCAAGTGGCGCTTGCGAGCTTTTACCTACTTCTTATGGTTCTCACCGCTCGTTGCTTGTTGCTTGCTTAAATACTCATGCCATGTACTACGATGAGGTGTGAGTGGGGAATGTATGATATGCAAGGGGGGGCTAGGACAACCATATTTAGACCAGTCATGCTTTGACGCCAAGGAGACTTTGATAGAATTGGGAGGACCGGGGCATCCATAAGTGGACCTATCATGCAATGCTGCCATGTAGACTTGGGTGGACTTAGGAGGGCATGTGCATCCATATGTGATCCAATCATGCATGGGGGTGACAAATGCCAGGGGACCAGGACATCCATGAATGCTCCTATCATGCCCACGACCCATGATGAATGAAGGAGGACCATTACATCTGAATATAGACCACTCATGTTTCCTACTTGACATGTGGGTGATGTGAATAAATGGACCCAACATAGTGTTCATGCCAAGTGGTGTGGTAAGCCTAGACACATGCATGCTTATCCCAAAGGTGACTTTCATGTGCATAGGTGTGGGACGACCTTTGAACTTCCATGTGAAAGGGTCGAAGAGATCTAGGAAGGTGGATATGGGGTGGGGCACTTTCTCGATCTGTAGGTGGGTGTTGTCTAAGGTCATGGTTCCTATGGTGTAACCTGGGTCATTGATGAGGTGGGTTTGGCCCAACATAATGTGTGGGGGTAGGAAAGGGTGGGTGGTGGGTGACGCGGGTGGGTCACATGGGTACCCGAGCTCCCAAAGGAAGGGGTCCAAGTGGTTGTGGAATGGGTTCCCTAGGGAGAAGTGCTCTATGTCCTCAAGGTCTTCACAAGGTGGGTCATCCTCATCTATTGGGATGATTGGGCCGTGTAGTGAGTGGGTGGGTTGGCCAATGTCCTTGGGATCTCGATGGGTGAGGAATGGACCGAGATGGGTTCCTCCTCCATGGGGAGAAGGAGAAGGAGGTCACTAGTGTAGCAACCAATGGTGTAAACCGAGGTGATAGACCCGACGCATGGGTGGATGAGGTCAAGGCTCTTGGGTCGATCTGCCCCTAGAGTCATCAAACACGTCAGCTCAAGTTGCCACTGTAGGCCTTTGACGAGGTCATCCCAACCCTCTACCTCATAGTAGGATTGGATCGTGGTGTGAAAGGAGGGGAGGGCCATAATTTGGGATTTATGTCCCCTGGGTGAGAGGTGTGAAGGTGAACTAGGGATGGTGGGGCCTCTCTTGAGCCATTGGAGTATGGACTCATTCATGGTGAGGGTGCCATGAGTGGTGGTGGTTGGCTCTTGAAGGTCCGGACTATGAGGGGTGGGAGGAGTTTGAGGCTCTTGGGTTCCCTCTATGGTGGGAGGTGGATCCAGATTGGTATCCATCTCCGCTTGGGTGGGTGTGTGGACCACCTCCAAGGACAACGGGGTAGGAAGGTCTATGATGGGTGGTTTGCTGATAGCCAGCGCATGGCGCATCTGGGGTGGTGAGCGAGGTTGGACTTGGGTTGGGGTTGGGAGTGGAAGTAGTCGAGGCCTAGGTTGGGGTAGGATTGGGGTTGGAAGTGGAAGGTGGGTTGGGTGAGGAGGTTTGGGTTGATTGATTTTGGGAGGTGTGTCTCTTATGGGGGTAGATGGAGGGTGGGACCTTTTGGGCTTGAGTGTTGAGGGTTAGGTGGTGGGGTGTGGGGGAGGTGGCCGGGGTAGGATTGGTAGGGAGCGGTGGGGTTTGGGCCATTAGGGTCTTGGGTTGGCCAGGTGGGAATGGAGGAGTTGAAGTGATCTTTGGGCTATGGTGACCCGGGTTGGAGGAGGAAACATATCTAGTCCTAAGTTGATCCTTCATGTCCCCCCATGTGGTGAGGGGAGCTTCCCTTCTAATTATCCTTAAGCCTTCAATTTTCAACCAATGGGTTTGAGCCCTTTTGGTTAGTTGCATTATGGCAAATTGAACCTTCCTATCCTCGGACATGGGATTCCACTCGAAGTAATGGTCCATTGAAGCCTCCCAATCTAAATAATCATTAGGATGAGTTCCATCAAAGGTGCGAGGTGGGGGAGATGTCCTTCTATTGTCCGCCCTTGGGGGGCGGGCCTATTGTCTCCTTGTTGGTCGAGTCGACCCGATAGACTATCAAGCCTCTCATTGGCATAGGTCAAGGCTCCCATTAAGTAGTTGACACAGCCGTGGAGGCCATGTGTGTTGGTGGTGGGTTTCTCTTGGGGGTTTGGACTCATGGAGAGGGCCGATGGGTAAGGTCGGTATGAGGCGGCCATGCTAGTGGACAAGAGCGATGCACTGGGAAACTCTAAATGCATATGCGCGCCCTAGGACCAACTTGTAGAGACAAGTTGTGAACTTGCTCTGATACCACTTGATGTGACACCACCTTGGGGGTGATAGCGACTAGACCAATGCACCTTGGACCTAGACGTACAAGCAATCAACATTGAGCGACGAACCCACTCTAGCGGACTCACCCATGTAATGCACACATGTGCCCGTGGGCAACCCGGTGATGATGGAGAGGGTCCGGGGAAGGACCTTGACGCTCCAGGGGATTTGGCTAGCTTGAGGCTGAACCCCTAAGGGCCCGGGATGCGCAATTTCAGGGGTGGCCAGCACACCAAGGGCGTGGGTTGTAGGGTCTCTCTCACAACTCGCTCCGCGGTGGTCGCTCAATTTGATGACAATTTGGGATCGGGCACTCTCTCACCGTCCGATGGAGCTAAGAAGCAATATTAATTAAGCAAGGAATGCCAGAAAACAGAAGTGACCAGAAGCTCACCTGATCGGCGTGAATACACCGATCTCGGCCAGAGACGAGGGCGAGCGGGGAGGCGTGGGTATGCACCTGCACGCCGCGTCGGTATAGCTTTGACCTGAAAATTAAAATGTTACACCACCACACCTCTCGCAGGAGGGGGATCTCGGGGTGAGGACTAATTAAAATTACAAGCAAACACTACCTCCACGCAGGAAGGGGTGGTCAGCCGGCCAAGCGGGAATGGGGAATTAAGCAAAAGCCCAGTGGAAGATGACCGTCAGTTCTGCCAGCTGTCTAGATAGTGAGATAGGCAGTCACTCTCGGCTCCGCTACGGGCTCTCCCGAATTCCGTTGTCGATGAAACTAGCGCCAAAACCTTCTCGGTTGGCCCAGGAAGAAGTCAGAATTATTGGAGAATTTCTTGAGGTCGTCGGTGGCTGGGGCAGGGTTGGGGACAGGACTATTTGGTGCTGGTTCTGGTTGCTCTCAGTCTGCTGCTGCTGGAATACGAAGGCACCACGAGCACTCCCGAGCTCCAAATAATGCGGGATCAAGACTTCTGTAACCGTGGACGTGTCCCCTTCGAACGGAGACCTACAGGGCTGCCGGCGGAGGTCAGAGCAGACCGCGAGGGCCAGAAAAGTGGAAGGAGGTCGAATCTGTCTCCACTTGGACTGACCTGCGCACTCTGGGTAGGAAATTTGGAACTTTGTGCTTCGGGCTTCAAACGACGCTCCGCTTCTTGGAGATGAAAGGGAGCTTGTAGCAAAAGTCTGCATTCCGCTCTAATATCTTCAAGGTACTAGTCGTGGTAGCCCCTGCAAGCTGCAGCTGGGTGTCTACCGGGGAGGAATTGCACAGTCCCGCGGTGAAGACTCCTCCGGGTAGCCACGAATGCAGACGTAGGTGGGACCACCTCCGTTGCGATGTATACTAGATGATGATTCCAACGGTATATGGTACGCCCTCTGAAGCTTCTTTGTGATGACGTGGCAGCCTCATAAAGTTGTTAGTACTCTGCTGCCTGCGAGCTGAGAATAGGTTGATGGTGTAGGGTTGTGTGTATGAGGGTGGGATGGCCAAGGGAAGCAAGGGGAAATGGGGTGGGCAACCAGGGTAGGAAGGGGCTGTTGGGGAGGGGTGAGGGGCAACCAGCAAGGGAGGGAGATTCAAATTTGGCCTAGGGATTGAGCCCCTTCAGCCTTGGGGAGATGGAGGGGTGCTTGGGGAAGGGGAGTGGGTGGTTGGTGGTTGGAGGGTGACTTGGAGATTGATGGATTCCACCTTGGGGTTGGGGGGGGGGGGAATTGAATGAGTGTATGGGGAAGGGGGGATATTAATGAAGAGTGAATGGAGAGCACAAAGGAATAACTGATAAGGCAGAAGGCTTCCTTCTTTCGACCACCGGCGATCATACACCTCCGTCCCTCACATTTTCTTCCGGTTGCTCCCCCGCCTGCCGGCGATGGCTGGTGCGGCTGGGGAGATCATTGAGAATGTTACTCGGAAGGCTGAAGGCTCTTCTGTACTGATCTCAGCTGCTCCACGGAAAACTTTTGCTCAGATAGTTTTGGAAGCTCGTCGTCGTCCTAGTGCTTCGATGCAGGTAAAACCTCCAGCGTTCACGGATCAAGGTGAACCAGTGGTGTATTTCTCCAGAGATGAGGTCCAAGCCTCCTGTTCTTCGATCCAGTTTGCTGTTATTGCCAAGTGTGCTTATGGTCGGCCAGCGATCCCAGAAATCAAGCAATGTCTTGCTCAGCGTCTACACTTGAATTCTGATTTTATAATTAGCAGATTGAATGTTAGACATGTTCTTATCAGATTGGGATCGGAAGAGGATTTTATTCGGGTGTTGCTGCAGAAAAATCTATATATAAAAGGTTTTTTGTTTAGATTTTTCCGGTGGTCACATGATTTTGATTTTGATGCCGATCCCGCTACCATTCCAGTGTGGATTGGATTTCCCTCAATTCTAGTTAATTTTTACTAGGAGGAGATGCTTAGATCAATAGCAGGTAACTTCGGCCCTGTTCTTCGTATTCATGATGCAACGATTGCAATGACAAACACCATAGAGGCATTGGTTTGTGTAGAAATGGATTTAGAAATGCAAAGAAAAGAACGAATCTGGATCGGTATTGAGAATAATGGATTTTGGCAGTCGGTGAACTATCACCGAGTTTCTCACTTGTGCTCTAAATGTCATAAGATAGGTCATTTGGAAAAAGACTGTAAGAAGAGCCGAAACAAGTAGCAACCACGAAGGATGACAGATAATAAGGCTAATCCTGAGACAAAACGTATTATACGGAAGGTTCAGGTTTCAGGGAATGCTATAACGAATCCTGGTTTATCTGTAGAAAATGGAAATATGTTTTCGATTTTAGATAAAATACAGGATTCGGAGATGGTTGATGTAGCAGATTTGACCAGAGAATATATGAATCCTGCTTCTATCCTAGAATGTCCGGAAAAGAAGGTTTTCACGAGCTCCTCGCAAGATGCTTGCATTAATGATCAAGTGGAGAAAGCAGAGGAATCTCCTAATTTAAAGGGACAGGAAGTGGTTCCCAGTGAGCTGCCTTCAATCTATGACGGGTGTGATTTAAAGATTTATGGTGAGATCTCTCCTCAGAATGTGAGTCAATCCCAGGCTTCTAATCAATTGCCTCCAATTCATGAAGAATGTGAGTCAATGAAGGGGATTTCTGAACAACATGTCAGTTTTGATGTTAGCAACTGCTCAGATAAACAAATAATGGTTATCCAAAGTTCAGAAGTAATCTCAAGGTTGTCAGAATCTGAGAATATCAACATGTTCTGTGGATCAACAAAACCAGATAATGAGGTAAATCTTTCACTCAAGTCCAGAGACATATCCATACTGTCGGGAGTGCTTATTAATGATGCCCGACTCACGAGAGCAAAGGCTAAGAATGTAGCCACCCATACAAGTAATCTAAAGAAATGATTGAATCTGCCTTAGTTTGGAATATAAGGGGTATTGGTAACAAAGCTACACAAAGGAGTTTGGCTCATATAATAGACACAAATAAAGTTGATCTGGTGGCTATTTTTGAGCCTCGGATTAAGTTCAACAGAATAAATGCTATAGCTAGAAAAATGGAAATGCAGTCTTTTGCTGGAAATAATGGGGAGGAATCTAAAATATGGTTCTTATGCAATTCTAATATCTCTTTTGTTGTTGTTGACTCACATCCTCAGTTTTTGACTGTTGGCATCATGGAGAATGACAAAATTACTCTATTCTTCACTACTGTGTATGCTTCTTGCAATGTCACTGAACGAAGGAACTTGTTTGAATCCTTGATTGAATTTAATAGGAATGTTAACATCCCCTGGTTAGTGGGAGGTGATTTTAATTGCGTTGCATCATCTGAGGAGAAATGTGGTGGCTCCTTCTCATCAATGATTGGTATGACAGACTTTCAGGGATTTCTAGCAGCTACTGGTCTGATTGATGCAGGGTTTTCTGGGGCCTCATACACATGGTCAAACAACCAAGTTGGCACTACTTCAATTAAAGCCCGCTTGGATCGTATGCTTTTTAATTCTCATTGGGCCAGCTTACATAATTTCCTGTCAGTGAAGCATTTAGCACGTGGACCTTCGGATCATGCACCACTGCTTTTGAAAATAGGATCCTCCCAACAGGCTCACGGGAGATTTATGTATCAACAAATGTGGCATACGCATGATAGCTTTTTAGATTTTGTTAAAGAATGCTGGAGTAGATATGTTGTGGTAGACTTGCATCCTTTTGTCACATTGCAGTCTAAATTGAAAAGTCTAAGAGCAGATCTTAAAAAATGGAAGAAGGAAGTCTTTGGGAACATTTTCCAAGTTAAAGCTGAAGCTGAAGCTACAGTTGCTCAAGCACAGGAAAAATTTGATTTGGACCTCACAGCTGAAAATCGAATGATACTGCAGAAGGCTAATACAGAGCTTAGAATGATTCTATTTAGAGAAGAGCTGTTCTGGTTTCAAAAAGCAAGAGTGGAATGGAGTTTAAGTGGAGACCGAAACACTCAATTTTTCCATCAATATACTCAGATTAAAAGGCAGAGGAATTATATTCATAGATTGAATATTCAAGGACAATGGGTAGAGGATCAGTCAGTTTTGGCTGCTGGAGCGGTGAACTTCTTCAAAGCCCAGCTATCAACAGAAAGCCATTGTATTGATGAAAGGTTACTAGGATTAATTCCTTCTTTGATAAGTGAAGAGCTGAATATTTTTCTATGTTCTATTCCAACAGAAAATGAGATAAAAGAAGCTATTTACTCAATGTCTGGTAATAGTTCACCAGGTCCAGATGGATTCACTGGCGGCTTTTACACACACTGCTGGGAAATAGTAGCAGCAGATGTTGTCAAGGCAGTGCAATCCTTTTTCCAAGGGTGGGGCCTGCCTCGAGGATGTAATTCCACTATTATTTGCCTCATTCCCAAAAAGAAAAATCCATCTACTTATGCTGACTTTAGGCCGATTAGTTTGTGTAATTTCAGTTACAAGATTGTTGCAAAGATTTTTAGTGACAGAATGAAAACTGTTCTTCCTACAATCATCTCAAGGGAACAGTGTGGTTTTGTACATGGCAGGCATATTGCAGACAACATTTTGATGTCCAAGGAGATGATGATGGATATTGACAAACCAGTTCGTGGGCACAATATTATTCTGCAGTTAGATATGGCAAAGGCATATGATCGTTTGGAATGGGATTTTCTTTATTCTGTCCTTAGACATTTTGGATTTAACAGCAGGTTTGTCTCTTTGATATCCCAACTTCTCACAAACTGCTGGTTTTCAGTATCTTTCAATGGACAGAGTCATGGCTATTTTAAATCTTCCCGTGGTGTTCGGCAAGGGGATCCACTAGCTCCATCTCTGTTCATCATTGCTGAAGAAGTTTTGAGTCGAGGACTCTCTCATTTATTCTCTTCTGGACTCTGTAAAAATTATCATATATCAGGAGGTGTGGCGGGTATATCTCATTTACTGTATGCAGATGATTCTCTGATTTTTATGAATGGTGGCATGGTCTCAATTAAGCATCTACTGTCATTTCTGGAGAAATATCAAAGCGCATCAGGTCAATGTATTAATCCTCAGAAAAGCCATTTTTTAGTTGCCACAAAGATGCCCCAAAGATCTGTTTCCAGGATTGTTCAGAAAATTGGGTATAGTCTTAAAACTGACAGTCTTATATACCTGGGGATTCCTCTCTTTAAAGGCAGGGTGAAGGTTCCTCATTTCAGATATTTGATTGATAAAATTAGCAATCGCCTGGCTGGATGGCAGAGCAAAATTTTATCCCAAGCTGGTAGACTGGTTTTAATTAAAACTGTTCTTTCAGCTATCCCCATCTACACCGCTAATGCAATTTCCATACCATATGTTATTATAAAGCAGATTGGGAGAATCTGCTCTAATTTCTTTTGGCAAGGTTTGGAAAGCACTCATAGAAAGCATTGGGTATCCTGGGAAAGAATCTGTATTCCGGTTGAAGAAGGTGGTCTGGGTGTTAGAAGCTTAATGAAAGTCCAGCAATGCTTTTATGTTAAGCTGATTTGGCAGGCACTTCATGGTACCTCCCCTTGGGCAAATTTTATTAGGAAAAAATATATAAAGGAGAAGAATATAGCAGACTGTGTTGCTCCTTTTCCGGCTGGTATCAAGAAGAAGGATTTTGAAAGAGCTAAGGTGAAGTACATGGCTGGGTCCAGAATGGTTTTAAAAGATGGAGTCAAAGCCAATTTTTTCAAAGACAGGTGGTTTAAAAATACACCTATCACCAGCCTCTTATCTATGCAGAACTTTTCAGAGATAGAAAACTTCTCTGTTCAAGAGGTTCTTGCTGATCCAGAACACCCAGCTTGGGGGTTTGTTGTGGACGAACATTTGAGAAATCAGATCAGATCAATTACACTGCAGAGTGGAGAAGATATTCCTATATGGACCCCAACAAGTACAGGTAAATTTACTTTCAAGTCAGCTTTTAAAGTGTGTAGAGAGATTGGGCAAAGATCTGATATTAAATTTGGAAATCTGTGGCATAATAAGACCCCCCTAGAGCTTCATTATTTTGTTGGAAGGTGTTACATAATGCAGTCCCTGTAGACAGCCACATTCAGAAGGCTGGCATTAGCCTGGCATCTTGTTGTTTTTGCTGTACTTTAACCCGGGAAGCTGAATATATGGACCATCTTTTCATACACAGTGACATTGCAAAATTTTTATGGAATAGATATCAGAATATAATTGATGCTAGCTATATGGAGATGAGGAGTATCACCAGTAGAATATTATGTGCTGTTGACAGAGCGGTTTTTAACAAACTGAAGAGATATATAAGTCTTCTTTTAGTCATTTTGATTACATGGAACGTATGGAAGTATAGATGCACTGCAAAATATGAAGCTAGACGTTGTAATCTCATGAGTGTTGCTGATCAAATATCTGAGGAAGTCACCCACAGAATTAGTCAAATAAAATTCAAACAGGGAACTAGCAATGCCTATCGGATGAGACTGCAGGAAGTTGGGATTGACCTTAACACTTTTAAGCCTAACTGCTTCACAGTTCGCTGGATTGCTCCCACCTAGGGCTTGGCTTTGAATGTGGATGGTTCTAGCAAAGGAAATCCAGGTTTAGCAGGCGGAGGTGGTTGTGTTAGGGACAGAATGGGTAAACTAATTCTGGGCTTTGCTTATTTCTATGGTTATGGAACTAATGTTGCTGCAGAAGGACGTGCTCTACTGGATGGATTGAGATTAGCCCATCATCATGGGCTAGAAATCACTGTTATCTATTCAGATTCAAAGGTTCTAATTGATATGCTGGCTGCCAATAAAGATCCACCATGGCATTTACTTCCGTTGTGGAATCAACTTCAACAACTTTTTCTCAAGACTCATTGTCCTTTGATTCACACATATAGAGAGGCCAATCAAGTGGCCGATGCTTTAGCTAACTATGCAGTAGAAAGAGGGGATAATAGTGTTTTCTATGATTCTCGGGAGTTACCATTGAAGGCTAGAGGTTATGCTTTGGCCGATACAAAGGGCTGGCCCAATATACGTGTAAAGCTTTGATTTGTTTCTTTCTCTTTTGGTTTACTGTACAACAGAGGCTAGTCCTCATCAATGTATGTTCTTACCATTCATAAAGCAATAAAATTTAGCATCTAGGGAGAAAATGGTGGAGTGGGAACATTCTCTTCCTCTGGAAGAGGGTGCACTCTCCCTTTTCCCTCTCTAGATGACTTGTTTGCCTAAAAAAAAAAAAGAGTGAATGGAGGAGAGAGGAGGGGGAAATTTGAATTTTGGGAGGGGTGGAGAGAGAATGGGGGCACCCCCCTGAGAGAGAGAGAGATATGAGAGAGGGAGATAATTCAAGAGAGGGAGATAAAATTCCAAGGGAATTTCTAATTTCATTGATCATCAAATGTTACAAATGAGAGAGGGGAGGGGGGTATTTATAGACTCCAGACTTTTCATATGATGAGACTGACCCTGACAAACCAACAATTGACCAGCTCTATCTAGGTGGGGGCGCTCATGGGCCTAGCCCATTGAATTGGGCCCATTATTCAGCCTAGACAATCTAATGACACTTAACTTAGGTAAATAACTCTCAAACCTAGGTACCAGACTCAAATAAAGGGAAAATTACATAGTTTATGACTCAAATAAAATATAAAAATTACATGACTAGACTCAGAAACACATGATGAACACAATGGCACATGCCGACGAACAATCCGAGCCTCAAAAATGTGGAGGGGCAAGGGATGCCCCCATCTGGCAAACTCCATAGCCTTCCTCTCTTTGACATGTTCGGAGAAGTACTTTGCTCGGAAGAGGGTAAGGAATCCCTCACAAGTATGTCGTGCATCTTGAGGCGGTGCAGGAATTGACTTCCACCATGTACGGACATCTTTATTTAGTTGGAATGTGACTAGACGAACCTTCTCTTGGTCTGCACATTACATAACCTCAAATATGCGATTCATTTCATCGATCCAATTCTCGGCTTCATCTGGGTTAGAGGATCCCGAGAACCGCGGAGGATTTAAGCTCCGAAAATTGCGGTGTAAGTCTCAAGCTCTTGCCCCTACGCCGGCTTGAGTCATATTCTGTAATGCTTGGGTGAGACCCGCAATGGTATGTTGCATACCATTCCAGTCAACACAATGAACCATTATGAGAGTAAGGTACTTAAGAAGAGTAAAGAATTTGTTAATTTTAGTGGAATGTGTGGGGTAAATCTCAGAAATAATTTTAATTACTATCTCATCCCAGGTTCTACCCAATTACTCTCATAGGTTGGGAGTTACTTTTTATGTCCTTAAACCTTGGACTTAGCCTATGACATGACTTCTTCCCTAGGTCTTTTAATCCTAGTGCTCTGATACCACTCTAACTGTAACGCCCCGAGATTATGCAGCGGAAACAATCGAGAACGTGAACAGTCGGCTAGTACGTCTTGAGCAAGCAATATAAGCAGAATGCAAGATAACCACATAAAAAGTAATTGCACCATTAATTCATTCAAACCTTTAACTTTATTCCTTTATCAAATAATCTCAAAGTACATAAGATCTTTGACTCTTTTTACTAGACTCAATAAAATAAAGATTACATCATGACTCGACTAGACATTTGATAACTAAGGCTTCTCTCGTTCATATGTCCTTCAATCACTCACGGACCCGTTGCTTGTATACTCCGAATCCGACTCATCTGTACTCCCTGAAACATTGAGAAAGTAGGTAATGAGCACACTTGCCCAGTAGGTATCTTCATATCAACATGAAGGCAAGTTTAAGTGCTTATCATTTTAGCTCTAGAGAATAAGATAAATCATGCAAATACGATGAAACACGTATATAACCAAGTAACAAGATACGATCAAGTACGAGATATGAGAACATGATTGACCAATCAAGAATGTAGATTTGACCTTTCCATGAACAAGAATGTAACAAGAATGTACTTTTCATAACCATAAAGGTTATGCACTAGAAAGTCATGTAACACGCAAGAATGTACTTTTCACTTAGTAGCAAGTACTTTATGAATTTACGTAGATATTTATTCACGTCTCGTGGATTTTTACTTATTTATAAAGAAAGTACTCCCAGCGCAATGCGACGCTAATAGCATCATACCCCATGGTTTACAGTATGTTTCTGTCAAGCAGCCGAGGGGACTAGCATAGAGCCCTTGAACATAATCAGTGCTCGAACTGTATCTTCAAATATAAATCAAGCTACTTCCATGATTATAACAATAATGTGGCCAATAATGTACAAGTTAAACAATAAATCCATGATAAGGTAACCAAGGTATAGAACGTACCAATATTTGATCATGAGAATTCAAGAAATGCATTAATAACTAGGTCATGCTACGGAAAGAATTTGGCAGCATAACGGTACATTCTTCATTTCTATGATTCAATTATAACTTGGTTAAACATAATTTAGGCACCGAATAATCCTAAGATCATCCAAGAACTCAAGAAAACCAACCCCAAAGGTCAAACCTTGGGTTAGATACAATTAGGAACCAAGCGGTCTATTACTAGACCGTTTCTTGAGCCAAGCGGTCTAGTGCAGGACCGTTTCATGAGATAAAGACATTGACGCAGTAAAACCATCTGGAGATTTAGCGGTCTAGCGGATGGCCGTTTAGTATCCCGTAGCGGTCTAATATAGGGCCGCTTACAAAATTAGATGGTCATCTAGAGGGCCGATAAGGTCCAGAATACATAAAACACCGGTAAAGTGCTTTCTAGATAATGGGCTTTAATGGTACAACCAGCTCGGCATCCTAGTGGGAATCCCAGGCTCGCGGAGTCTTTCGGAGGACTTGAAACAAGATTTTCTAGTCCGTTGGAAGGAATATCCAATGGAGAGGTTATCCAGTCCAAGATTGTGTACTTAATGTGCAAAAGTGTAACTAATGACAACATACCAGGATATGTGCCATGTACTTAAGAAAATGACTCGAGATAGTAGTAATAGCGATCAAACCAAGAAAGTCCACAAATCATATAAATTTAAGTTTATTACAAAAGTATATGATTTGGTCATGAAAATAACATAAGTTTAAAAATAACTCTAATGTGCATAAAGAATCATAAAATCTACTAGAATGCTCTGTTAACATAACTAGGCATATGAAAATATCACTTGAACAAGAGCAAAACCAACTTAACAAGAGCAAAATACTATAAGCATAGTTCAACGAGGGGCCGTTGATGTCTTCTGTTCTGCTCTTGCCTCACTTCTTATTTTGGCGCTTTGTTTCGCTACGTTCTTTAGCGGTTCATTCCCATGTTTCCACTTTGTACGACACGATTTATAAGTGTGGTGCCCTCTCTCACTCTTCCTATTGTACTTCCTTTTTACTTATGCACTCCTTAATGAAAACGTTTGCTTGCTAGATGGGGTAGTGTGTTCATCTTCTTCCGCAATGAAGGGATGAACCCCCTCCCCCGTCTCCCCCTTGCAAGTATTAGCTTCAGTTAAAAAACTATACTAGATGCATAGTCCTAATGAAAACATACAATTCTCGATGTCCAATGCATGAAATCGACTGGAAATATAGGGCTTTTATCCCTAATGTCATGTTTAAGCCGTTCATGAGATAACCTACCTTAATTAGTGCTCCTAGACTGGCAATTTCTGACTAGAAGTAAGCCCTAATTCTGCACGTCCTGTGCTAAACCAGCAACTTCACGCCTTTGTATCTCCTAATTCCCTTGACTTAAAGACGTGAAATTTTGAGAGTAAGAAGAGGGTACTAAAAGGAACAAATTGTTCTAAAGAACATTTATCTAATTACCTCATTTAGGGCTTCTAATATGCAGATTTTTCTGGGTCGGACGTACTAATTCCTGAGTTATTTACACCGAACCAGCATCTTTGCAGGCTTCTATCTCTTTTTAGGCTTAATCTCCAAGAATGAAATTTTGAGAAAAGTTAGATCTAACTAAAACGAACAACTTCCTAGAAGAAACTTACCTCAGATTCTTCCTCTTTACCTTAGTTTCACGCGTGCCAAAAGTAAGGGTCACACACGTTGGTTCTGGGGTCTATTTATAGGTTTAGCTATGGTTTTGAGGATTAGAACGAACTTAGAGTCCCAATTAGGTTTTCAATTTGATCTTCTAGCCTTCTAGACTTATCTAATTAGTAGATAGCATCGATCCTAGGTGATTTGGATGCTCAAGTTCCAAGCTTTTCACGTTCTCTTCCTTATTCACGGAATCTGTAGAGCCTAGCGGTCTAATGCTAGACTATTTTCCATTGCTATGCGGTCTTGCGATAGACCGTTTTCGGTCTGGGCGCCGAATTTGATCAGTTTCAAACTCTTTTGATATTATCCACCTCTTTATCCTACTTATCTCCTTAATTCTGTGATTACACTAGTTTTAAGCTTCTAGAATATGGGCCAAGGTCCAAAAATAGTCTTTTTGGGCCAATTGGTATTATTATATGGGCCTAATCCTCTTGGATCGATGCAGGGCTATAATAATTTGATTTAATTAACCATAATTTAATCAATAGCCCATTTAATGCTTAATAATTATATTTTTAATCCAAAAAATTCTTAGAAAGTTCTCGGGTGTTACAGATTGGTTCGCCCCCATTGAGGCGAATCCGTAGGTCACTGACAAGAATAGTCTTGCCAGAGTTTGTGGTTGTGGCGGCGAGTCGCCTACCTTTACGGCCGTGGCGACACTTCTTCTGGAGAACGGGGGAAGACCCTACCCTAAGGTGATAGACCAAGAAAACCCGGTCCACGGTGGCTGGCAGCATGGAGCTGTCAGTTGGGAATGCTGAGACCAGCCCTCATGGTACGAAACCCGCATTAGGGGTTGGTGGCTGGGCGACTCAGGTGTAAGCCCTTGACTGAGCCGATAGAAGCATTGCTGACGCTCAAGATGACACTATTGCACCGGTAAGTAACGTTGTATAAGATGCGGAGGTTCCGATGACCTGAGGTTGTAAACCCGTACCGAGCGCTGGCGGAGCTGGAGTGTGGGATGGAGGGCCCGCAGCCAACATGGGAGAACCCCATAGCGAAGCTGAGAGGCCCGGGGCAGGACGTGGAAGGCCCACACTAGGGACCAACCTTGAGAAATCTCGGGCTTGTGTGCCCGGTCTGGACGCTGAGGAGCCTCGATTGCAGGGTTGGGAACCCGTGCCGGACAACGGTTCTTTCGGGTTCAGGTCAAAGGACTCGAGCAGAGTACTGGGGAGTCTCGACCCCGGGTTGGGAAACCCGTGCGGGGAGTTGGCTCGATTGGGGCTCAGACTTGAAGGCCCGAACAAGGTGCTGGGAAGCCGGGCGCCCAAGGGTGGAAACCCATGTTAGGCGCCAACTTGACTAGCGCTCGGGGTTGGAGGCCCGAGCAGGATGCTGTAGTGGTGGTCGAAGCTTGGGGTGCGGGACCCGTGATGGAGATCGGCCAAGACTGGGCCCGGGGGGTAAAGCTCGCTTGGGCAGGGAATGATCTGGGTCCCCGACAAGGGTCGATGGCGGACGGCCCGAGTCTGATGCTCGGGCCGGCCACTGAAGCTAGAGATTGGCATGGCATGTCCACCATGCCGGCAGAAGCGGAAGGTGAGAGTAGCTGTGGAACAACCATGGGGACCACACCCAAGAAGTAGGGTGATCCAATGACTGGGGCGAAGCTGCCGAAAATGATCGGCATCGCTAAGTATCCCACCCGCGCATGGGTGGCGATAACGATGGGACCGTAGGTAATGGCCGCCATGGTTACTGGAGGGCTGGATGCTACGGAGGTGACGGTCACTGACGGTCGCCGAGCGCGGTCCGGCGGTCGGAGTGCGAACTGGGAGCCGCTGGGAAATGCGCGCAAGTACCCTCCTCTGCCTCTCCTGCAAGGACAGGAAAACGGCACCAGGGCTTTAGGTGTAGCATCCTGAATTTTTATTATTATTGTTATTATTATGTCCCCACATAAATTAATTACTTTTTGGTTCAACTTATAAACAAATTATTAAAAATCTGGAAAAATGTGTATCTAGTGTGTTGAACCCCCTCCTCTTGTATCATGTGTTATTTATTTTGATGATAACCAAATTATATTCTCTTGAACTGAAAATGAGATTCACTAATGACTTTGTAAGTACTGCAACATATAAGGATTTGGACAGTTGAAGGACTTCACATCAAGGGTAAGTGTTTGTCATTTAAATTTCATGAAAGAACTCCAATTCAAAATATGCTTTGACAGGACAATCGACAATGGCCACAATCTACCACAACTCCAGGACAATGGGTGAGATCTAACTTATTTTTTAATCATGGAAATGTGGTTTGAGCTCTTTCATTTTCATAAGTCCATCTAGAAAGCATCTAAGATTTTTATCTTGCCAAATGGCTTATGCTTCATGCTAAACATGTTATTTTGATAATTCATCTTAAAGCATCTAGATGTGTTCTTGGGCTTAGAAATTTGTTTTGTGATTGTTGTGGAGGTGGGACAATCCATCGGGTCGATCCCAAAGTCTAAAGGTGGAGTCTAGCAAGTTGTTTAAAACCCCTGCTGAAAGGGTCGACCCCCAGATTCAAGGGTCGACCCCAAGGGTCGACCCCTGGCCATTTCTTTTGAAAAACCCCGTCGGCCTCTTTTTCAACCCTGCTGAAAGGGTCGACCCCAAGGGTCGACCCATGCCCCGAGGGTCGACCCCAAGGGTCGACCCCTACAGATCCTTGTGCTGATTTTGTTGAACCAGAACCTGGTTCTGAGAGGGTCGACCCATGTTTTGTGGACCTCTAGCACAGCACGAGGGTCGACCCCAAGGGTCGACCCTTTCTGGTCTGGACGGCGCCGTGAATGTAGACTTTTGGTGTTTCGACCCAATGGTCCAAACACACTTGTTTGGCTGTCCGTAATCCACTCCTGAATAAGTGGATCTTGTCCCTTGGCCGCTCCTTGACCGACCTTGGGCTATATATCATCTCATTGAGTTGAAAACCCTAAGCAGAGTTCGTATCTCCTGATTTGTGGTTTTCTTTTCTAACACTTGTGTGTGCAGGTCGCAGCAGCCATCTCCAGCCCTTGTTCCACCTTGGTGTGTCCGTGAATGTGAAGGGAAGAAGGAGGAATCAAGGTTCCAATTAAGCTTCTACTGCTAGCTGTAAGCGAAATCAAGATTCAGCCACCATCCGAGCCAAGATCGTCAAGAACGGTCGTCGTGCTGCACAAGTGCTTGATAAAATTCGCAGAAGAGAAAGGGGGAGCTCCAATCAGGATAATTCAATATTTCTTCACTCTTTCCATTCCGAATCATTTAGTTTAAACTTGAGCATTCGTTTGTAATCATCATATCAGATATTTTGGTGTGGTGTTCGTGTTCGGAAACACGAACGTGTGTGTTTGTGCGCTTGTACGCATTTGGCTACCAGATCGGAAGCCGTGTGTGTTTGTGTGTGTGTTCGCTGTTCTAAACAGCATGTGTGTGTGATTCACTTGTTAGTGAAGCTTTAATCCTCAAGTGTGAGGGGTGGATGTAGGGGACACAGATGTGTAACCGAACCACCTAAAAAATCTGTGTCTCATGAGCTGTGTTTTTTCGATTCTTGTCGAGTGGGCTTCACGGTGAGTTGAGAGATCATCACACCAGCTATTCAAACACATTCTGCACGCACTCACGAGTGTGATTCTGTTCGTGCGAATATTAGTGGTTGTTTGTTTAATCAGCATTGTGTTCTTAAGAAAAAATTTCTTTTATTAGCCAATCAATTCACCCCTCCCCTCTTGATTGCCACTATTAGGACTCAACAATTGGTATAAGAGCTTTGGTCTCTGGTTGATTTACGATCTCACGGTCGTCAGAGCAGATCCCGTTAAATGGCAAACAGAGGGATGATGCCCGAAGGGCATTCCATTCAAAGACCTCCGTTCTTTGATGGATCGAACTACCCTTACTGGAAGAATAGAATGTATGTTTTCCTACGTGCCCAGGACTATGATGTTTGGCGTGTCATAAGTAAGGGTCCATATGTTTTATCTGAAAAAGAAGAAGAATGGGATGAAGAAGATATAGAGAAGTGTTCAACTAACTTTAAGGCTATGAATATAATTCAATGTGCCGTTCATCCTAACGAATACTCACGAATATCTATGTGTGCCTCTGCGCAGGAGATGTGGGACAAGCTGCGGCTTATATATGAAGGAACATCGGAAGTCAAGGAAACAAAAGCCAATCTCTTAGTTCGGGACTATGAGCTGTTCGCAATGAAGCCAGAAGAATCAATTTCTGATATGTTTGCAAGGCTAACAGAAATTACCAATGGACTAAAGGGACTTGGCAAGGAGTATTCTAACAAGGAACTCGTCAGAAAAGTCTTAAGATCCCTCACTCCACAGTGGCATACAAAGGCCACTGTAATTGAAGACTCCAAGGATCTAAGCACTTTAACTCTGGACGAGTTAATTGGCTCGCTGATGACTTATGAGATAAATATCAAAAGGAGCGAGGAGGATCACAAGAAAAAGAAAGTTGTTACCACAATGGCTCTAAAAGTGAATCCACACGTTTCAGAGGGCAGTGAAAATGATTCAATAGGCAACACTGAAGATGAAGAATTAGTTGCCATGATCACACAAAGAGCAAGACGGTTTGTGAAACGAACCAGAAATTTTGGTGGTCAGTTCAGAAAAGGACCGAGAAGGCAAGGTCCAAACAGAGGAGAAAATAGCAAGAGAGAAGAAGTGATTTGCTATGAATGCAAGAAACCCGGCCATATGCGGGGTGAGTGCCCCGATCTCATCAAGAAGGTGAAGAAAGGCAAGTTCAGAAAGCCCAAAGCCATGATGGCCACATGGAGTGATGAAGATCAGGAGGAATCCGGAAATGAAGATGGATTAGATGAGCTAGTTCAGAATCTATGCCTCATGGCAAATGACGACGAAGGAAATGAGGTAGATTCTAAAACTGAAACTCTTACTTGTGAACAATGGCAAATTGCATATGAGTCTTTATATGAAAAATGTAAAAGATTCAAATCTGAAAATAGAAATTTGAAAAAGAAAATTGATCATTTTGTGCATACTAAAAAATCATGTGAAGAGTGCCTTGCCACAAAAACAGTCAATGAAAACTTGAAAAATGAAAATGAAATTCTTGCATCCAAAATTGAACTGTTTGAAGAGGAAATATCATGCATGAGAGTGGAACAATCCACATATCTGAAAATGCATGAAGATTTGGAAAATGAAGCAAAAGAAAAGGCTGAAAAAGAAAGCCAATCTCAATTGACTGAAATAAATATGTTGAAGGATGCCCTTGCCATCCTTGAAAAATCAAAAGTTCAAACAACCCATTGGGCCTCCATAAGTTCAGCATCATCAAAACCCAAGAAACACATGCACAACTTCTCTTCTAATGTTAAAAGAAAGGGAAAAGGAAATAGAGCCATCACTTGTTTCTATTGTGGTAAAATGGGTCATGACATGTATGATTGTAGAATTCTGAAATATGATGAAGAAACTTCTGCTAGATACAGAAATAGATCATATATGCATCATGCCTCTAACCATCATGGACCCAAGCTAGCTTGGGTACCAAAATCTCCATAAGCACTTTGGTTGAATTGCAGGTCTACTCGAGAGCTCAAAGGAACAAATGGTATTTGGACAGTGGCTGCTCTCGGCATATGACGGGAAACAAGAAATGGTTTGTGGACCTGCATGAAAAGGATGGTGGAATGGTAGCATTCGGTGGTAAGGACAAAGGAAAAATCATCGGAGAAGGTAAGATTGGTAAGAATCAAAATCACACCATTGAAAATGTGCTACTTGTGGAAGGTTTGCATCACAACCTTTTAAGCATAAGTCAACTTTGTGATAAGGGATGTAATGTTGTTTTTGATTCTAATCACTGCACTGTTTTAAACAGACACACTCATGAGGTTAAGTTCATTGGATTCAGGTATAACAATGTTTATATGATAGACTTAAATGATGCTTCTCATGAGGGTTTGTGTTTGATTGCAAGGAACAAGGATGATGCGTGGCTATGGCATCGCCGGCTTGGGCATGCCAGCTTCAATGTCTTGTTGAAATTATCAAGGAAAGATTTGGTAATTGGACTGCCAAAGTTGAAGGACGTCGAAGACGGAGTATGTGGGGCGTGCAGCATGGGAAAACAGACAAGGACGTCATTCAAAAGCAAGAATGATGTGACCACATCGAAGCCTCTAGAAGTCATCCACATTGATCTCTTTGGACCAAGCAGGACACATAGCTTGGGTGGTAAACTATACGGCTTTGTAATTGTGAATGATTATTCTAGATTTTGTTGGGTTTACTTCCTTTCACATAAAAATGATGCCTTGACGGAATTTGAAGCATTTTGCAGGGTGGTACAAAATGATAAAGGGGTTTGCATCAAAACCGTGCGGAGTGATCACGGCAGAGAATTTGATAACCATGAGTTCAACGATTTTTGCAGGGCTCAAGGCTATTCTCATGACTTCTCCGCACCAAGAACCCCTGAGTAGAATGGCGTTGTTGAAAGAAAGAATAGAACCCTGACTGAAATGGCAAGAACGATGCTAAATGAGAATAATCTGCCAAGGTACTTTTGGGCTGAAGCAGTGAACACGGCCTGCTACATAATCAACCGTGCCATGGTAAGACCATTATTGAAGAAAACCCCATATGAGCTGTATAGAGGTAAGAAGCCAAACATTTCACATCTTAGACCGTTTGGCTCAACATGCTACATTCACAACAATGGTAAGTTAGACCTGGCGAAATTTGATCCCAAAAGTGATAAAGGTATTTTTCTTGGGTACTCACTGAGCTCAAGAGCATATCGTGTGTATAACTTGAGAACTCTTGTTGTTGAGGAAAGTCCCCATGTTATTATCGATGAATCATCTCCAAATAAAACTAATGACAAACCTGTCTTGCAGGATGATCAGTTGGATATTGGAGATATCGGGAAGAAAGAAAGAAAAGTGGAGAAACAAGAAGGAGAACCACAAGAAGTTGAGACTAATCCAGAAAATCAAGCTGAACACCAGCCACCAATTCAATGGAGTTTTCCAAAGGATCATCCGTCGGACAATGTAATGGGGGATGTTGAAGAAGGAATACGGACACGAGCCTCGTTCAGGGAAGTTGAAAATCAAGATCTTATGGCTCTGCTCTCTCAATTTGAACCCAAATCCATAGAAGAAGCCTTAGGTGATGAGTCATGGATTTTAGCCATGCAAGAGGAATTACACCAATTCCAAAGGAATGAAGTATGGTTCCTCATTCCATGTCCTAAGAATCACTCCGTGATCGGAACAAAGTGGGTTTACCGTAACAAAACAAACGATCTAGGAGTGGTTACTAGGAACAAGGCCAGGCTTGTTGCCAAAGGCTATAGTCAAGAGCTGGGTATAGACTTTGATGAGTCTTTTGCTCCCGTAGCAAGACTCGAGGCTGTGAGGGTTCTTTTAGCATTTGCATGCTGTCATAGTATCAAGTTATTTCAAATGGATGTTAAGAGTGCGTTTTTAAATGGCTATATTCAGGAGGACGTGTACGTGGAGCAGCCACCGGGGTTTGAAGACCCAACGCATGCAGATCATGTATACAAGTTGAACAAAGCTCTCTACGGTCTGAAACAAGCACCCCGTGCATGGTATGAACGATTAAGCGATTTCCTCGCTCAAAATGACTTCAAACGAGGTAACATTGATCAAACCCTTTTTACAAAACTGAAGGGTAAGGAAATCTTAATTGTTCAAGTTTATGTTGATGATATTATCTTTGGCTCCACCAATGACACTCTTAGCAACGACTTTGCAAATTTGATGCAAAGTGAGTTTGAAATGAGTCTTATGGGAGAGCTAACATTCTTCTTGGGATTGCAGATCAATCAAACGGTAGATGGGTTATTCATTCATCAAAAGAAGTATGCAATGGAGTTGCTGAAAAAGTTCAACATGGCATCAACAAAACCTCAACCAACACCCATGTCAACTTCAATGAAAATAGATCAAGATGAGACAGGTAAATCAGTGGACCAAAGACTCTTTAGGAGTATGATAGGTTCACTATTGTATTTAACTGCCAGCAGGCCTGACATTCAGTTTGCAGTTTGCTTGTGTGCAAGATTTCAATCGAATCCTAAAGAATCACATTTGTCAGCTGTTAAACGAATCTTTAGATACATTGCTGGTTCAGTTAACTTGGGATTGTGGTTTCCGCGTACTTCATGTTTTGAACTAGCTGCATATTCTGATGCTGATTACACGGGTTGTAAAATGGATCGGAAAAGTACAAGTGGGTATTGCCAATTTCTTGGAGGATGCATGGTCTCATGGGCCTCCAAGAAACAAAATTCAGTGGCATTATCAACGGCCGAAGCCGAGTATGTGGCTGTCGGTAGTTGTGTTGCCCAGGTGTTATGGATCCAACAGCAAATGATTGATTATGGCATATCTTTTAAAAACACCTCAATTCTTTGTGACAACACTTCAGCCATAAACCTGTCTAAAAACCCAGTTCATCATTCTCGCACTAAGCATATTGAAATTAGGCATCATTTCATTCGAGATCATGTGAGCAAGGGTGATATTGACATCAGTTTTATTGAAACAGATCGACAAATTGCCGACATTTTCACCAAACCTCTCAGTGAAGATAGGTTCACATCCTTGAGAAGAGAACTAGGGGTTTGTAGGATAGATTAGTCTGGATTACAGTCATGTGCATCATGCATAATTAGGTCACTGCATCACATGTCATTGCATCAAATTTTGAGCATTTAGTTAAATTCCTTGTCATGCACTTGCATCATACTGTGTGAAAGAAAAAGCAACAAATTTTTTTTTGTGTTCCTGCATGCCTTCTATGTCTACTGCTAATACACACTATTGCTTGAAATTCCTATGGCCGAAATCACTTTTGACTAATATACACTTTGCCAAGAGAAGAGCTAATCTGCTCATAGTCAAATCCGGATCACAAAGACTCTACGCGTCTAGCATATCTCCGTATTTCGACTGCACTTCCCCAAATGAATTAAATCCCATTTTTTTTCACAATTCCTTGAATTCATGTGTTTTTCACTTGGGGACTCGAGCCGGACAATTGTTGACACTCCGCATATTTGCTTCCTCTTCTTGGGTGCAAAACAGGGAACGGGTCGACCCCAAGGTTGGGGTCGACCCTTGTCAACCCAGAAGAAGAGTCGACCCCAAGGGTCGACCCTCGCCAACCCAGAAGAAGGGTCGACCCTCGGGGTGCCGGTTCGGGCGCACGGGGGAACCGAACCAGGGGTCGACCCTTAGGGTCGACCCAAACCGGTCGGCGGCTCCCTTTTGGTGCCCTAGCCGCCTCCTACCTAGTTCCACCCTTAAGGTGGACCTTCCTCCGGCTATAAAAACATCTTTTCCCCCTTTTTAGCCTTGCCACCATTTCTTCCAAACCTCAAATTCATCCTTTGGCTCTCCACCCTCCAAGCCCTAGCGCGGCTCTTCCGGTGGCACCCGCGCGCGCCTTCCTTCTTGGAGCTCAAGGCGTCGATCCCTTGCCCTCTCCACTCTTGAGGTATGCTCTTGATGCTTGTGGAGGATCCTAGCTTCCCATTTAAGCATGCTCATTTCGTCAAACCATCGAGATCTTTCCCCACCTATGGATTCTTTTGGTTTATGTTTAGATGGCCCCCAAGAAGCGCATCCCTCGCAGCCGCGGTGAGTCTAGTGCGGCCCCGGCACGTCGTGGACGAACGGCTGCATTTGAGCGTGATTCGGCGCCCTCTAGCAAAGTTCTGGATCGGAAGGTGTTACGCCCTCGTGTGGTTTCATTCATCAACTTGAACCGCTATCTTCCGAGTCTCGTGGATGTATTATGCAGTCAGCCCAACCTGGATTCCTTTATGTCTGAATATCGCCGAACATATCCCCGGTTGGTAAATCAGTTTTATGGAAATCTTATTTTGTCCGGGGAGCATCCGACCACCACGGTTAATGGCCAGCAAATAATTCTCACCACTGAATTTTTGGGAATGGTTTTCCATCTTCCGATTGAAGGATTCACTTTTGGAGATTTGGTTGTTCCGGAAGATGTTGTGTATCAAATGATGACCGGTGAAGAACGTGGAGGACGATCTCTTGCTGGCTTAAATGCCAACCACTTTCCTCCCGTACAGCATATCTTGCACCGCATGATCACTACTATTTTGCTGCCTAGAGGAGGCGGTCATGACAAAGTCACCGAAAATCATATGTTCCTATTTTATTGTCTTATGGGTGGCATTCCAATTAACTTTCCAGCTATTTTCTTAGCACATATGTGCACAAGCATGAAGCACAAGCACCGCACTCTTCCATATGCTGCCGCATTATCTGCCATATTTGCTTGTTTGGATATAAATCTGTCAAAAGAACCATCACAAGACATCAGGGATGCAGATACTTTTACTATCCATTCCATCTGCCACAATATGGGCTATGAGCTTCATGATGGTATTCTGGTCCACATCTTAAAGAGTGCTTCCCATGATGCTAGTTCAGCTGAAGACGATGAAGACGATGCACAGGACGATATGCCGCCACCCCCACTTGCTGCCGACATGCCTTCTGAGGGGGTTCAGCTTCTCATGGACCGATTGGACACCATTGATGATCGGTTGGACGAGTATGGGGAGACTATGTCAGCATTGCAACGTGATCTACGCGATCTGAAACTTTCCCATCAGGAGCATTCTCACTCTATCACTGACGCCTTGGCCCATCAAGCCCAACTGCTAGCCGATCTTTCGGAGTATATTAGGCGTCCCCCGGGCTCTTCTACTCCGGATGATGACGAGGATGACGATTAGCCGCTCTCTCTTCATTATGGCATAGTACTTACTTGTTTCACCCCCTCCTTTTTGATGTTGCCAAAGGGGGAGAAAGACTATCTCGGCTATTATATGTATTGTGTATATGCATGCGTGTGTTGCATCTCATTTTAGTTTTTGCATTTCAGTTCACTGTGTTGCATTTCAGTTCACCAGACATTGCATTTTAGTTATGGCATATTGTTAAATGCATTTCAGACTTGCTTTCCTTCCACTAGTTGTCGGCAACACTGTGTGTGCAATGCTAATCAATCCTACATCTTATGTTGCTCTTGTTGAAATGGTTCATGCAAATGTGGTTTCAATTATAGATGGAAGGACATTCTAATAGCATTTTGTCATCATCAAAAAGGGGGAGATTGTTGAACCCCCTCCTCTTGTATCATGTGTTATTTATTTTGATGATAACCAAATTATATTCTCTTGAACTGAAAATGAGATTCACTAATGACTTTGTAAGTACTGCAACATATAAGGATTTGGACAGTTGAAGGACTTCACATCAAGGGTAAGTGTTTGTCATTTAAATTTCATGAAAGAACTCCAATTCAAAATATGCTTTGACAGGACAATCGACAATGGCCACAGTCTACCACAACTCCAGGACAATGGGTGAGATCTAACTTATTTTTTAATCATGGAAATGTGGTTTGAGCTCTTTCATTTTCATAAGTCCATCTAGAAAGCATCTAAGATTTTTATCTTGCCAAATGGCTTATGCTTCATGCTAAACATGTTATTTTGATAATTCATCTTAAAGCATCTAGATGTGTTCTTGGGCTTAGAAATTTGTTTTGTGATTGTTGTGGAGGTGGGACGATCCATCGGGTCGATCCCAAAGTCTAAAGGTGGAGTCTAGCAAGTTGTTTAAAACCCCTGCTGAAAGGGTCGACCCCAAGGGTCGACCCCCAGATTCAAGGGTCGACCCCAAGGGTCGACCCCCACTAGGGTCGACCCCAAGGGTCGACCCCTGGCCATTTCTTTTGAAAAACCCCGTCGGCCTCTTTTTCAACCCTGCTGAAAGGGTCGACCCCAAGGGTCGACCCATGCCCCGAGGGTCGACCCCAAGGGTCGACCCCTACAGATCCTTGTGCTGATTTTGTTGAACCAGAACCTGGTTCTGAGAGGGTCGACCCCTGGGGTCGACCCATGTTTTGTGGACCTCTAGCACAGCACGAGGGTCGACCCCAAGGGTCGACCCTTTCTGGTCTGGACGACGCCGTGAATGTAGACTTTTGGTGTTTCGACCCAATGGTCCAAACACACTTGTTTGGCTGTCCGTAATCCACTCCTGAATAAGTGGATCTTGTCCCTTGGCCGCTCCTTGACCGACCTTGGGCTATATATCATCTCATTGAGTTGAAAACCCTAAGCAGAGTTCGTATCTCCTGATTTGTGGTTTTCTTTTCTAACACTTGTGTGTGCAGGTCGCAGCAGCCATCTCCAGCCCTTGTTCCACCTTGGTGTGTCCGTGAATGTGAAGGGAAGAAGGAGGAATCAAGGTTCCAATTAAGCTTCTACTGCTAGCTGTAAGCGAAATCAAGATTCAGCCACCATCCGAGCCAAGATCGTCAAGAACGGTCGTCGTGCTGCACAAGTGCTTGATAAAATTCGCAGAAGAGAAAGGGGGAGCTCCAATCAGGATAATTCAATATTTCTTCACTCTTTCCATTCCGAATCATTTAGTTTAAACTTGAGCATTCGTTTGTAATCATCATATCAGATATTTTGGTGTGGTGTTCGTGTTCGGAAACACGAACGTGTGTGTTTGTGCGCTTGTACGCATTTGGCTACCAGATCGGAAGCCGTGTGTGTTTGTGTGTGTGTTCGCTGTTCTAAACAGCATGTGTGTGTGATTCACTTGTTAGTGAAGCTTTAATCCTCAAGTGTGAGGGGTGGATGTAGGGGACACAGATGTGTAACCGAACCACCTAAAAAATCTGTGTCTCATGAGCTGTGTTTTTCCGATTCTTGTCGAGTGGGCTTCACGGTGAGTTGAGAGATCATCACACCAGCTATTCAAACACATTCTGCACGCACTCACGAGTGTGATTCTGTTCGTGCGAATATTAGTGGTTGTTTGTTTAATCAGCATTGTGTTCTTAAGAAAAAATTTCTTTTATTAGCCAATCAATTCACCCCTCCCCTCTTGATTGCCACTATTAGGACTCAACATAGTGTAAAATTGAATTTCTAGCAACTTTGTCTTCAGAAAAGAGCCCAAAATAAAATTGGTTAAGGCCCAATTTCACGTTTTCGTTGGTTTAGGAGACCTAGTTTAACCATCTTGATTTGGGGTCAATTTTAGCCCATTTGCGCTCCAATTAGAGCCAAACCCTAGCCCATTGTTAGATCCTTGTTTCCCCTTCGAAAACCCTAGGTCTAGACCTTTCTACAGGCGGCGGCGGCGGTGGATTAGAACCCCATCCGAAGTTTTCGCCGGAGTTCCCTTATTGGACTCTCTAACCAAATTCGATCACTAGAAGTCCCTATAGGATCTATAAATTGAGGGCTTTCGACCCTCTGGAACCCTATTTGCACCAGTGGCGGGTGGCGTGACCGATCATGACCAGATGAGGGAGAATTCGGGCGTTTTAGGAGCGGTACCTAGGGTTCCGGCGACCCCCTTTCTTCCTCCTTTTCTTCAAGCAAAGGTAGGTGTCTCTCATGCTAAACAAAATTCTAATTATACCATCTTGTTCTTCTTCTTGAGCCCTTTCTTTTGATACCTAAATGCCTAAATTTCATGCATCATGCTACCCTAATTTCATGTTTTACTCCGAGGTATACAAAAAGGGTAACTTCCATGTTAACTAGTCATATGTTGAATTTAATCATTTTAGGTCTTAATCAACGCATGCCATCTTATACGGTTTTAAATGCTCTTTCTAATAGTAGTATTTTCCCTAATTTGTGTTTGCTCTATCATGAGAAATCAAGGTTTTGTCATGGCTTGTCGAGGATCACCGTTGGTAGGTCTCGGGTTGAGTTGACGGTCCTTCCAGTGACCGCTATAACTCTGGCGGACGCACGATAAACCGCCACCTAGTCTGGCGGCCCCACGATAAACCGCCACAGGCCCTGCGTTTTTAAATTTATAAGATTAAGGTATATTTATTTTCTGATATGAAACGGCCTCATGATAGACCGTTTTATGCTTCTAGCGGCCCTTATATAGACAATTTCCTTTCTGTGGCAGGATGTTTTAAACTCTAATTCATGCGTTTTTAACCAGGAACTTACTATGTTTTGATATAATATATTGACCTATAACAATGTTGAACATGATAGTAATGGTTGGAGGCATAACTTCCATTAATTTGTATGAGAATTGTTGACAATCATAAGTTAAATGATCATATGAAACTTGATAAAAGCTTGGTTAATGATCTTGTCAATTTTTGAACACCGTTGTTATAAATCGTTATATTATCTTGACATTATTGTTGATAGTCATACCACTCCGGTGGGATTGACTGACCGCATCGACTCGTTTTCCGTGTTTATCTTGCCTCAATCTTGTAATTGTTGGGACTCCCCGCCTGATATTCCTTCCGTCGGACTAGGACCACTATTATGAGACCTCCGTAAGACCCCGTGAGCCTGGGATTCTCACCATGACGCCGGGCGGGTTGTACCTCAAAGACCTGAACCCATGAACGTGATTTGATTCGTGTTTTTGGGCCAGTCCAAACTGGACAGCTCTGTGACCTTAGCGGCCCATCGTGAGACCGCTAAGTGACGTTGGCGGCCAAAGTTAGACCGCTACTGTTTTCCTGGCCTGGTTAGTAATGGGCTTGTTTTAGTCAGATCCTTTGAGCCCATTCAGTTCTAACCTAGACCAATCTATTATTTTAGCTTGTGGGTTGAACTCTTGTTTGGACCCGTCCTAGTTCAGGCTAAAGTAAGGACCCTTTTTGGGTTAACTTTAAAGCCTGCTGATACTGAACCATTAGCGACCTAATGTTAGACTGCCACTGTCATCGTAGCGGCCTAGTTATCGACCGCTACAGGTGGGATTTAATATGTTTTTCTTTGTTTTATGTTATGTTAGCAGTTGTATCAAGGTTGGCCTTAAACTACGAAATCTTGCTTGATCCTTGTGCACTTAATACTCTTAGTCATTCCACATGATGTCCATTCCAACATTATTGGAATTTCTCTTGATCTTAGAAGTAAGTTCGTAAGCTTAAACCTTGGAATGCTTGGCCATTTAAAGTGGTGATTATCTAGACTAGGATCTATGATCCAACCTTTCAATGCCAACGCATCATAAAGGGCTCGGTCTGGTCCTCGGAGGAGCGCCCGAAAGTACTTGTGCCCCAGAGAGTTTGTAATGACAAGGTGTGGCATTGCACCGAAGTGCATGACTAGCGTGATTGGTCTAAGACATTCCACTTCTACTCAATTACTTAAATTTTTGCGTGACATGATATGCGTGCTTATTATGGCCAATTCCATCTATCATTTGCGTGCAATTTCATGAAAATTTCTTGTTATACATGTGTTTATTCTTTACATGGAAATCCATATTTATTTTCCTATCTATCTCTTGTCATTTATTCATTATTGTTCTTTTATTACAATGTTATTCATGATTAAATGGTTAATCACTTTAACTATGCATGATGACAGAGATATAAAATCCTACTGAGCTTTGCTCACCCCTACTTTCCAATCCTTTTCAGGTAGTTCGGAAGAGGACGTGCGCTCTGATGGGGACGGGAATGAGTGATTCCCGGAGCAAGCCATTTAGATTTATGATCAAGTCAAGTTCTAGATTAGTTGTTGAGTTTTGTTATCTAGAGTTGATGTATATCCTTTCCATTGATAAGTTAGAAGTCCATAAGGAGTCGGGTGTAATTAAATACTTTCTCTTATTATTATCAATAAAGTTGGGTTAATTGTTTTCTTCATTTTAGCCTGATAGTTGGGTCTCTTGTGCAATGTATGCTCTGATTGACATGAATGATATAAACTGCTATGTTCCGATTTTTCGCGTCGGGGCGTGACAGTTTTTATGGTATCAGAGCCTAGGTTTTCTTTAGACCCTAGGTTACTAGTAGTGTTATAGAACCTCTAACATTGGTAAAGTCGGAATCCAACCCAGCGAGTTGGGTAGAGACCTGGGCTAAGTTAATCAACTAGCTATAAGAAGATAGATTCAATAAAACGTTCTTAATTACTTCTTTTCTGCTGTAGGAACTTCTCGCAATGGCAGCAAAACGCGCTCAATGGTGAGACATGCAACGCACAGTGCAGGACCTGACCCAGGCGTTACAGCAAGTAGCCCAAGGCGGCGGATAGCAAGGAGTAGGCAATCTACATTGGAACTTTCAAGGCTTGAATCCCCCATGTTTTAGTGGATCTTCGGACACAGATGAGGCCGAGAATTGGCTAAAGGAGATGGAGAGGATCTTCAGGGTTATGCAATGTGGAGATCAAGATTGCGTCCTTCTAGCGACCTTCTAGTTAGAACACGATGCACGTGCTTGGTGGGAAGCCGTGGAAGCCACGCTTGGAAATAGGCATGCCACGTGGAACGAGTTCAAAGAGTTTTTCAATAGCAAGTATTTCTCAGATCGGGTGTAGGAAAGGAAGGCAGCTGAGTTTACTGCTTTGAAGCAAAGAAACTTTTCGGTTGCGGAATATGAGGCACAATTTTCTAGATTGTCTAAGTATGCACCACACTTGGTGTCCACTGAGAAAATGAAGGCTAAAAGATTTCTGAATGGTTTGAAGCTTCAGTACATGAATCAATTGGCACCCTTGGAAATCCATGTTTATGCAGAGATTGTAAGGAAAGCACAAGTTTTGGAAGACACGATGGAAATGACTGACCAGATAAGAGGTCGGGATAAGAAGAAGGAGTAGACTACTAGTTCCGGGAACTTTAAACCCGATAATGGTCAGAAGAGGCCCAATGGCGGGCCGAGTTTTTCTAAAAACAAGAAACCCAGGGAAGGTGAGAAAAAGGTTGGACCAGCTGTGTCATCCAAGGTAGTTTGCAAGTATTGTGACCATCCTGGTCACAATATGGAAGAGTGTTGGCGCAAGTTAGGCGCTTGTTTGAGATGTGGTAGCAGGGACCACCGAATCCCAGAGTGTCCCCTTATTAATGAACCAACAGCATCTGATAAGTTGCAAGGAAGTTTCAAGCGACAGGGCAAGCTCCAAGCCCTCCAAGAGGCAGAGACTGAGACCCAGGCTACCGAGGAAGGAGGTATTGTCGAAGGTACTCTTACTATTCTTTCCAAGCCAGCATTCGTACTTTTCGACACTGGAGTCACTCATTCTTTTATATCTCTGAAATTTGCTAAGACTTTATTTATGGAACCGGTATTATTGGATTATCATCTTATGATATCCACCCCTATTGGTTCGGGATCCGAGATTAAATATTATTATCCTTCCAGTAAGGTTTTGATTAATGGTTGTAATTTATCTGCAGATTTAGTATGCATGAAGATGAAAGATTATGACGCAATCTTAGGGGCTGATTGGTTATCTAAGCATGGTGCTAGTGTTCATTGTAAGTCAGGAGTAGTGTCTTTCCCTGGACGCCCTGAGCTTTCTTTCTATGGCTCTAGGCAATCCAAGTCCGTGCCGCTTATCTCGGCACTTCGAGCGGATAAGTTGTTAAGAAAGGGATGTCAAGCATTCTTGGCTTTGATTTCTTTAACTGATAAGAAGGAAGTGGAGTTGAGGGACATCCCTATTGTTCAAGATTTTCCAGAGGTGTTTCCAGATGAATTACCAGGTCTTCCCCCTATAAGGGAGGTGGTTTTCTCTATTGATCTGATTCCTGGCGCATCACCTGTTTCAATAGCTCCTTATCGTATGTCCCCTGTTGAGTTAAGAGAACTGAAGGTGCAGTTGTTAGACTTGCTAGAAAGAGGGTTCATACGTCCGAGTATTTCACCATGGGGTGCTCCTGTTCTTTTTGTAAGGAAGAAGGATGGTTCTTTGAGACTGTGTATTGATTATTGTCAGTTGAATCAGCTCACCGTGAAGAACAAGTATCCATTACCAAGGATCGATGAATTATTTGATCAGATATCTGGAGCCCAGTATTTCTCAAAGATCGATCTTAGATCTAGGTATCATCAGTTAAGGATAAAGGATGAGGATATTTTTAAGACGTCATTCCGTAGCAGGTATGGGCATTTTGAATTTGTTGTGATGCCGTTTGGACTAACTAATGCTCCTGCAGCTTTTATACAACTAATGAATAGTGTGTTTCGGCCCTACTTAGATCAGTGGGTCGTGGTATTTATCGATGATATTCTGATATATTCAAGGAGCAAAGAGGAGCATGAAAGGCACTTGAGAATGGCATTACAAATATTAAAGGACCATCAGCTATACGCCAAGTTCAGTAAATGTGAGTTCTGGTTACAAGAGGTGTCTTTTCTAGGGCACATCATTTCTAAAGAGGGGATTGCAGTAGACCCTTCGAAAGTTGAGGCAGTATGTAATTGGGAAAGACCTGTGAGTGCAACTGAGATCAGAAGTTTCTTAGGCTTAGCAGGCTATTACCGAAGGTTCATTAAGGATTTCTCCAAGATTGCAGTACCTTTGACAAAGTTAACTCGTAAGGAGAATCATTTTGAGTGGATAGATGATTGTGAGAAGAGCTTTCAGACTTTGAAGGAGTGCTTGACCACTTCCCCAGTTTTGGCCTTGCCCTTAGGTGAAGGAGGTTTTGAAGTTTATACCGATGCTTCGGGAATCGGTTTAGGTTGCGTATTGATGCAACGAGGGAGGGTGATAGCTTATTCCTCCAGGCAGTCGAGAAAACATGAAGAGAATTACCATGTTCTTGATCTGGAGTTAGCAGCTGTTGTGTTTGCTCTTAAGATATGGAGGCATTATCTTTATGGAGAAACTTTCACAGTGTACTCAGACCATAAGAGCTTAAGGTATCTATTTTCTCAAAAAGAGTTGAACATGAGACAGAGAAGGTGGCTAGAGTACTTAAAGGATTTCGACTTCTCCATTGAATATCATCCCGAAAAAGGGAATGTTGTAGCAGATGCTTTGAGCAGGAAGCCAACAGCTAGATTAGCCAGTTTGATGCTTCAAGAGTGGAAGTTGTTAGACCAGTTTGCTAGTCTAGATATTACAGAAAAGGAAGATCGAATCTTGGTTGCTCATGTCCAGCTTCGTTCAGAATTACTACCAGAGATCGAGCAGTTGTAGGATAATGACCCAGTGCTAGTTGAAATTAAGGAACTCATAGCTAGTCAACCAGATTTTATGTTGGCTGATGATGGGAGATTGTTATTTTGAGGGAGAACTTGTGTCCCTGATTCCGTGGAAGTAAAGAGGAAGATTCTTGAAGAAGCTCACAGATCTAAGTATACTATACATCCAGGAGCTACAAAGATGTACCAGGATGTGAAGATAACTTTTTGGTGGCCGAACATGAAAAGAGAAGTGGCCAATTTTGTGAGCAGGTGTTTAGTATGTTAACAAGTTAAAGCAGAGCATTTCAGGCCTGCTGGGAAATTGAAGCCTCTTGAAATGCCACAATGGAAGTGGGAAAGTATCGGTATGGGTTTTATTATGGGTTTACCCAGAACATGAGGAGGCCTTGATGGAATTTGGGTGATCATTCACCGACTAACAAAGTCTGCACACTTCTTGCCTATTAAGTCAAAGTGGACTGTGGATGTTTTGGCTGCCCTATACATGAAGGAAATAATAAGATTACATGGAGTTCTTGTATCCATCATATCTAACAGAAATCCCAGGTTTACATCTCACTTTTGGAAAGGACTGCAAGCATCATTAGGAACTCGTTTGAACTTCAGTACCGCTTTTCACCCTCAGACTGACGGGCAGACTGATAGAGCAAATCAGATTGTTAAAAACATGTTGAGAGCCTGCATGATTGATTTCAGAGGCAGTTGGCATGAACATTTACCTTTGATTGAGTTTGCATACAATAATAGTTACCAATCTAGCATTCAGATGGCACCGTTTGAAGCTTTGTACGGCAGAAGTTGTAGATCCCCTCTTTGTTGGGAAGAGATTGGTAAAAAGTAATGGCTCAGACCAGATCTTGTCTCAGAATCGTCCAAGAATATTCAAGTTATCAGAGACCATCTGAAGATCGCCCAGTCCAGATAAAAGAGCTATGCAGATAATAGAAGAAGGGAGTTAGAATTTCATATTGAAGAGCATGTATTTCTGAAAGTCTCACCAGCAAGAGGAATTAGAAGATTTGGAATTCGAGGCAAGTTAAGCCCAACGTTTGTTGGCCCATTTGAAATCTTAAAGAGGGTAGGCGAAGTTGCCTATAGATTAGTCTTACCACCACAGTTAGCAGGCATTCACAATGTGTTCCATGTATCTATGCTTCGGAAGTATGTGTATGATCATTCGCACATCATCCAACATGCTGATTTGGAATTGAAGAAAGACTTGTCTTATGAAGAGAAGCCTATCAAGATATTGGACTTCAAGCAACAACAACTCAGGAATCGATCCATTCCGATGGTCAAGGTCCAGTGGAGTCGACGTGAGGAAGCAACCTGGGAGTCCGAGGATGCAATTAGGAAATTATATCCAGAATTGTTCTAAGGTTGGTTGTTATAAGATTTGGTGAATTTGGGGGACCAAATTTCTTAAAGTGGGGGAGGGTGTAGCATCCTGAATTATTATTATTATTGTTATTATTATGTCCCCACATAAATTAATTACTTTTTGGTTCAACTTATAAACAAATTATTAAAAATCTGGAAAAATGTGTATCTAGTGTAAAATTGAATTTCTAGCAACTTTATCTTCAGAAAAAAGAGGCCCAATTTCATATTTTCGTTGGTTTAGAAGACCTAGTTTAACTATCTTGATTTGGGTCCAATTTTAGCCCATTTGCGCTCCAATTAGAGTCAAACCATAGCCCATTGTTAGATCCTTATTTCCCCTTCGAAAACCCTAGGTCTAGACCTTTCTACTGGCGGCAGCGGTGGTGGATTAGAACCCCATATGATGTTTTTGCTGGACTTATTGGACTCTCTAACCAAATTCGATCACTAGAAGTCCCTATAGGATCTATAAATTGAGGGCTTTCAACACTCTGAAACCCTATTTGCACCTGCGGCGGGTGGCGTGACCGATCGTGACCGGACGAGGGAGAATTCGGGCATTTTAGGAGTGGTACCTAGGGTTCCAACGACCCCCTTTCTTCCTCCTTTTCTTCAAGCAAAGGTAGGTGTCTCTCATGCTAAAAAAAATTCTAATTATACCATCTTGTTCATCTTCCTAAGCCCTTTCTTTTGATACCTAAATGCCTAAATTTCATGCATCATGGCTCCCTAATTTCATGTTTTACTCCGAGGTATACACAAAGGGTAACTTCCATGTTAACTAGTCTTATGTTGAATTTAATCATTTTAGGTCTTAATCAACGCATGCCATCTTATACAGGTTTTAATGCTCTTTCTAATGGTAGCATTTTCCCTAATTTGTGTTCGCTCTATCATGAGAAATCGAGGTTTTGTCATGGCTTGTCGAGGATCGCCGTTGGCGGGTCTAGAGTTGAGTTGACGGTCCTTCCAATGACCGCTATAACTCTGGCGGTCGCACGATAAACCGCCACAGGCCCTGCATTTTTAAATTTATAAGATTAATGTATATTTATTTTCTGATATGAAACGGCCCCATGATAGACCGTTTTATGCTTCTGGCGGCCCTTATATAGATAATTTCTTTTCTCTGGCAGGGTGTTTTAAACTCTAATGCATGCATTTTTAACCAGGAACTTACTATGTTTTGATATAACATCTTGACTTATAACAATGCAGAACATGATTGTAATGGTTGGAGGCATAACTTCCATTAATTTGTATGAGAATTATTGACAATCATAAGTTAAATGATCATATGAAACTTGATAAAAGCTTGGTTAATGATCTTGTCAATTTTTGAGCACCGCTGTTATAAATCGTTATATTATCTTGACATTACTGTTGACAGTCATACCACTCTGGTGGGATTGACTGACCGCATCGACTCGTTTTCTATGTTTATCTTGCCTCAATCTTGTAATAGTGGGGACTCTCCGCCGGATATTCCTTCCGTCGGACTAGGACCACTATTATGAGACCTCCATAAGACTCCGTGAGCGTGGGATTCCCACCAGGATGCCAGGCGGGTTGTACCCCAAAGACCTGAACCCATGAACGTGATTTGATTCGTGTTTTTGGGCCAATCCAAACTGGACAGCTCTGTGACCTTAGCGGCCCATCGTGAGACCGCTAAGTGACCTGGCAGCCCAAAGTTAGACCACTACTATTTTTTGGGCCTGGTTAGTAATGGGCTTGTTTTAGTCAGATCCTTTTAGCCCATTCAGTTCTAACCTAGACCAATCAATTATTTTAGCTTATAGGCTGAACTCTTGTTTGGACCCGTCCTAGTTCAGGCTGAAGTAAGGACCCTTTTTGGGTTAACTTTAAAGCCTGCTGATACAGAACCATTAGCGGCCTAATGTTAGACCGTCACTGTCACCGTAGCGGCCTAGTTATCGACCGCTACAGGTGAGATTTAATTTGTTTTTCCTTGTTTTATTGTTATGTTAGCAGTCGTATCAAGGTTGACCTTAAACTGCGAAATCTTGCTTGATCCTTGTGCACTTAAGACTCTTAGTCATTCCACATGATGTCCATTCCAACATTATTATAATTTTTCTTGATCTTAGAAGTAAGTTCGTAAGCTTAAACCTTGGAATTCTTGGCCATTTAAAGTGGTGATTGTCTAGACTAGGATCTATGATCCCACCTTTCAATGCCAACGCATCATAAAGGGCTCGGTCTGGTCCTCGGAGGAGCGCCCGAAAGTACTTGTGCCCCAGAGAGTTTGTAATGACAAGGTGTGGCATTGCACCGAAGTGCATGACTAGCGTGATTGGTCTAAGACATTCCACTTCTACTCAATTACTTGAAATTCTTGCGTGACATGATATGCGTGCTTATTATGGCCAATTCCATATATCATTTGCGTGCAATTTCATGAAAAGTTCTTGTTATACTTGTGTTTATTCTTTACATGGAAATCCATCTATCTCTTGTCATTTATTCATTATTGTTCTTTTATTACAATGTTATTCATGATTAAATGGTTAATCACTTTAACTATGCCTGATGATAGAGATATAAAATCCTACTGAGCTTTGCTCACCCCTACTTTCCAATCCTTTTCAGGTAGTTCGGAAGAGGACGTGCGCTCTGATGGGGACGGGAATGAGTGATTCCAGGAGCAAGCCATTTAGATTTATGATCAAGTCAAGTTCTAGATTAGTTGTTGAGTTTTGTTATCTAGAGTTGATGTATTTCCTTTCCATTGATAAGTTAGAAGTCCACAAGGAGTCGGGTGTAATTAAATACTTTCTCTTATTATTATCAATAAAGTTGGGTTAATTGTTTTCTTCATTTTAGCCTGATAGTTGGGTCTCTTGTGGCAATGTATGCTCTGATTGACATGAATGATATAAACTGCTACGTTCTGATTTTCCCCGTCGGGGCGTGACATTAGGGCTGGCACAGGCTTTTTTTCAGCAAAAAGAAGGAAGGCGGGAGACGTCCCATCGGGCGTGCCATGCTCTTTGTTGTGGGGGTTTTTATGTCGATATCCGGGATGAAGGAAGGAATACAGGGGGGAAGGAAAATACGAGAGTTTGATGTATCTCGGGTATCCTCCTTTACGATTGTATGCCTCTCACAGCGGTCTCGGGCACTCTCCTTTTACGGAAAGTCAAAAGGGGTCGAATGGCACGGAAATCTCGGGGTGTAGGTTAGCTGGACAGGGTGCGGGCGTGCATGTAGATTTCTCGACAATCACCCATGAAACCAAGGGTTGACCGGGGAAGCGTCACCAGGACGTGGCATGTGGGCTCGAGAGGTCGAGCGACACGTGGAGAGGAGGGGTTCCACGGGTGCGAGTGCATAGGCGATTGTGAGAATTGTGTACTGGACATCTTTCCCCATCGACCGTAAGCGATCGATGTTTATTTACATCGTATTGAATCTAAACACCTTCGTTTTGTGCTGAAGAAAAGTCTGTATGTGTCTGAAGCAATGAGTAGAGGGCCGGGAGCATTCCGTAGCTGTGGGTGTGCTTTCGACTGGGAGGTGTTTATTGGGGTCAGGGATATTTTACACATGTGCTGAGTGGTGTAGGTAGAAAGTTGGGGCCCGCGTACGGACGCTTGTATTCAACCAGTTTAATGCTATATGAGAGCCATGCAGGCTTTACAAATAGGCCGAGGGGGCCGAAGTACAATGGGCGCAAGCCGCGGCACAATTCCGACACGTGGGTCGGTCCCTGGGTTAATGCATAATAAGGTGGATATACGCGTGTTTTACAGAGGCCCTGCATACGGAGATTGAGACAAGCCCGACTGCCTAGGTGGCAGGGGCAGTCGTGGGCTGGTGCCTGACGGAGGTTGGACGCGGCTCAAAAATGAGTGGTCGGGTCCGGGCGTCGGAAGGCGAATGACGTCATACTGGGGAGTCGAGGTCGGCCCCGGGAATATCACTCCCGGGCCGGGGTCCGGCTAACTCAATTCATCAGACAGAGCGGTCAGTGGCCAGCTCGGAGCGAGCGGTAGGCACGCGGTTCCATGTCAAAAGTAGGTGCGGCATCACGGCATATGCATAGCCACCGTGGATTGTCACACACGGGCGGACCCGAGATGCAGGTGTGTTTGCCGTTGTTATAACGCCTTACATGCGACGGGAGTGGATAGGTGTGCGATGGCTAGACGCCGATGAGGGGAGTACGTGTGACATACCCTCGGCGTGTACAAGCCGATCAACAAGCCAACCACACGCTCCTCGCGTCCTCGACCCTTGCTGGGTGCCTACGGAGGAACTTCGAGGGTGCAACAGCTAGGTCGTAGGTTATCGCTTGTTTCTATCTGCCTATTGATGTATGCATGCATGCCCCTTGAGCTTCTAAGGGGTGGAATTTATAAAAAGTTGATGGGGCAGGGAAGGGTTTAGGCGGACTAAGTTGAGGGCTGGGTTTGGTCCGGGTAAACCCTTGAAAAAAACATTTTTTTTTGTTTACGGAGTGGGGGAGGGAGGGTTTAGGCGGACTAGCCCAAGGGGCTGGTCTGGTCCACCTAAACCCCTCAAGGAGGATTTTTTTTATTAAAAAACCTTTTTTGTTATGTGATAGGTTTGGGCGGACCCGCCTGGGGGGGCAGGCTGGTCCGCCTAAACCATGGGTTTAGGCGGACTGGGCATGGGTTTTTTTTTGTTATTTTTTTTTATTTTCCCCAGGGGTTTAGGCGAACCAGCCTTGGGAGTTAGGCTGGTCTGCCTAAACCCCCCCCATGGGGTTTAGGAGGGCTAGAGTAAGAGGAGAGAGGGGGGCGATCCCCACTCTATAAAATTGGGGTTTTTTCCCTATTTTCTTCCTACTTTGACCAAGAAGAAAAGGACAAGGATACTAGGAGGATACATGGACGCTTGTGCGTGTGGCTGAGACGCTTGTACGTGCTGACTGAGGGTTGACCCGCGTGCTTCCTCGTGAGCTCAGGCTTCCTTCTTCACGACTCCTTTCACGCACGGGTATGCTGACAAACTTCGCACAAACCTCAGGAACTGGGAACGCGAACTGGGAGTAACTGGGACTGGGGGATGGCCATGTGGCCACTAGGCTGGGAGGAGGGTGCGCTGCCCAAGAGAGGGGTTTGCCCTTCTAGGGCGTGGCCGCGCCCGGGGTGAACTCTCCCCAGGTGAGCCGTGGCCCCGGGGGGTGGCCCTCGAGGGTTATTCTTTTGTTGTCTGGGGGTGTCCTTTGAAGGACAAAGGGCTCTCGGGTGCAGGGATTATCCCATGGGGGCTGTTGTTATGGAGTCGTAGCTGCCGCTCGCAAGGTGTTTGGGCAAATGCCCGACACACCTCAGGTCATCGATCGGCTTAGGTGAATGACTGGCAAGCCTTATATTTGGCCTCGGGCTGAGGGCCGGAGCTCATAAGAGTAGAGAGGGTGCCTCCTGGGCATGTGGGCCTGGCTTCTGAGGTGCGTGCCACACGATACGGTAGGTTGGCAGGGTAGCCCCGGGTTGGCCCGGGAGTTAAAGATAAACGACTTGTTACCGCGTGTCTGAGGGTTGGTGGTGGCCCCGACTTGTTGGAGGGTCATAAGGGAACCCAACTGGTGTGCTGGAGCCGTGGGTTGGCCCATGGTTTGTTGTGGAAGGGCGGGGATATCTGCGCCCACCGAGTGTTCGAGGAAATGCCCGACACACGTGTGTGAGCAGTATACATGCGCTGCGGACCCCCAAAGCCTGTGGTGGACCTAGTTAAGTCTCCCTTTGATCTTGGAGGGCTGGAAGAAGGTGTCTGAGGTGGGCCCCGACCTTTTTGTTGGGTGCCGCGTGGCATGACTTGTAGTCGAGGCGCCCCTGGGCTGGCCCAGGTGGCCGTGTAGAATGTGGGTAAAACCCGCCACCGAGTGATTGGGGGTAGTCCCAACCAATTGTTGATGTCGTCGTATGTTACGGCTAACTGGTTGGGACCCTCGGTAGGGCCGAGCAAGTTGCAGGAGAGGCTGGGTGGTCTGTGCCTTAAAGGTGTTCGGGGGTATTCTTGAACCTTTACCCTTTAATATTTTACCTGGAAATTTATCTGGGTACAACAGGAGGTCAATTAAAGCGTCCAAGAACCATGCACCTGTGAGCCTTTGCGTAGGCTTGCCAGAAAGCAAGTAGAGGTCCCTGATGCGCAAGACAATGTGTCGTTTAAAAATGTCGTGCCACACACAATTTCAAAATTTATAACCACACCCACTCACTTAAATAGCTTTGAAATTTTAAGTAAAGTGGTGAATAGCGGGTCGATCCCATGAGGAAGAAATATTTTAATTTAAAATATGTTGGAAAAATCCATGTATTTGAGAAAGAATTGATTTGGAGTGCGTTTGTACAAAAATAAAAAATCAACATACATGGGAAAAAAATCTAACTAAAGAAAATGAGAGGGGTTGAGAAGAGAAGTGTAGAAGAGATAAAAAGATAAACTACACAATTTGCCAAAATGAATTTTATTGCTATGGGAATAAAAAGTACAACTATGAAAAATTAAAAGTACAACTTGAAATTAAATGAATAAGGGAAGAAATGTAGCCGAAGATTGGAAGATTGACGTCGCCATGCCATGCCGAGCCTTTGATTGTCGTCCCGCTTTAGAGTTAAACGCCGCCGTGAGAGGACCGAGGGAGCAACTCCGCCTTAGGGAGATGAGAAAGACTTTCGAGGATGGGAAAGATAGAGGAAGAAAGATGAAGACTTAAACAACTATAAATCAAAACTAGCTACAACTAAAATAAGGGGAAAAGGGAAAAAGACTAGCTAGACCCTTTTGGTCTCTCACGGTGGGTTTATATAGAGTGTAGGTCCCCTTCAACGTTTAGCAGGCCAAATCTCATCCATTAAGTCTCATTCATCGAAGGAGTGCATCAAGGGACCATTATGGAGGCTTCGAAGGCATCAGTTACGCATGCTGAAGAGGCGACTGGGCAACTGGTCGTTTATTTGAATGTGCGGCTAAAGAGACAGGCGCCATTTCTTTATTACCTTATTTTATTTTCCGCCTCGATCTCTATGCCATGAAGGAGGCGCCTGGGGTACTGGGCGCCTTTTAAAGGGCGCCTGGTACCCCAGTCTCCTCTTTCTCAGGTTTCCCGCCACATTCTGCCTCGCTTCTATGCCACTCAAAGAGACGACTGGCCAATAAGTCGCCTATTAAACATTTTCGTACTTTGACTACTATCTCGACTTACGTGAAAAGTGCCTCGAACTATGGACCCTGAAAGGGGCACCTGGGAATTTAGGCGGCTTCTTCATTATTACCTTATTTTAATCAACCTTGATCCACTTTGAACTATGTGCATTACTAAATTCATGACCATCTGCGCTGTCTTCTTCTTGAAATAGGCGCCCTAGTGAAGGGGCGCCTCCATCTTCTTCTTCTCTTCTTTTTCCTCTTCTCTGCTGGTCTGGAAAAGGGCGCCCAGGGGACTGGGCGCCTTCTTCAAGGGGGCACCCAGGGGCCTGAGTGCCTCTTTAATTTTCTATCTTTTTTTTCTTCTCTGTCCACTGTCAGAGGTCTGGAGGAGGCGCCTAGTGGACTGGGCGCCCTTTACGGGGTGCCTGGTCACTTGGGAGCCTCTTTCTTCCGCTTCTGCTCCTTCGCACAGACCTGCAAAAGATCAAATACCCATTGTACTTAATCCAAGAATAGTTATGCAACTTCTTAAATGTTTTTCATTGTCATTTTTGCTTAGAAATGATGATAAAATACATGCAAACTCAAATTATGTGTGAGAGTGGAATTAACTATTCATGTTGCACAACTTTATACTTTTATTGCGAAAAGATGATGTATGTGATGCAAGTTGTGATAAAAAATGTGATACTCATCACACCCCCCAACTTACTCATTGCTAGTCCCTTAACAATGTAAATAGATTAAAATTTAGCACCAACATGAGTATACACAATTCATATTTCTATCTCCAGCTCTTCTTTCATAGAGTCAGCTAAAGATTAGGAATCTGAAAATCTTAATACGCACTAGCCTTAGATCATGACTTAAGAATACATCCGAAAATTCAATAGCACTTGTGCATGTGTAATACCAAATCCACAGTTAAGATAATTGCATCCCTCATTTATTATTCCAAACACGTGTCTTTCAACCCTGCACTTCCTAACTTAGAGCATTAAGCATACCAGCTTTTTGTCTGTCTTATTTCATTGTCCCTTTTGGATCTTTTATTTTTTTATTTCTCACACATGATGCTGCACTACCCTTCACTATTTAACATGAACCTCGACTTTTACCTTAGGAGAAGCAGGCCTGATTTCATAGATGAAGGTTCCTTTTTCCATTTTACGTGAACCTCAACACGTCTTAAGTGAAGTAGGCCCGGTTACTAAGACCAGGGGCATTTTTCATAGTTTTTTCATCTTCATTTTTTTGCAATGTACTTTTTCACTTATTGATAAATAACTTGGCAGAAAGTTTGAAAATATCTCCTTTTTGAGAAGTGCAGAGCATCAGACACAATCCCCAAAAATAACAGAAGGCTTGTCCTATTTGCTTCATTTGCGTGTAGAGTGAATTTTTTAAAAAAAAATTTTAAGTGTACATGAACTTTGAAGAGATTCTTATATCAGTTTTTCGAAGCTAGATTGAATAGATTTTCCATCATCCTTCTCCCCAGCCTTTTCTATTCCAGAATTTCTTTCAATAAAAGCACAAACCAAGAGAACTTAGTCGGGGATTTCATCTTTTCTTTTTCATGTAGATTACAAAATGATATGCAAGAAATACAAAACTCTTATAAGGTTGTACTATATGCATCATGAAAATTTTTCTCTCTCCCTGTGTGTTAAAAATTGATGCGCAAGACAATGTGTCGTTTAAAAATGCCATGCCACACATAATTTCAAAATTTATAACCGCACCCACTCACTTAAATAGCTTTGAAAATGTAAGTAAAGTGGTGAAGAGTAGGTCGATCCCACGAGAAGGAAATATTTTAATTTAAAACCTGTTGGAAAAATCCATGTATTTTAGAAAGAATTGATTTGGAGTGCGTTTGTACAAAAATAGAAAATCAACATGCATGAGAAATAAATCTAACTAAAGAAAATGAGAGGGGTTGAGAAGAGAAGTGTAGAAGAGATAGAAAGAGAAAATACACAATTTGCCAAAATGAATTTTATTGCTATGGGAATAAAAAGTACAACTATGAAAATTAAAAGTACAACTTGAAATTAAAAGAACAAGGGAAGAAATGTAGCCGACGATTAGAAGATTGACGCTGCTACACCGTGTCGAGCCTTGGATTGCCGCCCCGCATTGGAGTTAAACGCCGCCATGAGAGGACCGAGGGAGCAACTCTGCCTTAGGGAGATGAGAAAGACTTCGGAGGATGGGAAAGATAGAGGAAGAAAGAAGAAGACTTAAACAACTATAAATAAATCAAAACTAGCTACGACTAAAACAAGGGGAAAAGGGAAAAAGACTAGCTAGCCCCTTTTTGTCTCTCATGGTGGGTTTATATAGAGTACAGGGACCCTTCAACGTTTAGCAGGCTATATCTCATCCATTAAGTCTCATTCATCGAAGGAGTGCATCAAGGGACCATTATGGAGGCTTCGGAGGCGTCAGTTACGCATGCTGAAGAGGCGACTGGGCAGTTGGTCGTTTATTTCAATGTGCGGCTAAGAAGACATGCACCATTTCTTTATTTCCTTATTTTATTTCTCACCTCGATCTCTATGCCATGAAGGAGGCGCCTGGGGTATTGGGCGCCTTTTAAAGGGCGCCTGGTACCCTAGTCTCCTCCTTCTCAGGTTTCCTGCCACATTATGCCTCGCTTCTGTGCCATTCAAAGAGACGACTGGCCAGTAAGTCGCCTATTAAACATTTTCGTACTTTGACTGCTATCTCGACTTGCGTGAAAAGTGCCTCGAACTATGGGCCATGAAAGGGGTGCCTTGGAATATAGGCGCCTTCTTCATTATTGCCTTATTTTAATCAACCTTGATCCACCTTGAACTATGTGCATTACTAAATTCGTGACCATCTGCGTTGTCTTCTTCTTGAAAGAGGCGCCCTAGTGAAGGGGCGCCTCCTTCTTCATCTTCTCTTCTTTTTCCTCTTCTCTGCTGGTCTGGAAAGGGGCACCCAGGGGACTGGGCGCCTTCTTCAAGGGGGCACCCAGGGGCCTAGGTGCCTCTTTAATTTTCTATCTTTTTTTTCTTCTCTGTCCACTGTCAGAGGTCTGGAGGATGCGCCTGGTGGACTGGGCGCCCTTTACGGGGTGCCTGGTCACTTGGGAGCCTCTTTCTTCTGCTTCTGCTCCTTCGCACAGACCTGTAAAAGATCAAATACCCATTGTACTTAATCCAAGAATAGTTATGCAACTTCTTAAATGTTTCTCATTGTCATTTTTGCTCAGAAATGAAGATAAAATACATGCAAACTCAAATTATGTGTGAGAGTGGAATTGACTATCCATGTTGCACAACTTTATACTTTTATTACGAAAAGATGATGTATGTGATGTAAATTGTGATAAAAATGTGATACTCATTACACCCCCAACTTACTCATTGCTAGTCCCTTAGCAATATAAATAGATTAAATTTTAGGACCAACATGAGTCTACAAAATTCATATTTCTATCTCTAGCTCTTCTTTCATAGAGTCAGCTAAAGACTAGGAATCCGAAAATCTTAATACGTAGTAGCCTTAGATCATGACTTAAGAATACATCCGAAAGTTCAATAGCACTTGTGCATGTGTAATACCAAATCCACAGTTAAGACAAATGTATCCCTCAATTGTTATTCCAAGCACGTGTCTTTCAACCTTGCACTTCCTAACTTAGAGCATTAAGCATACCAGCTTTTTATCTGCCTTATTTCATTGTCCCTATGGGATCTTTTATTTTATTTTTTCTCACACATGATGCTGCACTACCCTTCACTATTTAACACGAACCTCGACTCTTTTCTTAGGAGAAGTAGGCCCGATTTCACAGATCAAGGTTCCCTTTTCTATTTTATGTGAACCTCAACACGTCTTAGGTGAAGTAGGCCCAGTTACTAAGACTAGGGATATTTTTCATGGTGTTTTCATCATCAATTTTTTTTCAATGTGCTTTTGCACTTATTGATAGATTACTTGGCAGAAAGCTTGAAAATATCTCCTTTTTTAGAAGTGCAAAGCATCATACATAATACCCAAAAATAACATAAGGCTTGTCCTATTTGTTTCATTATCGTGTAGTGTGAATTTCAAAAAAAAAATTAAGTGTAGATGAACTTTAAAGAGATTCTTATATTAGTTTTCCATGGCTGGATTGAATTATTTTTCCATCAACCTTCTCCCTAGCATTTTCTATTACAGAATTGCTTTCAATAAAAGCGCAAATCAAGAGAACTCAGTCGGAGATTTCATCTTTTCTTTTCCATGTAGATTAGAAAATGATATGCAAGAAATACAAAACTCTTATCAGGTTGTGCTATATGCATCATGTCACACCCCGAGCCTTTTGTTACTGCGGAAGACTAACTCGGGGAATCACGAACAGCCGGCATGGTAAGCCTCTTGCAAGCAAGAACGATCAGAGCGCAAGGCAATCACACATAAGAAGACAATCGCATAATAATTTAATCAAACTCCAACTTTATTTCATTTATAATCAAAATATCCAAATACAATAGCTTTCAACCTTCAATAATTCAAAGAAAAAGGAAATTACAAAGACTCGATCTAAACATCATTGACTTTCCTAAGTCTTCACTCTCAGTTTGATATGACTTTTACTCGCTCTCGGACCTGCTACTTGTATAACTCGAATCTGAATCCGCGTCACTTCCATCTCCTGAAAAGATTAGAAAATTGGTAATGAGCACACTTGCCCAGTAGGTATCTTCGCATCAACATGATTAGCAATATTTAAGTAATTAATATTTGAGCTCTAAAGAAATAAGGTAAAATCATGCGAATGCGGTCAATCATGCGATTAAACCGAAGTAACACGATGATCATGTAAGATAGAATGAGCAAGTATGAATGTAACAAGAATATGATATGGCCTTTCATGAACAAGAATGTACTAGAAAGTCATGTATCAATCAAAAATGTACTCTTCACTCAGTAGCAAGTACTTCGTGAATTTCTGTGGAATAACATGTAACATGCTAGAAAGTCATGTACGCGTCGTGGATTTTCACTTCACGATGCCGTGGATCTTCACTTATTTATCAAGAAAGTACTCCCAGCGTAATGCGACGGTAATTACATCATATCACATGGTTTATAATAGTATGTTTCTGACAATCAGTCGAGGAGACTAGCATAGAGCCCTTGAACACAATCAGTGCTCGGTCCGTATCTTCAAGTATAAATCAAGCTACTTCCACGCATGTAAACAATATGGCCAAGAATGTACAATTTCAACGATAGGTTCAAGATAAAGTAATCCATCATAAGAATGCTTCTATTTGAATTAAAGAATTTCAATGAACATATTAAATCTAGGTTATGACATGAAAATAAATCGGTAGCATAACAGTTCATTTCTTAACTTTCATAATTTAAGATTAAGTATCTTTGAACAATATGACAAGTCCTAGACCATCAATAATATATCTATGAACTTTGAAATATCAACCCTTGGGTCAACCTCGGATTAAAATACTCAAGAACTGTGACGGTCAATTAATGGGCCGTTACATGATCGTGACGGTCTATAATTGGGCCGTTACAATAGATTGAATCCAGAAAGAATAGTTGGACTCAGTGATTGTGACGGTTGTATACTGGACCGTTCGATGAGCGTGACGGTCTAGTATTAGACCGTTACATAGTAAAAACCAAAAAACATCGATAGTGCTTTCTAATCAATTGGACTTTGAAGGTACAACCAACTTGGCGTCCTAGTGAGAATCCCAGGCTCGCGGAGAATTACGGAGGCCTTGAAACCAGATTTCCAAGTCCATTGGAAGGAATATCCAATAGAGAGGTACTCAAGTTCAAGAATATGTTCCTATAGTGCAAAAGTGTAAACTAATGGTCATATACCAGAATATATACCATGTACTTAGAGAATTGACTCTATAGACAGAAAGAATGTGTAACAATGTGAAACCATGATAAAACTCCGTCAATACATCAGTAAAATTCATGTTTTAATACAAAACTATAGAGTTTTAGCAATGAAATTAACATGTACTTTGAAATAACTAAAGTGCTTTAAACATACATGAATCAATTTATAAACTCAAAATTATGAAAAATAGGTCAAAACTTAGATAACTAGGCTTATTCATAAGTAAATTTGACTATTTTTAACTCTGTCTCGAGTTGACAGAACACAGTTATTCTGACGGTCGAACATGGGCGCGTCGCAGGGGTGTGGCGATTTATCGTGGAACCGTTAGAGTGTTGTAACGCTCCGGTTATGGTCCGTCAGAGATAACAGAGTAGCTTAAGTATAACAGGGAGTGTAACGGGTTATCGTAAGGCCGTTACGTCCCTCTGACGGTCTAACTAAAGGCCGTTAGAGTCCTGTTGATAGGAAAGTAAAAAGATAAAAGACTATGCCTTGAAACATGTCATGCTTTGAAAAGACTTAACTAATCTAGTCATGATAAAATGAAGTATAGTCCATCTAAATGCATAGGTTGCAGTGAATGAATAAGAGAATATCTTTTATCTTCATTTAAGGCTAAAGACATGCATGTATGTATAGAGTTACTAAAACATGAAATTCAAAGTCTATGATGCATGGAATCAATCAAAATTAGAGGGCTTTTATCCCTAACATGATATTCTTGCCATTCATGAGATGACCTACATCTTTACTGGGCTTTCAACTTCTAATTTGGGACTGCAAGACACGCCCTAGTTCTTTCCTTCCAGTGAGTTTTCAGCAACTTCACGTCACTCTAACTTCTCAATCTCTTGACCTAAGGATGTGAACTTTTGAGGGTAAGAAGGTGAAACTAAGGGGAACAGAAAGTTCTAAAGACACTTAAGCTAATTACCTCGTTTTGGTGCTCTAATCTCCTAATCTTCAGGAGACTTTCGCTCAGATTCCTGGGTTGCTATGGTCGAACCAGCAACTTTGGAAGCTTCAAACTTCTTGTGTAGTTGATCTCCTAGCACGGAATTTTGAGGAAGAATAGTCCTATTTTTTTTTTATCAAGAAACCTTGCCTAGTGTCGGATGGGAGAGTGCACCCTTTTACCAGAGGCAAAGAGCAAGCCACTCCACCATTCAGACATTAGGAGGTGTATTTATAATAAATTGGATGAAGGATTACATTACATTAAGCAGATATTGGGCATACCCAATTTATCCAATCGAGCTATTCCCTTTATAGAGTTAGGGAGCTCATCATAAGAGAAAAAATCAGTACAATGAGTGGAACAAGCCAAAGATGCTAGAGAGTCAGCAACCTTATTTCCTTCTCTATAGATGTGAGCTATTGAATCTTGAGTGGTAAGGAGTCTCCAAATCTCCCTTATATAATGAAGAATGGACCATGGGCATGGAGTAGCTTTTTTGATGATTTGAACTAAGAGTTTGGAGTTGATATCAATCTTGATTGGCTGGTTAGCGGTTGTGTGGTAGTACTTGATGCCATCGAGGAGAGCTCGCGCCTCAGCTACAAGACAGTTTGCTTTACCATAGTAATGTGAGAAAGCAAGTAAAATAGTGCCATTGTGATCCCTAATAGCCCCTCCACCTCCTGAGTCTCCATTTCCTTTGCAGGCTCCATCGGTGTTTAGCTTGAGTGAGAGAGGGGTCGGATGGACCCAGGTGACAGTCATCAGCTGCCTTTTAGAATGTTGTCTGCTGTTGATGCCAAAGTCTCGCAAAGTAATTCTTTTGACATTGTCAAACTCTTTAAGGTTTGCAGTGTCACATGTGTGCTTGACTTGAGCTTTTATATGGTGGAGAAGACTGACCTTGGAGATGCTCTTGCCCTCATATTTTGATGCATTCCTTGCTTTCCAGATTTCCCAAATCCCATAGCCAATTACTGCAAGCATGAATAAACCGTGGGCAGATTTCACCTGAACATTGTCTGCATTGTGATGTATGAAATAAGTCACTGAATTTGAGTTGGTCTTCAGTCCATAACTCCTGAAATAAGACCAAATATGTTTGGCCAGTTCACTATGAATGAATAGGTGGCTAGTAGTTTCCTCACACTGTGATGTACAGCAATAACATTTCGAGCACATTTGCACACCCATCTTTTGAACATTTTTATCAGTGGGGATAGCATTGCGGGCAGTCTTCCAGAGATGGATGGAAACTTTTATTGGTAGCCAAGTCGACCAAAGGTGGGTCCATGGAAAAGGATGATCATTATCATTATTCGTAGCCAGTTCACAGTAGGAAGAGGCCACAGTGCAAAAACCTATTGAGGAGAGACTCCAGACCGGACAGTCAGGATACTGGTTAAGCTTAAAGCTAAGGATAGCAGATTTGATTGAGTCTGTGATCCTTCCATCCAGCATATTATTATTTGCATTTGGACGGGCAGTGTAGAAATCCTTGACAGTAATACTAGAGCTCTGGTTTGTTGAGGTAGAGACATACTCTGCCAAGCATCTGCTTTCAATCCAGTTGTCCAACCAGAAATGTGTATTGCTGCCATCACCAACTACAACTTTGGTGTGTTTAGAGATAAGATCTCTGGCCTTCAGCCACCCCCTCCTGGTGAAGCCATTCATGTTCTTGAATTGGACCTCACTGATATGATGCTGCTTAATGTATTTTACCCTGAAAAAATTTGCCCACAGAGAGTTGGTATATAATCCCTTCCACAACATCTTTACCCGCAAGGCTGTTTCCATGACTCTTAGTGACATGATGCCAAGACCTCCTTGAGATATAGGTTTGCAGATAACTTGCCATGCAGCCCAATGCTTTTTCTTTCCATGGATAGAGGAACCCCAAAAGAAGTTGGCAAAAGACTTGTCCAGAAGTTCATGAGTGCCTACATGCAGTGGGGATGATGATAACGAGTATATGGGTATGGATGACAAGACATGCTTGATGAGAATAAGTCTTGCTCCCTGGGAAAGTAAGCTTGATTTCCAGCCGGCAACTCTATTTTGGATTGAGGTTAATATTCCTGCAAAGAAAACCTTTTTCCTTCTGCCAATCATAAGAGGGCATCCCAGATATTTATGGGGAAAGGAATGTCTGATGAAACCAGTACAGCTTTGAATGCGATTGGCAACTGAATTATGTGTCTTTGGGTGCAAAAAGAAACCACTTTTGCTGATATTAATTTGCTGCCCTAAAGAAGTTTCATAGATCTGAAGCACTTTTAATAAATTTCTGACAGAGTTTATGCAAGCTTTGCTGAACAGGAGGGTATCATCTGCAAACAAAAGGTGGGAGATGTGAGGGCACCGGCTAGGCCCAGCAAACCAATCAATCCTACCACTGGAGAAAGCTTCCTTTAGAGCTCTGCTTAATGATTCTTCCGCAATGATAAATAAAGATGGGGCAAGTGGGTCACCTTGCCTCACTCCTCTTGAAGACTTGAAAAAACCAGCTGTGTCACCATTAAGCAAGATTGAAAACCAACAGTTTTTGATCAATTTTTCAACTATCATAATGAAAGAATTATCAAAGCCAAATTTGTGAAGGATAGTGAGAAGAAAATCCCATTCCAGTCTGTCATATGCTTTAGCCATGTCAAGTTTGAACATGACATTGTGCCCTCTTGTTTTCCTCCCCAATTCATTTGTCAATTCTTGAGCAAGAGCAATGTTTTCTAAAATTTGTCTTCCCTTCACAAATGCTGATTGCTCTAATGATATGATCCTTGGGAGAATTGTGGCAAGTCTTTTGTTGATAATAGATGAAACAATTTTGTAAAAGAAGTTGCAAAGACTTATAGGTCTGTAATCAGAAATGTCCATAGCATTTGCCATTTTTGGGATGAGTGCTATTAGAGTGGAGGTGACGCTTCGAGGAATGGGCAGTTGTGTGATAAAAAGTTCCTTTACTGCACTGCAAACAAGCTCACCAATAATAGGCCAGGTGGATTGGTAGAAAGCACCCATGAATCCATCAGGTCCTGGAGCACTGTCTGGGGAAAGAGCTTTAACAGTGTCAAAAATTTCTTCATCTGTTGGGATTTTGCAAAGACTAGTGTTATCTTCCTGAGTTACCAGTTTTGGAATACAGCTCAGAGAAGCTTCATGTAAGTAGTGACTCTGTGAACTGAATGCTTTTTGAAAGTGAGAGACAGCTATGTCCTTCATATCATCATGATTGGAAGTCATATTGCCTGCTGAGTTTCGCAGCTGAGTGATGTTCTGCTTGTGTCTTTTGGCTAAGGTTGAAGCATGGAAAAACTTTGTGTTTTTGTCTCCTTCAAGTAACCAACGGATTCCGGACTTCTGTTTCCAAAAAATTTCCTGTTGAAGCAGTCTGCTTGATTGTATGGTCCTGGCTTGCTCAAGATTCGAGAAATTTTCCTCAGTGGGTTGCAAGTCATAATTGTGTTCGGCCAGCAGAACTTCATCTTCTGCTGCTTTTAAATTTTGATGGACATTCCCAAAGGTGAGCTTGTTCCAGCTACAAAGCATGATTCTCATCTGCTTAAGTTTCAAATAAAGGGTGGTCATTGGAGAAGATGCCACAGGACTGAGGTTCCAGCAGAGCTTAACATCCTCAAGAAAATTTTCATGTTTGGGCCACATGCTTTGAAAACAGAATCTGCTTTTGAAATGCAAGGAAGTCTTTGATTTAACTAATAAAGGTGCATTGTCAGAAGCTTCCCTAGACAGGTGCTCAACAGAGATTGGTATTGAGGTTATCCATTCAGTGTTGGAAAGCACCCTGTCCAATCTAGCCCAAATTCCTTTACTACCTGCTTGGTTGTTATGCCAAGTGAACTTAGATCCCAAAAAACCAGCATCCAGAAGTGAGCAATCAGAAATACATTGCTGGAAGTCCATCATGGCACCAGCATTAGGGGGGTTCCCCCTAACTTTTCATCAGGATTCAGAATGCAATTAAAGTCACCGATAACAGACCAAGGGCCTTTTATTTGAGAGTGAATTGAATTTAATGAAGACCATAATTCCCTTCGCTCTGGAGCAGAACATTTTGCATACACAAAACTGATGTGGAATAAGGGGTGGACAGGATTTACTTGAGCAACTGAAATTTGTTGATCGTCCTTACAAACGACTGAGAAGTCAATAGTATCTCTCCACAAAACCCAGATGTGGGCAATATTATCATTGTTTGCACAAGCATTACTCATACCCAATTTCCTACAGATACCATCCATCTTACTGGTATGGATTTTAGGCTCCAACAGAGCAATGAAATCAAGTTTATGAGTCTTGATAAGAAATTTTACCCTGCCAACAGAAATCTCATTTCCAATACCTCTAATGTTCCAAATTGTAAAATTCATGAGGAAAAGTGAAGTTCAGGAATATTATCCATAGATCTTGACCTAGTCATAGATCTAGTAATAACACCTTGTCGATCAAGCAATAAAGCAGATACATTACCATCAGAGACCGAATCTGAAATAGCCTTCCTTCTAGCAAAATTTTCAGCATCCTGATGGTGGATATTAGGAGCCTCAAACGGCTCCTTGCTCTTTTGTAAAACCAAAACAGAGTGGTCACCAAGAAAGGAAATTTCTGGGACAGGGGCTAAGGTGCCCAGCTGAGTGTGTGTTTGGTCTGAAGGGAGCTCCACGGTGACATGGGAGTTCATTATTGGTTCAGTATTCCTAGAGGCATTGAAATTATCCTGTGCCCCCTGTTGTGATTTGCTGGGTGTTGACTTCTGCGGAGCATTAACACAAATATTCTTAGTGCCCTGAGTCAATTCAATCCGACTGTGCAGTCTGTCACTTGTTTGATCTGCCATGGAATTTATTTCTTTTGGGACTAAAACTGAAACATCCAGTAACTTCATGGACCCTGAGAGATCCTCAGCTTCAACCTCACTTGGTGACTGATTGATGTCAAGATCTACATTTTTCTTAGAGCTGTCCACTGGAATCCATACTTTCTTTTTCTGATGGGGTGGTAGAGGTTGTGCATCAGACATCCAGACCGTGGCCAACCTAGTGTAGGGATTTTTTCCTTTGCAGTTTTCCAGATTATGGCCGAGCCGAGCACAAGCTGAACAGAACATAGGAAGATCAGAGTAGACAATATCTTGCCAAGCTCCTCCTCCCGGAATGCCAATCCAGATTCTGTTCGGATGCGTTTTAGATACATCCAACTCAACACACACACGGGCTTCCGATGTTATGGATAAGTTCAGAGTAGATTGATCAATCTTCAAGACTTTTCCTATATTGCCAGCTATAGAACGCAAGAAAGGTTCAATAAAAAAATTTACTGGTAGTCCTGGGAAAGAAATCCATATTGGCAGAATAGATGAATCCTCATCCGGTGAAAAATCCAATGACCATCTGAAAAATTTGAAAAGCTTCCCATGAACGAAGAGACTATCCTTCAGGAGCAAAGTCAGAAAGTCCTCCTCATTGCGAAACCGAAGAAGCAGATGGCGAGAGTCGAGGGCGCTGATGATGAAGTCCTCTTTGAAGTTGCAGCGTTGCGAGAGGTGAGATCTGATCTCGGGGTAAGCTGGTCTCCCATAAGGAGTGCGGGCAACAATGGAGTGCTCAAGGGGTTCCAAGGAGGCGGAGAGTTCCTCAGCGTTGAAGAAAACAGCCGGCTCTCCACCGTCAGTAGAAGCAGGAGCGTGTACAAAACCTTTAACTTTTGGTGGCTTCAACGAGGTGATGAGAGCCTCTGCGAAGGATTTTGCACGGGCAGGAGGTGAACCAGGAATCTGAAAAGGAGGGGAGCCAGGCCGAAGAGGACACGATGCCAAGGGGGCCACGGTGGCCCCCCTTGCGTCCGCCATGGAGGCTAGGTCAAAGTCACCATAGGGAAGAGGACAAAGTTCCTTCGGTTCTCTCTGTTTCTCCCGGAAGAATAGTCCTATGTATAAGGAATAAAAGGTTCTAAAGAACTTACCCAAAATACTATCTTCTTACCTTAGTTCCACGCGAGCCAATGTAAGGGTCGTGCAGGTCAAAACTAGGGTCTATTTATAGGGTTTTGCTAGGGTTTGTGGATTAGATCGATTCTAGTGTCCTTGTTATGGCTTAGATCGACTTCTGAGAGTCTTTAATACGTTTACTAGTCCTCCCATCTCGATCCCAAAGCGATAGACTAGTAAAAATCCAATCTTTTTGCTCTTTCTTCCATTCACGGAACTTACAGAGCGTAACGGTCTATGCTTGGCGCGTTACATGTCTGTGGCGGTCGCACGGTAGACCGCTACATCCACCGTTTGTAGAATTCAACTTAATTCTAACTCTTTAATTATTTTATCTATATAATTATCTAATAAATGAGTATTTATCCTTAAAATTCGTGAATAAGCTAAATATCCTTCTAGAATATGGGCCAAACTTAATGGGCTTGGTCTTTAAACCTTTTGGGTTTTATTTATCAAAGATGGATTAATATTTTAACATAATTAGGCCTTATAATCAGTTTAAGCTTTATAAATTCCTAATAAATTCTAAAAAATTCTAAAAATAATCCAGAAATTATTTATATAAATTTTGGGGCACTACACCCTCCCCCACTTAGAAGAATTTGGTCCCCAAATTCAACACATGGATTATATGGAGAGTGTACTTACAGTTGAATAATTCTGGGAATCTTTTCTGCATAACTTCTTCTGTTTCCCAAGTTGCTTCGGATGGCCATGATTTCTTCCATTGATATTTGACCATAGGAATAGCTTTATTCCTTAGTTGACACACTTCCCGATCCAAAATCTTTATTTGTGTTTGCTCGTACGTCATATCCTTCTGAATCTCCAAATTATCGTAAGTGATAACATGGTAAGGATCATATACATACTTTTTCAGCATAGAGACGTGAAATACGTCATGAACTCCTGCTAATTATGGAGGTAAGGCTAATCTATAAGCCACTTCACCGACCCTTTCGAGAATTTCAAATGGGCCAATGAATCTTGGAGTTAGCTTACTCTTGATGCCAAATCTTCGAATACCACGACCCGAAGAAACCTTCAGATACACATGATCCCCTACTTGAAACTCCAAGTCACGCCTTCGATTATCAGCATAAGATTTCTGCCTATCTTGAGCAATCTGCAATCTTTCTTGAATGAGCTTAATTTTCTCGGAAGAATCCCTGATCATGTCGGGGCCTAGAATTTACCTTTCCCCTATTTCATTCCAACATATCGATGATCTACAGCTTTTTCCATATAAAGCTTCAAAAGGTGCCATCTGTATGCTGGCCTGATAACTGTTGTTATATGCAAATTCCACCAGAGGCAAGTGATCATGCCAACTTCCTCCAAAGTCAATAGCACAAGCCCTGAGCATATCTTCCACCACTTGATTTGTTCTTTTCGTCTGACCATCAGTTTGTGGATGGAATGCCGTGCTAAAATTTAGTCGGGTCCCTAATGAATGTTGTAGACCCTTCTAAAATTGTGATGTGAATCTAGGATCTCTATCAGATATGATAGTGATAGGGACACCATGTAGCTTGACAATTTCCTTTGTGTATAAGGCTGCTAGAATATCCACAGACCATCGACTTTTTATTGGTATGAAATGTGTAGATTTTGTCAATCGGTCTATGATTACCCAGATACCATCATGTCCACCTCTTGTATATGGTAAATCCATAATGCAATTCATTCCTATACTTTCCCATTTCCATGTTGGAATATCTAAGGGATGTAATTTACCTGCAGGTCTAAAATGCTCTGCCTTTACTTGTTGACAAGTGAGACAGCGAGACACGAAATCAGCTATTTCTCTCTTCATATTGGGCCACCATAAATTTCTTTTAAGATATTGATACATTTTGGTACTACCAGGGTGAATGGTGTACTTGGACTTATGTGCTTCTTTTAGGATCAGTTTCTTCGTATCCTCATGATCTGGTACACATATTCGGCCCTTAAATAGCAATCTTCCATCATTGGAAATAGAGAAATCCGGCCTTTGTTCTATGTTGGCTTTAATCTTCAGTAATACGGGATCATCATTTTGCAGCTTGACCAGATCTTCTATTAATGTAAGTTGAGCTTGAATATTAGCGACGAAACAATCTTCTTCCTTCATGTCAATATCTAAGTTCAACTGAGCAAATTGAGGAAGAAGATTTGTCATACTAATCATGAGACTTGATAGATTTCCCATTAGTTTTCTGTTGAGTGCATCTGCTACAGCATTAGCCTTGCCAGGATGATATTGAATGGCAAAATCAAAGTCTTTGAGATATTCTAACCATCTCCTCTGTCTCATATTTAACTCCTTTTGAGAGAATAAGTATTTCAAGCTTTTATGGTCCGAGGAGACAGTGAATTTCTCTCCATAGAGATAATGACGCCAAATTTTTAAGGTGAAAATGACAGCTGCTAGTTCTAAATCATGTACAGGATAGTTTTCCTCGTGACGTTTCAATTGTCTTGATGAATAACAGATTATCTTTCTATTTTGCATAAGGACACACCCTAAGCCAATGCCAGACCCATCCGTATATAGTTCAAATCCACCACCTTCCACCGGTAGTGATAGAATAGGAGCTATAGTAAGATGGTTCTTAAGAGTTTGAAAACTCTTTTCACATTCCTTTGACCAGACGAAAGGATTTTCTTTTCTTGTAAGTCTAGTTAAAGGAACAGCAATTTTTGAGAAGTCCTTAATGAATCTTCTATAATAACCAGCTAGACCCAGAAAGCTCCTTACTTCTGATACAGTCGTTGGCCGAAGCTCCTTACTTCTGATACAGTCGTTGGCCGAAGCTCCTTACTTCTGATACAGTCGTTGGCCGGCTCCACTTTCTGACAGCTTCTACTTTAGAAGGATCCACAACGATACATTCTTTTGAAATAATGTTGCCTAGGAATGAAACTTCCTTGAGTCAGAATTCACACTTGTTAAGCTTGGCATAGAGTTTATGTTCTCTAAGTGTTTGCAAAGCTATCCTCAGATGTTCTTCATGCTCCTGTTTTATTTTGGAATATACTAGGATGTCATCAAAGAAGACAACGATGAACTGGTCTAGATATGGCTGGAAAACATTGTTCATAAGGTGCAGAAATGCTGTTGGGACATTTGTTAACCCGAACGGCATCACCACGAATTCACAGTGGTCATAACGACTTCAAAAAGTCGATTTATAAATGTCTTCTTCTTTAATTCTAAGTTGATGATAACCTGACCTGAGGTCTATCTTAGAGAAATACTCTGCTTCCGAAAGTTGATCAAAGAGCTCATCAATACGCGGCAACGGATACTTATTTTTGATTGTGAGTTGATTCAGTCATCGGTAGTCGATGCATAGCCTGAGAGAGCCATCCTTCTTCTTGATAAAAAGAACTGGCGCACCCCAGGGGGATGTGCTAGGTCTGATGAAACCTTTGTCTAGTAGTTCCTGCAACTGCCTTTTTAGTTCCATTAAGTTTCATGGGGGACATCCTGTAAGGGGCTATAGAAACAGGTGCTGCTCCTGGAATGAGATCAATGGTGAAGTTTACTTCCCTCTCGGGTGGTAAACTAGGTAATTCGGATGGGAACACATCTGGGAACTCATTTACAATAAGGATGTCTACTATGATGATTTCCTTAGACTCGGTAATAATGATAGAAGCATGAAAAGCTTCACATCTTCGCGAGATAAGTTTACAAGCGTGAAGAGAAGATATGATAGTGGGATGTTTCCTATACTTGATGCCAAGGAAAGAAAATCTTGTAAGATCGGTTTTTCAAAAGGATATAATCCTATTTCGGCATTTAATATCAGCATCATGCTCTATAAGCCAATCTACCCCTAAAATGGCATCATAACCTTTCATGTCAAGGCATACTAAATTTGTGGGGAGATTGTGATTTTTCACTATTACCTCACTATCAGGATAATACTCGGTAAGCTTTGTTCCAAAACCTAAAGGTGTAGTAATAGTAAGATCTGAAGGTAAGGGAATTGATGTAATTGGTAATGTTTTCACAAAAGTAGTGGAGATAAAAGAATGAGAGGCACCAGTATCAAATAGCACAAATGCAGGACGGGAATAAATTTGAAGGGTACCTTCTATAAGTCCACCATCATTGGGTGCTTCTTCTTCTCCTAGAACAGCATTGAGGCGAGCTTACCTCTTACGTCCTCCACCAGACGGTTGATCCTTCATAAGGGGGCAATCTGGCATACGATGCTCCCTACTTCCACAATGTAGACACGCACCAAGGCGCTTCCAACATTCTTCAGCCAAATGGCTGAACTTTTCACAAAATGTGCAAGCCGCCATGACTTGCTCCTTCTCCTCTTTGGCTTTCTTGTGCTTCTGGGAACTTCCACCGTTTCCGCTCCTAGATCTTTTCTTACTATCATGGCTTTTGTAAGGTTCCGTGATGTTGAACTTCTCCTTCTTATAACGCCGATCAGATCGTCGGCTAGACTCTTCTCATTTTCCTTTCAACTTCTCGACCTTCTCTAAGGTCCTTTCGCATAAATACGCTCGCTGAACCATCTCCGCATAGGTATGGATATTTTGGGTCCCGAGCTGCTGAATGAAACCGGGTCGTAACCCGTCCATAAATCGATTGGCCTTCAATAAATCGGTACTGATTAAATGCGGTGCATAAGGTGCTAGCCTGGAGAATTGAAGTTCATACTCCACGACTGTCATCATTCCTTGATGAAGAGAGGTGAACTCCATAGCCTTTCTTTCTTTGACATGTTCAGAAAAGTACTTGGCACGGAATGGAGTGAGAAAACCGTCCCATGTATGAGGTGCATCAGCCGGAGGTGTAGGTACTGACGTCCACCATGTGCGTGCATCTTTATTGAGTTGGAAGGTTACGAGACGCACTTTTTCTTGGTCCGTGCATTGAATAACATCAAAGATGTGAATCATCTCATCTATCCAATTTTCTGCCTCATCCGAATTAGAAGAACCGTAGAACCGCGGAGGGTTTAACCTCCGAAAATTGCGAAGCAAGTCACCAGCCCTTGCCCCTGCGCCTGCCTGGGCCATAGTTTGTAATGCCTGAGTAAGGCCGGCAACAGTTTGTTGCATGCCACCCCAATCTACGTGATGTGCCATTGCAATAATGAGGTACCTGAGAGAAATAACAAATTGTTAATTCTCATGGAATTAGAAAGAGATTAATCTTAAAACTAATTAACTATCCTTTCCCGAGCTCTACCCAATTCTCGCATGGGTGAAGAAATTTCTTCCTTAGTTCATAGGTAGGGGTCCTTAAACCTTGGACTTATTCTAGGACATGACTCTTTTTCCTAAGTCTTGAGACTTAGGCTCTGATACCAACTTAACTGTCACGCCCCGAGCCTTTTATTACAACGGAAGAATAACTCGGGGAATCATGAACAGCCGGCATGGTAAGCCTCATGCAAGCAAGAACGATCAGAGCGCAAGGTAATCACACATAAGAATGCAATCGCACAATAATTTAATCAAACTCCAACTTGATTTCATTAATAATCAAAATATCCAAATACAATAGCTTTCAACCTTCAATAATTCAAGGAAAAAAGAAATTACAAAGACTCGATCTAAACATCATTGACTTTCCTAAGTCTTCACTCTCAGTTTGATATGACTTTTACTCGCTCTCGGACTCGCAACTTGTATAACTCGAATCCGAATTCGTGTCACTTCCATCACCTGAAAAGATTGAAAAATAGGTATTGAGCACACTTGCCCAGTAGGTATCTTCGCATTAACATGATTAGCAATATTTAAGTAATTAGCATATTAGCTCTAAAGAAATAAGGTAAAATCATACGAATGCGATCAATCATGCGATTAAACCGAAGTAACACGATGATCATGTAAGATAGAATGAGCAAGTATGAATGTAACAAGAATATGATATGGCCTTTCATGAACAAGAATGTACTAGAAAGTCATGTATCAATCAAGAATGTACTCTTCACTTAGTAGCAAGTACTTCATGAATTTCTGTGAATAACATGTAACAAGCTAGAAAGTCATGTACGTGTCGTGGATTTTCACTTCACGATGCCGTGGATCTTCACTTATTTATCGAGAAAGTACTCCCAGCGTAATGCGACGCCAGTAGCATCATACCCCATCGTTTATAATAGTATGTTTCCGACAATTAGTCGAGGGGACTAACATAGAGCCCTTGAACACAATCAGTGCTCGGTCCGCATCTTCAAGTATAAATCAAGCTACTTTCATGCATGTAAATAATATGGCCAAGAATTTACAATTTCAACGATAGGTTCAAGATAAAGTAATCCATCCTAAGAATGCTTCTATTTGAATTAAAGAATTTCAATGAACATATTAAAACTAGGTTATGCCATGAAAATAAATCGGCAGCATAATGGTTCATTTCTTAACTTTCATAATTTAAGATTAAGTATCTTTGAACAATATGACAAGTCCTAGACCATCAATAATATATCTAGGAACTTTGGAATATCAACCCTTGGGTCAACCTCGGGTTAAAGTACTCAAGAACTGTGACGGTCAATTAATGGGCCGTTACATGATCGTGACGGTCTATAATTGGGCCGTTACAATATATTGAATCCAGAAAGAATAGTTGGACTCAGTGATTGTGACGGTTGTATACTGGACCGTTCAATGAGCGTGACGGTCTAGTATTAGGCCGTTACATAGTAAAAACCAGAAAATATCGATAGTGCTTTCTAATCAATTAGGCTGTAAAGGTACAACAAACTCGGCGTCCTAGTGGGAATCCCAGGCTCGCGGAGAATTACGGAGGCCTTGAAACAAGATTTCCTAATCCATTGGAAGCAATATCCAATAGAGAGGTCCTCAAGTTCAAGAATATGTTCCTATAGTGCAAAAGTGTAAACTAAAGGTCATATACCGGAATATATGCCATGTACTTAGAGAATTGACTCTATAGACAGAAAGAATGTGTAACAATGTGAAACCATGATAAAACTCTGTCAATACATCAGTAAAATTCATGTTTTAATACAAAACTATAGAGTTTTAGCAATGAAATTAACATGTACTTTGAAATAACTAAAGTGCTTTAAACATACATGAATCAATTTATAAACTCAAAATTATGAAAAATAGGTCAAAACTTAGATAACTAGGCTTATTCATAAGTAAATTTGACAATTTTTAACTCTGTCTCGGGTTGACAGAACACAGTTATTCTGACGGTCGAACATGGGCGCGTCATAGGGCTGTGACGGTTTATCGTGGAACCGTTAGAGTGTTGTAACGCTCCGGTTATGATCCGTCAGAGATAATAGAGTAGCTTAAGTATAACATGGAGTGTGACGGCTTATCGTAAGGCCGTTACGTCCCTCTGACGGTCTAACTAAAGGCCGTTAGAGTCATGTTGACAGGAAAGTAAAAAGATAAAAGACTATGCCTTGAAACATGTCATGCTTTGAAAAGACTTAACTAATCTAGTCATGATAAAATGAAGTATAGTCCATCTAGATGCATAGGTTGCAGTGAATGAACAAGAGAATATCTTTTATCTTCATTTAAGGCTAAAGACATGCATGTATGTATAGACTTACTAAAACAAGAAATTTAAAGTCCATGATGTATGGAATCAATCAAAACCAGAGGACTTTTATCCCTAACATGATATTCTTACCATTCATGAGATGACCAATCTCTTTACTGGGCTTTCAACTTCCAATTTGGGACTGCAAGACACACCCTAGTTCTTTCCTTCCAGTGAGTTTTCAGCAACTTCACGTCGCTCTAACTTCTCAATCTCTTGACCTAAGGACGTGAAATTTTGAGGGTAAGAAGGTGAAACTAAGGGGAACAGAAAGTTCTAAAGACACTTAGGCTAATTACCTCATTTTGGTGCTCTAATCTTCTGATCTTCAGCAGACATTCTCTCAGATTCCTGGGTTGCTATGGTCGAACTAGCAACTTTGGAAGCTTCAAACATCTTGTGTAGTTGATCTCCTAGCACGAAATTTTGAGGAAGATTAGTCCTATGTATAAGGAATAAAAAGTTCCAAAGAACTTACCTGAAATACTATCTCCCTACCTTAGTTGCACGCGAGCCAATGTAAGGGTCGCGCAGGTCAAAAGTAGGGTCTATTTATTAGATTTTGCTAGGGTTTGGGGATTAGATCGATTCTAGAGTCCTTATTAAGACTTAGATCGACTTCAGAGAGTCCTTAATACGTTTACTAGTCCTCCCATCTCGATCCCAAAATGATAGACTAGCAAAAATCCAATCTTTTTTCTCTTTCTTCCATTCACGGAACTTACAGAGCGTAACGGTCTAAGCTTGGCGTGTTACATGCCTGTGGCGGTCTCACGATAGACCGCTACATCCACCGTTTGCAGAATTCAACTTAATTCAAACTCTTTTATTATTTTATCTATATAATTATCTAATAAATGAGTATTTATCCTTAAAATTCGTGAATAAGCTAAATATCTTTCTAGAAAATGGGCCAAACTTAATGTGCTTGGTCTTTAAACCTTTTGAGTTTTATTTATCAAAGCTGGATTTATATTTTAACATAATCAGTTTAAGCTTTATAAATTTCTAATAAATTCTAGAAAATTCTAAAAATAATCTAGAAATTATTTATATAAATTTTGGGGCACTACACATCATGAAAAATTTTATCTCTCCTGGTGTGTTAAAAATTCATGCGCAAGACAATGTGTCATTTAAAAATGTCATGCCACACAATTTTAAAATTTATAATCACACCCACTCACTTAAATAGCTTTAAAAATTCAAGTAAAGTGGTGAATAGCGGGTCGATCTCACGAGGAGGAAATATTTTAATTTAAAACCCATTGAAAAAATCCATATATTTGAGAAAGAATTGATTTGGAGTGCATTTATACAAAAATAGAAAATCAACATGCATGGGAAATAAATCTAACTAAAGAAAATGAGAGGGGTTGAGAAGAGAAGTGTAGAAGAGATAGAAAGAGAAAATACATAATTTGCCAAAATGAACTTTATTGCTATGGGAATAAAAAGTACAACTATGAAAAATCAAAAGTACAACTTGAAATTAAAAGAATAATGGAAGAAATGTAGCCGAAGATTGGAAGATTGACGCCGCCACGCCGTGTCAAGCTTTTGATTGCCGCCCCGCTTTAGAGTTAAACCCCGCTGTGAGAGGACCGAGAGAACAACTCCGCCTTAGGGAGATGAGAAAGACTTTGGAGGATGGGAAAGATAGAGGAAGAGAGAAGAAGACTTAAACGACTATAAATGAAAACTAGCTACGACCTAAACAAGGGGAAAAGGGAAAAAGACTAGCTAGCCCCTTTTGGTCTCTCACGGTGGGTTTATATAGAGTGCAGGGGCCCTTCAACGTTTAGCAGGCCAAATCTCATCCATTAAGTCTCATTCATCGAAGGAGTGCATGAAGGGACCGTTATGGAGGCTTCGGAGGCGTCAGTTATGCATGCTGAAGAGGTGACTGGGCAACTAGTCGTTTATTTAAATTCGTGACTAAAGAGATAGGCGCCATTTCTTTATTTCCTTATTTTATTTCCCACCTCGATCTCTATGCCATGTAGGAGGCACCTGGGATATTGGGCACCTTTTAAAGGGCGCATGGTACCCCAGTTTCTTGCCACATTCTACCTCGCTTCGCGTGCCATTCAAAGAGACGACTGGTCAGTAAGTCTCCTATTAAACATTTTCATACTTTGACTACTATCTCGACTTACGTGAAAAGTGCCTCGAACTACGAGCCCTAAAAGGGGCGCCTAGGAATATAGGCGCCTTCTTATTTATTACCTTATTTTAATCAACTTTGATCCACCTTGAACTATGTGCATTACTGAATTCACGATCGTCTACGTTGTCTTCTTCTTGAAATAGGTGCCCTAGTGAAGGGGCGCCTCCTTCTTCTTCTCTTCTTTTTCCTCTTCTTTGTTGGTCTTGAAAGGGGCACGAAGGGGACTAGGCGCCTTCTTCAAGGGGGCGCCGAGGGGCCTGGGTGCCTCTTTAATTTTCTATCTTTTTTTTCTTCTCTGTCTACTGTCAGAGGTCTAGAGGAGGCGCCTGGTGGACTGGGCACCCATTAAGGGGCGCCTGGTCACTTGGGCGCCTCTTTCTTCTGCTTCTGCTGCTTCACACAGACCTGCAAAAGATCAAATACCCATTGTACTTAATTCAAGAATAGTTATGCAACTTCTTAAATGTTTCTCTTTGTCATTTTTGCTCAGAAATGATGATAAAATACATGCAAACTCAAATTATGTGTGAGCGTGGAATTAACAATCCATGTTGCACAAGTTTGTACTTTTATTACGAAAAGATGATGTATGTGATGTAAGTTATGATACAAAATGTGATATTCATCACGCCCCCAACTTACTCATTGTTAGTCCCTTAGCAATCTACATAGATTAAATTTTAGGACCAACATGAGTCTACAAAATTCATATTTCTATCTCCAGCTCTTCTTTCATAGAGTCAGCTAAAGATTAGGAATCCAGAAATCTTAATACGCACTAGCCTTAGATCATGACTTAAGAATACATCCGAAAGTTCAATAGTACTTGTGCATGTGTAATACCAAATCCACAGTTAAGACAAATGCATCTCTCATTTGTTATTCCAAACACATGTCTTTCAACCATGTACTTCCTAACTTAGAGCATTAACCATACCAGTTTCTTGTCTGCCTTATTTCATTGTCCCTTTGTGATCTTTTATTTTATTTTTTCTCACACATGATGCTGCACTTCCCTTCACTATTTAACACGAACCTCGACTCTTGCCTTAGGAGAAGCAGGCCCGATTTCACAAATCAAGGTTCCCTTTTCTATTTTACGTGAACTTCAACACGTCTTAGGTGAAGTAGGCCCGGTTACTAAGACTAGAGGCATTTTTCATGGTGTTTTCATCATCATTTTTTTTTTCAATGTGCTTTTGCACTTATTGATAGATAACTTGACAGAAAGTTTGAAAATATCTCCTTTTTGAGAAGTGCAAAGCATCAAACATAATACCCAAAAATAACAGAAGGCTTGTCCTATTTGCTTCATTAGCGTGTAGAGTGAATTTTAATTTTTTTTTTAAAGTGCACATGAACTTTAAAGGGATTCTTATATCAGTTTTTTGAAGCTAGATTGAATAATTTTTCCATCATCCTTCTCGCTAGCCTTTTCTATTCCAGAACTGCTTTCAATAAAAGCGCAAATCAAGAGAACTCAGTCGGGGATTTCATCTTTTCTTTTTCATGCATATTATAAAATGATATGCAGGAAATATAAAACTCTTATCAGGTTGTACTATATGCATCATGAATTTTTTTTTCTTTCCCCTCAACTTAAATGACATTGTCCCCAATGGCATATAAAATTGAAATAAAAGAATAATGTAACAGGAAATATTGCTGAGTAGGAAAGAGACAACCTGATATACGAGTCGAAAGGCTCCTTTAAAAGAATGGCAACAACTCCTTCTCCCCGGCCTGCTTATTGAAACACACTAAACAAAAGCATCAAATAACAAAACCCTTGGGTTGCCTCTGAGAAGCGCTAAGTTTTACGTCTTCAGCTAGACGCATGAAAGCTCCATAACCAACGAGTTGCCTTTAAAATGAGTCACCAAAGAATTTTGTTCTTATTAAAATGTTCATTTTCATGCCTTGAAGAAAACAAATGTGGCTGGTGAATGCAAGGGCAAGACAGATATCAGGGTGGAGGTAGCTCAAAAGGGTTGTCCCAATCAGAGAATAGAGGAGGAACATTGGTAAAAATTGTGTCGTCAATTATGAAATATCCCACCTGAAGGTCTGTGAAAGGTGTGCCTGGAATGATGCAGACCTTATTATCTTCCAAAAAGTTTTCTTCCACCTCAATTTTGGGAATTTCACGAACAGTCGTGAGGTGGGGAGAGAATGGAGGGTGAGAGGCTCCCATGAGTGGATTAGTGTCGAGGAGGTTATCAACATCAAGAGTCAAAGGAGCATGTTCCTCAACACCATAGTCATTAGATTCAAGGGGGTCAAATAAATCAGCAAGATTAGACCAATCGGCTGGAAGAGTTTTAAAAGAATCATCGTGGTGAAGAATTGACATAAGCTCTACCCTCTCCTCTAGATTGAAAGTATTACCATGCGGCACATTCAATTCATTAAATTCTTCATTAACCCTAATTTTATTGTTCAAACAAGTATTCAATTCTTGTTCCACCTTTACTTCTTCCTCCTGTTGATGCAGGATAGACATCGAACCTGGGACTTTAGCTCGCGGATGTCCCTATGCGAGGGAAATGTGGGATCTGCGTGGTTGAGGAACCGGCAATGAGTAGGGTAGTCAGCTCTCTTTCGTGCCTGGATCGGGTCACGGGACGGGTTTCACTCTCTCTCGCAGCAGTGATAAAAATATCGGGCTAGAATAACCTATCACTCATGGAGCGGCATATAGAAATATATACGAAATAAGCAAAAATGCCGAGTGAAAGGGGCGGACACGATATCTCCACGCTACCGGCTGTGGGGAAGATGACCTCGGCCGAACTTCGTACTCCCGGAATAGTAAATAATTAAATTACAGCAATGAATTTATCGCCCACTCCACGCAGGGAGGTAAAGGGTGATAACACGTAAGTTCGTCGTTTAAAACACGCGTATCAATCTTAAAAATTCTAACTCGCACTAGATAAAAGTAAGATGTAATAAGGTGGCAGAAGGGTCGAATCCACAGGGAAGAAGAGATTTTTAAATTTAAAAGCTTAGAGTCCTTTGGAAAATGTTTGTGATTTTTTTGTAGCTCAAAGAGAATAATTCAATAAAGTACGGTTTTAACAATCAATTAAAAACACCCATTATTATGAGCCTATGCTATAGAAAATAATTACATAAAGTGGAGAAGAAGAGGTAGAAGGAGGGAGAGAGGGAAAATGAACAAGATCTAGATCAAATGAACACTTCTTTCATTATCATAACGAAACAAGTACATGAATTGCTAGACAAGCTTACAACAAAGATGTGATGAGATTATAATGAAGTAAAATGAAACTAAAGCAATAAAAATAAAAGGAGCCTGAGGTGTGAAGATGGTAGCAGCAATGGTGATGATGGCGCCGTCCTCTCTTGGCCTTAGATCACGAACCACCTCGCGGAAGATGTCATTTACATTGGGAGGAAGTCACCTTCATCATTGAAGCCGCTCTTGGAGGAGAATATATGGGGTGAGGAGTGAGATCTAAGGAGAGGAAGGGAGAGGTCAAGGTGAAGCTAAGGGAGATGACAATGGTTTAGAAGAGAAGGGGATGGTGATGAATGAGAGATTAACTAAGGTTACCTAGGTGAGATGAAAGAAGAAGAAGACGGATTTGAAATGTGAATAGTGAAAATCAGAGATAGAGCTTTGAAACTTTAAACATAACTTGAAAATCAAAAAAAATTAGAAGATGATACAGAAGAATAAGTTTTAAAGCACTTATAAACAAAGAACATTTGTGAAGAAGGCCAGGGGAGAAAAGGGACGGAGGAAGGAGAAAAATAGGAAAGAACAGAGAAGAATGTAGTCTGCAAATGCACAAGATAGAATAGTGAAAAATATGAAATAACTTGAAAACTAGAAGGAATTGGAAGCTGGTGTAGATGAAGAAGTTGTCTAGGACTTAAAATCAAAGAACTTTCATGAAGAAAGTAAGAGGAGAAGAGGGACAGAAGGTGGAGGAAATCGGCGGCCTAAGGTTGGCAGAGAAAGGGTGAAAATTGCCAAAAGAAGAACTCCATTTCTCCTCCTTGACATGGGCTATTTATAGGAAAAATTGGGTCAATGGAGGGTGGAGACTGTATCAAAAGGAGATGGATGGCTAGGATTTAGTTAGAAGATAATGCATGGGGAAAAGGAAAAGGAGGTGGACACTCCCTCCTTGGGCTTTGGGCAACCCCCTTCCCAAGACTCATCATTTCTCTCCTTTATTTTAAACTTTGAATTCTCTTTTCCCTCCAACCAAAATATATGTTTCTTCTCCTTTATTTTAAACCTTGAATTTTATTTTCTCTCCAACCAAAATATTTTGAATTCTCTTTTCCCTCCAACTAAAATATGTGCTTCTTTGTTTGACTTGGTCAAAGTGGTGATGGTAATTTTACCCTCAGCTTCTCTTACAATTACCTTTAGTGTCCTGCACACACATAATTATAATTTAATCCATCAAAATTATCAAAATGTGCACAAATGCTCATGATTATGCAATGGAGAATTAATGCTCATGACTCTCAAATCTATTTTATTAAATGAAATCGCCAAATTAATTAATTTGCGTGACAGGTTCAATCTTCATGCGAAGTTGAGATTAACGATGGATCATGCATAATTGCCTAATTATATGGACATAAAATGGTGTACATGTGATGAATTACCATAGAAAATGGACACTTATCACACCCCCCAATTTACTCATTGCTAGTCCCCTAGCAATGTAAATAAATTGAAATTTATGACTAACAAGAGTTTGTAAAATTCATACTCTCATATCCAGCTCTTTCTTCATAGAATTAACCAAAGATTAGGAATCTAGAATCATTAATGCACACTAGCCTTATGTAGGAATTTAATAGTACATGATCAAGAATTCAAATCAAAGCTCAATAGCACTTGTGCATGTGTAACTACCAAATCCACAGCTTAGACAATTGCATCCCCCATTCGCTATTTCAAGCAACTGCCTATTAACCCTGCACCTCTTAGATCAGAGCATTAAGTATATTAGCTTTTTATCTGTCTTATTGTTTTGTCCCTTTGGGATCTTTTATACCATACATAATGCTGCACTACCCTTCACTGCTCAACGTGAACCTCGACTCTTGCCTTAGGAGAAGCAAGCCCGGTTTCCAAGATCAAAGTTTCCTTTTTCGTTTTATGTTAACCTCAACACGTCTTAGGTGAAGTAGGCCCGGTTACTAAGACTAGGGGTATTTTTATGGTATTTTTTTTCTTTCTCTCTCTCTCTCTCTCTCTCTCTTTTCTTTTTTTTTCATAGTGCCATTGCTCTTATTTGATAGATAATTTGGCAGAAAACTTTGTAAAAAGATCTCTTTTCTTACGAAGTGCAGAATATCAGACAACATATCCAAAATAGCAGAGGGCTTGTCTTGCTTGTTTCATTAGTGTGCAACGTGAATTTCTTTTTCCTAAAGTACACATGAACTTTAAAGGGATTCTTATACTAATTTTTCATGGCTAGATTGACTAAATTTCCATCATCCTTCTCCCTAGTCTTTTCTATTCCAGAATTAAATTTAAGCATGAATCATGAAACTCAAAATAGGGTTTACATCTTTCTACTTTCATGCAATGATAACATGCAAGACAGAACTCCTATCGGGTTGTACTATATGCATCATGAAAATTTTTCTCTCCCCCCAACTTGAATGACATTGTCCTCAATGACATATAGAATTGAAAGCAATAGAACAATGTATCAATAAATACTTCTGAGTAGGAAGGAGACAACCGGACATGCGGGATGAAACCTCCATCAATGTCATGGACGCGGCGACTTCCTCTCCTTGGCCTTGATCTGACTACTAAAACACACTCAAACAAAAACGTCAAACAACAAAAACCTTGGGTTGTCTCCCAAAAGCGCTAAGTTTTTCATCTTCAGCCAGACGCATTCATACAAGTTGCAAGCTCCATAACCAATGAGTTGAGTTAAGAATGAGCCACCACATGATCCCATCTTCTTTCAAGTTCCACCGATTGTACCATGCAAAGATAAGATCATGAAAAAATGTAGGTGGACAAGAGGTAGGTTGGTTGTTAGCATGATTGATTTCATCATGAACTACATATGTTAACAACCACTCTTTCGTGGGGGTCATATAAAAATTAACATTTATTGGTTTGGCCATCATTTCAAACCATGGTAGATGACTTCCCCACTCAAAGAATGAAATAGGAATTATCATGTCTTTAATTATAAAAAATTCCTTTTCAAACTTAAGGTCTTTATAAGTGTTGAAAACATGAATGTAAACCTTATTATCTTTCAAAAAGTTATTTATCACCTCAATTTTAGGAATTACATGAATATTTGTGAGGTGAGAATAGATTGAAAGGTGAGGAACCCCTATCAAATGATCAATGTCAAGGAGATGAACAATATCAAGAGTGAAAGAAGCATGCTCCTCAACACAATACTCGTGAGACTCAATATGATCAGATAAATCGGCTAATTGTAGAATGTCTTCAACAAGATTAGATTCGCAAAAATCATGAAAAGGTAAAAGATCAATACCCTCACATTGATCAAAAGGTGCCCAATCGAGGTGAACATCATGAAAGTTTTCTGCCTCCTCCTTTACCCAAGAGAGATCATTGATAGCCTCACTCAATTCCTTCTTCACTAGTACATCCTCTTCATCCTTCCCCTGGAACAAGGTCTCCTCAAATTCAAGAAGGGAAGTAAATGGGATTTGATCATAGACTAGCACATTACTTTCTTCTTCTTCACCCCCCAACTTAAGATCGTCAACTTCTTTAGAACCCTTCTCATAATGTCAATTAAGCTCATGCTCCTCGAACTCATCTTTTCGATCATCATCATGACTATAGCTAACTCCCTTAAAAACTTCATGATAAGACTCCTCCATATTTCCCACATGATCTAAATCAAGAGTGATTTGGGTATTGTGATCATGGGAAACCATGGGTTGATCATAAAAACTTTCAGTATTGTCAAATTGTGGAAGTTGGTAATCAGAATTGTCATTGGGGTAGCTAGGCAATTGATCCAATACCATGCCCTTGATGGTTTCAACAAGTTGATCTATTAGGGCTTGATTTTGGGCCATGATTTGATGGAATTGATGAAATTGCTTAATTCTCTCCTCCTGATTAAGAGTTGAACGTGGAGGAGATAGAATTGTAAGTTGAGAAGCAGAGTTTAAAGGATAAGAAGTTGAATAATGATCAACTTGATAGTGAGGTAGGGGAGTGGATTTGGGTTATCCTCCATAGTGAGCTTGATCATGAAAGCTATTTAAAGATGGAGCCCAATTTTGACAGAAATGATCCGGAGGATTTTGGGCCGGGCCTTGATAAGAATCTCAAGAATTATTATATTTTCCTCCCCCATAAGAATCATAAGAATGTATGGAGGGTCTTTAAGCAATTTGGGATTATTCTTGGGTGCGAGATGAGTCATACGGCCCATGAAAGAATTGAGAGGTTTGGATATGGTCTTGAGTAAATGAATGCAACTGGGCCTCCATGAGTGATGGGCTTTCATTAAAAGCCGACCAAGAGTATGGACTTTCATAGTGGGTCAGGCCAGATTGGGTGAATGAGAAAGATTGAGTTGGGTAATTGTCAACATAATGGGCCGATTTGGTCCACATGTGATTATTTTTCTAAAAATTACATGGTGGCATTGAGGAATTCCATTGCATGGCCAAGAGTTAATCCAATTTGCATCTTACTCGGTCTACCGTATCTAACTTGTGTACCAAATCCATGGATGTAGAATATTTCTCAAGTCCTTTTTATATTTGTTTTTAGTTTTTTTTTTAATTTTTTTTTTGCAAACACAATCACGTTGACACACAATTATCCTAATGACCTAAGTGTTCCCTAGAACTAAATGTTGGGTCTCACAAAGTGATTAAGACACAACTTAAGTCTACTCTCTAATTTTTCATCGGCCAGGTAGGAGGTGAGATAGTGGGAGGCTCCCCCTACTTTCGTAGGGTCCTAATTAAATAACCACTTGCCCGCTTATGGCGTTTACCGTTGACCTCTAGCCTTAGACATCGATTTTCAAAAAGAGGACAGACTCACGTTATATTAAAACTACAGTGTGATCTTAGGGCCAATGTCTAGTGAATTTTATTTAAGGCTTAGGAAATGCAAAGGATGCAAGTGTGATGATGATTTGTGGGCCAAGGAAGGGTGATGAAATTCCCACCTTATGTTATTTAAGGTAGCGCCCTTAGTGTGTTTTAGAAAATGAAATGCAACACAGACTAACAAACAAGGGGTTTGGAATGTAAATGCATGAACAATTAATTTCTAAAATAAAACACAACTAATGCAACCTAAATGTTGCATGACCTAAAACATGGAGGTGTGGTTTCTAATCGTGTAATGAAGGCTTTTATTAAGTTCAAGTGATTTTTTTTATTTGTGAACATATCTAACCAACATGATATAAACTAGAAAACTAAATCAAATGAAACAATTTTTTGATTTTTTTTTGAGATTTTTTAGGCATTTTTCTAATTTTTCTGAGATTTTTCAGGATATTTTCTAATTTTTCTGGAATTTTCAGAACAAAACAGAACATATTCCTACGTGTACTGACCTTTGGCGACGCTTTAAATTTTAAGGATTTTCAGGTTTTTGATTTTTTTTGCTCCTTTTTGCGACAGTTTCTAGCCTTTTAGCGACACTTTCTGCCCTCTTTATTTTCAGGTTTTCTGATTTTTTTATTTTCTGTAAAATAAAAACAGAAAAATTAGTATCCAAATATATACATCAAACACAAGGATTTTCAACTCTAAAAAATATTTCCTCCCCGGTAATAGCGTCAAAAATTGATAACACGTAAGTTCATCGTTTAAAACACGCGTATCAATCTTAAAATTTTCAACTCGCACTAGATGAAAGTAAGATGTAATAAGGTGGCGAGAAGGGTCGAATCCACAGGGAAGAAGAGATTTTTAAATTTAAAACCTTGGAGTCCTTTGGAAAATGTTTGTGATTTTTTTAGCTCGAAGAGAATAATTCAACAAAGTACTGTTTTAACAATCAATTAAAAATGCCCATGATTATGAGCCTATGCTATAGAAAATAATTGCATAAAGTGGAGAAGAAGAGGTAGAATGAGGGAGAGTGATGGAGGCATCATCCACAACTCCCTTTGGCTAGGGTCTTCTTCACACTCCGGCATCGTTTGAGTTCGGGCCTCTCTATAAAGATCCAATTATCCCTTTTGTGCTATCTATTTGAGTCATTTTGATGTAATTTTCCTTTTATTTGAGTCATGTCCCTAGGTCTTACATTTATTTTCCTAAGTTTGAGTGTCATTAGATTATATCATGTGCTATTGGGCCCAATTCTTCGGACTTGGCCCAAGAGCCCCCCCTACCCCTTCGGTTATTTGTCATTGAGTCTTTTGTAAGGGACTTATTGTAAAATGTGGATTTCCTATATATAGGGCCCTATTTCCTTCATTTGAAAGTAATGAATCATTGAATGAGAATTGCCATTTTAATAGTCCACATTGGAGAGATTCCATTAGTTAGGGTGAGAGACCCTTGGGAGAGATTCCCACCCACCTTCCACTCTCTCTCTTTCTCTCTCTTCCCCAAGTAGGGTTCACCCCCTTCCTCTCTCCTCCCCTCCCCAACCACCTCCACCTCCCACCTACCCCATTAAAGGCCCTCCACTTCCCATAGCTGCCATTACTCCACCCCCATAGTCCCAAGGTAGAATTTCTACCATTCCAACACAATCTCCCCCATTCCAACAAAATCTTCCCCCTTCCAACACAATTCCCCCTCTTCCCCACACATTCACCCAACTTTCAAAGCATATTTGAATTTGAAAACAACCTTCCCTCCACTTGACTTGGCCGCCCCTCTCCACTTCCATTAGGCTAGGTTCGCCCCCTTCCCCTTCACTCCACCCCACCATCCACTACCTCATCCACCCTCCACTCCCCCTTCCTCTAGCTGAACCTGTACCCTCCCCCTTCTTCCTCCACCTCCCCTCTGCCATTAGCAACCCTCCACACCTCCCATACCTCCCCTCCACCTTTCTTCATTCCCCTTCACCATATACTACTCTCTCCTTCTTCTTGCTAGATCCATTGGGGGCTTTGTCAAAGCTGTAGGTTGCTATTCAGAAGATGCAGTTGTACCCATAGCTTGCAGCAGCCACCCCAGTCACCTCCCTGCGATTTTGAAGGCCCAAGAGGCATCCACGGCAGCGGCTGCCTGTCCTCTTCGCAACGGCAGTGGTTTCGTCGCCATCGGAGTTCGGTGCTGCCCAGGAAGCCCATTCTTCCATGACTGCGCCGGTCTGCCCCTGCAGAGGTCCTGAGCCGGAGAAAAAGCTTCACCACGATGAACCTAGGAGGAATCAGGCCATGAGCTCTTCTCCAAAGTTCTTCTCCTTCCTGTCTACTTACAGAATCAAGAAGCGGAATCCCGTTCAGCATCCGGTAGCGGAAGTTATCAATTTTCTTCCTCGGTAGTGCAACTCTGCTTCCCCACAGTCTGCACCGACCTCTCCTCACTCTTCTGGATCCACTGATTGTCTCCGGCATTTTTTGGCATCCCCGTTTGTTCTTCTGCAAAGAGGACTCGTTCACAGTTCCAACGGTACCTGATTTGGAGTTCGGGAGCGGCTGGGGCAACTTCTTCTTCCTACTGTGAGTAATCTGTTGCTGTCAGTCCGAGAATCAGTGACCCTGTTCGAGTTCCCGCCCAGACCAGCAGCGACCCCTGAAGAAATTGACAAAATTATGAAGCATTCCAGCCCCAGTAAAGAAGGGTTCCCCACTAGTCTCGCCCTCGGAAAAATTCCTGATCGAGTTTTGCAGCTTCAACACCAACTGTCAGTCCCCTATTGCAGAGGGCAGGCAGATTCGGTGCCATCACTTAGTCATCTCTCTTTGCTCTAATTTCCCCCGCCCCGCTTGGCCGGCTGAAGGCCCCTCCCTGCGTGGAGGTGGTATTGATTGTAATATCATTAACCCCGACCCCCAGGTCCCCCTCCTGCGAGAGGTGTAGTGTTGTAAACCTTTGAGCAGGTCAAGCTACACCGACGCGGCGTGTGGGGATCCACTCGCCTCCCCGCTCGCCCTCGTCTCCGATCGGGACCGGTTTCTTCAAACCGGTCGAGTAAGTGCTCACACCTTCACTCCATTTAGTGCTTGTCTTTCAATATTAGTTCTTAATTCCGCTGGTTATGTGAGTGAGAGCCCGATCCTCAAGCCCCGTTGTCTTGAGTGATCACCGTGGGAGGAGTGCAACCGGTGCCTTTGGCACTTTGTCGGCCCCCTTGAATTGGGTATCCACACCCATTGGGAATCTCATCTTGGCTTTGCTGGCCCTCTACCAGCAAGGGCCCAACCCCTCAACCTCACCTTGGCATTGCCAAGTTACCCCGGGCTTGGGTGAGCGACGAGAGAGCGGCGGCCCAAATTGGCCCATTTTGATTGCAAATGTGCTTGTTTGCCTAAGTCTTAGGTTGTGTCACATCAATTGGTATCAGAGCAAGTCATTGACTTGTCTCTATCAAGTCTAAGTCTTAGGACCTTTGCATTGTGTGTCCAACTCCTTTTGTCCCTTGTCTTGCATGTCCACCCGTAGTGGTGCTAGTTACCGACCCGATCCTTCATCTTCAAATCCACCAATGGATCCCAATCCTCAACTCAACCAAGATGCTCTTAGGGAGGAACCCCAAGGCCAAATGAATAGGGTAGATGCTGCCCTTACCAACATTCTTGCCCAACTTGAGTCCCTTTCCACTCGAATTGCTCGGCTAGAAGAGCATGAGTTCCACCCAAGGAACAATGAACCTAGAGTCCACCCTCCACATGTTGAACCTCATAGGGAAGACCCTCATCCAAGGAATAATGAACCAAGAGTCCATCCACCACATGGTGAGCTACATAGGAATGAGTCCCACCCAAGGAACAATGACCCAAGAGTCCACCCTCCACATGTTGAGCCTCATAGGGATGAGTTCCACCCAAGGAACAATGAACCAAGAGCCCATCACCCACGTGCTGAAATTTATAGGGAGGACTTGGACCTTGACCCCTACCATGACTATGAGAGGCCTCGCCACCATCACATTCATGAAAGGCATCCACGGGACGACCCGGATGACCCTCTCTTAAGGATGATTAAAGTAGAGGCCCCAAACTTTGATGGTTCCCATGAACCAAGTGTCTACTTAGAATGCGAGACCGCCATGGACCAATACTTTGAATGGTACCCTATGACCGACCAAAGGAGGGTAAGATTGGCCAAAATACATCTCACTAAATTAGCCAAAACTTATTGGCTAAACCAAGAGGGTCTAAGAAGGATTAGACGGGAAGAGCCTATTGATACTTGGGAGGGTATGAAGAATCAACTTAGGAATAAATACCTTCCCCAATCCTACCATCAAATGCTCTTAGATGAATGGCAAAGCCTTACCCAAGAAGGGAAGACCGTGGTAGAATATATTGAGAAGTTTGACTCCTATCTTTTGAAGTGCGGAGTTCATGAGGACCCGGCCGTTACCTTGTCTCGCTTTAGGAATGGACTTCAAAGTCACATCAAGAGAGAGCTTTTCATGAGAGATGTTGATAGCCTTGAGCTAGCCTATCAAATAGCAAGGGATGTAGAAATATTCTCTAGGATCCCTCGATTTGCTATGCCCCGACCGGCCGATCCCAAAAACATGGGACCACGACCCATTCCGGTCACCCCCATGAAAGCCCCAAATTCAAGTGGGAGTACCCCATTAAGGCCTTACAACCCCCCTCCCACCATCACTCCAAACAAGCCCACCCCTAGTCACCCTCTCCCACGGAGGGAAGACAATCCCAAAGGCCCAAGTGTAGGAAACACTCCGGGTAGCGGGAGACAACAATGCTATAGGTGTCAAGGGTTTGGCCACTTTGCCGGGCAATGTCCATCCAAGGGATTATCTAGCTTGCTTATTGAGGAAGAAGCTCCCCCACCCCAAAAGGAACTTGAGAGTGTTGTTGAGGACCATGAAGCCTCACTAGATTGGGAAGAAGAGTATGAGGCCCAATACCTTGAGTCGGGTCTAGATCACACCACTCCATCTACCAACTCCCATCTAGGAGTGATTAGGTGCACCCTCACCAAACCCCAAGAAGAGGATTGGCGCCGAACTTCAATCTTTCACACCTTTGTCAAGATAGGGAGCCATGTAAGGAAAGTGATCTTGGATAGTGGGAGTTGTGTCAATGCCGTATCCCCCGATACCGTTAAGCTTCTTGGGCTTACTATCACTCTCCACCCAAATCCCTATCGGGTCTCATGGATCAACAACAACTCCATCCCGATCAACACCCAATGTCTTGTGCCCCTCACCTTCTCTTCATACCATAGTCAAATATGGTGTGATATCATACCCATGGAAGTAGGTAGCATCCTTCTAGGAAGACCTTGGCTCTATGATGTAGATGCCACCATCTTGGGTAAGAGCAACATGTGCACCTTTGAACATGAGGGAAAGACTATCCGTCTTAACCCCTCCCCACCTCGTCCCATGACCAAGAGGGACACTCTCCCTCAAGGACAACACCCCATCACCCCACAAGTCTCGGGGAACTCCACCCCTCCAACCCCATCCCTCACCCAAACTTCCAAACAAAGTGGGACCTCGGGGTTGACCAAGGGTCTTCATCTCATCACTAGGAAAGAACTTGAAGAAGAGATAGTTCAAGGAGTACCACTATGTGCGGTGGTCATTTGCCAAGGAGAGCCCACTCCCACCAATCCACATCCCATAGAAATCCAACAACTCCTAGAAGAATTCCATGATGTGTTCCCAACGGAGTTCCCGGACCAACTCCCTCCCATGCGTGATGTGCAACACGCAATTGATCTAGTACCGGGGGCCACTCTCCCAAACCTTCCTCATTATCACCTCAATCCCACAGAACATGCTAAACTTCGGAGGCAAATAGAGGAACTCATTAGGAAGGGCTTCATTCGTATTAGCAAAAGCCCATGTGCCGTGTCGGCCCTTCTCACTCCTAAGAAGGATGGGTCATGGAGAATGTGTGTGGATAGTCGGGCCATTAACAAAATCACCGTCAAGTATAGGTTTCCCATCCCTAGGCTTGATGACATGCTTGATATGTTAGCCGGAGCCACCATTTTCTCCAAAATTGACCTTAAGAGTGGCTATCACCAAGTTAGGATAAGGCCCGGGGATGAGTGGAAAACGGCTTTCAAAACCAAAGATGGTCTCTTTAAATGGTTAGTCATGCCTTTTGGGCTTTCAAATGCCCCAAGTACTTTCATGTGTCTTATGATGGAGGCCCTTAGGCCTTTCATTGGGATCATTCTAGTGGTCTACTTTGATGATATACTCATCTATAGTCAATCCCAAGAGGCCCACCTTGACCATCTTAGGCAAGTTTGCACCGTCCTCCGACAAGAGAGCCTATTTGCCAACCTAGGGAAGTGCCACTTCATGACCACATCCATCACCTTCCTAGGATTTATGGTGTCTACCAAGGGTGTCTCCATGGACCCCGATAAGGTCCAAGCTATTCTTGATTGGCCGGAACCTCACACCCTTCATGAGGTCCGAAGTTTTCATGGATTAGCCACATTCTATAGGAGGTTTATTCGTGGGTTTAGCACTATCACCGACCCCATCACTGATTGTCTCAAGAAGGGAACTTTTATGTGGACCAAATTGGCCTCTAAAGCCTTCCAAGAACTTAAGGAGAAGTTGACCCAAGCCCCGGTCCTATGCCTTCCCGATTTCTCTAAAGTCTTTGAAGTCACATGTGATGCATCCGAGATAGGGATAGGAGAGATTCTTAGTCAAGAGGGACACCCGGTAGCCTTCTTTAGTGAGAAGCTATGTGATGCTAGGACAAGATACTCCACTTATGACAAGGAGTTCTACGCCGTGATGCAGTCCCTCTGACATTGGAGGCATTACTTGTTGCCTAAAGAGTTTGTCATCTTTTCCGACCATGAGGCCCTCAAATATCTCAACTCCCAACAAAAGTTAAATGCCCGACATGTTCGATGGGTTGAGTTCATCCAATCCTACACTTTTGTCATCAAACACAAAGCCGGGAGTGAGAATCGAGCGGCGGATGCCCTTAGTAGGAAAGTTTCCTTGCTTTCCACTATTCAAGTGGAAGTAACCGGATTTGATAGGATCAAGGATGAGTACCCTAGCTGCCCCGACTTTGGGCACATCTTCACTACCTTGACCACCCATTCTAGCAAGGAACATGAGGGGTTTGTCTTAGAGGATGGGTTCCTCTTCAAGGGACCCAAGCTTTGCATTCCTCGGACCTCACTCCGAGATTTCTTGGTTTGGGAATTACATGCGGGAGGGTTAGCCGGTCATTTTGGGGTTCACAAGACCATTGCTCTAGTTGAGGGTCAGTTTTATTGGCAAAGTCTCAAGAGAGATGTAGGCAAAATAGCGGGTCAATGTCGCACATGTGCTTCGGCCAAACAGGTGAAGCAAAACACCGGCTTGTATACCCCACTTCCCATCCCCGACCGGCCATGGCAAGACCTAAGCATGGACTTTGTGCTAGGATTACCCAAGACTCAAAGAAAGCATGACTCCATCTATGTGGTAGTTGATAGGTTTTCCAAGATGGCCCACTTCATCCCATGCTCCAAGACCTCCGATGCCTCCCATGTGGCCCGATTGTTCTTTGATGAGGTTGTCCGTCTCCACGGGCTACCTAAGACCATAGTCTCCGATAGAGATGTCAAATTCACTAGCTACTTTTGGAAAACTCTTTGGCACATGATGGGCACCCTCCTCAAATTCTCTACTGCCTACCACCCCCAAACATATGGTCAAACCGAGGTGGTCAATCGGAGTCTAGGAAACCTCCTTAGATGCCTTGTTGAGGATCGACCGGGAAATTGGGATCTCATTCTACCACAAGCTGAGTTTGCATATAACAACTCTATCAATAAGTCAATAGGGATGAGTCCATTTGAAGCCGTGCATGGGTACAAACCAAGAAAGCCTTCCGATCTCATTCCCCTTCCCCAGCATGCTAGAGTGTCCATTTCAGCCGAGTCTTTTGCACAACATGTTAGAGAATTGCATGAAGAAATTCGCAAGCACATCAGCAAAAAGAATGAGGCTTATAAAAGGCTGGCCGACTCTCATCGACGTCATCAAGAATTCCATGTGGGTGACTTTGTGATGGTAAGGACGGAGAGGCTCTCCCCGGGAGCCAACTCTAAACTGAGGCCACGTGGGGCTGGTCCTTTCCAGGTCTTGAGGCGCATTGGTGCAAATGCCTACGAGTTAGATCTCCCTGAGGAGTATGGAATAAGTCCCACATTCAATGTCGCCGACCTAGTGCCATATAAGGGACCCACGGTGGTACCTAGTGAGGAGATTGAGCCTACTTCTTCCATTGAGAGAGCACCCACCCATGAGGAGAGACCACCAACCAAGAGAGCCCAGCGTGAACAAAGTGAACAAATATTGGATGTACAAGTCACTACCACTAGGAGCAAGGTATATGAGCGCTATCTCGTCAGGTGGAAGGATCGGCCTCCTTCGGAGGATTCTTGGGTGAGTCGGGAGGATCTCCAGCGGTTGGATCCAGACCTCCTCGAGCAGTACCACAGTCGGATGGACCCCTACTCGATGGAGTCGAGCTCTTCACAGCCCAGGGGATTTGGTGGAGGCATCATCCACAACTCCCTTTGGCTAGGGTCTTCTTCACACTCCGGCATCGTTTGAGTTCGGGCCTCTCTATAAAGGTCCAATTATCCCTTTTGTGCTATCTATTTGAGTCATTTTGATGTAATTTTCCTTTTATTTGAGTCATGTCCCTAGGTCTTGCATTTATTTTCCTAAGTTTGAGTGTCATTAGATTATGTCATGTGCTATTGGGCCCAATTCTTCGGGCTTGGCCCAAGAGCCCCCCCTACCCCTTCGGTTATTTGTCATTGAGTCTTTTGTAAGGGACTTATTGTAAAATGTGGGTTTCCTATATATAGGGCCCTATTTCCTTCATTTGAAAGTAATGAATCATTGAATGAGAATTGCCATTTTAATAGTCCACATTGGAGAGATTCCATTAGTTAGGGTGAGAGACCCTTGGGAGAGATTCCCACCCACCTTCCACTCTCTCTCTTTCTCTCTCTTCCCCAAGTAGGGTTCACCCCCTTCCTCTCTCCTCCCCTCCCCAACCACCTCCACCTCCCACCTACCCCATTAAAGGCCCTCCACTTCCCATAGCTGCCATTACTCCACCCCCATAGTCCCAAGGTAGAATTTCTACCATTCCAACACAATCTCCCCCATTCCAACAAAATCTTCCCCCTTCCAACACAATTCCCCCTCTTCCCCACACACTCACCCAACTTCCAAAGCATATTTGAATTTGAAAACAACCTTCCCTCCACTTGACTTGGCCGCCCCTCTCCACTTCCATTAGGCTAGGTTCGCCCCCTTCCCCTTCACTCCACCCCACCATCCACTACCCCATCCACCCTCCACTCCCCCTTCCTCTAGCTGAACATGTACCCTCCCCCTTCTTCCTCCACCTCCCCTCTGCCATTAGCAACCCTCAACACCTCCCATACCTCCCCTCCACCTTTCTTCATTCCCCTTCACCATATACTACTCTCTCCTTCTTCTTGCTAGATCCATTGGGGGCTTTGTCAAAGCTGCAGGTTGCTGTTCAGAAGATGCAGCTATACCCATAGTTTGCAGCAGCCACCTCGGTCACCTCCCTGCGATTTTGAAGGCCCAAGAGGCATCCACGGAAGCGGCTGCCTGTCCTCTTCGCAACGGCAGTGGTTTCGTCGCCATCGGAGTTCGGTGCTGCCCAGGAAGCCCATTCTTCCACGACTGCGCCGGTCTGCCCCTGCAGAGGTCCTGAGCCGGAGAAAAAGCTTCACCACGACGAACCTAGGAGGAATCAGGCCATGAGCTATTCTCCAAAGTTCTTCTCCTTCCTGTCTACTTTCAGAATCAAGAAGCGGAATCCCGTTCAGCATCCGGTAACAGAAGTTATCAATTTTCTTCCTCGACAGTGCGACTCTGCTTCCCCACAGTCTGCACCGACCTCTCCTCACTCTTCTGGATCCACTGATTGTCTCCGGCATTTTTTGGCATCCCCGTTTGTTCTTCTGCAAAGAGGACTCGTTCACAGTTCCAACGGTACCTGATTTGGAGTTCGGGAGCGGCTGGGGCAACTTCTTCTTCCTACTGTGAGTAATCTGTTGCTGTCAGTCCGAGAATCAGTGACCCTGTTCGAGTTCCCGCCCAGACCAGCAGCGACCCCTGAAGAAATTGACAAAATTATGAAGCATTCCAGCCCCAGTAAAGAAGGGTTCCCCACTAGTCTTGCCCTCGGAAAAATTCCTGATCGAGTTTTGCAGCTTCAACACCAACTGTCAGTCCCCTATTGCAGAGGGCAGGCAGATTCGGTGCCATCACTTAGTCATCTCTCTTTGCTCTAATTTCCCCCGCCCCGCTTGGCCGGCTGAAGGCCCCTCCCTGCGTGGAGGTGGTATTGATTGTAATATCATTAACCCCGACCCCCAGGTCCCCCTCCTGCGAGAGGTGTAGTGTTGTAAACCTTTGAGCAGGTCAAGCTACACCGACGCGGCGTGTGGGGATCCACTCGCCTCCCCGCTCGCCCTCGTCTCCGATCGGGACCGGTTTCTTCAAACCGGTCGAGTAAGTGCTCACACCTTCACTCCATTTAGTGCTTGTCTTTCAATATTAGTTCTTAATTCCGCTGGTTATGTGAGTGAGAGCCCGATCCTCAAGCCCCGTTGTCTTGAGTGATCACCGTGGGAGGAGTGCAACCGGTGCCTTTGGCACTTTGTCGGCCCCCTTGAATTGGGCATCCACACCCATTGGGAATCTCATCTTGGCCTTGCTGGCTCTCTACCAGAAAGGGCCCAACCCCTCAACCTCACCTTGGCATTGCCAAGTTACCCCGGGCTTGGGTGAGCGACGAGAGAGCGGCGGCCCAAATTGGCCCGTTTTGATTGCAAATGTGCTTGTTTGCCTAAGTCTTAGGTTGTGTCATATCAGAGAGAGGGAAGATGAACAAGATCTAGATCAAATGAACACTTCTTTCATTATCATACGGAAACAAGTACATGAAATGCAAGATAAGCTTACAACAAAGATGTGATGAGATTACAATGAAGTAAAATGAAACTAAAGTAATAAAAATAAAAGGAGCCTGAGGTGTGAAGATGGTAGCAACAATGGTGATGATGGCGTCGTCCTCTCTTGGCCTTGGATCACGAACCACCTCGCGGAAGATGTCATCTACGCTGAGAGGAAGTCACCTTCGTCGTTGAAGTCGCTCTTGGAGGAGAATGTATGGGGTGAGGAGAGAGATCTAAGGAGAGGAAGGGAGCGGTCAAGGTGAAGCTAAGGGAGATGGCAATGGTTTAGAAGAGAAGGGGATGGTGATGAATGAGAGATTAACTAAGGTTACCTAGGTGAGATGGAAGAAGAAGAAGAAGGATTTAAAATGTGAATAGTGAAAATTAGAGATGGAGCTTTGAAACTTTGAACATAACTTCAAAACTGAAATGAATTAGAAGATGATATAGAATAAGAGGTTGTAAAGAACTTACAAACAAAGAACTTTTGTGAAGAAGGGCAGAGGAGAAAAAGGACGGAGGAAGGAGAAAAATAGGAAAGAACAGAGAAGAATGCAGTCTGCAAATGCATAGGACAGAACAGTAAAAAATATGAAATAACTTGAAAACTAGAAGGCATTGGAAGCTAGTGCAGAAGAATACGTTGTAGAGGATGTAAAAATAAAGAACTTTCGTGAAGAAAGCAAGATGATAAGAGGGACAGAAGGGGGAGGAAATCGGCATCCTAAGGTTGGGAGAGAAAGGGTGAAAATGCCAAAAGAAGAACTCCCTTTCTCCTTCTTGACATGGGCTATTTATAGGAAAAATTAGGTCAATGGAGGATGTAGATTGTATCAAAAGGAGATGGATGGCTAGGATTTTGTTAGAAGATGATGCATGGGGGAAAGGAAAAGGAGGTGGGCACTCCCTCCTTGGGCTTTAGGCAACCCCCTTCCCAAGACTCATCATTTCTCTCCTTTATTTCAAACTTTGAATTCTCTTTTCCCTCCAACCAAAATATGTGTTTCTTCTCCTTTATTTTAAAATTTGAATTTTTTCCATCCAACCAAAATATTTTGAATTCTCTTTTCCCTCCAACTAAAATATGTGCTTCTTTGTTTGACTTGGTCAAAGTGGTGATGACAGTTTTGCCCTTGGCTTCTCTTATAATTACCTTCAGTGTCCTGCACACACATAATTACAATTTAATCCATCAAAATTATCACAATGTGCACAAATACTCATGATTATACAATGGAGAATTAATGCTCATGACTCTCAACTTCATTTAATTAAATGAAATCGACAAATTAATTAATTTGCGTGAAAGGTCCAATCTTCATGCGAAGTTGAGATTAACGATGGATCATGCATAATTACCTAATTATATGCACATAAAATGGTGTATATGTAATGAATTACCATAGAAAATGGACACTTATCAAAGGGCTACAATGTGGGACCTGGGAGTAGCGGGTTCGGGCTGACGGGCAGCGTTTTGGACAGCTCTCGCGATAACGCGTGCCAACGAACGTGGGGCCCACGTCCTGGTCGGAGGACCGAACAGGCCGGGAGTGGTACTGCTGCGGTGGGGAATCCTGGAGGGATGATCCCTAGGAAGGGATCGTGCTGGTTCGCCTTGTGGAAGGCGAGACGGCCCGGTTGGGGGCATTGTGGCTTGCTGTCCACGGACCTTTGCTGCTGTCACAGCACTGCGCGACCAGGCGAGAACAGTTGCTGCGATCAGACCAGAGCTCAGAATGACATGAGACTAGCGCCGTTGGAAAGCTCTCTCAGAGATCTACAACCCTATATTGTTACAAGAATTTTAATCTCTTTGTATGCTCCGTGGCTGAATTTACAACTGACTAACACACAGAACAAGATCAGACATGGGAGAAAATGGATCTGCCTGAGAACTCGGTTTGACCGAAGATCAAATGGTGGAGTTTGGATTTGAAACTTTTATGGATGGTAGATGCAAAGGTAAGGAACACGGCGATAACTTATTTTTAATTTTTGAGGGTGGTTTGACTGCGGAAATAGATTTTTTGGTGGAGGTGATCGGATCTGGACTGCATAGGATAGAACAAACTTTGGGAAAATGTAGTGATTTTTTGGATGGGATAGAAAATTCCTAAAATCATAAAAACATTTATGGACGATGGCTTAGGTGGAAAGAACTCCCAGTTAAAATTTCAGCTCAATCTGAAATGGGAGAGGGGGTGAAAGGGGCGAAGATGTAGCTTGCTGGCTGGTGGATCTGCACAGAGACAGAATCTGTAGATCCGGGGGAATAAATGGTAAAGGAAGGTAAGCAAGGGAGGAAAATCGTGAATTATTTTGTGGTGCCTGGGGTGGACGTGGGAAACTCACCCTACCATTTTCAGCTCGATCTGAGCTCCTGATTGAGAGCTAAAAATCGAGCACTAGGCTTCTGTCCAACAATGGATAGATCTGCGATGGCAAGGCGGTGGCGGTGCGATGGCGGCGGCGGCAGAGCTTCACACTTAGGGGGAAGATACAACTTGAAATCCACCAAGTTTACTAGGGAATCCACCCTAAGAATACAACAATCCAACTGTAAGGGGAGAGGAGAGAGAGAGGGGCGCCCTTGGCCAAGAACAAGCTCTTGATTTTTTCTTCATTAATTCTATGAAAATACCAAATTACAAGGGCCATATAGAAATGTAAAAATGTCCAAAATTACCCTCAGATCTAGGGTTAGGGATGGACAAACAAGGGATAGAAGATATTCTCCCCATGTGGTCAAAAACCATAATAAAAAAAACAATATATGGAAGGGTGTGTCCCCCCTTTTAAGAGGAAAAAATAGATTTTTCTTCTTTTACTTCCTTGGTCCAAGTCCTCCCTTGGACCATGGACCAGCCCCACAAGCCCACCTTGGACTTTGAACCAGCCCCACATGGGCCCTAGAGCCAAGTGGACCAATGGGAGAGAGGGTGTGGACTGGACCTACTGGCTTTTCACAAATTAACCCAAAGACTTCTAAAGACTAACCCTTTGGCTTATAATACCTTACAATTGCAAACCCAATTAGCTAAGGATACAAATGTAAATAAAAGGACACAAATGTAAAAATAAAATGTTAGTGCTCGGTGTTGATTCCCATCAATTCTCCCCGGGTGGGAAGAACTCGACCCCGTCGAGTAAAGGGTGCGGCTGCTCGTGTGGCTCCTGTGGATCTGTCACCGACCAGGTAATGCGGAGTATGCTCCACTCCAAGTAATCGTCACTTGCTCATGACATATATATTCGATATGCACATGCTACTGTGAGAATGAGGTTAGTGGTGGACACTCCAGGGTGGGGTCACTCTCAAAGGAAGAAGACGGCTAAATGACTCACTAGGAATCACCGCTGGGTCCCTGTATATGACTGGATCCGAGATATTGAGTAGAGCCGATCCCAAATTCCCGCAAGCCTACAACATACGCAGTAGACCCGACTTGCCTCACACTAGAAAGGGACTGATATCGCGAGCTGACATGAGACTGACTATGCGACTCCTAATATGCTCGACACATGTATGTATAGACTCAGAACAAAGAAAGAAAATACACAGACTCACATAAGACCCTAAACAAACCTACTATTAGACCGACCCTTACATATGCAATGGTGGACTCGGATATCCGAATGTGTGCCATGCATACACAAGACGTAACCAAATGTCGGTAGAATCATGGACTCCTAGATATCCCAAAGTGCACCACTCATGCACGGACAGCCCTTTGGGGGGTTTGGGTGGGCCAGGAGGGTTGAATGCACCGTCTTCCGTACCCCAATGAACGGGCTCCTTGCAGAGTGTAGGCGGACTGGCCGGTGGGGTAGTGGTGTGATAGTGAACGTCCCTGTAGAAGTGGCGTAGATATGGTGGGTCCACGGGTTCACTAGGGAAGGGGTCGAAGGGATCAAAGAATATGTGACGCCTCGAGATGGGTTCCCTCATGACACGGTCCCAAGTTTTAAATTCTTGAAGGTGTAAATGATCACCTTCATCCTTTGTGGTAGGTGGGACGGCAGTCATATGTAGAAAACATGGTTCCTCCCTCGGGATAAGTGTAATGAGATTAGGCTCATTAGGAATGGGGAGGAGCAAAAGGATCTCCGTGGTGACATGACCCACGGTGCACATGGAGGTAATGGACCCCCATGCCGGATGTGTGAAGCTACAACTATGGAGTTGGTCGCAGCCTGGGGCCAACATGTTCGTCAACTTCTATTGCCAGTCTAATCCCTTAAGAAGGTCATCCAATGTATCAACATGGTGACAAGACCGGAACGTGGTATGGAATGAGTTGACCAGCACTAATGGTAGTGTAGGATCCATGGATGGATAGCAAGGTGGGGCCAAGCCTTTCTTGAGCTAACTAAGTAGTGGCTCGGCAATGAATAGCTTTCCCGTTAGAAATGTTGAGTAGTGGACAACGGATCTAGAGGGGAGGATCTGCCCCTCTTTTCGCAATGCAACCCTCTATATAGCTAGATAAAATAAATCACAGCGGAATATAACTAGTTTATCGAAGAACACTATGATTCGCTTGGCAAGATGAGCAACTAATATATCGATTTGAACCTAAGCATGCATCTAGAACGAAGTAATCACATAAACAAACCACAACACAAAGGATTTTAAGGTGGTTCGGACTGAATCCCCAGTCCTACATCCACCCCTCACCAAATCCGGTGAGGCTCCACTAGTTCCATACACTGAACCGTAAATTGGAAAGACCTCCGATTACCTTCCTACTAACCACAGGTAGGGACGTCAACACCGCAGATCGGACAACTTCCGATTGCCTTCCTACTAACCACCGGTAGGGACGATCTTTAGTTTCAAATGTTTGAATGAAATGGAAAGAGAACAAATATGAAAACACTCAAACAAGATATAGAATATGCTCAAAGAGAAAAGATCTTGTCTGAGATTGCTGGAGCTTGAATCTGATGCTTCAATGGTATCTTCTTCCTTATTAAAAGATCTTGCTTGGATCACCTTGAGTTGATGAAGAAGATGAAGGATGTAGATTTGAACTCCGTTGAGAATGGGCTTCTTTGGATCACCTTGAGATGATGAAGAGGATGATGGTTGCAGCTTTTTTTTTCACTTGGCTTGGGGTTGATCTCCTCTTGAAGTAGCTTGAATCACCTGAGGATTTGATGAAGAACTTCTTCCCGGAGTACTGTTCACAGCTACAGTACTCAAACTCCTCTCCCTTGAACACACCCTTGCAGCCTCCTTTGATCTCCCAAATGATCAACTAGGGTTTCTAACCCTCTTGCATGTGTTTTATAACCTTTGAATAGTCCTTGGACATCCCCCAGACCAGATCCACATTTTGTGGGTGATTGGGTGACTTTAGGACTAAAGAAATCCATGGAGAATGGCCCTTCTCAAAGTGGAAAACAAAGTCAACAATTGATGGCTCGGGGCTGGCGATCGACCTGCAAAAGCTGGCGGTCGACCGCTATTGAGAAACGCTGTAGATTTTTAGTCCCTGATATTTTCGGTCGATCGCTACTGGGCTGGCGGTCGACCGCCACTGAGACTCGTGCAGACTGGGAGCTACTAGCTGGGGCAGTCGACCGCCCCTGTGCTGGCGGTCGACCGCCAGCTGGGCAGACCTCGGGTTTTCCAGGGCCGGTCCGTTAACCTCTTTAGCTCCGTCGCTTGAGTCCTTTAGCAGTCCATTCTCATCTGTGGCATCAACCTTGACTATCTTGAAGATTTATATTGATTATATTACTCCTATAATCTAAATTTTGTTCCGGGGGCTCCGCCCCCGGAAACCCCCGCAAGGGGCGCTGCCCCCTTGACCCCCACGACCTGACCTGGCAGGTCGATTCCTGCGACCTGACCACGCAGGTCGATCCGCGTGCGAGGGTGCAATCATTGAGCTTTCACTTTTGCCATCTCCACTCCATTCCTTGGCATATCTTTCATGAAAGAACATCAAGTAGTTTAGCCATATAAGAGTGGTAAAATATCAATGACTTATAGTGTTTAGCCATTATCAAAATCAAGAATATCAAATAACTCAAATGACCACAGGATGATGTCGAATGACCCAAGTGACCACAAGATGACTCAATTGACCACAGGGGCACAATAAGAAACACGGGTGGCTCCATATGAGGTGGCTCCGAATAAAGATCGGAAGGTGAGGGTGATGGCAATGGAGCTCTCATGGGTGGGCAAGGAATGTCCTCCCTGAGGGGAAGAGGTCCTTGGGTGGCACCGGGTTGGGAGGCTCGGGCATGAATATGTCAATTTGAGTACACATCCTATCCAATCGATCCAACATGATTTTGAAGAGTTCAGCAATGGTGGGGGTTGTAGTAGGGGCATCGTGGTGGACTCGCTCATGGGCTCTCGGCCTAGTCGTGGGTTTAGGCTCATCGACATGTGGGGCTCTTTACCTCCGACTATGACCCACTTGGTTGGAAGTGATTAGGTAGGGTCGGTTGGAGGTGACTGGGCTAGGTAGGTAGACCCTTCTAAGCTCACCCTTCATCTCACGCCAAGACTCTATAGGCCATTGCCTCCTAATTTCCCTCAAGTATTCTATGTCCCTCCATATTTCGGCGGCTTCATAAAAAAGTCACCTTGTGGTAAAGTCGACTTGCATGGCATCGAACATAATGTAACACTCAAAGTATTTGTCCATAGCGGCTTCCCACTCTAGGTAGTCGCTCGGGACCGTGGAGCCATAAAAGTCCGAGGCTTCGGGCCTACGGAGGTGGTGGGGTTGGACTCCCCATCCTTGGGTTTGTCGCCACCATTCATATGACGTGGGCGTTTGGGGATCCATGGGACACGGGGGAGCTATAGGATGGCCATGCCGACACTTGGTGCAAGATAAACTGACTCGGAACCACCCTAAAACGATAATGCAAAGTTGGAATGCAGACTCGACAATGAACCTAGACTCAACTAGTATCCAATACGTGGCAAAGGTATGATCCGAAGACCAAACTCATGCAAGTGTGTAACCTTCCCAATAGGCATAACCTATTGTTCCGGGAACACCATTTGATATACCGGGTAAAAGAATACAAATGTGAACTTTGGACCGACTAACCGACTACCCTTGGACTCGACTGCTCGGATACCAATTTGATGCGGGATAGACAGCGAACATGGGACTCTAGCTTGCGGACATCCCTATGCGAGGGAAACGTGGGATCTGCGCGGTTGAGGAACCGGCAATGAGTCGAGTAGTCAGCTCTCTTTCGTGCCAGGATCGGGTCACGTGACGGGTTTCGCTCTCTCTCACAGTAGTGATAAAAATATCATGCTAGACTAACCTATCACTCATGCAGCGGCATATAGAAATATATACGAAATAAGCAAAAATGTCGAGTGAAAGGGACGGACACGATACCTCCACGCTACCGGGCATGGGGAAGACGACCCTGGCCAAACTTCGTACTCCCGGAACAGTAAATAATTAAATTAAAGCAATGAATTTATAGCCCACTCCACGTAGGGAGGTAAAGGGCTACAATGTGGGACCCGAGAGTAGCGGGTTCCGATTGACGGGTAGCGTTTTGGACAGCTCCAGTGGTAACGCGTGCCAACAAACATGGGGCCCATGTCCTGGTCGGAGGGCCGAATGGGTCGGGAGTGGTACCGCTGCGGTGGGGACTGCTGGAGGGAAGATCCGTAGGAAGGGATCGCGCTGGTTCACCTTGTGGAAGGCGAGACGGCCCGGTTGGGGGAGTTGTGGCTTGCTGTCCATGGACCTGTGCTGCTGTCACAGCACTGCGCGACCCGGCGAGAAAAGCTGCTGCGATCAGACTTGAGCTTAGAACGACGTGAGACTAGCGCCGTTGGAAAGCTCTCTTAGAGATATACAACCCTCTATTGTTACAGGAATTTTAATCTCTCTGAATGCTCCGTGGCTGAATTTACAACAGACTGACTCACAGAACCAGATCAGATAGGGCAGAAAGTGGATCTGCCTGAGAACTCGGTTTGACCGAAGATCAAACGGTGGAGCTTGGATCTGAAATTTTTATGGATGGTAAATGGGAAAGTCAGGAACACGGGGATAATTTGTTGGTAATTTTTGGAGGTGGTTTGACTGGGGAAATGGATTTTTTGGTGGAGGTGGTCGGATCTGGACTGCACAGGACAGAACAAATTTTGGGAAAATGCAGTGATTTTTTGGATGGGAAAGAAAATTCTTAAAATCACAAAAACATTTATGGACGATGGATTAGGTGGACAAAACTCCCAGTTAAAATTTTAGCTCTATCTGAAATGGGAGAGGGGGTGAAAGGGGCGTAGCTTGCTGGCTGGTGGATCTGCATAGAGACAGAATCCGTAGATCCGGGGGAATAAATGGTAAAGGAAGGTAAACAAGGGATGAAAATGTGAATTATTTTTTGGAGGCTGGGGTAAACGTGGGGAACTCACCCTCCAATTTTTAGCATGATCTGAGCTCCTGATTGAGAGCTAAAAACTGAGCACTAGGCTTCTGTCCAGCAATGGACAGATCTGCGACGGCGAGGCGGTGGCGGTGCGATGGCGGCTCGATGGCGGTAGCGGCGGAGCTTCACACTTCGGGGGAAGATACAACTTGGAATCCACCAAGTTTACTAGGGAATCCACCCTAAGAATACATCAATCCAGCTGCAAGGGGAGAGGAGAGAGAGAGGGGCGCCCTTGGCCAAGAACAAGCTCTTGATTTTTTCATCAATAATTCTATGAAAATACCAAATTACAAGGGTTATATAGAAATGTAAAAATGTCCGAAACTACCCTCAGATCTAGCGTTAAGGATGGGAAAACAAGGGATAGAAGATATTCTCCCCATGTGGTCAAAAACCACAATAAAAAAAATAATATATAGAAGGGTGTGCCCCCCCCCTTTTAAGAGGAAAAAATTGATTTTTCTTCTTTTACTTCCTTGGTCCAAGTCCTCCCTTGGACTATGGACCAGCCCCACAAGCCGACCTTGGACTTTGAACCAGCCCCACGTGGGCCCTAGATCCAAGTGAACCAATGTGAGAGAGGGTGGGGGACCCTACTGGACCTATTGGCTTTTTACAAATAAACCCAAAGACTTCTAAAGACTAACCCTTTGGCTTATTATACCTTACAATTACAAATCCAATTAGCCAAGGATATAAATGTAAACAAAAGGACACAAATGTAAAAATAAAATGTTAGTGCCCGGTGTTGATTCCCATCACTTGTCCATCAAATTCATAGAGAAGCATTAAAGTGGTTTGATCTTGAACATTAGTCGCTTCTCCTCCTCCCCCCAACTTAAGATCGTCAGCTTCTCTAGCTTTCTCCTCATAAGGACAATCACGCACAAGCTCCTCAATTTCAAATTGAACATGATCATACACTAATTCATCATCTTCCTTTATTTCTTTTCCAACACATTCCTCAATCCCCTCAAATTCCTTATAGTTTTCATTTAAAATCTGCTGACAATCTCTCTCCATAATCCCTTCATCTTCAGAATCAAATTTGATTTGAGTATTATGATATTGAGGAATCAAGGATTAATCACAGTCAGTGCAAAGGACTTGATGCGTAGGATTGGACTCAGAATAGTCAAAGAATTGATCTCCCTCCATACTTTTGACTTCCTCAGTTAGCCTTTTGATTTGCTCTTGGAGGGATTGATTTAAGAGAATTAATTGATTGAATTGATCATCTGGGTTATTATCTGAGGGCGGAAGAGATGAATAGCAAGGAGAAGAATGATCTGTATGTTGGGCTGGAGAATAATAGTGATCAGAGTTTGGGACCCAAATTTGATTTTCATTATTCTCTTCTTCTCCCCCCAACTTAGACTCCTCACTATTTTCCTTGGCCATTACAAATTGAGTTTCAATAGCTTCCTCCTAGTTCTCCTGATATGGCCGCTCCAAACTACCCTCATCATCAAAAATTATTTGAGAGTTACTAGATTGAGAAATTATGGATTGATCATTCAGGTCATAATTAGAATATAAATTTTCAAAGTTTTCAACAGGGAGGCTAGCATTTAGGTCCATTTTGAACTCTTTATCAAGTCGGTCAAACTGAGCTTGAATGGACCGTTGATTGGCTAAGATGAGTTGAGTCAACTGATTAAACTTATCCTCAAAATTAGACTGTGGAGGAGTTGGATATGTTGGGTTGTACTCAGACTGGGGTGAATAAAAATCAGAATAAGAATCAGTCTGGTACTGAGGTGAATGTGAATAGATGGGTTGTCCTTGAGATTGGGCTTGATTGTAAGGATCATTGGAATATGAAGCCCAATCTGAAAAGTGTAAGCTTGAAGGATTTTGCATGGGGTCTTGGTAATGTGCCCAAGAAGATGATTGTTGGTTTTCTCACCTAGGAAATAGATTTGTGTGAGAAAAAGAGGTGGAAAAATCCTATGATAATTGATATGGCTCTTAGGTGAAAGATGAATTGTGAACCCCATTGTGGAAGAATGAAGGAGTTTGATGACAATGGGCAAATGAAGTATCTGAATTCAAATCACCCGCATGGTTGAACTTGAAAAAATCCATTAATGGGCCTGAACAAAAGTGGATGTGGCAATGCAAAAGGCTCAAGAAAGAGTGATGATTTTTTAATTAATTTTTAATTATTTTATTTTATTTTATAGGAAAATCTTTTTTCTCTTTTTCTCTTTTTTAAAAGTAATGTAATGAATTAATTCCTAAATGAATGGTTTATGCGACAACGATGATGATTTTTTTTAAAAAAATTTTCTTGAATTTTGAAGTAATGCAATGAATGAATTACTAAATGCAAATGTTAGGAATTAATCACTATATGAATGCTTTCAAAGGAGGATTGGCGATCACTACCAAATTGGTCAACCAGTCAGGTAAGAGGTGGGGTTGTGGGAGACTCACCCTACTTTTGTAGGGTCCTAATTAAATAACCACAAGTCCGCTTAGGCGTTTGCCTTTTAACCTCTAGCCTTAGACACCGATTTTTTTAAAATAGTAATAAATTCTAAAACTCTTTTTTTATGTGAAACCTTCTAAGGGCAATCTACCTCCGGGATACTTTGTGATATAATCGGCCCGGCTTCCGTGAGGGAATCCACGGGTGTGTGGACTTATGGTGGTCTTAGAAAAGGAGATTACAGTTCAAAGAGACGGAATACTCAATGGAGGGTCATCCCAATTCCAAAGGTGGTGTAAGGAACCTAATGTGCCCTTAAGAAGGGGAAATAGAAAGAAGAGAAAATTATTATTATTATTATTATTTTCAAATGATGATGATGCAAATAAATGAAGAATCAACTAAAATGCATGAACAATATGCATCTACAATGAAAACATGATAGCATGCGACTAATTTTTTTTATGATTTTCTTTTTTATGATATTTTTTTCTGAGATTTTTTTGAATTTTTTAATAAGAGATGAATGCAAGAAGCTATAAACTAAAAATAAAAAAATATGTAAATTTATTACAAAATGAAGTCTAAAATGATGTTTTTATATTTTTTGATTTTTCAGGAATTTTTCAGAAATAAACAGAATAGGACATTTACCTACGTGTATTGACCTTTAGCGACACTTGAATTTTCTAGATTTTTTGATTTTTAACTTTTCTGCTGTAGTTCTGACTTTCAGCGACGCTTTCTATGACAGTTTATTTTCTGGGATTTTTAGGTCAGAATTTTTGTGATTTTTTGAATTTTTTATTTTTTCTACAAAATAAAAATAGAAAAAATTAGTTTTCAAATATATACATTAAACAAAAGAAATTTCAACCATTAAAATTAATTTTCTCCTCGACAACGACGCCAAAAATTGATGCGCAAGACAATGTGTTATTTAAAAATGCCGTGCCACACACAATTTCAAAATTTATAACCGCACCCACTCACTTAAATAGCTTTGAAAATTCAAGTAAAGTGGTGAATAGCGGGTCGATCCCACGAGGAAAAAATATTTTAATTTAAAACTAATTAAAAAAATCCATGTATTTGAGAAAGAATTGATTTGGAGTGCATTTGTACAAAAATAAAAAATCAACATGCATGGGAAATAAATCTAAAGAAAGAAAATGAGAGGGGTTGAGAAGGGAAGTGTAAAAGAGATAGAAAGAGAAAATTCACAATTTTCTAAAATGAATTTTATTACTATGGGAATAAAAAGTAAAACTATGAAAATCAAAAGTACAACTTGAAATTAAATGAATAAGGGAAGAAATGTAGTCAAAGATTGGAAGATTGACGCCGCCACGCCTTGCTGAGTCTTTGATTGTCGCCCCGCTTTGGAGTTAAATGCCGCCGTGAGAGGACAGAGGGAGCAACTCCGCCTTAGGGAGATGAAAAAGACTTTGGAGGATGGGAAAGATTGAGGAAGAAAGAAGAAGACTTAAACAACTATAAATCAAAACTAGCTACGACTGAAACAAGGGAAAAAGGGAAAAAGACTAGCTAGCCCCTTTTGGTCTCTCACGGTGGGTTTATATAGAGTGCAGGGGCCCTTCAACATTTAGCAGGCCAAATCTCGTCCATTAAGTCTAATTCATCGAAGGAGTGCATCAAAGGACCATTATAAAGGCTTCAAAGGCGTCAGTTACGCATGCTGAAGGGGCGACTGGGCAGCTGGTCGTTTATTTGAATGTGCGACTAAGGAGACATGCGCCATTTCTTTATTTCCTTATTTTATTTCCTACCTCGATCTCTGTGCCATGAAGGAGGTGCTTGGAGTACTGGGCACCTTTTAAAGGGCGTCTGCTATCGCAGTCTCCTCTTTCTCAGGTTTCTCGCCACATTCTGCCTCGCTTCACGTTCCGATTAAAGAGACGATTAGTCAGTAAGTCGCCTTTTAAACATTTATGTACATTGACTGCTATCTTGACTTGTGTGAAAAGTGCCTCGAATTACAGGCCCTAAAAGGGGAATCTGGGAATATAGGCGCCTTCTTATTTATTACCTTATTTTTATCAACTTTGATCCGCGTTTAACTGTGTGTATTACTGAATTCGTAACCGTCTGCGTTGTCTTCTTCTTGAAATAGGTGACCTAGTGAAGGGGCACATCCTTCTTCTTCTTCTCTTCTTTTTCCTCTTCTTTGCTGGTCTGGAAAGGGGCGCCCAGGGGACTAGGCGCCTTCTTCAAGGGGGCGCCCAGGGGCCTAAGTGCCTCTTTAATTTTCTATCTTTTTTTTCTTTTTTTTCTTCTCTGTCCACTGTCAGAGGTCTGGAGGAGGCGCCTGGTGGACTGGGCGCCCTTTAAGGGGCGCCTGGTCACTTCGGCGCCTCTTTCTTCTGCTTCTGCTCCTTCACACAGACCTGTAAAAGATCAAATACCCATTGTACTTAATTCAAGAATAGTTATGTAACTTCTTAAATGTTTCTCATTGTCATTTTTACTCAGAAATGATGATAAAATGTATGCAAACTCAAATTATGTGTGAGAGTGGCATTAACTATTCTTATTACACAACTTTGTACTTTTATTACGAAAAGTTCATGTATGTGATGCAAGTTGTGATACAAAATGTGATACTCATCAGTCCCCAAATGACTGTTTCTACGAATTAGTGATCTCCTGGAAGACCGCTACTACAGTAGAGAGGTGGGGCGGCCCTATGATGGCCGCTACCTTTATGTGGTGGCCTCGGAGAGGACCGCTACCACCTGACAGACCCGAAAACACCCAGAATAGCAGAAAAATGGAGAAAATGCTATCTAAACATGTACATACACACACCAAGTTTATAAGAAAGCATGAATAACGTGATGGGCACTTTTGTCCCATCGTGATCACGAAAAAATAGAGTTGTAGATGTTTTATCTACCCTGCCCCCAAACTAAACAAATAACATGCATGAAGTATGAAAGTATGAACAAAGGGAAAAGGGGCGATGAAGATATAGAAATACTGATCGTGGTCGCCACCACAGATTGACAACGCCAAAGGATGTAGGAAAAGGGATGCAACGGCGCTGTGTACCTTGGAAAGATGAAGACTTGATTGTGCTTAAGAGATGGGTGCGAGAATCGATGTGGAATAGACCTCCTCGCCTTCCAGCCAGCTAGAAGAAGAGGGCCTCACATTCTATTCATACTCCCTTGCGAAACGAAGACACAACAAGGCAAAAAACCTATTAGAAACATGAAGTGTAGCATCCAATCCCGAAGTGATAAAGTAGGTGCAAAGAAAGGGGGAGAATGCACAGGGAGGGAGGTTTTTAACCCCTGTGGAAGAGTGGAAATAAAAGGTGTGTGTATTGTGATAATGTATGAACAAATAGAAGGATTAAACACGCAGTATAACTGTGAAAAATGTGCATGCAATATGACAAAAAATGCAGATGTAGCAGAAAACTACAAACTGTGATGATTTTGGAAAAGGGGGAGCGAATAACTAAGAGAAGAGATGAAGAAAATGAGCCTTGAGCATTGTAAAATGTAGGCAATACTTCCCTCTTCAGGTTGGGATCGAAGAAACGAGATAGCGATGTGGCATGGCTTTGCCTCGAACCGAAGAAGAGCCCCCCCCCCCCCCCTCGCGCACTGCGAACTGGGTTCTATTTATAGGAGTGCAGAAACCCTAGAGTTAGAATTCTGAGATAAACACCTAGATTCGGGGATATGTGTGATTAAACTCGAGATAATAGCAAGGGTAAGAGTCCCTGATCAATGGAAACCGAGGTGGAGGCTTATCTCCCACAAAAGTGGTGTCAACAAGGAGTCCAAAGAGCCCTGCGGCGAAGAAACCAGAGTTCAGGAGGTTCTGGACTCTGTAATGAAGAAACGGTCTATCGCGCAATCGCAACATGAAGAAATGGTCATAAGAGGACCGTCATTTGAAGAAAAGGGTCATATGGGTGACCGCTAGACGACTGGGCTGAGCCGGGGTGAGTTCGGGCAAAAATCCGAGGTAGCGGTCTGGGGAAGACCGCCACCTTCAGGTAGTGGTCTTCTTTAGATTGCTATATGATGCTTTTCATTATTTTTTTAAATTGGAGGTGGCAGTCAACAGTTGACCACCACCTCAAGGTAGCGGTCAACAGTTGACCGCTACCTGAGGGGGTTGTCAGGTTGTGCGCGGGTGAGTTCTGGACGCCCGTTCGTCGACCCGAAAGGCCCGAAATGGTCCCGAAAGTTGGGGAATCAATGTTTAAGGCCACCAAAGCTCAATGGGCTCGAAAAATGGTCAAGAAATGGGCTTAAAATAGTCTCATAGAAGGTTCCAAAATAATGGTTAATTCAGAGCATTATAAAGAAGAATAAGAGAAATAACTTAACTTGTGGGCTTAAAACGGGTGTCTACAATGATGAGGGACAGACACAGTTGATTTTACAATCTTCATTCAATTGTGAAAGAGGAGCATGTGAGAAGATAGGTCATATAATACATTGAAAGTTTGATCTAAATCTTTTCAGAAATGCTCTAGCACACATGTTTATTGTTGATGAACTTTTATTTAGACATGTTGAGTCTAGAGGCTTTCAACATTTTTGTAAGATTGAACAACCAAAGTTTCATGTTCCTTCTAGACATACTCTTGCAAGAGATTGCTATGCGTTGTTTATAGAGGCGAGGTTGAAATTAAAAAGTTTTTTGGCAAGTAATTGTAGAAGAGTTTGTCATACTACAGACACTTGGACTTCTTTACAACGAATAAATTATATGAGTTTAACAACTCATTTTATTGATAATGATTGGAATTTGAAAAAGAAGATACTAAATTTCTCTCCCATTTCAAGCCATAAAGGTGAAGACATTGGAAAGGTAATTTAAAAATATTTAAATAGTTGGGATATTGAGAAAGTCATGACTATAATAGTTGACAACGCATCTTCCAATGATGTGGCAATTAGTTATTTGAAGAGGAGAATTAATAACTGAGAGGGAAGTGTCTTGAAAGGTGAATTTCTTCATATGAGATGCATTACACATATTATAAATTTGATTGCCAATGATAGTTTGAAATTGGCAAATGACTCTATTGCTCGCGTGCACAATATTGTGCAGTATGTGAGACAATCTCTAGCTCGATTGGAGAAGTTTAAGGCTTGCATTGAAGAGGAAAAAATTCAAGATAATAGTTCATTGTGTCTTGATGTTCCCACTAGGTGGAACTCTACTTACCTTATGTTAAATATAGCCCAAAAGTTTCAAAGAGCCTTTGAGAGATACGAAGAACATGATCATTTTTTCGAAAGTGCACTTCTTAAACAAAATGGTTTAGAAAAATCGACAGATGAAGATTGGGATAAAGTTAGAGATTTGAAAAAATTGTTGGAAAATTTTTATGACCTTACTTTGAGAGTTTCAGGGTCACCTTATATTACTTCAAACACTTATTTCCATGAAATCAACAATATTGATTATCTTTTAAAAGAATGGATTGGAAATGATAATCTTCAGTTTAAGGAGATGGTATTCAAAATGAAGTAAAAATGTGATAAATATTGGGGAGATCTGAACAAGCACAATGTCATGATATTCATTGCCGTGGTCCTTGATCCTTGGTATAAATATGAGTACATAGATTTTGACATTTCTCATATGTATGATGGTGGCACAACATTGACATTAAGCAAAAAAGTGAAGACATCACTTTATTCTTTGTTTGATCTGTACAAGAATTTTTGTAGAATTTCACTTAGTCAATCAACACAAAAGGATAAATATCAAGTTGGGAGTTCAAATTCAAGTGTGCAAGATGTAGAACAACCATCACAAAGAATAAGATCATTAATGAAATTTCGCTTCAAACAACATAAACCTGAAAAGGATAGTGAAGATTCAAAATCTGAGTTGGACAAATATTTAGATGAAGATATTGAAGAGGATGTAGACTCATTTGATATTTTATGTTGGTGGAAAATCAATAGTGCAATATTTCCCATTCTCTCTCAAATGGCACGTGATGTATTGGGCATCCACATCTCCACAGTTGCATCAGAATCAACATTTAGTACGGGAGGATGTGTTCTTGACTCTTTTAGGAGTTCTTTGTCTCCTAGAATTGTAAAAACATTAATTTGCACTCAAGATTGGCTCCGAGTGTCTTCAGAACCATTAATTGTTGAAGAGAAGTTAGATGATGTTGAACAGTTAGATAAAGGTAACATATGAATATTACTAATATTTTCATTAATTAATTACTTTTGTTATCATTTTGGGACAGCTTTGGGACATATTATCTTTTCATCCCAAATCATTATTATCATTATTTATTTTTTAAAAATATATAATTAAGATTTGTGACAGAATGTAATCCATCCCAAATTGGAGACAGATTTGGGATGGATTTTTTTCTGTCCCTACTTAGGGACAGATTTATTTCCGTCTTGAATTCCCCCAAAAGTCGCAGCTATATATGTTTACATAGCCGCAGCTATGTGAACATAGCTACGACTATGTGATTATTCGAGACAGAATTTATAATCCATCCCTAATAAATTATGTTCACATTGTCGCATATAGGTACAACTATATGAACATAGTGCGACTATGTGAATTAGAGACGAAATTTTGGACGTATTCTAAATTTTATCCTTAATAATAATAGTCGCAGCGATGTGAACATAGTTGCAACTATGGGCAACTATTTGAACATAACTACGAATATGTGAATTTTGGATGGATTAGAAATTCCATCCCTAATAATCTCGTCCCCTCCCATCCCCCACCTACACCCCCACCCTCCCATCCCCTCCTGTCGCCTACATACCCCCCCACCCTCCCCTCTGTCGCCCCCTCCCCTCCTCTCATGTCCCCTCCCCTCCCCCATCGAACCCTCCCCATCCCATACCATACCCCGTCTCCTTCCCCACCTCCCCATATTTGATCTCTCCCTCTCTCACTAGCGCATACACACACACCTCGGAGGATAGAAGGCCACCTAACCCACCCCAACCCTCCCTCTCCCATCTCTATCTTATATAATAAACAATAAATTTAAACATACTCATAATAATAATAAATAATAAATTTAAAAATAAATTTAAATTAGATTACATAAATTAAATTAAAAATATTTTACTAACCGTTTATTGATAGAAATGTCGTCAGAAAGAAAGAATGAAGCATGTTGCCGTTCTCGACACTAATAGCCCTACACGAAAATTTGATCAATATAAGAGACAGAGAGAGAGGGGGGGTAAATGAATGGAAGGGGGCCTTGCCCCACTCTGTGTGTGTGTGCGACAGTGAGAGAGAGAGAGAGAGTAAGAGAAAGAGACGGAGTGATGGAGAGGGAGGCGGAGGGGATCGGGGACCCTCCCCCTCTGTGTGTGTGTGCGTCTATTAGAGATAGAGGGAGAGAGAGAGGAATTGAAGACCAAGAGGGGGAGAGGGTGTGACGACCCGGATCTCGGATCCCAGATACCGGATATACCAGATAGGACTACCGAGCAGACCCGATACCACATGGAACCCGTGAAGCCTCCCAAGAGCTGTAAAGCTCCAAAGGGAAAAAGGATTATCGTGTAGTACATTAAAGTCATAGAGATATAACAGTAAGCAATTAAATTTCATTAGATCGGTTTGTTAAAGTAGCAGAAATAAAATCACTTTTCAATTAACAGTTTAAGTTTAACAATTATACCAGAGTCTAGTCCAAAGGAAAGACAAGCACAAGTACAGTTAACAAAAAAGAAGGACGTACACTGAGGTCGGGGGAAGCCCGATGCAGGTACCGCTGGCAGTTACGGACACGCCACACCAGGAACCGTGAAAGTAGAACGACGCCACCCACATGAAAAGCAGGGGTGAGCCTTGTGTCACTGGCTCAGTAGGGGTCACACGGATCCCTACTGAAAAACAACGTAGTAACACGCTAAAATAGCAGGTAAACAGCAGGATTAGTAAAGCAGGAAAACTAAACTGCATAGCTGTAAAAGAAAATTGGAACGGAAGGAGTAGGAACAACTAAAAGAAAATGGAAAAGCCGTACCGAGCGAAACACGGCTGTCGAACTAACCTCAGCTCCTTAAGCTACTCCAACAGCAACAGAAGGGTGAACCCTGAACTCAAAAGGTCAGGAGTTACCGATCTTTCGATAAGCACGAGGCCCAAGACAAAGGCCTACGAGACCAGACACACAAGCCTAGGAAAAGAACTAGACTGACGAGACAGACTCTACAGCTCACACGACTGGATTACCGTGCAAGATCCCCCTAAACACAATTGCATACACAACTGGAGCGTCGTGCACGCCACAACAAGCTGGTCCTAGACAAGCCAAACACAGACCAACTCAGCAGGGGAAGCTGATTTTGGACGGAACCAAGAACAGGCTAACTCAGGAGGGGAACACAGACTCCGAGAAACACGAGAGTCACGCGTCACGTGACGAAAGCACCTCCTCACTATAAGAACAGCCAGCTGCATCCACTAACATCTTATGCTGCGCCTCAAGCCTCTCTCCTGCGCTGCCTAGAACACGGCAGAAACTAAGACACTATAACAAGAACAGGAACCACAGTAGCGAGTGACTAGACAGGGTAACGCCCGTCGGCGTCAGTCCAACGCCCCATGTTGAGTTATGGTTTTGATGATTATTATGTTATGGTTTTGATGATAACTAAACTTAATGTGTGATTAAGTGATGATAACTAAACTTGTGGTTGATTGCTCATGCTCTTGTTATCTATGTATGGTTGAGATGGCAAATGGCAACGGTTACATGGTCTTGATCATTGGTTTACATATGTTGGTTCTACAGGAGGTTTCAAGCCTTTATATGTTTGAACATATAGACTTGAGCTCTGATGAACACTTTTGTTCAAATCCTGATCAAATAGTTTGAAACTTGTTTGGTTGATTTTTACGCATACCATACATGCATTTGTCAAAGCAACAAGTGTTCCAATCTTATATGTGAAATTGGGTCTCAATGTAAATCACTTCTTGAACTCTAATACATATTTCACATATCATTTTGAGCTTGCATTATGTTGAAACAACTCATGAGAAACTTGCTTGAAAATTGGAATAATGGTACTTATATTTTGCTCAAACGGTTTACAATAAGCTCTTGTTAATTGATTGAAACTACCAAATGGCTAAAGGGGTTTCATACATGTACTTCATGCAATTACCACATGAATTATTGATCAAAGTTATAATCCTTTTTTCTATGGTTTTGTAGGTCAAAACATTCAACATATATTCCCCAAGATCAAAGGAGCTTGAAGCCTCAGACTTAAATGGGTTGCAATGGAGTTCGGGGGTGAAACCTAAAAAGTCTGAAATTTACTGTAGCTTTAGGTCGACCGCCCCAGGTCGATCGATAGCAGCGGTCGACCTCCCCAGGTCGACCAAAAATTCCAGGGATCAAATTTCTACAGGGTTTCTCAGTAGCGGTCGACCGCCAGCTTCCACAGGTCGACCGCCAGCCCCGAGCCAACAAAAGTTGACTTTGTTCTCCACTTCGAGAAGAGCCATTCTCCTTGTATTTCTTTAATCCTTATGACACCCAATCATCCACAAAATGTGGATCTGGTCTGGAGGATGTCCAAGGACCATTCAAAGGTTATAAAACCTCCACAAGAAGGGTTAGAAACCCTAATGCTTCAAGGGGATCAAGAGAGATCAAGGGAGGCTAGAGGAGGAGATTCATGGGTACTGTAGCACCTCCGTGAACAGTGCTTCGAGCTGAAGTTCTTCATCCATTCCAATTGATTCAAGCCTAGATCTGAAGCCTTCATCCTCCCATGAAGAGAAGAAACAAGCATCCAACCAGAAGAGATCGAAGGAGAGCCCATCAACCAAGGAGTCTATCAATGGAAGAAGAAGAAGTCTGCTACAAGGAAGAATGAATCTCTTCATCCATCTGAAGGTATGCAAGCTCCATTTTGAACCCAAGAACCACAAAGGAATAGAAGAAGCAAGCAAGGATCAAGGAGATCACGGAAGTTGTGCAAGCAAGAAGGAACTGTTACTGTAGTCGTGAATAGTGTTTCGTGGATCAACTCTTCATCCAAGAGCTAAAGATTCAAGGTCCATCTGAAGCCATCAACTTCGAATAAGCTGAAGAAGCAAGCATCACTCAAAGATCATCAGCATACATTCAGGGGGAGCCAAATCAGGGGACTTCTAAACTGTGTCTTATTGTGTTTCAAGCTCATATTCATGTGTTGTACAAACTGGGAAAACTTGTGTGTGTGTGGATCGTTCTGGATCCGTATTTGTGTGTGGTTGTCGTATTTGATTCGTGTGTGCGTAGGTGTTCCTAGATCTCTCTCTCTCTCTCTCTCTCTCTCTCTGTGTGTGTGTGTGTGTGTGTGTGTGTGTGTGTGTGTGTGTGTGTGTGTGTGTGTGTGTGTGTGTGTTTATTCAGATCATAGTGTTTGTGTGTGGAGTGCTGCACTTGTCGCAGCGTGTGTGTTTTGTTGATCTGCTTGTTGGATCGTGTTGGAGACCTCGTCTCCGTGTGTGTGTGTGTGTTGGGGTGCATCCCCGTGTGTGTGTGGGCAGGCGTCGTCCTGCGTGTGTGGTTGGAGCGTCGTCTCCGTTAGAGGATTTATCCCCGAGTGAAGCCTCACCAAGTTTAGTGAGGGGTGGACGTAGGATTGCCGTCGTTGCATCCGAACCACCTTAAAAACCGATATGCATTGTGTGTTATTTGTGTGGTTTGATTGTATTCGTTTTATGGCCGTGTGAGAACGATGAGTTTGAGAGAATTGGTTAATTAGTTTTCATATTACTAATTAATGTTTATCACATATTTTGTAAAATACTAAAAGTTTCTTTAAAATTTGTAAACACCCAATTCACCCCCCTCTTGGGTGTCATTGATCGCGGGACTTCAATTGGTATCAGAGCTAAGGCTCTATTCTTCATAGATCTAACGATCTAGAGAGATCCAGATCAATGACTACCAATATGTACACCTTGAATTCTCCATCGGTGTTTGATGGTTGTAATTTTGATTTGTGGTTAGGAAGGATGTGCAGTCTAGACAACTCGTATGATCCTGAGCTATGGAAGCTTATCTCACATGGTCCTTATGAGTTTCCTAAAGACAAATCTATCTGGACCGCAGATTCCAAGCTTAAACATGATCAAAATTGTTTGGTTCTAAACTTACTTATTACTGTAGTTGATTCTAATCATTTCCTTTTGTCTCCCATTGTAGATCCGCGAAGGATATCTTGGTTGACTTAGCCAAAGTCTGGGAAGAACATGAAGATCAATGTCTTGTGGCAGGCACGAGTGATCAAGGGAGTGATCAACAAGTTGAATCAAGCTCAAAGGTAAATTCTGATTCTGATAATGAAGATGAATTTAGCTATGAGGAGTTATTGATTGCATATGATAAGCTTGGTGATAAATATGAGAAGGTTAAGTCTGAAAACAAAAAATTGAAAAAGAATGTTGGACAAAATAAATGTGATTCTCCATGTAAAGAATACTCGCACTTGAAGGAATTGATTGATGGTCATGTGTTTGACATTGAAATTCATAAAGATCAAATTTCTTCTTTGAGAAATGAAAACAAAGACCTGAGAGAGAGAGTAAGTCTTATGAACAATGGTCAAAATGAGTTTGCTCATGATAAAAATCTTAAAATAGAAAATGAGAAACTGAAGGAATTGAATAGAACCATTTCTGAAAGATTGCTTGCTTTTGAAATAGGAAAATCTATGAATATTGATCAATCTAAAAAAGTGCATGATTTGTTGCAAGAATTGAAAGTCATAAAATCATCAATGCTACTTTACATGAATAAGTCAACTCCTGTGAAAATAAACTTCTTTCCTATTAATTGCACATTGCATCTCTTGAGAAAGAGATTATTGACTTGAATGCTTCATTGTCTAGATTTGTGAATGGTCAAGAAAATTTGGACAAATTGTTGGGGACGAAAATGAATTTTCAAAGGGAAGGGCTGGGTTTTAATCCTATGAACAAAAAGAAGTTCAAAGTTTATACATCTTTTGTGCATAGTTCAAACATAGCCAGCACATCAAATAAAAATCTGAAAAAAGAAAACCATGTTGCACACACACATGCATCCACAAAGAAAATCAACTTGCATCAAAAATCCAAAAATATTACTAGCACTTCCATGCATGTTAACCATACTTCTACCACACACACACAACCAACTAGAAAGAAACTCACATACTTTTATTGTGGAAAATATGGTCATGCTATGCATAATTGCTTCATTATGAAGAATGATGACTTGAGAGCATGTAGGAACCAAGTTATTTTAAAAAATGTAAAGAAAGTTTTCACCACAAAATCTTCCTTGCATTGTAATCACTATGGTAAAAGAGGTCACACCAAATCATACTGCTGGTTACTCATGAAGAAAGAGAGTTTTCACTCAACAAGTCATGCTCACATACATAAACCAGTAGAGCCAATGAGAAAGAAAAGTGTAATGCCACGTGTTCCCCCCCATCGCTTTGGCAAATCTGGAAATGTTAAGCATGATTATTTTCCTGTGAAAGATGATGATTTGAATGTTGTTAAGAAGTGAAAACCATGTGTAAATATTGATGCTAACTCACAAGGACCCAAAAGGATTTGGATACCTAAAAATGGCAAATGAGAAATCTGTTTTGCAGGTGTGTCTTTGGAATGTAAAGCATGAAATCTATTTTCATCAAGAAGGTAAGGCACACGGGTAAAGTGGCATAAGTCAGGTTGGAAGAAAAATCAAAAATGAAATTTGAAGATCAGGTGATATCTCTTCTACTTTCTGTAGTGAATGTGTCATGTCTCAACTTACTTTGTGTCACATAGTCATGTAATCTTGCATATGTCTGTACATATATTTCATTCATAGTTGTTTGCATATTTGTGCGCATATCAATTGTCATATAACATCTTTGTGTAAAGAAGACCTTGAAGATTCATCAAAGCATGATTTCACTACATACATTGAGATTACATATACTTTCACGTATTGTCATGCATAAGTTGAACATTGTGTATTCATGCCATAATGCAATTGCAATCCCCCTGCCTTCATCATCTATGATTACATAATATATTAAATGGTGACATGTGGAAGGGCAGGTTACGCCTGTCTGAAAGTTATCACTACGCGTGAGGTGATCTTCGGATCTAAGTTCTCCGCCTGGTACTATGAGTCATTTACTTAAAAGGCTGCATGTGGTGTTGGATTGTTACTAAACATCTTGCATTCATGCACACACTAAGGGGGAGCAACCACATTCGTCATGTGGGCTTAATGTTTAGGTTCAAACATGAGTCATGCATTGCATCTAGAGCTGTCTAGGGGATGTTGGTTGTTAAAAGAATTTGTCATGCCATTCTTAATAAATCTAAATCGAAACTGATAAATCAAATCTTCTTGTCTTTGGATGCAGATCATACTCCCAAAAGCCAAATGATAATGGGCTAGTCATGACCAGGCTTGAATCAATTAAGGAACACCTTGCAAGGATAAAAATGTTAAGAAATTTCCTCCACCACCACCAGGAGATGGGAAATAATTTTGATGAGTACCCAAGGCATGGTATGAAAGGCGCACATCTCTTTTGACTAAGAATTGGTTGAATGGGTAAGGTTGATTAAACATATCTCATGAGGTAAATCAGGTAAAAGACACTTTAGTGGTTCAAGCATATGTGGATGATATCACTCTTTAAACTACTAATAATTCCTGAACTACTAATAATGCTTTTTTTGAACAATTTGCAGGGTTTTTTTTTGCAAGGAGATTTTGGTATAAGCCTCGTGAATGAACTGAATTTTATTCATCTTTGGATTGCAGGTGAAAGGCTTGGATCAAAATGGATTCTCAAGGCATAGGTATGAAAAGTAAAATCTGAAGTGCTAACCGTCGTGGGGTTAGCAATCTTAGTGCATGAAGGCTCTCGATCTTGTCATCTAAACCAAGGTAATTCAACATTGTCAATTCATGCAATGGCCTTTTGTCACTTGGTGACACCTTTAGATGACATGTATTGTTTCTAAATACCTGAAATGATTGCTCCTCTATTCTGCGGTGATTAACTTGCTTATTGGTTGAATGAAAGTGAAAATCTTGAACTTTATGTTGACCTTTGAACATCCTCCAATCTGATTGCTTGAGCACATTTAAGCTTAATTGAGTATCTGGTATATCAAATACTGAGTAGTGAAAAGGGTGGATTATCTTCACCTAGTGATGCGGGACAGATGACCGACTCAGGCTAAGACGTACGACCGACTCGTTGTGCGGCCAGCACTAGCACACTAAGGCAAGCCGGGCGGCTGACCACCGTGGTATTCTCTGGGTGGAGACGTCTCTCAACAGCGACTCTCTTGAGCCCGAAGATCGTCCCTTGCGAGGGAAACGTGGGGATCGCGGCGATTAAGAAACCACCGTCGCCTAGGGTTCTAATTCGCGCTCGGTGCTCGATTGGAGCCACGGAACGGGCACTCACAACTCACAATCGCGGTGAATTTGAAATCAGCTATCGGCCCTATTCTCACAAACGTAGCAATATAGAAAGCACACTAAATCAGCAAATGTAGATGTCAGAATGAGCACGTACCTCCACGACTAGGCATGGGGAAGAACTCCCGGCCGATTTCCGAACAACCCCAATACACAAATGATTAACTTTACAATTTCAGAACTAAACACCCACTCCACACAGGGAGGTATCGGGCTACAATTGATAATTTTGGGGTTGCTGGAACCCGGGTTGATGGGCCACACTCGCAGGAGGCGAGGGACGCGTGCCGGAGCCGCTCAGGTACGCCGACGGAAAGTCGACCTGGTCCTGTCCACGCTGGTCACCCTCCGCAGAGAACTTGCGGAGGCCGGTACGGACAGATCCGATACCCGATCGGAGCACTGTTTGTTGGAGAATGTCAGCGACCAAATGTAGTTTCTTCACTCCGAAGGGCGCGATCAGATATTTTCAGATCTGGGCGCAGTAACGTTTCTTCTCAGCTTCTGATTTTGAGCTCCCAGAACGACACAACGACACGGTAAAATGATGGAAAAATAGCTGCCGGTGTCGGATTGAGATGTTCTTTATGGGAGATTGTTGGCGACGTCAAGAGAGAGACGTACTCCGAAGATCCCTCACAGATCTCGAACGGATGAGTCGGGGAGGACTCTGGAATTCGGCTCTGGTTTGGGGCCGGATCTGCTCAGATCTCTTGCGCGATCTCACGAGAATCGCCGCCACGAACAACACGTAAATCAGATCGAGGCGAGACTAGCGGCAACGCGAAGATGACTCGAAATCCTACGACCTCTGTTCAAGAACTAGCTTCAGATGGCATCGGGGTTGGGCTGGAGAAATTAAAACATAGTCATCTCCAGATCTGGGCAGCAATCAAGGACCGATCTGTGCGCCTCCACGAAACGAATTACTGGCGTCGCTCACGAACTCCGATTGACGCAAAACCAGCGCTGAAATTTTCCTAACTTGCAAAGGTATCACTGGGATTTTTTTTGGAAGAAGAAGATAAGAGGAAGAGGGGGATATGGGGTCGAGTCGCACGACCCAATTCTGTCCAGTCACATGATAGAACCAAGAGAGTCACACCCAAGGGAACACAAAGAGATTCACTCTCTAATGCAAATTTGTTTCAACAAACTTTCATTAACTTATGCACAAACAGTATACATGCCTTTAAATAGACAATGGCAAGGGGTAGAGGGGAGGGGGCTGTGTGGGATTCAAGAAGGGAGAGGGGGGGTGCGCATGGATCATGACACTTGGTGAAAGGGAAAGGGAGACAAGGGGACATGGTTGCTCACCTACCTTTGAAATTCAAGGTAAAGGTGGTAGGTTACAGCCAATTTTGTATTTGACCAGCAGCCATTTGAATACTCCATGTGGTAAATGAAGGTGGAAAGAAAAGAAATTCAAAGAACTAGCCTAATATGACAAAATAGGGGGCGCCCCCTACTTGGGCCTCCAATTGGGCCATTTGGCCATGGCTTAAGCCCACTCCATCATTCTTGTTTAGCCCTTTCCATAGAGCCCATGAGTGAAGGGAGCCCATTCTAGATAGCCCAACCTAGATAGCCCATGTAGGAAGGAAGCCCAATTGGGCCATGCATGGATTATGGATCCATTACAATGGACCAAGGCCACTCCTTTCTTAAGGAATGCTTAAGGGCCTTAACCAATTGGCCCTTTAAGAGCCTTACAACCAGCCCATTATGCAAACCCAAGTAGAATGTTCATTACAAACCCAATTTCAATGCAAAAATAGAGTCCAAATTGAAGTCAAATTGTCCCCAATTTGAAGGGAAGCCGATGTAGTCCACTTGGCGCTCCGCGTATGGCACCATCGGTTCGCCGACGTGTCACTTGATCGTCCTGGTGTCCGCACCAATTCTCCCCGGGTGGGAGGAACTTGACCCCGTCAAGTAAGGGTCCCGAAGCTTGAGCACTCCGCATGTGATCAAGACGTTGATCATCGTGGGGCATCCTCGTCAATGCACTATGAAGTGGTGGTATGCTCCATTCCTGGTGGTGATCACCTGCTCATCCAGTATACAATCTATATGCGTGCGTTGAGGCTGGAAGAGGTGGACTCTCGGGTGAGGGGTCACTCCCAATAGAAAGATAAAGCTTGAAACTCACTAGGGATCACCGCGGGTTCCGATATGCTACCAGACTAGAAACATGGAACGTCGAACTGACACCATAGTCATACGGTAGTTCAATAACATACGCATTTGAACCCACTTGTTTCGTGACTCGGGAAGGGCGGGTATCGCGGGCCTAGAGTTGTTTTAAGGCCCCAAGAGGAACCGTTCAGGTATGACCCTGATCATGACGTACTCTCCCTTTTGAACTCACGGACATGTAACATGCATCAGCTAATTCCTTATACGCGCATGACTGGCCTTTGATTGTGACACGACTTATGCAAACCATATGCATGAAAGAAAACAAACTAGAGAGACAAACAGACATACACGTGACCTTAGACAAACCTATGGTTATGCAGACCATGCATATGCAATGGTGGACCAGGACACCCGAACATGTGCCATGTATACACTAGTGGCAACCGGTGGTTGGCGGAAAGTGGGACTCCTAGACATCCTACTTTATCCCTAGCATGCGGCTGCCCATTGGATTTGGGAGACTTGGGAGGGCTAGGAGGGCCGGATGTAGGTGTATCGGGCTTGGTGGGCGTAGGTGGCCTGGCCCGTGGGAAAGGGGTGTGAAAGTGGACTTCCTCGACAAGGTATAAAGGAAGTGATGGGTCACGAGGCCCACTAGAGAAGGGGTCGAATGAGTCAAAGAGTGTGTGACCCCCCGGTTTCTCCATTACATAGTCCCATATTTGAAATTCATGAAGGTGATGGTCACCTCCATCCATCGTGGTAGATGGGACAATGTATAGAAGATATGGCTCCTCCCTCGGGATAAAAGGGGTGAAGTCGGGCTCGACCGGAAGCGGGAGGAGTAGAAGAACCTCCGTGGTAACATGACCCACGGTGTATACGTAGGTAATGGACCCTAAGGTGGGATGGGTGAAGCTACGACCGGTGGGTCGGTCAAAGCCTGGGGCCAACAAGTGCGTAAATGCCAACTGCCGGTCTAACCCTTTAAGAAGGTCATCCAATATATCCACATAGTGACTAGACCGGAAGGTGGTGTGAAACGAGTTGCTTGGCACTAGAGGTAGTGTGGGGTCCATGGATGGGAAGGGAGGTGGGACCAAGCCATCTTTGAGCCAGCTAAGGAGTGGCTCGACGATGAAAAGCATTCCCGTAAGAAACATGGGTGGCTCGGGCGGAGGTGGCTCCAAACAAGACGGCTCCGGATGAAGTTCGGAAGGAGAGGATGGCAACGGAGCACTCACGGGTGATGAAGGAGGGATCTCCATAATGGGGAGAGGGCTTGGGGACCCCTTAGATGGGGCCGGGTTGGGGCTACGGGCTATGGCCTCCCTAGGTGCGGGTATGGCTACCTCCTGCCTCGAAGGTGGGCAAGGGGAGACTAATGACTCAAAATAAGCGCACCTCCTATCCACCCGATCCGAAATCATTTGCACAAGTTCGGCAACGGTCCGGGTTGGAGTAGGGGTATCGGAGTGGACTTTCCCGTAATCATCCGGCCTAGGCTTGGGTCTAGGCTCATCTACGTGTAGGGCTCTTTGCCTCCGACTAGGACCCATTTGGTTGGAGGTGATTGGGTGGGGTCGGTTGGAGGTGATCGGTTGGGGAACGTAGACCTTCCTAAGCTCTCTCTTCATGTCCCACCATGACTTGATGGGCCATTACCTCCTAACCTCTCTCAAACGTTCAATGTAGTCCCACTTTTCGGCGGCCTCATGAAGAAGCCGCTCTTTGGCGAAAGAGAATTGCATCGCCTCGGACATAGTATAACACTCAAAATATGCGTCCATGGCGGCTTCCCACTTGAGGTAGTCACTCGGGACCTTGGTTCCATAGAAGTCCGAGGCTTCGGGCCTACGGATGTGGTGGGGTTGGATTCCCCATCCTTGGTGGTGTCGCCACCATTCATATGAACTAGGCGTTTGGGAACCCATGGGACTCGGGGAGTTAATGGATGGCCATGCCGACACTAGGACACGACACTAGACCGACTATGCAAGGTTGGAATGCATGCACACTAAGGACAAGACACCAAGACTCGGTACGTGGCAGAGTTTATCGATCCGAAGATCACTCGCGCAAGTGTGCGGCCTTCCCGATAGGCGTAGCCTAACGTTTGGACAACACCTTTTTATATACTGGGTTATAGGAATGCAAATGCAACCTTGGACTTAAATGACCCTAGACTTAAACGACGCTCTGATACCAATTTGATGCGGGACAGATGACCGACTCGGGCTAAGACGTACGATCGACTCGTTGTGCGGCCAGCACTAGCACACTAAGGCAAGCCGGGCGGCTGACCACCGTGGTATTCTCCGGGTGGAGACCTCTCTCAACAGCGACTCTCTTGAGCCCGACGATCGTCCCTTGCGAGGGAAACGTGGGGATCGCGGCGATTAAGAAACCACCATCGCCTAGGGTGTTAATTCGCGCTCGGTGCTCGATTAGAGCCACGGAACAGGCGCTCACAACTCACAATCGTGGTGAATTTGAAATTAGCTATCGGCCATATTCTCACAAACGCAGCAATATAGAAAGCACACTAAATCAGCAAATGTAGATGTCGGAACGAGCACGTACCTCCACGACTAGGCGTGGGGAAGAACTCTCGGCCGATTTCCGAACAACCCCAATACACAAATGATTAACTTTACAATTTCAGAACTGAACACCCACTCCACACAGGGAGGTATCGGGCTACAATTGATAATTTTGGGGTTACTGGAACCCGGGTTGACGGGCCACACTCGCAGGAGGCGAGGGACGTGTGCCGGAGCTGCTCGGGTACGCCGACGGAAAGCCGACCCGGTCCTGTCCACACTGGTCACCCTGCGCAGCGAACTTGCAGAGGCCGGTACGGCCAGATCCGATACCCGATCGGAGCGCCGTTTGTTGGAGAATGTCGGAGACATGATGTAGTTTCTTCACTCTAAAGGGCGCGATCAGATATTTTCAGATCTGGGCGCAGTAACATTTCTTCTCAGCTTCTGGTTTTGAGCTCCCAGAACGACGCAGCGACACGGTAAAATGATGGAAAAATAGTTGCCGGTGTCGGATTGAGACGTTCTTTATGGGAGATTGTTGGCGACGTCAAGAGAAAGATGTACTCCGAAGATCCCTCATAGATCTCGACCGGATGATTCGGGGAGGACTCTAGAAGTTGGCTCTGGTTTGGGCCCGGATCTGCTCAGATCTCTTGCGCGATCTCACGAGAATCGTCGGCACGAACAACACGGTGATCAGATCGAGGCGAGACCAGCGGCAACATGAAGACGACTCGAAATCCTACGATCTCTCTTCAGTAACTAGCTTCAGATGGCATCGGGGTTGGGCTGGAGAAATTAAAACACAGTCATCTCTAGATCTGGGTAGCAATCAGGGACCGATCTGCGTGCCTCCACGAAACGAATTACTGTCGTCGCTCACGAACTCCGATTGACGCAAAACCAGCGCTAAAATTTTCCTAACTTGTAAAGGTATCACTGGGATTTTTTGTGGAAGATGAAGATAAGACTAAGAGGGGGATATGGGGCCGAGTCACATGACCCAATTCTGTCCAGCCACAGGACAGAACCAAGGGAGTCACACCCAAGGGAACACAAAGAGATTCACTCTCTAATGCAAATTTCTTTCAACAAACTTTCATTAACTTCTGCACAAACACTATACATGCCTTTAAATAGACAATGGTAAGGGGTAGAGGGGAGGGGGCTGCGTGGGATTCAAGAAGGGAGAGGGGGGGTGCGCATGGATCATGACACTTGGTGAAAGGGAAAGGGAGACAAGGGGACATGGTTGCTCACCTACCTTTGAAATTCAAGGTAAAGGTGATATGTTGCAGCCAATTTTGTATTTGACCAGCAGCCATTTGAATGCTCCATGTGGTAAATGAATGTGGAAAGAAAAGAAATTCAAAGAACTAGCCTAATATGACAAAATAGGGGGCGCCCCCTACTTGGGCCTCCAATTGGGCCATTTGGCCATGGCTTAAGCCCACTCCATCATTCTTGTTTAGCCCTTTCCATAGAGCCCATGAGTGAAGGGAGCCCATTCTAGATAGCCCATGTAGGAAGGAAGCCCAATTGGGCCATGCATGGCTTATGGATCCATTACAATGGACCAAGGCCACTCCTTTCTTAAGGAATGCTTAAGGGCCTTAACCAATTGGCCCTTTAAGAGCCTTACAACCAGCCCATTATGCAAACCCAAGTAGAATGTTCATTACAAACCCAATTTCAATGCAAAAAAGAGTCCAAATTGAAGTCAAATTGTCCCCAATTTGAAGGGAAGCCGATGTAGTCCACTTGGCACTCCGCGTATGGCACTGTCAGTTCGCCGACGTGTCACTTGATCGTCCTGGTGTCCGCACCACCTAGAAACTCTCATTATGCGTGAGTTGGGCTTTGGACCAAAGTTCTCCGCCTTGTACCAGAACTGGAAGAAATCGATTGTTTGGCCTTGAAAGATATTTCTGATGCTATTATTTGCTCATTGTTAGCTAGCCTCATGTCATAAGAGAAATATTGCACTTTCACTGAATTTTTATGAGATTCATGTTTTTGTCAAAGAGGGTCTTGCTAGCTAAATAAGTTGAAATGAATGTTATTTCATTCTCTATTGACTGAGTGATCTCCAATTGAAACATGCAACATGCTCATGATGAATTGCTTCAAAATTTCTCAAACTGATCCTTGCTGAAATGAAGAGTTCTGCAATAGAAATGTCAACTCCTGAATGACTTGTGATTGATTTCAAAATCTTTGAAAATCTGTTCTTAACAATCTTTGACAATAAATGGTTTCCACTGCATGCCGAATGATTTCTGCACCCTTGTATATAAACCACTTGTGATGAATAATGTTCCATGCTCATCTTTCAAATCTGAACTGCTCTCTTATATATAGTGTCATTTTTCATCTTGTATTCCTTTCTCACATAGTTATAGGTTGCATGCATCATAATTCAATGCATAAGGTGCTTTTAGATCATGCAAATGAAAATCAAAAGTCTGAATCACTTTGTACATCGCATCGCATTCTAATATGCTCATATGTTGTATTGCATTGGAACTCATGCATTAGTCGCACTTAGTTCGTTCAGTTGACATCCATTCAATTGGTATCAAATCTACATCACATTGCTCACATGCATGTCATAGTGCATTTGCATAAACTCCCAATGTGTGCTTGTGCGATATTATATACTATTCAACCCCATCCCTTGACATTTCTATGGCCTTATGTCTTCTTGATAAATAATGCTGCATTTGAGTCATTATTGGCGTGTTTCATATCGTACACTCTGGGAGAGTTTATATTTCATAAGTGCATCTATTTAGGGGGAGCTGCACTGTTATATATTCATGATATTTTCGGTATACATGCTGAATCAAATTCGCACACTTCATGCATAAAATGTGAAAATGAGTGTTAAAGATAAGGATATATGAATTTCTTTTCAACACTCTCGAGATGTTAAACTTGCTGCATGTATGTTGAAGAGACAGTTGAGGAAAAAGCTACCTACCTATCTTTGTTGAAAAATCTGAAATGAAAATGAAAGATAGAGCAATACTCGGTCTCACTAAGTAAACTGGGCACATGTCACCTGAGACGTGATGTAGTTCATATCTGAAAAGTGTTGACTAGTATCTCTGTTCACATGAGGTGAAATGGTTCAATATTCTGAGTAACTGGGGATTCTGGCATGAGCTCTATGCGTCTACTCGCGTAAAAATGAATTATTTGAATCTGATCACTCCTGAAAAATTCTGACTATCATGTGATATTGGTTGAGTTGAAAAATGTTGGTGAAAACTCATTGTGGTAGAGTGTAACCTCCAATACGCTGTTCTCAAAATTGAAGTGCAGTCTGTACAATGTCTCCTTGTGTTAATGTGAAAATATGAATATCCATATTGCAACTATCACCTTTTCATGTTACTCACTTACACATTTGGAAATTTGATTCATTATGTATTCAGAAAATTGATTGACTGCTTTAGCAATTATATGTATCTTCTATATGATTGCACAATCTCCCATGTGCTACACATGTGCATTCCGGTTAGCATGACTCTCTTGCATCTTTCTTATACTCATTCCCTTCTTCTATATGTACGGGGGAGATTGCATATATGTTTATATGTAACTGTTTGGTTACATTGTGTGCACTTCATGAGTCATTATCTGCATATGCATAGCTTCATGCATTTACACAGAAAATATAAAAACTAGAAAATTTAAAAATCAAAGAAAATCCTTTTGATATGCCCTCCTACTCGTGTTTGTTGTGAACATCTGACAGCCAATCTTCACCTTCAATTGGTATCAATACATGCTTGACTGTATTTCCTTTGGATGGTACCATATTATTTTGTTAGTCCATGATTTGTTGCTGCTTCATCTGCATTCTGAGCCATTACTGTTTCAAAGAGGGAGAAAGATTTGCCCTTGCTTCTTCAGATTTGATAAGATGGGCTATTGCTGTTTCAAAGGGAGATAAGCTTGTTCTTCCTTGTTTGGGTTCCACCAGCTTGTTGATCATGTCACAGGGGGAGATAGAGTTGCATTATCCCGCTTTTTGATTATATCAAAGGGGGAGAAAAATTGATGATTGTGTGTGATAGGGGGAGAAAAATATTTGTACCATTCTGTTGTATCATCATTAATAAGTTTATCATTAAGTTTGTCATCATCAAAAAGGGGGAGATTGTTGAGTTATGGTTTTGATGATTGTTGTGTTATGGTTTTGATGATAACTAGACTTAATGTGTGATTAAGTGATGATAACTAAACTTGTGGTTGATTGCTCATTCTCTTGTTATCTATGTATGGTTGAGATGGCAAATGGCAACGGTTACATGGTCTTGATCCTTGGTTTGCATATGTTGGTTCTACAAGAGGTTTCAAGCCTTTATATGTTTGAACATATAGACTTGAGCTCTGATGAACACTTTTGTTCAAATCCTGATCAAATAGTTTGAAACTTGTTTGGTTAATTTTTACGCATACCATACATGCATTTGTCAAAGCAACAAGTGTTCCAATCTTATATGTGAAATTGGGTCTCAATGTAAATCACTTCTTGAACTCTAATACATATTTCACATATCATTTTGAGCTTGCATTATGTTGAAACAACTCATGAGAAACTTGCTTGAAAATTGGAATAACGGTACTTATATCTTGCTCAAACGGTTTATAATAAGCTCTTGTTAATTGATTGAAACTGCCAAATGGCCAAAGGGGTTTCATACATGTACTTCATGAAATTACCACATGAATTATTGATCAAAGTTCTATTCCTTTTTTCTATGGTTTTGTAGGTCAAAACACTCAACATATATTCCCCAAGATCAAAGGAGCTTGAAGCCTCAAACTTAAATGAGTTGCAATGGAGTTCGGGGGTGAAACCTAACAAGTCTAAAATTTACTGTAGCTTTAGGTCGACCGCCCCAGGTCGACCGACAATAGTGGTCGACCTCCCCAGGTCGACCGAAAATTCTAGGGATCAAATTTCTACAGGGTTTCTCAGTAGCGGTCGACCGCCAGCTTCCACAGGTCGACCGCCAGTCCCGAGCCAACAAAAGCTGACTTTGTTCTCCACTTCGAGAAGAGCCATTCTCCTTGTATTTCTTTAATTCTTATGACACCCAATCATCCACAAAATGTGGATCTGATCTGGAGGATGTCCAATGACCATTCAAAGGTTATAAAAGCTCCACAAGAAGGGTTAGAAACCCTAATACTTCAAGGGGATCAAGAGAGATCAAGGGAGGCTAGAGGAGGAGATTCATGGGTACTGTAGCACCTCCGTGAACAGTGCTTCGAGCTGAAGTTCTTCATCCATTCCAAGTGATTCAAGCCTAGATCTGAAGCCTTCATCCTCCCATGAAGTGAAGAAACAAGCATCCAACCAGAAGAGATCGAAGGAGAGCCCATCGACCAAGGAGTCTATCAATGGAAGAAGAAGAAGTCTGCTACAAGGAAGAAGGAATCTCTTCATCCATATGAAGGTATGCAAGCTCCATTTTGAACCCAAGAACCTCAAAGGAATAGAAGAAGCAAGCAAGGATCAAGGAGATCATGGAAGTTGTGCAAGCAAGAAGGAACTGTTACTGTAGCCGTGAATAGTGTTTCGTGGATCAACTCTTCATCCAAGAGCTAAAGATTCAAGGTCCATCTGAAGCCATCAACTTCAAATAAGCTGAAGAAGCAAGCATCACTCAAAGATCATCAGCATACATTCAGGGGGAGCCAAATCAGGGGATTTCTAAACTGTGCCTTATTGTGTTTCAAGCTCATATTCATGTGTTGTACAAACTGGGAAAACTTGTGTGTGTGTGGATCGTTCTGGATCCGTGTTTGTGTGTGGTTGTCGTATTTGATTCGGGTGTGCGTAGGTCTTCCTAGATCTACGTGTGTGTGTGTGTGTGTGTGTGTGTGTGTGTGTGTGTGTGTGTGTGTGTGTGTGTGTGTGTGTGTGTGTGTGTGTGTGTGTGTGTGTGTGTGTGTGTGTGTGTGTGTGTGTGTGTGTGTGTGTGTGTGTGTGTGTGTGTGTGTGTTGTCAGATCATAGTGTTTGTGTGTGGAGAGCTGCACTTGTCGCAGCGTGTGTGTGTTTTGTTGATCCGCTTGTTGGATCGTGTTGGACCCCTCGTCTCCGTGTGTGTGTGTGTGTTGGGGTGCGTCCCCGTGTGTGTGTGGGCAGGCGTCGTCCTGCGTGTGTGGTTGGAGCGTCGTCTCCGTTTGGGGATTTATCCCCGAGTGAAGCCTCACCAGGTTTGGTGAGGGGTGGACGTAGGATTGCCGTCGTTGCATCCGAACCACCTTAAAAACCGCTATGCATTGTGTGTTATTTGTGTGGTTTGATTGTATTCGTTTTATGGTCGTGTGGGAATGGTGAGTTTGAGAGAATTGGTTAATTAGTTTTCATATTACTAATTAATGGTTATCACATATTTTGTAAAAAACCAAAAGTTTCTTTAAAATTTGTAAACACCCAATTCACCCCCCTCTTGGGTGTCATTGATCGCGGGACTTCACCCCTGACCACGTGTGCATACACCGACTCTTGCCTAGATCCAAGCCTCTAGCTAGTTTTCTCCCCCAGTAGGACGCTATTGTTAAGCAGGGGCCTACGGAAACTAGCTTAAAAATCGTATCTCTGGAACTGCCCTTACCACCACTCCCAGGTGGACGACACTCCAGGTCATCGGGCTGGCTCACTAGACACAGAGACTCTGAAACACGAGTGCTGGAGTACAGACAGGCTAAGCACGCACTGTCACCCGTACCACGAAGCACAAATTTAGTACACCAACTGCCAACAGACTCAGGACAGGGCAACTAGACCTCTCAAGGCAACGATCCTTGAGTCTCACGACTTGAAGTCAAGATCGTCATGCAAAGCGGAACAAGCCGCCAATCGGTATAATCCTAAGTCAAAGAAACGACATATCCGTATAAAATGACACAAGGAGACCTGAAGGATCACCAAGACCCTCAAAGCAATTGGACACACAAATCGAGGTAGGACAGTACCTCAAGGTATCCAGCACCATGTCTCAAGCTGAACAGACCAGCTGAGACACACACAAGGTTACTTGTCAACCATTGGGTCTCACCGGGTTGACAAGAAACGATATAGAAACCTACCCAATAGCAGGGTATGCCTGGCTATCTGATAACATGGTTATAACCCTCATAGGACATCAAAAGACATCCACGGGACAATGGGCAAACCACGAGGTCAAGCCGAGGCAATCAGAAACCAAAACATCAAGAAACAACACTCAGAAATTAAGCGAAGGAACATACGCTGGCGGTCATAGAATGGGTTGCTAGTTGACTGTAGCAGTCAAGGATTAGGCCGCTAGACCCAGTCAACCCTGAACCGACCTATTCAGTCAAACCACCCAAGCGGTCTAATATAGATCTGCCACACTGACTAGGCGGTCCAAGGGACAATCGCCACACTAACCGCCCTAAGACAATGACCTAAGGCAAGCGACATGTAGCGGCTAAGAAAGGCGCGCTACAACGAAGAAACGCATGAAGGTTGGGCCGCCAAGGCCAACCGACTTAAAATCTTGACCCGGTCAAACAACATGTAGCGGCCTAAGGAAGGCGCACCACAACACTCTAGCGGTCAGAGGAAGGACCACCAGTTCGAACCGACATACTCCGTTGACTATGGCCAACGACTCTTTGCGGTCTAAGGAAGAGCCGCTAGAGTGACGTAGCGATCTATCGTACGACCGCTAGACTCGAATTGACAGATGCGAACTTCGAGAAGTGACATGCCTTGGCGCACCACTATAGGGCCGCCAGAGGTAAGTGGCGGTCAGAGGTTGGGCCGCCAACCTAAACTGACCTCAAAACTATTGACACACTGAAGGATGTGGCGGTCTATCGTGGGGACGCCAGAGACCTGTAGCGGTCACTGGAACGGCCACCAAATCGTCACGGCGGGAAAACCATAGGAAAAGGCCGATCTCGGCCGTTCCTCTCCCCATTCGCGTTGAAACACAGGGGAAACAAGTCTAGACGATGAAACTTACCTTCCACAAGTTGGAAGGGGCACATGCAATGAACCGTTCGTGAGAAATGGGCGATTTTGACGAATCGACCCAAATTGGGTCACCGGGATTCCCGGACTCCTACCGACCCCGAATGACGACCAATCACGACGAAACTTGTGGGAACGGGATCCAGACATCCCAAGGGTTCGTTTGATACTAATTTTACTAAGAATAGTCGCCGTTTTCCAGCGAACCCTACGAACTCCTAAAATCATGATTTTACCTAAACGAGCCCAAACTCGCTCATTCTAGCACCGAACAACACGAAACTGTAGGAAAACATGCAGGAGAAGTAGGTGATCCGTCTCCCTACCTCCACCGAAGAAACTGTGCGCTGAAGCGACTAATCTGCGCCGAAAATGCCAAATCAATGAATCGCGCCGTCTCGGAATCCACCGAGGGATCGCGCCTTGCCACGCTCAATTCGTCCCCCCATCACGCATCCCGATCACTCCATTGCGTCCTCGCCTCGGCTAGCTCCGCAACAGTGTGCACCCCGCGCCGAGAGACCCAGAGAGGAGAGAGAATGAGAGTGAGAAAGAGAGGTGAGAAATGAGGGAGGAGAGAGGGTGAAGTCGAATAAATAGAAAGGAAATTAGGAAATTTTCCTAATTTCTGAAAATTCAATTATTAGTCCCGAAAATGCAGTAATTCAGAAAAATACGGAAAAATAGTCGAAACGATCCTCGGGAAGAGTACATCGCAACTGCGGCATCCACGAGTCGATGAATTGAAGAATAAACTCACTATAGGGTTCCGTAACTTGTACAAGAGAAAAATCCACACTGATCGTAAAACTCAACTCAGGACCTACAAAAGCGATATGAAACTCTCCAATAAGGATCCGAAAGATCCAAGAAGAATCCAGGGTATTACAGCCTCCCATCCTTCAAGAAATTTCATCCTCAAAATTTGAGGAACTAGCAAAGGAGAAGCAAGGAAGAACAACCCAACACACTACCACGAAAATAGCACGAAGTACGAGAAATGCACAATTCAGAGGAACACTGTCAGACTATAATCACAAGCACACGCTCTGGAGTGAGCACGACACAAGTGAATACAAGTCTGACACCTCTGAAATAGGGCAACGTCGCTTACGTCTCACGGGAAGGAGACACGACATATGCCACAACAACAGACACCGGAATAATAAAACGACACACACGGCGAGTATCAGCTTAAACAAGGAAACATAGTGTTGAGACCCGAATGACGGCAATCAAGAGGGGAGGGGTGAATTGATTGGCCTATTAAAAATTACTTTCAAGTGAAAACTAGTTAATTAAACATACAAGCACTAGTCCTCACTCGAACATGATCACACTTATGAATGGGTGTGGATAAGGGTGGGTGCTTGATGATAGAGGTGGTGTATGCTCAACTCACCGTAAAGCCCACTTGACAAAGAATGCGAAAAATCAAACCACAAGTGACATGCGAAGTTTTTAGGTGGTTCGGGTACACTGCCATGTCCCCCACGTCCACCCCTCACACGTGAGGATTAAGACTTCACTATGAAGTGAGCCACACACACACGCTGTGTAGAACAGCAAACACACACACACACACACACACACACACACACACACACACACACACACACACACACACACACACACACACACACACACACACGGCACCTGATCTGGGCTGCCAAACATACATACACACATACACGTTCGTGTTTCCGAACACGAACACCACACACAAGAATCTGATTTAAGATTTACAACAGATGCACAAGCTCAAGCAAAAGGATTCAGAAAATGGAGAGTGAAGAAATGTTTATCGTGGTTGAAGCTCCCCCTTTCCCTTCTCCGGATGTAGTTCAACACTTCTGCAAGTGGAAGAACGATCTTGAAGGAAGTATGAAGCAGTGCCGCACAAACAAAGGTTGCAGCTTGATATCCGACACAGCTTTCAATTGTAGATGGTCTTGAGAATTGATTCAAGCTTCTTCCCTTCGATTTCAGGTTCAGAACAAGGTGGAAGTGGAGCTTGGAGCTGCTACTGCGACCCTGCACATACAAGGATCAGAGAGCAAGCCCAATTTCAGATCTCACAAAAACTCTCTTAGGGTTTCCACCCAAATGATATGTATTTATAGGTATAGGATGGTCAGGGACGACTTGGACACCAGATCCATAATTTCAGAAATGTTTTAGGGATGCTGGGATGACTTTTGGTACGATGCCATGGAAGTCAAAAATCTTGGCTTAGGTTCGAGACTGAAAGGGTCGACCCTTGGGGTCGACCCTCGTGAGGGTTTTAGGGTTTCTGGGCCAATGGGTCGACCCTCGGGGCTAATCTGTGCGAGTAAAAAATAAACCTACCAGGGGTCGACCCTTGGGGTCGACCCTCGCGTGGATGGGTCGACCCTTGCCGTTGAGAGAAAGGGATCCGATGGATTTTAATTCAAACTACCAAGGGTCGACCCTTGCGGCTGGGGGTCGACCCAAGGGGTCGACCCTTTCAGCTAGAGTTCAAAGACCCAATTTTTTAGCACCTGGGGACCTAGGGGTCGACCCAATGGGTCAACCCTTGTTCCAAAACTACCAAATGGTAGATTAAAAGGCCCACTAAGTCCAAGAACAAGTCAGGGGGTTTCAAGATGGTTTTTAAAACATGAGAGGGAATGAAACCCAAACTATTTAAGCTTAGATAAGTCCTAAACCAATTTAACCCTTGAGATCAAAATAATGAACTTCAAACCACACAATCAAGGGCCAATAAGTTGAAGTTGATCTCACCAACCGTCCTTGAGTTCCGTAAGCACTTAGGCACGTTCCTTGCCCTCTAAAGACATACATTTTGAATTAGATTTGCCATTACAATTTAAGTTCAAACACCTTAACAGATGAAGTTACTCTTGTACTTCCAAAATCTCCAAGACTACATCAAGGATGTGCATTTCCAAAGCTTTTCATGTTAGAACAACTCAATTTCAATTCATACAAATATATAGTGTTTGGTCATCATCAAAATCCATTCAGTATACCCACAAGGAGGGGGTTCAACAATCTCCCCCTTTTTGATGATGACAAAATACTATATGCCTTGCATAAACATATGACTTCAAAAAAGATGTAGCATTTTAATGGAATTCAACCATCAACCTCCATATCAAGAGTAAAACGTTCATACTTCACATGAATCATTCAAGAAACATCATTGCATGAACCATACCGATCCAAACATATAAGATTGACCATAAAAGGCAAGATTTCTGCCGACAACATAATTTAAAGGTGAACAAGGTCTGAGTTCAAAGGCAAATAACAATATGCAATGCATGAGACACAACTGAGATGCAACACAACTTAAATGCAACACTGCTAATGGACATAAAATATGATAAAGGCACACATGCATGCAAGCATACAACACACGATATCATATAAGTAGCCGAAGAGCCGAGGCACACATATATGCCTAAAAGTTCTCCCCCTTTGGCATCATCAAAAAGGAGGGGGTGAATAAGGATAAGTAGGGTGCCATTCTGCAGGAGCATAACCGCTTCAATCATCATCCGGAGTGGATGGACGTGATGGACGCCGAATATAATCCAGAATTTCCTGTAACATGTGGGTTTGATCGGCCAAGGCGTCGGTGAAAGACTTTGTGTACTCATCGTGAGAAAGCTTCAGATCATGAAGGTCCTTTGTTATAGCATCAAAAGTCTCCCCATACGTGTCTAACCGATCATCAATAGAATCTAAGCGATCCACAAGTAGCCGAACCGCCTCGGAGGGCATCTCTGCAGCAGGAGCATGAGGTTGTTCCTCATCGGCCGGCGCTCCATCATCCTCATCTTCCTCATCAGAACTGTCGGCTGGAACGGCACTTTTCAGTTGGTGAACAAGTTCACCATTTCTGAGTTCATAGCCCATGTTGTGACAATAGGAGTGCATTGTAAAATTATCAGCCTCTCGAATAGTTTGGGAGGATTCCTTGGACAGATCCAGCTCCATGTATACAAAAATGGCAGTCAAAGCAACGGCATACGGTAAAGTTCTGTTCTTGTGCTTCATGCTTGAACACATATGTTCCAAAAGAAGTGTGGGAAAATAGATTGGGATACCACCCAAGAAACAATTGAATAGGAACATATGGATTTCAGTGACTTTGTCATGACCTCCCCCTTGTGGCAGTAAGATGGTTGTAATCATCCGATGCAATATGTGTTGTAAGGGAGGGAAATGATTAGCATTTAATCCAGCAAGTGACTTATCACCCTTATCTTTGGATGTCATGTATTGATAGACTGTTTCATCTGGAACCAAAAGCATACCCTTCAATTGATAAATTAAAAGTAGCACTTAGAAGCTCCGATGAGAGGCTAACTTGAATCCCATTCACTTGTGTAATTGGTGTGTCACCGGCCATATAAAACTGATGCACCAAATTGGGATAAATGCGGCGATGTGCAGACATGAAAAAAATCCAGATTTGGTTGACTGCAAAGAATATCGACAAGGCTTGGAATATAGCGGCTTAGATTATCGAAATCGACCGCCCGGGGATGGAGAACTTTTTGATCCAAGACCTTGCTGGCCGATGGGTGGCCTCTAAGAGCTGCAGCTTGAGCGGCCTGTTTAGAACGAGCTTCCCTAGTAGAGCTCGATGCAACTCCTCTGCGAGAGGGGCGTCTCCTTGGGGCCATCTTGAACACAAATCGAAAGAATCATTTGATGGGGTATAGAACGAGATGGTTCAACTTGGAAGACTAAAACATGGATTAGAGATCATCCACACTCACTAAGAGTTTACCTCATGTGGATTGAAGAGCAGAAAAATGACCCTTGGAGCCGCAAGAAGGAGGTGCGCGCGGGTGGCCACCGGTGGAACCACGGCTAGGGCTTGAAAGATTTGAAGCCAAGAATGGATTTTTAGGGCTTGCAAGGGGTGGTGGCTAAGCTTAGAAGGGGATAGAAGGGGTTTTATAAGCATGGGAGGGGCCAACGTAGGGTTGGAACCCCGTTCGCGGACGGCGCGGTCGCGGTGAACCCGCCTGGCCGGTTTGGGTCGACCCGTTGGGTCGACCCCTGTACCCTCCACCCCCGGATAGAATCGAGTTATACGAGGGTCGACCCTTGGGGTCGACCCATACCCTGGTTTTCAGTAATTTAAAGATAAAAGAACAAGGAGGGCCAAGGAAAGATTGGCTCAAGTCCCCAATGATAAAAACTAGGTGAAATTAAGGAACATTTGAATAATATGTGGGTTGTATGTTGTGCCCCTGTGGTCTTGATGATTGGTTTTGATGATAGCAAACACTATAAGTCACCATATGCATGTGTGCATGAAAGACCTTGTTGATTCATTTAAGTCCATTCATATTTCATATGTGTTCATGTATTTGTGAATGTGTGCATGTGAATGGCATTCTGTTGTTCTGTCTGACATCTGGACAGAAGTGGGTCGACCCCCCCTTCCAGATGGGTCGACCCCCCAGATTAGCAAGTCTGCAAAGTCTATACATTGCATAGACTGCAGGCATTAGAAGTCCATACATTGCTTCTAGCATGCATACACACACCCAAGTATATACACTGTTGCATGCTCACTGCATTTGATGTCCTGTCTGCACATTGCTTAAGTCTGTACAGAGTTAACATTGTCTCGCACACAAATTCACTTCCAAGTCTATACATTCTTGCATATTGTGCTTCACGCTTTGTTCAAGTATATACACCCTGTTGCATATTGAACGTGATGTCTATACATCGTCCAGAGCCTTGTTGCATTGTGTCACAAAGTCTATACATGTAGGCAAAGTCTGCACATTGGCAGCACTATCCAAGTCTACACATTGCCTTTGGGCATCCAAGTCTATACATTGGCAGTGTGTCTGTGTTTCCAGCCATTCGTCAAGTCTACACACTATCCTGTAGCTTGCATGAGTCATCGGTTTCCAAGTCTATACATTGCTGATCGAACGTAAGTCTATACATTCCAACCTTTTCCTACGTTCGCTGCTTTAGCTACACATCAAGTCTACACACTGCATATAGGCAAAGTATGCACATTGTGCCTTGAAGATGTTCAAGTCTATACATTGGTTTTCACTTCTAAGTCTGTACATTGGCATATGCATTCACTGTAAAGTCTATACATAGCTACGTCTTATTCAACGTCTCATATGCATATTTGAGTTAAAGTCTGTACAGCCCAAGTCTGTACATCCACTGTCTCACTTGGACTTGAAGTCTATACAGTGGACCGTCTCTGTCAGCGTCTCAAGCTGCAAGTCTGTACAGAGTCTGGCAGCCTACAGTGCATCGTCTCTTAAAGTATGTACAGCCTTGGCGTATGCATCATAAAGTCTAAACATCGTTGTAGATCGTGATAAATCCACACATATGGAACAAACCACTCATATGAGATATGTAAAATTATGGAGAGATGATAATAAAGACAAAAGAAAGCACGTGGTGCTATAAAGGAGAGTGATCGCCAGAGGGGTTACCTCAATAAGAATCAAAGAAGATCGTGAATACCTGGTGAAAAGTGGGATGCGGGATGAATTGTGAATTCCTTCCTCCTCCTTCTATCGGCCGGCCGACGAAGGGGGTTTTTCTTGTTAATTACACTTACAAAAGACAAAGAAACAAGCAAGTAGAAGTGGATCAGCCAAGAGCGTATAGTATCAATCCCAAATAGATGATGTGATGATGAAGAGAGAACAAAACATGTGCACCTTTTTTTTGTTTGTTTTAAAACCCCTAAGAGTTAGGGAAGGAAAAGGATGTAATACTAATGCAAGGAAGAAAACCGTGCGATAGATGATATGGATGGTGTGATGCAAAACAAAGCAAAACGAACAGAAGAAAGACCCCTTATGCTGTCCCTGTAAACAGTAAAGGGGAAGAAACCACTTGGAAGCTACGGTTCGGCTGCAGCAACAGAGAAGAAGAGAAAGCCCTTGAGAGAGCCCTCAAAGAGAGAGATCGCACAGGAGGAAGATGAAGATGGCATATGCTCTTTCTGTATATCTACGTAACTCTCTCTAATAGCCAGCACCGTCGTCGTTGTTGTTGTTGTTGGAACCCCTCACAAGATTGACCAGAGCCCTCTTATATAGGGTTTTAACCGAAGATAATCTCAAATTTAGGAAGATAAGGATGGGCAATGGTTATCAAAGGCAGGACTCTAGTTCCAATTCGAGCAAGGTGGCCATTGGAGGCAGGGGAACTCTTCAGGAAAGGCATACTCAAACAGGACACTAAAGAATGAAACACGCCCTTTAGAAAGGCGTCAAATCATAATTGATGACCTACCTTAGGACGTTACTCAAATACACGACCTGGTCAAAGGCGTCACTTCCTGGATTTAAATTTTGGAAATAAAGCATTCTTTATTTGAAAATTGTGGAAAGACGGCTGAGAGAAAGGCGTTACTTGAAAACACGCCCTGAGATAGGACGTTACTCTTTAATTGTAATTTATTTTAAAACCAGATAATATCAGGAATTGACGCCCTGAAGTTTAGTCGTTCTTTCTTTGAAAACGCCCTAGGTAAGGTCGCTTTTTAAATAACGCCCCTCTTTAAGTCGCGAATCACAAAAATGCAAGAATAAATCAAAAACACACACAAAAATAGAAAAACCTCATATTATAGACATATTGAAGTTCAATTTGGGGCGTCAACATGGTGACATGAGTTTTGATTAACATAGCGTCAATTTTGGTGTGTCTATAGCTGCCCCGCCTTGGCGTCTGCTTTAGAAGGGAGTGAGGCGGAATAGAGAGCAGCAAAGCGCAATGAAGTGGAGCAAACTGATAAGTAGACCTCCAAGGTGTGATGTGACATGCCTCAGACACTAAGTCTTGGAAATCTTTCTAAGATTCTGAATGAAACAACTCCGAGTGATTCCAAGGAAGTATCGATTTGTTGGATAAAGGAGATTAAACTAAGAAAATGTGCGCGTGGGCACGACAGGGAGACACCATTGGAGAGCGGTTACCAGCCAACGTGGACGTGCTACAACCAAGGTAGATTTGCAGAAAAATAAAGAGAATTGAGACCCAGCAAATAGACATTTTCAAGGAATCAGCCTGAGCGGCTTCAAAGAGAATAAAGTACTTGATTTGGAATGGAATATCTCATGTGAACTCAATCAAGAGCGAGTGACCTTCATTATTGCCATAATATAAAGATTTTCATCATGAAACTCAAAATCCTATATGATGCATGCCAGGCTAAAAGAAAAGATTAAAACAAACTAAAAGATAGAAAATAATCAAGGATAATATTGTTAAGCCATCAAGAATCCAAGTCTCTGAGATGACACTAAGCCGAAGCCCGTTTGTCCACGCATCAACTCAGAAAGTGGAACCATCGTCCCAGACCTTTAATGACTCAACGGCCTATCCGTGTGATCAAGACTCTCCTGGAATTATCACTGTTTTTGTTGATGAAGGGGAACTCAAATTCCAGATTCATCAGAACCACAAGGTCCTTGATATACTATGATAGTGTAGAATACCATATAGTAACAATGCTCACAGGAAACAAATACAAGACGATGTTGCTCCCATAGGGATCCAAGCGTCCCGAAACCTGCACTCTTCTGCACTTGAAAATTCATGAGTCCACATAATCAGAAATAATCCTCAATAAAGCATGACATGATCATAAGTGCTTAATCATTAATAATTCAAACAAAGTAATAGCACTTAAGTTCATCAAAGCGCAGGGAAAACCAAATTCATAAGCCCACAAAACACGATCGGATGTAACGGCGTTAAAATCATTAAAGGCGCCTGACCGCAGGGCGTCAAAAGATGAAACACGCCCTTCACTAAGGCGTGAAAAGCATCGAGAGGCCAAGAAGGAAACGACCCAGGAAAGGGCGTTAAATAAAACATGACCTCTTCCAAGTCGTCAATTAAGAAATTGACGCCCCAACAGAAGGCGTTAACTAACCTCATGCTTCCGTTTCCAATTCGAAAGCTAAACCCAGTCCTAATGGCCATCCACCTTCTAACTCCGAACAGCCTTAAACCCCTTCATCCTCCTATAAAAGGAAGTACTTCCCTTAGATCAATCAAAGCAAACCCTCAGAGTTTCTCCGTTTCTGTTCTTCTGTTGTTCGTGTTCTTCCTCTCGCAGGCACTGCAACTGTCTAAGCTTTTCCTGCAAACCGAAGATGGAGAGAGCGCTCAAAAGGTCCAAAACTTCCACTCCCAGGCTTACTGAGATCAACGGGCATATCAGCAATAGAATTTCCCTGAATCAGGTAAAGATTGATTCTTCTGCTCTGCTTACAGCATACCTTCACGTCTTTCTGCCTTTCTTCTGATCCTTCATGTTTCCTTCCTCTGTATGCTTATTCATCCCTTTGTCTATGCATTTTTCCTTTTCTTCCACAGGACTATCCTAATGTGCCAGGAGCCCGGAGGTTTACCAAAATCAAGTGGTTGCCACTTATCCTCTCCAAGTTCTCTTCGGATATGAGGGTCTACCTAGCAAGATGGCATCTTTTAGGTCTAGTTACCCATGCCAAACACTATGATCAAATCCACTTAGATTGGGCTGCCATAGGAGCTCTAATTGAAATATGGCACCCTTCCACTCATACATTCCTCTTCTCAACCTTTGAAGCCACCATCCTATTAGAAGAATTAGAAATGATCTTGGGCTTGAAGAGAATGAAGCAAGGGGATGAGGAAAAGATGGCCATCATGCCAAAACCAATCTCCTCACATAAACTATTAACCACATTGATACCTAGCCCGAACTTAATGAATAAAATCAAGGCCACCAAGGGAATCAATCTCCTGAAGCTTGCTTCATGGGTGTACAAGAGAGCAGATCAAGCCAAAGAAGATGAGGAGATAGAACGGATAGCAAAGGCCTTCGTGGTGTGTTTGGCAGGAGCGATATTATTCCCATCCACGGAGGACTTCCTAGAAGAGGCCCAATTAAGCGCCGTGGTGAGCTTATGGGAAGGAGATAGAGTGGGACTGGCTATTCTAGCCTATCTCTATAGTGGGCTAACCTCAGCAGCAATGGGAAGGCCCATCTACGGATGCATGCTAGCACTCTCCAGCTGGGTGGATCTTCACTTCAAGTTTGATCCATGTGATGAAGCCCAACAATCCTCAAGAATCTTCTCAAAAAGCCCACTCTTTTACATGACCGGTTCACTTGGGATAAGCAATAGAGTGATGAACCGAATTCCTCAAATCAAGAAGAGAGTGGAATGGCGAGAACACCTCAAGGTGATGCCAAAGAATCTCTTTACTTGCGCCCCGGGAATACTCAAACTTCAAGAGCTCCGTGCAAGGTTCTCTCCCGGGACGGACCTTAGACTCATCGGTGCTTCAGATTTCATGCTATACAATTCATATCGGTGCCTTCCTCAACTCGGGCTTCCACGGCAAGTGTTTGAAGATCCATGTCATCTTCCTCCAATCAAGACACGGGACCTTGGCAGCAATGAAGATGGAGAAGAATGCACCACAATCCAAGCCTTGTGGAAAATCAATAAGATTCATCAACCTGTTGAAATCTTGGAAGAAGATAAAGACCAGTGGAAATCTTATGTTATTGCTTTGAGAAACTTGAGGCCCAAAGGGGCTCATTGAATGTACTGTGATCTTCCCTTTTAATAAATAACAATGATGATACCTGATTGAGCCAATTTCATAGTATTTCGGATCAAATCTTCCAAAACCTGTGATTCTGTTGCAAATAACGCCTCAAGGAATGTCGTGAATTCATAAAAGGACGCCTCAGCATACATCGCTTTCAATATTCCAGCTCACAAATTTGACGCCTCCACAAATGGGCGTTAACTGAATAACGACTTAAAATAGGGCGTGAATTGATTCAAATTCCCAAAATATATTCGTTGAAATCACAAAAGTAACGCCCTTAGCTAAGCCACGGATCATGTAAATAACGCCTCAAGCTCAGACGTTAATCATAAACAACAATTATTACTTCCATCACATCAATCAACCCATATTGAATGCGTCTGACGACGGTTATGATTCCCCATGCAAACGGAAATAACGCCTCAAGAAACGTCGTCCATTATCAAAACACACCCAGACTGATGGGCGTCAATTCCACAAAACACGCCCTTCCTCAAGGCGTGTCTTCTTTTTGAATGCCAAAAGGCCTTTTCCCCCTTTCTTCTTCCTCCCTCCATTCAGTCTTCCCCACCCTTCTGCAAAAAACCTAACCGAAGCCTCTTCCCCCCCGTCTCTTACTCTCTCTCTCTCATACCTCCCCCTCTCCAACCTAAACGATGGCCGGCGGTGGTTTGAAACGACAACGGGTGGCCGCCCCCGAGGTCGTTGACCTGGAGGGCGAACACAATCAGGCCGAAGAGGAAGCCCCTCCCGTGGTGGTCGAAGAAATCCCAGTGGCGGTGGCCGGCGGCGAGGACGAACACGGCGACGAGGCCATAGGAGAAGAAAATGCGGAAGGTGAGGATGATGCTGGTGAAGCAGCAGAAGAAGAAGAAGGCGAAGGTGGTGAGGAACACGGTGGTGAAGAAGAAGAAGGAGGTGGTGATGAGCCACCGCCCACGGCGGCGGCTCCTCCCCATGCCGGCCAACTACGGCGACCCAGGCAACCACGACCTCAGCCACAAGGACCAAAGCACAAGAAGGTAGGCCCCCAACCCTATTTCCATTTTTCTATATCTTATTTCCATTTTTTATGCAATTTCCATAGCCCTCGGGGTATAATCCCTGTAACTCAGAGAAAAGACGCCCCCCCGTAGGGGCGTGACTTAGAAATGAAACGCCTAACCCAAGGGCGTTAATTCAATTAATTTCCTGAAAAATAATTAACCCCAATAAAACACGCCCTGCAGCATGTCGTCCATTAAAAATTTATCATTTCTCATATCATGCTGTTAATTCCATTAATTTCCATGATTTTAATTATTTTTCCATGAATTATTCGCATGCTGTTATTTTTATTTCATTTTCTAAAAATCCTGAAAACAACGCCCCCCACCAGAGCGTTGATTCAATGAAAGACGACCAAACCAGCGGACGTCAAATCATTAATTTCAAAAATTATTATGAGGCCCCAAAACTCCCATTTGAAAACAACGTCCCACACAGGGGCGTGACTTAAGCAAAAGACGACCCTGGGATGGGTGTCTCCTAAAAAATCTTTAAGAAATTAGAAATTAACCACCAAACCACGCCCAATACAGAGGCGTTTCTTAGATAAACAGCAACCTAGGGTAGGTCGTGAATTCAAAGCACACTTAAGAACCACGCCCCTCCCAGGGGCGCTAATTCAACAAACCACGACCCAAGGGTGGTCGCTAATTAAAATCAAACATCAACATAACCCAGGGCAATCAAAATGAGATTCAGCATGAATAATCAAAATAATTAAGCGAAAATTCTTTTCTTTATGCATGCAGGGGTTGATGAGGACACGCATCTCCTGGGTCATGGTCCGGGCAGCATACCACGGCCTCCCTGAGTTTCAGAGAGAGAGGGTAGATGCCATGGGGTTTGGGGCCTTTCTATCCATAGAGCCAGTTAGGCCAGACCTACCACTTATCCAGGTTCTACGGGAGAGATGGGACAGGACTAGCCGGGCATTCCTGATGCCCTGGGGGCATATGGTTCCTACCCTGGAGGATGTAGCCAGGATTACAGGGTTGAGGGTAGACGGAGAGGCTGTGAGTGGGATTACCTACCCTGACTACACCGGGCTTACCCAGAGGTTGCTAGGATTGGAGATGGTCTATGAGACACCCAGCGAGTGTAGGACTATTATCCGCACAGACCTGACTTCGGTGATGGGCTTAGGGGATGCTAGGCATAGGTCCGGGGAGACCCTTGAGCAGTTCTCGCAGAGGCTGACTGACGGGGCTAGGGCGGTCTACTGCCAGGACCCGTCAGACAGGGAGAGAGCAAACCTTGACCTGAGGAGGTTTCTACTGCTGCTACTGGGGAGGCTATTGCTGGGGACGAAGGGAGACGTCATCAACTGCCGATTCCTGGGCATTCTCGAGGACTTGGAGGCAGTTGGCAGCTACGCCTGGGGAGCAGCGCTGCTGGCACATCTGATAGCTGACCTGTCCACAGGGATAGGGCGAGAGACGACCGTCAGTGGCTTCTCACCTTTTCTTCAGGTATGCATTTTTCTTCTCTTTTCTTTTATTATGCATGTGAACGCCTCACTAATGCAATGCATGGATGCAGGTCTGGAGCCATCTATACATGCCGATGGGGCGCGTCGACCCATGGCCTGGAGGTGAGGGAGCTTTCCCTCTAGCGCGGCGCTGGTTGCCGGTGATCCTCGGCGCCCCACTCGGCTACGAGTTGTGGGTTCTGCGGAGAGAGTTCCGCGACTTCCCTCCCTCGCTGGTATGTATGAATGCATTTTTTTTATATTTATTTGAATTTATTATGATTATGATGGAATGATGATGATATGCATGTTTATGGATGCAGGTGCGATGGAGACCCTATGAGGGTATGACGGACGATGACCAGCCGTGGGTCGTAGCGGGCCGTCCTCGCTTTGAACGTGAGCTTTGGGTTCATTGCTTGAGCGAGATCGAGCCGTTACGGCTTAGGTTGGTGATGAGGACCCTGGGCCTACACTAGGAGTGGGTAGAGGTCGGCGAGCCACGAGGGATCAGGAAGAAGACGCGCAGTCGCACAAAGGCGATCGACTGGAGAGTGCGGTTCGAGGAGCAGTACGCCGACTGGCAGCGAGGCGGGACCAGAGTCACCTCTCGGGCGACTGACAGCTCCGAGTACCTCCGGCGCTACTGGGAGGTTTACGCCGGACGGCCACAGATGAGGGTCCTAGGGGTACGTATGAATGCAATTATTTTAAATGCAAATGCTTATGTATGTCTATTATGCAACTAATGTGTAATGAATGCAGGACGCGCGTGATATTGCAGCGATGGATGCACAGGCCTACCTACACAGCCTGGAGGACCAGCTAGCTGCCATGCGGGCAGACTTAGAGACCCTGGTGAGTGTTTAAATTATTTCTATATGCAAATGTGTTTTTTTGTTGAATTATTGATGATTAGCCACTGACGATCTTAATGAATGCAGCGTGCCCAGCAGGGAGCAGTGAGGAGAGATCCAGGGGAGGCCTCTAGCTCGAGGGGACCCAGTGCAGAGGCGACTGCACTGGCAGAGCAGTTGGCAGGAGCAGAGGCACGGGCTAAGGCAGCAGAGCACGACCTCGCCTCACGGGTAAATTCTAAACTCAAACCTCATTCAAATATTGATTATATATAGCATTGTGTACTGATGAAGTTGTTTTGCAGACTGAGGAACTCCGAGCCGCGCTTGCTTGCGTTGATGAGGGCTTCCGTGCGACGAGCACACATGTGAGTGGTTCAATCATGTGTTGCTTGAATTGCTAGATTACTGAATCATTGCATTAATTGTGGAATTGATGATTTGTTTACCTGTTTGCAGGCTACTCAGCTTCAGGCGGTACGTACCGAGTTGGCGATCTGCGATCAGCGGCTCTTAGAGCTAGAGAGGACCTTGAGGCGTCGGGAGGAGCTGCCTCAGGATGTGGCAGAGTTACGGGTCGCCCTCGAGCTGGAGAGGAGGGAGCGGGCCCGGGAGCGCGAGGAGCGTGCTCGTGAGCACGAGGAGCTGGCGGACCTGAGGACTCAGCTAGTCCTTTCTCAGGAGCGGCTTCGAGTGTCGGAGGAGCGTCTGCAGCGAGACCGGGAGCGGGCGCGAGCGGCAGGGTTCAGCTTGGGTGGCTCCTCTTACATGGCGGGCTCCTCTTTTCGACCGAGGAGTGAGATAGGGGACCAGGCTCGAGGTCCAGCAGCTTCACGGGGCTCCATGCCCCCTCCACCAGCACCACCTCGGGACGCCGAGGGTGAGGTTGAGAGCAGGAGAGAGGAGGGTGGAGGCGAGAGCTGAGAGACTTACTTGTACCCCTCCACCTTCACACCTGTACATGATAGACATGATATATATATATATATATATATATATATGAGATTTGAGCTTTTGTTTACTTGAGCACTTTGTGTGGTTGTGGACTTGTGTTTGTGTACTTTTCTCTTTCCCCGTTCTTCGTTTTTGCTTCGCTTTGCCCTGTTCTTGCAACTGTAATACACACTTTGAACAAACAAGTTAATTCATCTATTCGACTTGGCCCCTTGCTCAATAAGCAAGGGGTATCAATATTTTGACCTTAATGACGGGTCAAGGGGCCAAGCCTTTAATCAAATAAGGTAAATGAAATAACTGATAACGGGGAGATGCAACATGCAAGCACGCATATGCAAACCATAAATAAAGATGCCCATGCAGAAATGCAAGCATACTTGGAGAACGCATTTTTTTTCTTTTCACTCATTTATATTTTTTTTGTTATTTTTCTGAAAAACGCGCCTTAGAGTAGGTCGTGATTCACATAAAAGACGCCGTAGAAGACGGCGTGAATTTGAAAAGGGAATTTGATTTTTTGAGAAAGTAACGACCTGCGCAGGGACGTTATTTGGAAAGAGACGACCTAAACAAAGACGTTAATTCTACAAAAAGTGCCTTTGTCGAAGGGGTTAATTCTATAAAAAGCGCCTTTATCGAAGGCGTTAATTAACTTGAACGCGCCTTAGACAAAGGCGTTAATTAAATTATTCTGCAAAAATGGGTTGACAAGGCTATCAAGACCACGGGTCCTACACGGTCACCATCTAAAATTCATTAACCTTTCTTGAGTAATTAAAAGGGAGTCGACGTGATCATAGTTGACTTGTATTCGAGATTTCGTACAGTGCAATTTCCTAAGTCCGTCTTGACCATCCTGCCAGTTCATGACTTACCACATAGAAAGGATGAAAGAAAATATAAGGGAAGCCCATAAGGGATTCTGAGATGCTCGAGGTAAAGTTACCTCCCCTACCCTATGCCTGTTGGGGTTCGGTCTTTGGCGTAGGGAAATTTTGTTACCTTTTTGCCTCTTTTATATTGCACGCATACGCCCAAGATTTTCCTTGCGGGGACTTTGCCCTCTTGACATGCTTTTCTTTTCACCATTCGACTTTCACTTTGAAATTGACTTGCATTGCTAAACAACCTAATTGTACTTGGGCTTTTGTGGCATTTGCTCCCTTTTGGGCCCTGACTTCCACCTACTAGGGAGGCGGATAGGCTTGGCGGGTCTACCCTGAGGTCTCCCTTCCTCCCTTATGGGCCGAAGAAGAAAAGAACGGGTATTGTCTTTCACCTTTAGTCAGGTTTTGACTTCCCATCAGATTTTGCACTGCTTGAGTTCAAGAATAAAACGTGTAGTGTGTGCGGGTGTCGACCCAATTTTAGGTTAACAAGACTGATGAATGAATTCTGAATTTTGACCTTTCGGACCTTGATCCTTCGTGTGCCATGGCACCAATTTTGAAAGCTTTTCATTTTTTTTATTTTTTTTTATTTTGGAGAATTTCTATTTTTTATTTGCTTTTTGGAATTTCTATTTTTTTTTGTTTTTGGAAATATTCCACTTTGTTTTGGATTTTTGAATCAATTTTCATTTTTTTTAGATTTTGAAAATATTCTATATATATATATTTTTGGAATTTTGAATCAAGGGTAGCATTTCTTAAGATACAAACCATTCCAAGGGTGAGTTAACTCTTCTCCTTCAGCATTAATCAGTTTATAAGTATTGCCCGGATAAACCTCTTTTATGACGAACGGTCCTTCCCAGTTTGGTTGGAGTTTTGAGCGGGGTCCACCAGGTTTTACGAAAATTCTCTTGATTACCATTTCACCGACTTCGAATTTTCTCTCAATTACTTTCTTTTGATAAAAACGTGAGAGTCTGTTTTGATACACGCGTGCATGCTCAGCGGCGACCAGACGCTTCTCATCTAGGAGTTCCAATTGAGCAAGGAGTGAATCACGACGCTCATCAATAGAGAGTTCCTTGTCAAATTGTACTCTCAGAGAGGGAATGAGAATCTCATAAGGGACTACCGCCTCCATTCCATAAGTAAGGGCGAAAGGGGTTTGCCCAGTGGGGGTACGAATGGAAGTACTATAGGCCCAGAGAGCTTGAACTAGCTTGTCTGGCCAATCGAAAAATTTATTAGCCTCACACGTCTTTTTAACAATTTTGATCAAAGTTTTATTAGTTGCCTCTACTTGGCCATTGCCCTACGGATAATAGGGAGAAGAATGATGCAATGCAATGTTATACCTGTTGCAGAGATCCTTGAGCTCTTGAGAGATGAATTGAGGTCCATTGTCGGTGACGATAGTACTCGGGATGCCGAACCTCGTGATGATGTTCTTCATTATGAATTTGCAGACAGTTGATGCTTTAATCTCCACGTAAGCTTCCGCTTCCGCCCACTTGGTGAAGTACTCCGTTGCCGTGAGGATGAATGACTTTTGTTTGGTCAAGAGGTTTGAATCACCAAGAGGTCCAATGATATCAAAAGCCCACATGGAGAAGGGCCATGGGGAGGACATAGGATGGAGTGAAGAAGCAGGAGAATGAATTTTGTCGGCGTGCAGCTGGCACTTAACACACCTACGAACATAAATGGAACAATCCTCTTCTAGAGTGGGCCAATAGAAACCTAGCCTAAGAATCTTCTTAGCTAGCATCTGGCTGTTCACATGACCACCACACACTCCAGAATGCGCCTCTTCCACAACCCTCCAAGATTCATCATCATCGAGGCATCTTAATAAAACACCAGTGAGCCCTCTTCTGTAGAGCACACCTCCAACCAAAACATAATGCTGAGCCACTCTTCTAATTGCTTTCTTTTCTTCTGTAGTGGCTTCCTCGGGATAGGACTGATCATTGCAGTACCTGGAAATCTCATAATACCAAGGTTTTTCTTCGTCAGCCAACTCCTCTTGCCAATCTAACAACATGACCTCTTTGCCTTTAAGAGCTTCCTTGTGTCTGTCCTTCTCGAGCACCCTATCCTTAACATCGAGAAATGCACGATCCTTAATCGCTGGAGTGTTACGCTGATGAATAAGAGGAACGTGAAAATCATGCTCGGGAGGGAAGACTAAGGCAGAAGCCAAAGAAGCGAGAGCGTCAGTTAAGATGTTCTGGCTACGAGGGACATGAACGAAGATTAACTTGGTGAAAAGTTTGGCATAAGCTGAAGCAAGCTCCTGGTAGGGTTTGAGTTTGGGATTGATAGTGCGGCATTTGACGAGCACCTGGCGTAGAATAAGCTGACTATCACCAACAATCCGCAATTGGGTGACACCATATTTATGAGCGGTTTGAAGACCGGCCAAAAGAGCTTCATACTCAGCTATATTGTTGGTGACAGGGAAAGTGAGCTGAGCAGCAAATGGGATGGTGACCCCTTCTGGTGTTAAAAGAACCATGCCGATCCCTCTTCCCTGGGAATTTAGAGCTCCATCAAAATGTAACGTCCACATAGAATCGTGGGGTCGATTAATGGACATCAGTTCTTCATCTGGAAACTCTAAATTGACAGGATCAAATCGGGGAAGAGGGTGGTGAGCAATGTGTTCGACAATGGCGTAGCCTTTGATAGCTTTCTGTTGAATGTAAGTGATGTCAAACTGGGAGAGGAAGCTTTGCCAGCGTGCTAATCGATCAGTGAGGACAGAGTTTTCAAGGAGGAATTTAATTGGATTCATGCGAGCAATGAGGTGAACCTCGTGAGCTAGGAAATAGTGTTTTAATTTCTGAACTACCCATACCAAAGTAGCGCAAGTCTTCTCCATGGCTGAGTACCTCTGCTCATTGAGGTTAAGAAGTTTAGACAAATAGTATGCTGCCCTCTCCTTACCTTCTTCATCCACTTGAGCTAGGACAGCACCTACAGAGTCATCCAGGACTGAGACATAGAGAATGAGTGGTTTGCCTGGAATTGGTGGCCTCAGGACAGGAGGATTGGCCAAATAATCCTTCAATCCATCAAAGGCTGCTTGACACTTGTCATCCCAATTAAACTTGACTCCCGGCTTAGTGAGCTCGTAAAACGGCCTGCATCGTTGTGAGTGCTGGGAGACGAAGCGGTGAATAAATTGCAACCGCCCGATTAATCCTCGAACTTCCTTCAGATTCTTGGGAGGAGGCATATCTCTAATGGCCTTCGCCTTGTTGGGATCAACTTCAATTCCCCTCTTGCTAACAATGAAACCAAGCAACTTCCCAGATGAAACGCCAAACACGCACTTCTTGGGGTTCATCTTCAATTGGTATTCTCGTGATCTTTGCAGGACCTTAGCTAGAACCCCAGGATGCTCAATCCTTGTTCTTGATTTCACTACCAGATCATCCACATATACCTCAATATAAATATGAATCATGTCATGAAAAATCGCCATCATAGCCCTCTGGTAGGTGGCTCCGGCATTCTTGAGTCCAAAGGGCATGACCACATAACAGTATGTGCCCTACGGTGTAGTGAATGATATTTTCTCTTGATCTTCCTCAGCTAGGCGAATCTGATTGTAGCCTGAAAAGCCATCCATGAAAGAGAGAGTCTCAAATCCTGCCGTATTATCGATTAGAACATCAATATGAGGGAGGGGGAAGTCATCTTTAGGACATGCACGGTTGAGGCCCCGGAAGTCTATACAAATCCGAACCTTTCCATCTTTCTTCATGACCGCGACGATGTTAGCCACCCAGTTGGGGTAGAGGACAACTCTAACAAATCTAGCCTTATGGAGTTTGTCGACCTCTTCTTTCATCTTCAAAGCCATATTAGGGTGGAAACACCTCAACCGTTGCTTGACCGGGACAGACCCTGGCTTAAGTGTAAGGCGGTGTTCAACGAGCGCAGGGTCTAATCCAGGCATATCCTCATAACTCCATGCGAACGTGTCCTTGTATTTTTGAAGAACCAAAATAAGTGCCTCCTCTTCGGAGGGTGGCAAATTCTTGCTGATGAGGACAATTCTAGGGTCTTCCTCGGTACCCAAATTAATTTCTTTGGTAGGCTCTTCTACAGAGGCTGATGGTTCGTCGAATCTTTTCATGCCACTAGCAAAGGCATCAGCCTCGTCCTCATATCCTTCAAAACCTTCTTCCCCCTCTTCAATAGGGTCTTCATCATTCATAATCTCGTAGACACCCAAACCCTCATAAGAAACAACAGTATCCTCATATTCCAATTCTGGCAGGATAATCGGATCCTCTACAAATTCCGAGATGACTAAACAAGCACGACATCTGATAGCTAACTCAAACAAAAATCTACGGGGAATCTGCCTACCCTTAGACTTCTTATGTGAATCTCCCCCATGAATTTTATTATTAGCAGAAGAAGAGGAGGAGCAACTAGCTTTATTAGACGAAGAAGGAGGTGAGAAAGCAGATATAGGAGGTGATACAGATGAAGACCCCTCATCGGAGGGGGAAAGGAGATTTATCAAGGAATCTTGGAAGAGCGGCCCCTGGGTCGGGACACACTCAGGAAGGAGATAAGAGGTTTCCTCAAAAGTGATGGAGGATTGGAGAGTTGGACTTTTGGCGGTTTTTTTTTTCATTTTTATTTTTATCTTCATTTTTATTCTCTTTTTCTAGAAGAAAGCAATGCGAGGGGAGAATGGCAGGAGGAGTGGAGTTTGCAAGATTGGAGAAATATTGAATCGGTGGTGGCCCACGTGGGGGCGCAATGGAGAGTTTAGAAAATCGCTCGGGGAGCGAGGGAGGAATCGGCAGAGAAACTTGGATTGAATTTGGAGACAAGATCGTAATCGGTGGCGGTCTTGGCACGCGACCAAACCAATAAGAATATAGAGAAGCAAGAACAGATGGATGCATGGAAGTGAGAGAAAAGAGGCCGGCCCATAGCCTGTCCACAGTGAAACCTTCCTCAAACGGAATATCTGGCTCTCCAGTATCAGTGTAGTCACTCAGCAACTGCCTCTTGTCTGTAATCACAGCAGGTTTTTCAATCAATTCATGAATAAGTGGTGGCCATTCCGGATCAGTCGGCATAAAGAGGCGGCTCAAGGAGATAGTGATATCATTCATATCAAACCACCTGTACCAGTCACATTCCGGATCATCCATTTTCCTTCTTTTGTCAGGCCTTAAGGACTCCAGGGCTTTATATGTGGCCAGCGGGGCAATATGACGAGCAAACTATCTAGCATGAACATCCTGACAGTCTAATATGGAAGTGATTATTGTAGTTTGCTCACTATTCTGAAAGCCACCCATGACAAAATGTGTCTGCAACGTCCAGGTAAGCGGCTGGCGATCTGTCTTCAATGTAGATGTCATAACTGCCCATGGTTCATCTTCATTTTTACCCGGCCCTTCGTAGCCCAAACCTCCTCTTGCAATCAATTTCTGAGGCTTTACAGGCCTAATACTGCCTTGACAATTGGCACCCAGACCTTTGCCATTTTGATACCCCATTTTTATTAAAATATTCCAGCCAGGGGTGTTTATCATGCTTTTCTTCTTCTTCCCCTTGGAAGGTAGGGGTGTCATAGCAACTGTTGTGATAGTCTTGGATGGCATCGACTGTGGGCGAGGACGTCCAATACAGATAACAATGGCTTATTGGCAGGCCAAATAGAAGGAACTGATGAAGCCACATGAATATCCTCCTCTGGCAGAATCGGCATACTGGTGACTTTAATAATGCGGCCCTTGTGTGGAAACTTGAGACATTGATGATTTGTGGAGGGCACTGCATCAAGCTGCTGGATGTAGGGACGGCCAAGGATGCCATTAAATGTTGGATCCATATCCAGAATGTGAAAATCTGCTATGATGGCGGCAGGACCCAAACTTACTTTTAGTGTTATCATGCCCAGAGGAGGCTTCTTAGTGTTATCGTATGCAGTGACTGTTATGGTGGATGGCCGAATCAGATTCTCGGGAATGCCGCACATCTTCAAAGTGCTCGGCGGCAAGACATTGATGGATGCCCCAGTGTCCACCAAACATTGTTGTACAGCCACCTTATTGATATCAACTGTGATGCATAGAGCATATTTTCTTGCTGAGATTGGTGCCAGCTCATGCTCATAAAAAGTGATTGCTGGTTGACTGCCAATAGGTGTTAAGACTGCGGTTATCTGCTCGACCGGAATGTCCTCATTGACCATGACTTTCTGCAGATATTCCTTTAGAGCCATCTGATGAGTGGTCGACCTCTTGATCAGTTCTAGAATTGAAATTCTTGCCGGAGTCCGGTCCAAATGCTTTAACAAGTCGTATTCTGTGCCTGGTATGGACTCCTATTCTTGTTCCTATTCTTGCGGCCCCTGCGCGGGCTCTAACTCTCTCTGTGGAAAATTGCGGTGGAACATCCGTCCACTGCAGAGCGGCGCCACGCCTTGACGCGCCTCTGTCGGGGCAAGTGTGGGAGGAGGGTTAGAGGAAGAAGAGGGTGTGTTAGTGTTGATAAGCGGTGGAGGAGTGTTTGAAGAAGGAGCCCCCACATGGGGTGTTGATGAAGAGTTCAATAAAGATGCCTCCGTAGGAGGCGTAGGAGTAGAAAGGGATACCCGAATGCGGGGGGAATTGGTGGGTGGAACGAGGAGAGATCTGGGCATAAAAGGTGGGGGAGCTGATGGTGGAGGGATCCTTGCCGGTGGAGGAGTAGTGGTGGCGGGTGCAACGGGCATTGGCGACGGGCGGTTAAGGAGTGGCCTAGATGGCAGTGGTGAAGGGTTGGTGGTGGATGGGGTTTGTTGTGGTGTAGGCTATGGAGGTGGTGAGCGGGTAAGAAGGGGGCGAACCGGCAAGGTTGGAGAATAGGTGGGGGTAGGTGGATTAACGGGGCGCAGAAGGGATCGGCTCAATTGGGGGGTAGAAGAAGAAGAAAGGGTGCGCAAGAGGCGGGGAGGTTGATTTTGATTGTAATTAAATGCCCCGACAGAGGCGTTTTCTTCATGCCATCCTTGCCCTCTCTCCACCTCAGGGAGAGACGTGACAGGGTTTATGTGCTGGTTTGGCGGGTGCTCCGGCAGTGGATTGTGAACAATCCCCATATCCTGCTGAGGCGCTGGAGCTTGTTGTTGCTGCTGTGGAGCTGGTTGCTGTGGCTACTGAGCCTGTTGCTGTCGAGGAGGCTTCTTTCTTTCATGGTGGCAATAAACTGCCTCATCTCATCCCAGTTGATGCCGCCCTGGTCATTTAGATCATAAATATAATCTCTGAAGTGGAAGCAACGATCAAGGTTGTGACCAGGTGCACGATGGAAAGCGCAGTAATGGGATGTGTCAACATTAGCGGGCCACGCTGTTCTTTCCCTTGGTAACACGAGCAAGTTGGCGGCCATTAAGGCGTTGAAAATATCCGGGAGACTTTCTAGCAGTGGAGGGTAGTGGGCTCTCTTGGGGCCAAGTGGTGGTCTCCGTTGTTGTTGTTGGCCATAGTTGGTAGGTGGTGGTACCTGGTGGTACTGTTGCGGAGCTGGAGGGTCAGCGCGGGGCGCTTGGTTTTGCGGTGGAGCAAAGGAATGTTGGGGTGCGAATTGGTGTTGTGGAGTGGAGTTGAAATGGGGGTTTTGTGGTGGAGGTGGGTTAGGCCGTGGGTTAGATTGATGGTGGGGGTGGCCAACCTACTCGTTTGCAATTGTGCCCTCAGTCGTGGGCCCGCTGTTGTTGACATTTGTACTTTTCTTAAATAGCCGTGGCTTCGGCTCAAACATGCCCATGATGGGCGAATCCTTCATCTGTGTTTGGATATAACGAGCTCTTTCATAGAGCTCCTCCATGGTTGTTAATCGGTTCATGGCCAAGATATGCCGGAACTGAGGAGTTGCATTGGAAATTATCATCTTAACTTGTTCTTGTTCCGACAGTGTATCTTTCAATTTCTCGGCCATTAACCGCCATCTATCAGCAAATATTACGAAGTCCTCCTCGGGCTTCATTTTTTCTGCAACCAAATCGATGACTGAGAGGGAGGGTCCAACCCGGTCTCTGTACTTCTGCAAAAACTTCTTTTGAACAATATCAAAATCACTGGCATCAGCGGGATCCAACGAATAGAACCACTCAAGGGCTGGCCCCTCCAGAGATCTCCTGAATAAATAGGCCAAAGAGGCCTTGTTGTCTTGCCAGAAGGAGGTCTCGTACATAAAATCCTTCAAATGAATGAAAGGATTACCAGTCCCATTATATCGCCGAAAATTCGGCATCTCAGATGGTGGTAAGTGGAAAACTGGCAGTGTGGGGAGGGAGACCTCCGGTGCATTCTTGGCCGTAGTGACCTTCTTCAGTTGCTCTTCCATGCTGGCCAACTTCTGGAGCAGTAGAACATTGGTGTCGGACTCGACTGGGGCCGGATTTTGAATGAAAGAATGTGGTATAGGCGTCTGTAGAATTTGGGGAGGTTGGAGAAACTGAGGCCTAACCGCTGAGTAGCTCGCCTGTTGGGCCGGCATGGCCGCACCGGGCGTTGGTGGACGAGAGGGGGGTTTGTGCAAGACCGCCTGGTCATTAGTGAGGTGATGGCCACTCTCGGCCGGAGGGGGATTAGAGGATGAAGAGGGAACATACTTCCCTTCCAAAGCGGCCTGAACTGCCTGCCGCTGGGAATCATCTAACTGAGATAGAGCATTAATTAAATCCGTGACATTGAAGGATGGGGAAGGGTTCCCCGAAGTGTTGGAGGGTAAAGTCTGAGAAGAGGGCACAACCTCTTGAGGAGTGGTATCAACTACATGAACCTGAGGGTAATGAGACTGAGGAGGAGGGTAATTTCCCTCATGATAAATGGAATCTTGGAGGGGGATTTCATATTGACCAAAAACATTCTCATCCTCATCATCATAAGAATACCCGTAGCCTGCCATGTTGATGATTTTACCTGAACGGAGTTTCATGTTTAAGAAGAGAGAAAGCTTTATAAAAGGGGTTATGACATATAAGCACTCAATCCAAGCAAACTTTAATCAAATCAACCCAACCAAATTTATGCAATCAAGTTGAGATGGACGTAAGATTTTAATGTTATGCTTGAGATTAGAGTGGATTGATTGTAGAGTAATTCCCTCTTTTGCAAAGTGAAACCTAGTTTGGATCCAAGTGTGATCTCCGGGTCAACTAGGTTCTTTCTCTCTCCTTACCAACGATAGGTTCTCTATACTCCGGTTATTTCAAGGGTACAACCAGCCCGGCGTCCGTGAGGGAATCCACGGGTGCGGGGACTTACGAAGGTCTTGGAAAAGGGATTTCCGGTCCAAAGAGACGGAATGCTCAATGGAAGGTTGTCCCGATTCCAAGAGAGGTGTGTGGAATCCTAGTGTAGAGAGAGGAGGTCTCTCAACCAAATGCCACAAGATGCAAAGTAATATGAGCAAATCACAGCAATATCATCAATCAAAATAATCAATCCAACTATAAAAACGCAGGAAAGAGACGACCCAGGGAAGGTCGCTATCAACAAAAGAGACGACAGTATGACTGTCGTGAAACACTGTGGGATCCCACAGGCAACGCAGAAAATGCGTCTTGATGTGAGGCGCTATTAGTGAAAAGGACGCCTCAGGCAGAGGGCATCAAATGCAAAATCGCGCCTTTATGTGAGGCGCTAAGCAAGAAAGAGACGCCCTAGGGAAGGGTGTGAATTCACGGACAGCATAATTAAAGTAGGAGATGATAAAAGACACCTTCTGAGAAGACGTAACACAGAAAGCAGACGCCCTAGATGAAGGCATTAAAAGAAAACGCGCCTCTGGTTGAGGCGTTAATTCAGGAAATATGAGCAATCACAAACTGGCTGATCCCGGGGAGTGTGCAATGCACAGTGGAGGGTGCCCGTGGGGCGCAAAGGAGGGGTACCGTGGGTACCAAGGGGAAAGGGCACACGTGGGTGCCAAAGGGGAAAGGGCACGCGTGGGTGCCAATGGGAAAGGAGTAATCAATAGAAAAACAGTGGAAGTCCCACCGTGATCGCCAATTTGTAGATCGTGATAAATCCACACATATGGAACAAACCACTCATATGAGATATGTAAAATGATGGAGAGATGATAATAAAGACAAAAGAAAGCACGTGGTGCTATAAAGGAGAGTGATCGCCAGAGGGGTTACCTCAATAAGAATCAAAGAAGATCGCGAATACCTGGTGAAAAGTGGGATGCAGGATGAATTGTGAATTCCTTCCTCCTCCTTCTATCGGCCGGCCGACGAAGGGGGTTTTTCTTGTTGATTACCCTTGCAAAAGATAAAGAAACAAGCAAATAGAAGTGGATCAGCCAAGAGCGTATAGTATCAATCCCAAATAGATGATGTGATGATGAAGAGAGAACAAAACATGCACACCTTTTTTTTTTGTTTTAAAACCCCTAAGAGTTAGGGAAGGAAAAGGATGTAATACTAATGCAAGGAAGAAAACCGTGCGACAGATGATATGGATGGTGTGATGCAAAACAAAGCAAAACGAACTGAAGAAAGACCCCTTATGCTGTCCCTGTAAACAGTAAAGGGGAAGAAACCACTTGGAAGCTATGGTTCGGCTGCAGCAACAGAGAAGAAGAGAAAGCCCTTGAGAGAGCCCTCAAAGAGAGAGATCGCACAGGAGGAAGATGAAGATGGCGTATGCTCTTTCTGTATATCTACGTAACTCTCTCTAATAGCCAGCACCGTCGTTGTTGTTGTTGTTGGAACCCCTCACAAGATTGACCAGAGCCCTCATATATAGGGTTTTAACCGAAGATAATCTCAAATTTAGGAAGATAAGGACGGGCAATGGTTATCAAAGGTAGGACTCTAGTTCCAATTTGAGCAAGGTGGCCATTGGAGGCAGGGGAACTCTTCAGGAAAGGCATACTCGAACAGGACACTAAAGAATGAAACACGCTCTTTAGAAAGGCGTCAAATCATAATTGACGACCTACCTTAGGACGTTACTCAAATACACGACCTGGTCAAAGGCGTCACTTCCTGGATTTAAATTTTAGAAATAAAGCATTCTTTATTTGAAAATTGTGGAAAGACGCCTGAGAGAAAGGTATTACTTGAAAACACGCCCTGAGATAGGACGTTACTCTTTAATTGTAATTTATTTTAAAACCAGATAATACCAAGAATTGACGCCCTGAAGTTTAGTCGTTCTTTCTTTGAAAACGCCCTAGGTAAGGTCGCTTTTTAAATAACGCCCCTCTTCAGGTCGTGAATCACAAAAATGTAAGAATAAATTAAAAACACACACAAAAATAGAAAAACCTCATATTATAGACATATTGAAGTTCAATTTGGGGCGTCAACTTGGTGACATGAGTTTTGATTAACATAGCGCCAATTTTGGCGTGTCTACAATCGTGTGCTTTGAAGCTTTCAAGTCTGTACATGGTCTTGGCATTTGCATTGAAGTCTATACATTGGTCTTCGTTTCAAGTCTATACATTGGCTCAGGGTTTCCAAGTCTGTACACTGGTCCTCAAGCGTTCCAAGTCTGTACATTGGTTCAGGCTTATCAAGTCTGTACATTGGCCTCAAGCTTCACAAGTCTACACATTGTCTTCATGGCATCGCAAGTCTATACAGCCTGCATGCCTTATAACGCCAAGTCTATACACCGTGGCCTTCAAGTCTTCAGAGCCTGTACATTCTTCAAGGGCCAAGTGTATACAGTGTCTCGCTCACATCTTCAAGGGTGAAGTCTAAACATTGGTTAGGCTTGTTCATGCTAGGCTTGTTCATGCATCGTTCTTCTCAAAGTATGTACACTGGTGTCTCATGCATTCTAAAGTCCATACACTCCTCCATGCATAGTCAAGTCTATACAGACTTAGCGAAAGCATTCAAGTCTGTACTCTGGTGCCGTCGTCTGCATGGTCAAGTCTATACAGACTTAGCGAAAGCTTAGCTAGTCTGTACATTGGTCTCTCAGGCATGTAAACACCAAGTCTATACACTCCTTGTTTCATGTCTAGACATTCGATTGTTCCATGCATTCTCATCAAGTCTATACAGAGCTTGCCTCAAAGTCTGGACAGCGTTCGCCTCAATGTCTGTACAGCCTGTGTGTTGAACGAACACAAGTATGTACATCGTCCAGCGCTTCATGTGAAGTCTGTACAATGCCTTAGTCTTCTACACATGAAGTCTATACATTGCTGTTGCATTCATGCCATGTCCATACACTGCATTTGTGCATTGTTCACAGCAAGTCTGTACATAGAGTTCTCATGCATGTAAACATCAAGTCTATACACTCCCTTGTTGCATGTCTATACATTCGATTGCTTCATGCATCACACAGAAGTCTGCACATCCCTTTCTGATAAGTCCATACATCATTTGGCAAGTGTGTACATTGAGATCGCTTGAAGGGCTTCAAGTCTATACACTCTCTCGTTGTACATACTTGCTTATTTGCTGCTTCGAAAGTCTATACACTCGCTTGTGTTATCAAGTATATACACTCGTCCTCCTTCACACGACTAACTCTATACATCCATTGTCCTGCTTGCTGAATAAAGTCTGTACACTATCTTCAGCTGATATTGTTCATCGACTGAACTTTTAATTAATCTTGCAGGTGTCTGGGCACGTGATCCGAGGTTGGCACCTGGCACGTGATCCAAGGAGCTGAGATGCTGACACGTGGCAGAGTCAATTGGGCGGGAGATGTGGAAGACACACGCCCTAGTTGCTGCTGCTATATATATGAAGTTTCTTCATCTGTAGAAAGTGATCAAGAAGGAAGAGGGCTGATCGAGACTGTGAGTGATGAAAGAAGAGTGCAGCAGAAGAAAAAGAGAAAGAGAGAGAGCTCGTGAGGATTGAGAGAAGAAGAGAAGACAGTGAGAGAAAGAAGCAGAGAAGTAAAAGAAGAGTAAGAAGAAGAGAGATCGAGAGATAAGAAGCTTCATCAGTAGATCAGTTCATACTGGACCGTGGATCATATCCAGGCCAGTCAGATCCTGCGAGAGCCAAATTGTGATTTCGCTTTACAACTTTCTGTTTGCTGTGATTATTTTCATTTCTTGTTTTTCTTTCCTTTTGTTACTCTGGTTATCTTTGTTCTTCTGATTCTCTGGATAGAGGTCGGGTCCCTCCTGGTCTGAAGGAAGAGAGGTCTGTGACCTCTGGGTTGCTGGTGATGGGGAGTCACTAGTGGGTTCCCTCCTGGTGTGGAGGAAGAGAGACCTCGATCTCTGGTTTACTAGTGGCTGGGAGTCACTAGTGGTACCCTCCGGTTGGGAGGAAGAGGGGAGGTTGTTCCCCTGGTCAAGCTGTTTGGCAGCAAGTGTTCGCAGACTGAGTCTGCTGGTTCTAGCATTAGCTAGTGAAGCCTGACTCCGGTTTTGAGTGAGGGGTGGATGTAGGTCTTGGTGACCGAACCACCTAAAAATCTTCTGTGCAGTGTGGTTGTGTTTTTGTCCCTTGTCTTCTACCTTCTTCATAGGTTGCCTTAGCATTCTCGTTTCTATCTGTGCTGCTTCCGCTAGCTGATAGTTTAGGCGCGCCTTTTATAGTTGCTCTATTGTTTAAGCCTTCTGTGTTTTAATTCTGCAATATTGTTTGAGGGAAAAGTTTTTTAAGGGTGGGATTCATTCACCCCCCCTCTGAATCCTTCGCACCGATCCTTTCAATTGGTATCAGAGCGGTGTCTGCATAGAAGGTCCAGTGACCTGTAGATCCGATCTTGCAGTCTTCGGTGCTAATTTGCTTTTGGTGCATCAATATTCCTGTTGAATTAAATCTGATTTGTTTCCATGGGTGATCCACCAGTTTTCAACGGCTTCAATTTTAATGTATGGTTTGTCAGCCTGAAAAATTTTGCTATATCAGTCAATCCTGATATGTGGAAGTTAATTTCACACGGTCCTCATAAATTACCAAAGAAAAAGTCCAAATGGACTAACAGTCACAGATCAATGTATGAAGAGAATCAGATAGCTATGAATCTAATGAAGGCAACTGATGCGGGACGGACACGGGAGACGACACTATTAGGTGCCACCCTCGGACTCTAGATGAAGACGCGACCAGCAGCACACACCAGGGAGACACTAAGCCTGACACTATGAGCTCCTAGTGGCAAAACGTCGCTAACAGAAGTGGAAGCTCACTCGTCGTCCCAAGCGAGGGAAAGCGCGGACCGTGCGCGGTTAAGGTACCGACGGAGGTCAAGGGTAGTCCGACTCAACTTCTGGACTCGGATCGAGTCACGGGACGAGTCACTCTCACTCTCACAGCGGTGACATGGACACACTGGCTAGTACCTACACTCTCGGCAGCGACAAAAGACCATATACTAGCTAAGCAAATGAATGCCAAGAGGTTCGGACCATTACCTCCACGCACTCGGCGTGGCGAAGACAACCCCGGCCGAATCACGGACTCCCGGTTAAACAATATCACAGCAATATAAAGATTTGACCCAATCCATGCAGGGAGGTAAAAGGTCACATGTGGAGCCCGGGAATCACGCAACTCGGGTTGACGGGCAGCATCTTGATGTCGCCCGGCGGTTCCGAACTCCGCGTTTTCGTGCTTTCCGAACGGCGGGTTCTGCGGGCCCGCGGGGCCCACGGATGGCGCGGTCCTCCGGATCTGCGGGGTGGGACCCACTATGATGGGGGCCCTTGGTGGCGCGCCTCCACGGACGGCGGTCGGTCAGGAACACCGATCGGGGGTCGATCGGTCCCGATCTCCAAGCTTTGAACTAGCTGCCCACGGATTTTGATTTTTGTTTTCCGGCGCGCGCTCCGGCGAAAACGGCCGCTATGATCAATCCCGACGTCGGATCGGGACGCATAAGCTATCGTTGGAAAGCTCTCTTCAAATGCTTCAATCTAGACCCAAGGAGATCTGCTGTATCTGGTCGGATCAGAACTTTAATTAATTTACAAGTCCCTATTGTACAGTAACCGAAACCTCAGATTTACAGGGTACTTGTCTGAGAACCACCGTTTACCGCCTAGTAAAACTCCGATTCAGCTCTTGATCTCTTCTTCAAAGTTGTAGGGGATCAAACCACGGAACTGGGACTATTTTTGGACTTTGATTTGGAGATGTTGGTGATTTACTATGAGTTTTTGGGTGACTGGTGGTCGGATCTGGGAACAGAGGAAAGAACTTTAGCTGGTACTGAGAATGATTTTTAGAAAATATGAAATGGACGAAAAAAAATTGATAAACATTTTGGATGAAGGGGTGGATGCAAGGAACACCCAGTAACATTGGGCAAACCAAAGAAAATCAAAAAGTGGACCTAAGACTTGAAACTCAGGGCGGATGGGAACCTGGACAGAACTTTGGCAGAACCGAAGTGGAAGAGTGGACGAAAATCTAAAATTATGAAAAGGGATCGGAATGACAAACCAAAATTTGTGATGGTTCTTGACACCTCTGGAACATCCAGTAAAATTCCCAGGTCGATCTGATCTCGTGGTTGATGGCGGAATTTCGTGGAAGCTGCTGTGGTACTACGCGGGCAGAACTCCGATGAAGACGATGGCGGTGCGGTGGCGGCTCGTGGCGGCGGCGGCGGCGACCGGAACTGATAGGGTGGAGTCTCACCACCAGAAGGAAGCCTTCACAGCTTCAAGGGGAGAGGGAGGGGCGGCCTAAGCCTTGCTCAAGGGATTTTCTTCCAATTCAAATGCATTAATTCCACTAAAATGAGAAAATACAACTCTTTATAGGTTACATGCCAAACCCAATATCCACCCTTAGATCTAGGTATGGGGGAATGGATGGCTTGGATTGGATGTGACCAACCATAATAATAAAATATTTAAAGGAAGCCAATTCCTTTTAACACATGTGGTCAAAGAAAGAGAGGAAAGAAAGAAAGGAAAAAAACTAATCTAGCCTAATAAGGCCAAAAGAGGGGGCGCCCCAAGCTTGGGCCCTTCTTGGGCCAAATTGCCTCAAGGCTCATAAGGCCTTCCACAAGTCCATATTACTCCAATCTAGGAGGCCCATGTGGAGTGAAGGCTTAATTGGGCCTTAAGTGGCTTAAGAACCCAATATGAAGCCTAATGAAGCCTTATTACCCAATATGGCAATCAACCCTTAATGGACCCTAAAGGACTTACCCATTTGGCTTATTAAGAGCCTTACATTGAACCCAATATGACAAACCCAAATAAAACACTCATCACAACCCAATTACAAGGCAAACAATTGCTAAAACAATACAAGGAAATGCTATAAAATGACCAAGAATCAAGGTGGGGTTTCCAGGCTATCCCCGAGCCAAAGAGAAGCTGATGTAGCTCGAGTGGTGCTCCGTGTACGGTACTGATGGCTCGCCGGCTCGTGCCTCTCGCGTGCTCTGGTGTCCGCACCAATTCTCCCCGGGTGGGAGAAACTCGACCCTGTCGAGTAAGGGTCTGCATCGCTCCTATATCGCTCCAAAAGATCCGGATCAATCCGCTGCAACTCGCCATGGGTGATCCATGTGTCCTCAGTAGCAGGCCGTTCTCTCCATCGCATTAGGTAGCGCGGGTAGGATCCACTCCTGGTAACTGTCACCTGCTCATCCAGTATATGATCTATATGCTCACGCTGCCGTAACAACGGGGCTGGAGGTGGACACTCAGGTGTGGGATCACTCTCAAGGGGAGGAGATGGCTCGAAAGGCTCACTAGGGATCACCGCTGGGTCCCTATATGCAACTAGATCTGAAACATTAAAAGTAGAGCTTATACCATATTCCTCGGGCAAGTCCACAACGTACGCATTGGATCCAACGCGTTTCAACACTCTAAAGGGACCGGCTCCGCGAGCTTGCAACTTCTTAACGGTTCCAGAGGGAAACCGTTCAGGTCTTACCCTGATCATGACGTACTCGCCCTCATGGAACTCTCGGTGGTGTCGGTGGGCATTGGCTAACTCCTTGTACCATGCATTGCTGGCCTCAATGTGACGACGGATGTCGTCATGCAAACTCCTAACATGCCTAGCAAACGACTCGGCCGACTCTGACACTCTAGCATGGATAGGCATGGGGACAAGGTCAACGGGTTTCCTAGGCCTACGACCTATGACAATCTCAAATGGACTCATGCCGGTAGACCTATTCACCGAATCATTGTATGCAAACTCTGCCATAGGTAAAATGAGATCCCAATCCCCAATGCGGTCCTTAACTAGACACCTCAAAAGATCTCCCAGACTCCTATTGACCACCTCGATCTGACCATCTGTCTGGGGGTGATATGCAGTGGAAAACTTGAGGTGAGTACCCATCACATGCCATAGTATCTTCCAAAAATAGGAAGTGAATCTAACATCACGGTCAAACACTATAGTGTGAGGCAACCCGAACTTGCACACCACATGAGTAAGGAATAGGCGGGCTACCCTAGAAGCATCCGAAGTCTTCGAGCAAGGGATAAAGAGGGCCATCTTCGAGAAACGGTCAACCACCACATAGACCGAATCATGCTTCCTAGAGGTACGTGGCAATCCCAAAACAAAGTCCATACTAACATCCTGCCACGGGGCATCAGGCACGGGAAGAGGCGTATAAAGGCCCGAGCTTTGCTTCTTCATCTTGGCCGTAGCACATGTACGGCACTGAGCCACGATGTTAGCAACATCGCGCTTCAAGCTCGGCCAATAAAATCGATGCTCCACTGTCTCAATAGTCTTGTTCCGACCAAAGTGGCCGGATAGACCTCCCGCATGTAGTTCCCACACTAAGAAATCTCGAACCGAAGTTCGGGGAACACATAGCCTGCTACCTCGAAAGAGGTAACCCTCCTGAAGCATATACTCATCAAGGTCTCTCGAGGGTCCGGCCTGGAGGGTGGTAAAAATCTGACCGAAGTCAGGACAATCAACATAGGCCTCCTTCATCTTCTCTAACCCTATGACCTCGGCACTCATGGTGGTAAGCAAGCATGCTCGCCGACTCAAGGCATCAGCCACCTTGTTCTCCACTCCAGCCTTATGTTTAAGCACAAAGGTGAACTGCTGGAGATACTCGACCCAACGACTGTGATGCGAGTTAAGCTTCTTTTGGGAATGGAGGTACCTCAATGCCTCGTGATCGGAGTATAGGACAAACTCCTGATGTAAAAGATAGTGCCTCCAATGCCTAAGAGCCTGAACAACTGCGTAGAATTCTTTATCATATGTGGAATATCGCAGTTTCGCGTCGTTCAGCTTCTCGCTGAAATATGCGATCGGGTGGGACTCCTGACTCAAAACTCCTCCAATCCCAACACCCGACGCATCACAACAGACCTCAAACACCTTCGAGAAATCAGGCAATCGAAGGATAGGTGTCTGGGTCATGCGCTCCTTGATATCCTTGCAGGCGGCAGATGCGGCCTTCGTCCATACAAATGTGCCCTTACGGATGCAATCCGTGATCGGGGCGGTGACGGAGCTAAATCCGTGGATGAAGCGACGGTAGAACGTCTCAAGGCCATGAAAGCTGCGGACATCATGAACCGTACGGGGTTCCGGCCACTCAACAATGGCCCGGACCTTCTCCGGATCGGCGGAGACCCCAGTACTAGACACAATGAAACCCAAGAAGGTAAGCTGGCACACTTCTGTGGGTTCGCGAACAACTGCTCTCGCCGAAGAAGTAGACAGACATGTCGAAGGTGGTCTAAGTGGTCCCCTGTGGTGCGGCTATAGATAAGGATATCATCAAAATACACCACTACAAAGACTCCAATGAAAGGTCGAAGGACCTGAGTCATGAGCCGCATGAAAGTGCTAGGGGCATTGGTCAACCCAAAAGGCATGACCAACCACTCATATAGACCGTCCTTGGTCTTAAATGCGGTCTTCCACTCATCACCTGGCCTAATCCTCACCTGATGGTAGCCACTCTTAAGATCAATCTTCGAAAAGATAGTGGCACCTGCCATCATGTCTAACATGTCATCCAGGCGGGGAATAGGGAACCTGTACTTCACGGTGATCTTATTGATGGCACAACTATCAATGCACATTCTCCACGTGCCATCCTTCTTCGGGGCTAGTAATGCGGGTACAGAACATGGACTCATGCTGTCCCGGACAGATCCTCTCTGGACTAACTCATCGACCTGTAGTTTAAGCTCGACATGCTCCGTGGGGCTCATTCGATAATGAGGAAGGTTGGGCAAAGAAGAGCCCGGAACAAGGTCGATGACATGCTGAATATCCCGCATAGGTGGGAGTCCCTCGGGAAGCTCATCGGGGAATACATCAGCATACTCCTGCAGAATGGGAACAACCTCGGGTGGGAGCTCACCCTCGGAGTCCCGCTCCACCTCTCGGACCGTAATGCCAAACACCGGACAGCCCTGACTAAGCTCCTGCTCCATTTCCCGGGAGCTAATCATCATCAATCTCCTCGTCGAGGGCTCTCCTGGGCCAGAGGCAACGGTCATAGCCCGAGCTGGGGATGGGGTACTGGGCCCGGGAATGGAAGGCTTCGGAGTACTAGGGCCAGTAGGACCCCTAACAGATGGGCTCCTGGGCCGAACGGGTTGGAGGGTGACCCGCTGGCCATCGTTGTCGAAGGTACAGGTGTTCGACCGACCATGGAGTGTGGCATCTCGGTCGAATAACCACGGCCTACCAAGAATGATACTTCCCACTTCCATGGGAAGAACATCACACCAGATCTCGTCACGGTAGGAGTGGAGCTGCAGCGGGACCAAGCACCGCAGCCTGACCGAAATGGAAGTGGTATCCACCCATGATACCTGGTAGGGGCAAGGGTGGTCTACGGGTGTGAGACCAAGACGAGTGACAGCGTTCGTGGAGATTGCATTGATACAACTCCCGCTATCGATGACCACCTTAAAAATTTGCTTTCCCAGCCTACAGAATACATGAAGGATAGTGGTCCGACGCCAGTCATCACTGACCTGCGGCTGGGTGAGGATACATCTGACGACCCCCACGCGGGTATCGTCCGACTGCTGGACATCCTGGGCCTCACCTCCCATCTCATAGTACTCGTCAGCTAACTCTTCATCTGCCTCATAGCTGACTAACTCGAGGCCCGTAGGGGTGGTATCCTCGGCCTGTGTGTCCCCAATGTGAAGAGATGGGCGGGTGGGACACTGGCTGGCGAAATGGCCAAACCCATTGCAGCGATAACACTGCTACCGTGATCCACTAGGCTCCCCAATCATAGGTCCTTTACCTTTATCCTCCCGACGGATAGGAGGCGTAGGCAACAAAGGACGTGCAGGAGGTGCGGGTGCCGGTGGACGGACTGTGGGTGGGGCCGTAAGATGCTGGGGACGAGGAAGGTCCCTCGGGGGTGGAGGACGAGGCCTAGGAGCAAAGGGCTCGGGGCGAGCGGGCTCCTGAGGTCGAGTCATGGGGGCCCTCGGATACGTGCCAGGTGAGCCACGGGACTCGACACTACGAAGGGGAAAAGAGCCCAACCGATGGGGTGACTCAAACTCGGCCTCGAACTGCTCCAATTCGAGAGTAATCTGATATGCCTGCTCCAAAGTGGTGGCATTGCGGCGAAAGAGTTCATATTGATAATTGGGCCGCAAACCTCTCCGAAAGCGGGATATCGTCATGGTGCTCTCTTCCATGACCCCGCACCCCAAATAATACTTATCGAACTCGGCGGTGTACTCGGTCACGGATCGGTTCCCTTGGGAAATGCTTTGCCACTTGTCTATGAGACGTTGGCGATATGAGGCGGGAAGGTACTTCTCCCTCAACTTGGTCTTCATATCATCCCATGTACCGATCTGGGGTTGACGTCGCTGGTTGAGCAGGCTCTCCACATTGATCCAATAAGTTTGGGCCTGCCCTTGCAACTTCATCTTTGCGTATCGGACTCTTCGGTGGTCCGTCATCTCAAACCACTCGAAGTACCGGTCCATGCTGGCCTCCCAATCTAAATACACCCTAGGGTCCAAGGACCCGCTAAAAGTGGGAGGGTCCGCACGCACACCCCTAAGAATGCGGTCGTCATCCTCGTCATCACAATTCCGTCGTTGATGACGACGACCGTTACCCCCGTGATCATTGTCGGAGGCATACTCATCCACTATAGGCGCCTGTTGCCTCCCGACATCCTCCACCTGAGCCCTTGGCACAGCGGGTTGCTGCACCGGCTCTTGTTGGCCGTTCGTCGGCGCGGGTTGCGCTGCTACTGGGCCCCTCTCTAGGACGGCAATCCTCCCAACAAGGCCTTGAATGGACTGCTCTGAAACCCCGGCCCGATCCTCGAGGACCTTCATCCGCCCTTCTAGACGCGTCCCTATGCCATCCATACGCGTACTAAGACCATCCATACGCGTGTCTAAACGATCCATGATGGCTCGGAACATCTCGGCCGTGGAAGACTCATCAGAACTACGGGCTCGGGACTCCGCCATAGGTGGTGGTGGCGAATACTGGGTACCTCGACGGGTGGGCATGCAACTAACACACGACCTAGAGGACACCGACTAATACAAACACACACTAAATGATGCACTTAGACCTAAACCAATATCCGGTACGGGGCGGAGTTAATCGATCCGAAGATCACTCCCGCAAGTGTGCGACCTCCCGGTAGGCGTAGCCTAACGTTCGGACAACACCTTTTAAGATACCGAATAAAGGGTGCAAATGTAATTTAAAACACACCCTTTTTTTTTTGTTCTGAAAATAAGGATGATCCTAGACTCGACTTAGACCATGATGCATGACTTATGCAACGACTACCCTAGACTCGACTTGCTCTGATACCAAACTGATGCGGGACGGACACGGGAGACGACACTATTAGGTGCCACCCTCGGACTCTAGATGAAGACGCGACCAGCAGCACACACCAGGGAGACACTAAGCCCGCCACTACGAGCTCCTAGTGGCAAAACGTCGCTAACAGAAGTGGAAGCTCACTCCTCGTCCCAAGCGAGGGAAAGCGCGAACCGTGCACGGTTAAGGAACCGGCGGAGGTCAAGGGTAGTCCGACTCAACTTCCGGACTCGGATCGAGTCACGGGACGGGTCACTCTCACTCTCACAGTGGTGACATGGACACACGGGCTAGTACCTACACTCTCGGCAGCGGCAAAAGACCGTATACTAGCTAAGTAAATGAATGCCAAGAGGTTCGGACCATTACCTCCACGCACCCGGCGTGGCGAAGACAACCCCGGCCGAATCACGGACTCCCGGTTAAACAATATCACAGCAATACAAAGATTTGACCCACTCCACGCAGGGAGGTAAAAGGTCACATGTGGAGCCCGGGAATCACGCAACTCGGGTTGACGGGCAGCATCTTGATGTCGCCCGGCGGTGCCGAACTCCGCGTTTTCGTGCTTTCCGAACGGCGGGTTCTGTGGGCCCGCGGGGCCCACGGATGGCGCGGTCCTCCAGATCTGTGGGGTGGGACCCACTATGATGGGGGCCCCTGGTGGCGCGCCTCCACGGACGGCGGTCGGCCGGGAACACCGATCGGGGGTCGATCGGTCCCGATCTCCAAGCTTTGAACTAGCTGCCCACGGATTTTGATTTCTGTTTTCCGGCGCGCGCTCCGGCGAAAACGGCCGCTGTGATCAATCCCGACGTCAGATCAGGACGCATAAGCTATCGTTGGAAAGCTCTCTTCAAATGCTTCAATCTAGACCCAAATAGATCTGCTGGTTCTGGTCGGATCAGAACTTTAATGAATTTACAAGTCCCTGTTGTACAGTAACCGAAACCTCAGATTTATAGGGTACTTGTCTGAGAACCACCGTTGACCGCCTAGTAAACCTCCGGTTCAGCTCTTGATCTCTTCTTCAAAGTTGTAGGGAATCAAACCATGGAACTGGGACTATTTTTGGAATTTGATTTGGATATGGTGGTGATTTACTATGAGTTTTTGGGTGACTGTGGGTCGGATCTGGGAACAGGGGGAAAGAACTGTAGCTGGTACTGAGAATGATTTGTAGAAAATATGAAATGGACGAACCAAAAATTTATAAAAATTGTGGATGAAGGGGTGGATGCAAGGAACACCCAGTAAAATTGGGCGAACCAAAGAAAATTAAAAAGTGGACCTAAGACTTGAAACTCAGGGCGGATGGGAACCTGGACAGAACTTTGGCAGAACCGAAGTGGAAGAGTGGACGAAAATCTAGAATTATGAAACGGGATCGGAATGACAAACCAAAATTTTTGGATGGTTCTTGACACCTCTGGAATATCCATTAAAATTCCCAGGTCGATCTGAGCTCGTGGTTGATGGCTGAATTTCTTGGAAGCTGCTGTGGTACTGCACGGGCAGAACTCCGATGAAGACGATGGCGGTGCGGTGGCGGCTCGTGGCGGCGGCGGCGGCGACCGGAACTGATAGGGTGGAGTCTCACCACCAGAAGGAAGCCTTCACAGCTTCAAGGGGAGAGGGAGGGGCGGCCTAAGCCTTGCTCAAGGGATTTTCTTTCTAATTCAAATGCATTAATTCCACTAAAATGAGAAAATACAACTCTTTATAGGTTACATGCCAAACCCAATATCCACCCTTAGATCTAGGTATGGGGGAATGGATGGCTTGGATTGGATGTCACCAACCACAATAATAAAATATTTAAAGGAAGCCAATTCCTAATTTTAACACGTGGTCAAAGAAAGAGAGGAAAGAAAGAAAGGAAAAAAACTAATCTAGCCTAATAAGGCCAAAAGAGGGGGCGCCCCAAGCTTGGGCCCTTCTTGGGCCAAATTGCCTCAAGGCTCATAAGGCCTTCCACAAGTCCATATTACTCCAATCTAGGAGGCCCATGTGGAGTGGAGGCTTAATTGGGCCTTAAGTGGCTTAAGAACCCAATATGAAGCCTAATGAAGCCTTATTACCCAATATGGCAATCAACCCTTAATGGACCCTAAAGGACTTACCCATTTGGCTTATTAAGAGCCTTACATTGAACCCAATATGACAAACCCAAATAAAACACTCATCACAACCCAATTACAAGGCAAACAATTGCTAAAACAATACAAGGAAATGCTAAAAAATGACCAAGAATCAAGGTGGGGTTTCCAGGCTATCCCCGAGCCAAAGAGAAGCTGCTGTATCTCGAGTGGTGCTCCGTGTACGGTACTGATGGCTCGCCGGCTCGTGCCTCTCGCGTGCTCTGGTGTCCGCACCTGCAGCTACTGATAAGGCTTTACATTCCTGCTTTCATGATTGCAGCTCTGCTAAAGACATTCTAGATATGCTGAAGCGAGCTCAGAAGAGAAGTGAGGACAGCTGCATGATGGCTAACAGAAGCAATCAAAGTGGCAGCCAAAATGAAGAAGATGATGATGAAGAGGTAAACCCTTTCGAGAATTTCTCTTTGGATGATTGGGAAAATGCATATGCCGAATTGCTTGAATCTCATGAACATTTAAGAAAATAGTATAAAAAATTGAAAAAGGGTACTGGGTTAGATAGTTCAAGCTCTCCATGTGAAAATTGTTCTAATATCAAGCAATCCCATAATGCCTGCTTGTCTGATATCCATATGCATGAAAATCAGAATGGAAAATTGAAGAAGGAACTTGAATGTGCTTGCTCTGAACTAAGTAGGCTAGAATATGAAAATGACTCTCTGAAACAATCTGTTAAAGAAAATGAAGAAAAATTTGGGAAACTTGAGCAAGAGAAGAATTTGTTTGCTGAAAAATTTAATGCCATAAAATCTGTAAATATAGAATTATAGAAAGATTTTGAAAAATAACAAAAAGAATTGAAGGAGTTTGAAGCTGGGACAGAAAGCAAGGTTAACTCAGAAGGTCAAACTCTAATAAATGAGTTAATTCAAAAATGATAAGCTTAAGGAAGAAAATGAGAAGTTAAAACTGCTGAACTCCACTATGTCTGAGAGACTTCTAGCCTTAGAAAGAGGAAAAACTGTTTGCGTTGAAGATTCTGAAAAACTGAGCAATCTAGAACAAGAGATTGAAAAATACAAAATAGCTAACAAAGTTTTGAATGAAGCCATGAATTGCAGTGAGCAAGAGATTGCCAGTTATGAGTTACACATTTCCTCTCTAGAAAATGAAATCCAAGACTTAAAAGATTCTTTGTCTAAGTTTGTGAGTGGGCAAGAAAACCTAGACAAGCTACTAGGTGTAAAAGTCAATGTCAGGAAGGAAGGGTTGGGCTACAATAATCTAATTAAAAAGATTTTTCAGAACAAAGTAATGACATCATTTGTAAATGCTTCAAATGTAGCCTCTACATCAAAAGATAAACAGCCCATTGTTCAGAAAATGTTGGGAACAAAGGTTAATTGTAAGAAAGAGGGACTAGGTTACAATCCAGTCATGAGGAAGGTTGATGGATCCAACCTGAAAACTGTTTTTGTTAAATCTTCAGAACAAGAAAAGCCTTCTACCACATCTCCACCTCAGAACAAGGCTAAGAAAATAGAAAAACAAAATAAAAATCATAAAACATCAAAAATTCAAAGGAACAATCTGCATGCTAAGAACTCATCAGAAAAATGCCATGTTTTAAAGAAATCAAATGGCTCCTATCATTATTGTGGTAAGCATGGACACTTTATGAGTAACTGTTTTGTGATGAAACAAGATGACAAAAAGCATGCTAGAAAACATGTGTCCGGTCAGAAAAAGGATAATCTGAATGTTAAAGAATTTCATTCTAGAAATCATGTCTTTAAAAATAAGAAAATTCATTGCTCCAATTGTGGCAAGATGGGCCACATTGCAGCTCATTGCTGGCATGTTAAGGGGAAGAAATTTCATTCTGAGTTCGTTAATTTCCATGACAACAAAAATATTTTTGAAAGGAAAACTCTTGCATGTCTTGAGTGTGGTAAGTTAGGCCACAGAGCTAGAGATTGTTGGCATCCTCAGAAGAACTATGTTAACCCCTATGTTATCAAATTCTATGCCAGAAAATCTGTGAGTTTTTCATGCTATAACTGTGGAAAGCCAGGTCACAGGGCTGCAACCTGTTGGCTGACAGGATATCAAAACCAAACTGGTTTTGATAAACAGAATTTTTATTCTGTTAACAAAAAAGTTCATGCATATGCACATAGAATTCATGCTAATAAGAATGTGCATAAATCAAATCAGAAATCTGCTGCTTCTTGCCATCATTATGGCAAAACTGGACATTTGATGGATGGTTATCCTCTGATGAAATTTAATGATCATCAAGTTAAAAATATGCTGAGAAAACCTGCTAGAAGTGATACTGTCATGTCAAGACCCAAGACTTCTTGGGTGCCTATTTGTGCAAAATAGTTTGCTAACTTGCAGGTGTGCCTTGGAAGCTGATTAATAAAGAGGGGATTAATCCAAGGCACTCAAGAAAAAAAACCCCTTCCTGAACTTTTCAGGTAAATTTCTTGCATTTCCTGTTTTTAGTTTTACTGCATAGCACATTAAATCTGTTTTTACATATTCATTCATCATCTGCCATTTGCATTATTTTTTGATCATGCACTTGCTGAATGTTCTGTGCATATATGAGTTTAAAGGGTTGTCTGCATCTGATGCATACATATGCCAATTGCAGTTGTTTGTTAATTGTTGATATGCATAATCTCTGAAAACAAATTGCAACTTCTGAAAATCTGAACTGCATATGAATGTTGTTTGAAATCTGTCTGTTGCATAGCTCACTGAAAATATGGATTGCCTATAGGACTGCATGTTGAATTATCATGATTGACCTCTATGGTATATTAAATAGTAAGCCACTAAAAGGCAGAGAAATCTGCTTGGAGGCTTTTTACTATGTGTGAGATGGTCTTTTAGACTAGGTTCTCCGCCTAGTACCATGGGTCATAGTGCTTGATAGGGCAGTCTGAATGAGCATGAATCATAAATCCATATGTTTAGTTTTCATGGCAAACATTGCATGTTTTCAGGGGTAGTTAATTGCATGTCTTTGCATGGCAATCAATGTTGAGTCCTTGCATGTCTTTGCATACATATAGTTAATAGCATTACATTTCACTACATTGCAAAAGCCAAAAAGATTGACTGAATGCATATTGTGAGGGGGAGTCAATGCATTGCATGTAGGTTGTCAAATGCATACACTTGTCAGAATTCATTGCATATCCTTCCTTATTGATTTTGTTGACAAACCTTGATCATATTCTGAAAGCATTGAGCTTCAAAATCTCTTCTATCATTTGGTATCAGAATTCTGTCAGTCTCTCATGAAGATTTCAATGGGGCTATCTCGATTATAAATCTGAAAACACTTGAACTAGGAATCTTCTATTATACGATTTTATGAATGTCTGAAATAACTCATGTGGTTTAAGGTTAATGTATTCATTGAGTTTGACTTTAAAATCTCTTAAAAATATCTGAAACATGTTTAATAAACCTAAACCATCTGTTTCATGCTGTGTCTTGTAAAATCTTCTGAAATCTGCATTATTGAATACATGGCTTTATTTGGTTAGGTACATGAAATTATTATTGATTTGAAGCAAATGAGTTTTTCTGAAATGTCTAAAGGGTAAATTCTTTCAGAGCAATGACTTTGGTCACTGAGAAACACATGTCCAAAGGACTGTGTCATGAGGTGCCATAGTTAACTCTGCTTAAGAATGAGTGTTAATCAGGCAGAGTAATGGCATGCTACAACTCACTCATCAAGAAATAATTTGTAGTGTGTCATGATGTGTAAATGCTATCTCTGTTCATATAAGGCATGACTGTTAGTTACACTAAGTGCTTAGGGATATTGGCGTCTGATCAACGTATATCCTCTAGTTATAAGGTGTATACTGAACTAGAGTGCTCGTAAAATTTGTAGCATGAAAATTTATTGAACAAATTGTAATATTTGAATATTGATGCAAAAATCAAATTGCTACAACCCTAGACAAAATCATATGACTTCATTATTGCTTGATCTTAATACTAGTGCATGTAATTCCGAAAGAAGTCAATAAATTTGATTGTGTAAGAGAAAGGGAGATTAATCAAGATATGTGTATGTGGGCTTGGTTCATTTTTATTAAACCATGGTTTTAGATATCAATACAGAATTTTATTGATAAACTTTGCATACATCATGTTTAAACCATGCTGATCAATAAAATTCATTCATAAGCCCTTATAATGGAAGACTTTGAAAATTTATGTTTTGGATTTATGAGATTGATATCTCCTTGAAGATCTTGTTGAATTCCCTGTGTTTGGAGCTTAGTTGAAATTTTTTTCCTCACTGTCCTTGATTCATCATGACCTGAACTAACCTTTGCTTGCCCCTGTGGTCTCCTTCTCATTCATTTCATAAGGTTCCAGTTATTGAGGGGGAGCCTCCATGTCATATGAATCATACAGCATGGAAATTCATAAAGGGGGAGAATTGTCTTGCATTCATATATTTAGGGGGAGTTCTTGCATTTCTTGTTGCATCTGCATCTCTACATTCATACCTGCTTAATTGTTATGAGTCATATTGCTCTTTGGGGAAGAACGTGCTTTCATGTAGTTAAAGGGAGAAATGTCATATCAATTGGTATCACATCTGCTTACTTTTCCTCTCTCTAATTAATGTCTTTTTGCTGAAGTCAAAGGGGGAGAATATTTTTGACTTAAGTCTGTGTGACTCATAGTGTTGCCATCATCAAAAAGGGGGAGATTGTTGGGCCCCTGTGGTCTTGATGATTGGTTTTGATGATAGCAAACACTATAAGTCACCATATGCATGTGTGCATGAAAGACCTTGTTGATTCATTTAAGTGCATTCATATTTCATATGTGTTCATGTATTTGTGAATGTGTGCATGTGAATGGCATTCCGTTGTTCTGTCTGACATCTGGACAGAAGTGGGTCGACCCCCCCTTCCAGATGGGTCGACCCCCCAGATTAGCAAGTCTGCAAAGTCTATACATTGCATAGACTGCAGGCATTAGAAGTCCATACATTGCTTCTAGCATGCACACACACACCCAAGTATATATACTGCTGCATGCTCACTGCATTTGATGTCATGTCTGCACATTGCTTAAGTATGTACAGAGTTAACATTGTCTCGCACACAAATTCACTTCCAAGTCTATACATTCTTGCATATTGTGCTTCACACTTTGTTCAAGTATATACACCCTGTTGCATATTGAACGTGATGTCTATACATCGTCCAGAGCCTTGTTGCATTGTGTCACAAAGTCCATACATTCACATGTAGGCAAAGTCTGCACATTGGCAGCACTATCCAAGTCTACACATTGCCTTCGGGCATCCAAGTCTATACATTGGCAGTGTGTCTGTGTTTCAAGCCATTCGTCAAGTCTACACACTGTCATGTAGCTTGCATGAGTCATCGGTTTCCAAGTCTATACATTGCTGATCGAACGTAAGTCTATACATTCCAACCTTTTCATACGTTCGCTGCTTTAGCTATACATCAAGTCTACACACTGCATATAGGCAAAGTCTGCACATTGTGCCTTGAAGATGTTCAAGTCTATACATTGGTTTTCACTTCTAAGTCTGTACATTGGCATATGCATTCACTGTAAAGTCTATACATAGCTACGTCTTATTCAGCGTCTCATATGCATATTTGAGTCAAAGTCTGTACAGCCCAAGTCTGTACATCCACTGTCTCACTTGGACTTGAAGTCTATACAGCGGACCATCTCTGTCAGCGTCTCAAGCTGCAAGTCTGTACAGAGTCTGGCAGCCTACAGTGCATCGTCTCTTCAAGTATGTACAGCCTTGGCGTATGCATCATAAAGTCTAAACATCATGTACTTCGAAGCTTTCAAGTCTGTAGATGGTCTTGGCATTTACATTGAAGTCTATACATTGCTCTTCGTTTCAAGTCTATACATTGGCTTAGGGTTTCCAAGTCTGTACACTGGTCCTCAAGTGTTCCAAGTCTGTACATTGGTTCAGGCTTATCAAGTCTGTACATTGGCCTCAAGCTTCACAAGTCTACACATTGTCTTCATGGCATCGCAAGTCTATACAGCCTGCATGCCTTATAACGCCAAGTCTATACATCGTGGCCTTCAAGTCTTCAGAGCATGTACATTCTTCAAGGGCCAAGTGTATACAGTGTCTCGCTCACATCTTCAAGGGTGAAGTCTATACATTGGTTAGGCTTGTTCATGCTAGGCTTGTTCATGCGTCGATCTTCTCAAAGTCTGTACACTGGTGTCTCATGCATTCTAAAGTCCATACACTCCTCCATGCATAGTCAAGTCTATACAGACTTAGCGAAAACATTCAAGTCTGTACTCTGGTGTCGTCGTCTGCATGGTCAAGTCTATACAGACTTAGCGAAAGCTTAGCTAGTCTGTACATTGGTCTCTCAGGCATGTAAACACCAAGTCTATACACTCCTTGTTTCATGTCTAGACATTCGATTGTTCCATGCATTCTCATCAAGTCTATACAGAGCTTGCCTCAAAGTCTGGATAGCGTTCGCCTCAATGTCTGTACAGCCTGTGTGTTGAACGAACACAAGTCTGTACATCATCCAGCGCTTCATGTGAAGTCTGTACAATGCCTTAGTCTTCTACACATGAAGTCTATACATTGTTGTTGCATTCACGCCATGTCCATACACTGCATTTGTGCATTGTTCACAGCAAGTCTGTACATAGAGTTCTCATGCATGTAAACATCAAGTCTATACACTCCCTTGTTGCATGTCTATACATTCGATTGCTTCATGCATCACACAGAAGTCTGCACATCCCTTTCTGATAAGTTCATTATCATTTGGAAAGTGTGTACATTGAGGTCGCTTGAAGGGCTTCAAGTCTACACACTCTCACGTTGTACATACTTGCTTATTTGCTACTTCGAAAGTCTATACACTCACTTGTGTTATCAAGTATATACACTCGCCCTCCTTCACACTACTAACTCTATACATCCATTGTCCTGCTTGCTGAATAAAGTCTGTACACTATCTTCAGCTGATATTGTTCATCGACTGAACTTTTAATTAATCTTGCAGGTGTCTGGGCACATGATCCGAGGTTGGCACCTGGCACGTGATCCACGGAGCTGAGATGCTGACACGTGGCAGAGTCAATTGGGTGGGAGATGTGGAAGACACACGCCCTAGTTGCTGCTGCTATATATATGAAGTTTCTTCATCTGTAGAAAGTGATCAAGAAGGAAGAGGGCTGATCGAGACTGTGAGTGAAGAAAGAAGAGTGCAGCAGAAGAAAAAGAGAAAGAGAGAGAGCTCGTGAGGATTGAGAGAAGAAGAGAAGACAGTGAGAGAAAGAAGCAGAGAAGTAAAAGAAGAGTAAGAAGAAGGGAGATCGAGAGATAAGAAGCTTCATCAGTAGATCAGTTCATACTGGACCGTGGATCATATCCAGGCCAGTATATCCAGGCCAGTCAGCTCCTGCGAGAGCCAAATTGTGATTTCGCTTTACAGCTTTTTGTTTGCTGTGATTATTTTCATTTCTTGTTTTTCTTTCCTTTTGTTACTCTGATTATCTTTGTTCTTCTGATTCTATGGATAAAGGTCGGGTCCCTCCTGGTCTGGAGGAAGAGAGGTCTGTGACCTCTGGTTTGTTGGTGACGGGGAGTCACTGGTGGGTTCCCTCCTGGTGTGGAGGAAGAGAGACCTCGGTCTCTGGTTTGCTAGTGGCTGGAAGTCACTAGTGGTACCCTCCAGTTGGGAGGAAGAGGGGAGGTTGTTCCCCTGGTCAAGCTGTTTGGCAGCAAGTGTTCGCAGACTGAGTCTGCTGGTTCTAGCATTAGCTAGTGAAGCCTCACTCCGGTTTGGAGTGAGGGGTGGATGTAGGTCTTGGTGACCGAACCATCTAAAAAGCTTCTGTGCAGTGTGGTTGTGTTTTTGCCCCTTGTCTTCTACCTTCTTCATAGGTTGCCTTAGCATTCTCGTTTCTATTTGTGCTGCTTCTGCTAGCTGATAGTTTAGGCACGCCTTATATAGTTGCTCTATTGTCTAAGCCTTCTGTGTTTTAATTCTGCAATATTGTTTGAGCGAAAAGTTTTTTAAGGGTGGGATTCATTCACCCCCCCTCTGAATCCTTCGCATCGATCCTATCATTGTAATCAATTGGGGAGATGTTTGAGGAAACGACTAAGATTATATTTGACGTTTATGGTCCAATGATCCGGATTTCAAGCTTTGATCAGTTTGTGCTCCGTTGTTGGCATGTAAATATATCCAAGGTGATTTCGGCCATAGAAATAGCAATAAACATGTGTGTGTATAATATACATAGAAGAAATGCAGAAACACATCAACATTATTGTTCACACAATTTGATTTTTTTTTTGTTTTTCACACAACATAATGCACATGTATGACAAAGGAAAATTTAGTTATGCATTACACTAATGCAAATGCAAGTTATGTAGCGACGTATACACACATTAATGCATATGATCATGATGCATACTCATCTATCCTACAGACCCCTAGTTCTCTTCTAAATGTTGTGAATTTCTCTTCACTAAGAGGTTTGGTGAAAATGTCGATAATTTGACAATCCATTTCAATAAAGCTGATTTCTACATCACCCTTGCTTGCATGATCCCTAATGAAATGATGTCTAATTTCAATATGCTTGGTGCGAGAGTGATGAACAGGGTTCTTTGACAGGTTTATGGCTGATGTGTTATCACAAAGGATTGAGGTGTTTTTGAAGGAAATGCCATAGTCAATCATTTGTTGTTGGATCAATAGCACCTGGGCAACACAGCTACCGACAGCCACATACTCGGCTTCGACGGTTGATAGTGCCACTGAGTTTTGTTTCTTGGAGGCCCATGAGACCACGCATCCCCTAAGAAACTGGCAGTACCTGCTGGTGCTTTTCCGATCCACCTTACAACCGGCATAATCGGTGTCAGAATAAGCAATTAAATCAATGCTCGAATTACGCGGAAACCATAATCCCAAATTAACTGAACCAGCAATATATTTGAAAATACGTTTAACAGCCGACATGTGTGATTCCTTTGGATTTGATTGAAATCGAGCACACAAACACACAGCAAATTGGATGTCGAGTCTACTTGCAGTTAAATATAGCAATGAGCCTATCATGCTTCTAAAGAGTTTCTGGTCCATGGATTTACCTGATTCATCTTGATCAATTTTTATTGAGGTGGACACGGGAGTTGGTTGTGGTTTGGTAGAGGTCAGATTGAACTTTTTCAGCAGCTCCATTGCATACTTCTTCTGATGTATGAACATACCGTCAGCCGTCTGTGTGACCTGCAATCCCAAGAAGAATGTCAATTCTCCCATAAGACTCATTTCAAACTCACTTTGCATCAATTTGGCAAAGTCTTTGCTGAGAGCATCTTTGGTAGAGCCAAAAATAATATCATCTACATAAACTTGAACAATTAAGATTTCCTTACCATTCAACTTCGTGAAAAGGGTTTGATCAACATTACCTCGTTTGAATCCATTTTGAATGAGGAATTCACTTAACCGTTCATACCATGCCTGGGGTGCTTGTTTTAGACCGTAGAGTGCCTTGTCTAGCTTGTACACATGGTCTGGATGCTTCGTGTCCTCAAACCCCGGTGGTTGCTCCATGTACACGTCCTCCTGTATGTAGCCATTCAAAAATACACTTTTAACATCCATTTGAAATAATCTAATGTTGTTACAGCATGTAAATGCTAATAAAACTCTCACTGCCTCGAGTCTTGCTACTGGAGCAAAAGACTCATCGAAATCAATTCCAAGCTCTTGGCTATAGCCTTTAGCTACTAGCCTGGCCTTGTTCCTAGTTACCACTCCTTGATCGTTTGTTTTGTTTCGAAAAACCCACTTTGTTCCGATCACTGAGTGGTTTCTAGGACATGGCACGAGGAACCACACTTTGTTCCTTTGGAACTGGTGTAGTTCTTCTTGCATAGCCATGATCCAAGACTCATCCTTCAAGGCCTCTTCAATAGAGTGAGGTTCAAACTGGGAAAGTAAGGCAATATAGTCCTGATTTTCAACTTCCCTGAAGGAGGCTCGTGTTCTTGTTCCGTCTTCAACATTGCCGATCACATTCTCCGGTGGATGGTCCTTTTCGAAAGTCCATTGCCTTGGAAACTGCTGTTCCAACTGATCTTCCGGATTTGCATCATCTTCTTGTGGTTCTTTTACTTCTTATTTTTCAGTTTTTCCTTCCATCATCTCGATATTACCGTCATTCAATTCATCGTCCTGCAAAATAGATTTTTCATTAGTGCTTTTAGAAGATGATTCATCAATGATGACATGGGGGCTTTCCTCAACTACAAGAGTTCTCAAGTTATACACTCGATAAGCTCTTGAGCTAAGAGAGTATCCAAGAAATATACCTTTGTCACTTGTGGGGTCAAATTTAGCCAGGTCCACCTTACCATTGTTGTGAATGCAACAAACTGAGCCGAACGGTCTAAAATAGGAGATGTTTGGCTTCTTACCTCGGTACAGCTCATAAGGGATTTTCTTCAATAGTGGTCTTACCATGGCACAATTGACAATGTAGTAAGCAGTGTTCACTGCTTCAGCCCAAAAGTACCTCGGTAAGTTGTTATCATTTAGCATGGTTCTTACCATCTCAATTAGCGTTATATTCTTCCTTTCAACAACACCATTCTGTTCGGGGGTTCTTGGTGCGGAGAAGTCATGCGTATAGCCTTGAGCCCTGTAAAAGTTGCTGAACTCATGGTTATCAAATTCCTTACTGTGATCGCTTCGCACGGCTTTAATGTAACACCCCTTTTCATTTTGAACTGTCCTGTAAAATGCTTTAAACTCTGTCAGGGCATCATTTTTATTTGAAAGGAAGTAAACCCAACAAAATCTTGAGTAATCATCCACAATGACAAAGCCATACAATTTACCACCCAAGCTCTGTGTTCTCCTTGGTCTAAATAGGTCAATGTGGATTAACTCAAGGGGCCTTGATGTAGTTACATCATTCTTGCATTTGAATGATGTCCTTGTTTGCTTACCCATGCTGCATGTCCCACAGACTCTTTCATCAGTAACCTTCAACTTAGACAATCCAACTACCAAATCATTTCAAGACAGTTTTAGCAAAACATTCAAACTAGCATGCCCAAGTTGGCGATGCCAAAGCCAAACATCATCATTAGTCCTTACAACCAAACATATATTTTTATGAGAGGGTTCATCCAAATCAATCATATATACGTTGTTATGCCTAAAACCAATGAACTTTATCTCATGAGTATTTTTATTCACAACGGTGTAGTGGTTAGAATCAAAAGTCACATTGCATCCTTTATCACAAAGTTGACTTGTACTCAAAAGATTATGACACAAACCTTTCACAAGCAAGACATTCTCAATGGCATGATTTTGATTCTTACCTATCTTACCTTCTCCGATGATTTTGCCTTTGTCCTTACCACCAAATGCCACTATTCCACCATCCTTTTCATGCAGGTCCGCAAATAATTCTTTGTTTCCCGTCATGTGCCGAGAGCATCCACTGTCCAAATACCACATATTCCTTTGAGCTCTCAAGCAGACCTACAATCACAACAAACGTACTTATGCAGATTTTGGTACCCAAGCAAGCTTGGGTCCACGATGGTTAGAAACATGAGATGTGTATGATCTATTTCTCATTCTAGCAAAGCTTTCATCATCAAATTTCAGAATTCTACAATCATACATGTCATGGCCTAACCTTCCACAATAAAAGTATGTAATGGCTCTATCCCTCTTTCTTCTCCTTCCTTTATTCAAGAATGAATTATGCACATGTGTTTTTGACGTGGATGGAGATGAACTTCTGGGAGGCATATGAGTTGAATGTGTTTCAGATTGTAAAGTTTTTCCTTTTTCAAAAATGGCAATAGCATCCTTCAACTCATGGTTTTCATGCAATAGAGAATGGACTTGATTTTTGACCTTTTCTTTTGCTTGATTGCATGCCATGCTTTCAAGCTTTTCTTGTTCCAGATTATTTTCCAAATCATCATGTATTTTACTTAGTGTGAATTGCTCCTCTCTCATACATGAAATCTCTTCTTCAAACAATTCATTTTTGGACACAAGAATTTCTTTCTCATTTATCAACTTCTCAGTTTCAGATTTCAACACATGACAATTCTCACAAGACTTTGCAGCATGCACAAAATGATCAATTTTCTTTTTCAGATTTCTATTTTCAGATCTGAATTTTTTGCATTTTCCATACAAAGACTCATAAGCAATCTGCCATTGTTCACATGTAAGAGATTCAGTTTCAGAATTTACCTCATTGGGGTCGTCTTCATTTTCCATGAAACATAAATTCTGAACCAGCTCATCCAGTTCATCTTCATTAGCTGACTCTTCCTCATCTTCATCACTCCATGTGGCCACCATGGCCTTTGGCTTCTTGAACTTTCCTTTCTTGAACTTTTTCATCAGATCGGGGCACTCACCCCGCATATGACCGGGTTTCTTGCATTCGTAGCAAATAACTTCTTCCTTCTTGCTACTTTCACCTATGTTAGGACCTTGCTTCCTTGGTCCTTTTCTGAATTGGCCACCGAACTTTCTTGTTCCTTTGACGAATCTTCTTGCTCTTCTTGTGATTATGGCAACCAGCTTCTCATCTTCGGTGTTGCCGGTGGAATCATTGTCACTGCCCTCTGATTCTTGTGGGTTCACCTTTAGGGCCAATGGTGTGACTACCTTCTTCTTCTTGTGATCGTCCTCGCTCCTTTTGATGTTGATTTCGTAAGTCATCAAGGAGCCAATTAACTTGTCCAATTTCAAGGTGCTGAGATCCTTTGAGTCCTCAATTACAGTGGTCTTTGTGTGCCATTGTGATGACAGGGATCTCAAAACTTTTCTGACGAGTTCCTTATCTGAATATTCCTTACCTAGACCATTTAGTCCATTTGTTATTTTCGTCAATCTTGCAAACATATCAGAAATAGACTCCTCTGGTTTCATCATAAACAACTCATAATCCCGGACTAATAGATTCGCCTTGGTTTTCTTTATTTCCGATGTTCTTTCATGGATCAACCGCAGCTTGTTTCACATCTCCTGCACAGAAGAACACATGGAAATATGTGAGTATTCATTAGGATGAATGGCACACTGTATTATATTCATGGCTTGAAAGTTTGTTGAACACTTCTTTATATCCTCATCATCACACTCATCCTCATTTTGAGACAGAGTATACAGACCCTTGCTAATGACGCGCCACAAGTCATAGTCTTGGGCACGTAGAAAGACATACATTTGGTTTTTCCAATAAGGTTAATTTGATCCATCAAAGAATGGGGGTCTTTGGATCGAATGCCCTTCGGGCATCATCCCCTTCTTTGCCATATAAAGGGATCTACTCTACGACCGTGTGGTCGAGTAAAATAGAGACCAATGCTCTGATACCAATTGTTAAGACTCGAATGGTGGCAATCAAGAGGAGAGGGGTGAATTGATTGGCCAATTAAAAACTACTCCCAAGTGAAATTTAGTTAATTAAACATACAAGCACTAGTCCTCACTCGAACATGATCACACTTATGAATGGGTGTGGATAAGGGTAGGTGCTTGATGATTGAGGTGGTGTACGCTCAACTCACCGTAAAGCTCACTCGACAAAGAATGCAGAAAATCAAACCACAAGTGACATGCGAAGTTTTTAGGTGGTTTGGGTACACTGCTGTGTCCCATACGTCCACCCCTCACACGTGAGGATTAAGACTTCACTATGAAGTGAGCCACACACACATGCTTTGTAGAATAGCAAACACACACACACACGGCACCCGATCTGGGCTGCCAAACATACATACACACACATACGTTCGTGTTTCCGAACACGAACACCACACTCAAGAATCTGATTTAAGATTTACAACAGATGCACAAGCTCAAGGAAAAGGATTCAGAAAATGGAGAGTGAAGAAATGTTTATCGTGGTGGAAGCTCCCCCTTTCGCTTCTCTGGATGTAGCTCAACACTTCTGCAAGTGAAAGAACGATCTTGGAGGAAGTATGAAGTAGTGCTGCACGAACAAAGGTTGCAGCTTGATATCCGACGCAGCTTTTAATTTTAGATGGTCTTGAGGCTTGATTCAAGCTTCTTCCCTTCGATTTCAGGTTCAGAACAAGGTGGAAGTGGAGCTTGGAGCTGCTACTGCGACCCTGCACATATAAGGATTAGAGAGCAAGCCCAATTTCAGATCTCACAAAAACTCTCTTAGGGTTTCCACCCAAATGAAATGTATTTATTGGTATAGGATGGTCAGGGACGACCTGGAGACCAGATCCATAATTTCAGGAATGTTTTAGGGATGCTGGGATGACTTTTGGTGCGATGCCACGGAAGTCAAAAATCACTGCTCGGGTTCGAGATTGAAAGGGTCGACCCTTGGGGTCGACCCTCGTGAGGGTTTTAGGGTTTCTGGGCCAATGGGTCGACCCTTGGGGTCGACCCTCGGGGCTAATCCGTGCGGGTAAAAAATAAACCTACCAGGGGTCGACCCTTGCCGTTGAGAAAAAGGGATCCGACGGATTTTAATTCAAACTACCAGGGGTCGACCCTTGCGGCTGGGGGTCGAACCAAGGGGTCGACCCTTTCAGCTAGAGTTCAAAGACCCAATTTTTTAGCACCTGGGGACCTAGGGGTCGACCCAATGGGTCACCCTTGTTCCAGAACTACCAAATGGTAGATTAAAAGACCCACTAAGTCCATGAACAAGTCAGGGGATTTCAAGATAGTTTTTAAAACATGAGAGGGAATGAAACCCAAACTATTTAAGCTTAGATAAGTCCTAAACCAATTTAACCCTTGAGATCAAAATAAAGAACTTTAAACCACACAATCAAGGGCCAATAAGTTGAAGTTGATCTCACCAACCGTCCTTGAGTTCCTTAAGCACTTAGGCATGTTCCATGCCCTGTAAAGACATACATTTTGAATTAGATTTGGCATTGCAATTTAAGTTCAAACACCTTACCAGATAAAGTTACTCTTGTACCTCCAAAAGCACCAAGACTACATCAAGGATGTGCATTTCCAAAGCTTTTCATGTTAGAACAACTCAATTTCAATTCATATAAATATATAGTGTTTGGTCATCATCAAAATCCATTCAATATACCCACAAGGAGGGGGTTCAGCAAATAGTCCTCTCAGCTGATAGCTCGACACATCGGCTCCAGTGCCAAAGGTAACAGGGAACACCTGGCACACAGGACGCCAACGACAGCACCAGACCACAAGCACAATCAAGTTAGCCCTCTCTCAGATATTACATCTAATCGAGTCGCAAGCTAATTCTACCAAGAGAAGAGAGTACGACAAAGCTAACCGACAAGACCTGGTCCACACAGTGCCAAGACAAATACATAAAATCATAGAGAAACAGCGATAAAACGACAACAACGGCAGTACTTGCAGGATCCCGGCTCCGCACTGAACACAGAATCACGGAACACAACCGCAAGCTGGGTCACATCCAGGCACAACAACAGCTAGACACACAAGTACAAGGGACTAGTCGTGCATCGAGCAGCTCACCAAGAAAGACCCACGACAACAGGAAAACGACAACAATCTCGGGGAACGTATCTCAAGGACCACGATCACGCCCTGAGAACACAACACCCAAGAAAAGAAATGCAAAGCAGAGAGTACTCAATCAGCAGGAATGCCGACAGATTCCCCAACACTCACAAACGCCGATACCAACACCAGAATAACTCCAGCAACGATACAGCAGAAGACCACATCAAGGCACAGGAAGCCAAGACGAAGTCACATCGAGAAGGAACAATTCTCTCAACTGGCCAGAATCTCACAACAATGATCCACGGCCCGTGGGTAATCAGCCCACACGCTTCAGCTGTGCACTCAAAACAACGCACAAAGGCATCAGAAATACCTCGGTATCCCCATCTCAGCACACATTTGGCGCCACCGCAATTCATGAAAATCATAATGTATCACGCCATGAGTACTGATCCTGCTACAACCGATCACAAGGAGCCTAAGTGCAAATGAAGGAGAGTACCAACTTCAGCACAAAGCACAAAGAAAGGCTAATCTCAGCTTACCTATTATGTCATGAAACAATTAATGAGCCTTCACAACACATCGGCCGCTAGACACAGCACGACGAACAGGGTACATAACAGCTCTAAACACCATGACGGAGTCCAAAGCCAAGCAACCACAAGACAAGGAGCATATCAGGCTTAGATTAAACACTATCCACACTTAAGTAGACACATGGCAAAGGCATCACTAAGACAGCAATTCCAAGGCTTACCTCGAAAAGACTCCACCAAACGGGATGAGAAGCATCAAGCTCAACCAACAGAAGCTCACCAGGAAGGAAAATCCTAGGTTGCCTGAGCATCTTCTCAATCAAGGGAATCTAATCGAGCACTTCGACAGAAGCAAAATAAATCAGGAGCTGAACAGACTCAAGATGGAATGACCAAAACAACGTAAGAACGTGTACGGCCACCACACCAACTTCAAAAGTCACCAGCCACCTGAACAAACCACGGAAAAATCTAAAATAATGTACTGCAAATTCAAGCCTATTGGTGAACTCTGCCAAGTACAACATGATCGAGACGAACACCACGATGAAAAAGAGCATCCTATCGCATCCTGACGAGAGCAAAACCATCTCGTACAGTGCCAACATGGCACGCACAAGATAACACACGGAAAACAAAGCGACAAGGAATCGCGTAACCTAAGCCAGCGAAAGAATGTACTGGACTTTGAGGACTCTGCATACTGTATATCTCGGATTCCCATGTACTTCACATAACAATGCTCTGATACCACCTGTGACGACCCAGATCCCGGATATCGGATATACCCGATAGGACTACCGAGCAGACCCGATACCACTTGGAACTCGTGAAGCCTCCCAAGAGCTGTAAAGCTCCGAAGGGAAAAAGGATTATCTTGTAGTACATTGAAGCCATAGAGATATAACAGTAAGTAATTAAATTTCATTAGATCGGTTTGCTAAAGTAGCAGAAATAAAATTTCTTTTTAATTAAGAGTTTAAGTTTAACAATTATACCAGAGTCCAGTCCAAAGGAAAGACAAGCACAAGTACAGTCAACAGAAAAGAAGGACATACACTGAGGTCAGGGGAAGCCCAATGTAGGTACCGCTGGCAACTACGGACACGCCACACCAGGAACCATGAAAGTAGAACGACGCCACCCACCTGAAAAGCAGGGGTGAGCCCCGTGTCACTGGCTCAGTAGGGGTCACGCGGATCCCTATTGAAAAATAACGCAGTAACGCGCTAAAACAACAGATAAATAGCAGGAGTAGTAAAGCAGGAAAACTAAACTATAAAGCTGTAAAAGAAAATCAGAACGGAAGGAGTAGGAACATCTAAAAGAAAAGGGAAAATCCGTACCGAGTGAAACACGGTTGCCGAACTAACCTCGGCTCCCTAAGCTACTCCAACAGCAACAGAAGGGTGAACCCTTAACTCAAAAGGTCAGGTGTTACCGATCTGTCGACAAGCACGAGGCCCAAGACAAAGGCCTACGAGACCAGACACACAAGCCTCAGAAAAGACCTAGACTGATAAGACAGACTCTACAGCTCACACGACTGGATTGCCGTGCAAGCTCCCCCTAAACACAATTGCATACACGACTGGAGCGTCGTGCACGGCACAACAAGCTGGTCCTAGACAAATCAAACACAGACCAACTCAGCAGGGGAAGCTGATCTTGGATGGAACCAAGAATAGGCTAACTCAGGAGGGGAACACATACTCCAAGAAACATGAGAGTCACACGTCACGTGACGGAAGCGCCTCCTCACTAGAAGAATAGCCAGTTGCGTCCACTGACGTCTTATGCTACGCCTCAAGTGTCTCGCCTATGCTACCTAGCACACGGTAGAGACTAAGACACTATAGCCAGAAAATGAATCACAATAGCCAGTGACTAGACAGGGTAACGCCCGTCGGCGTCAGTCCAATGCCTCTGACCACGTGTGCACACACCGACTCTTGTTGTGTCCCTATGGTCATTTGAGTCATCCTGTGGTCACTTGGGTCATTCGACATCATCCTATGGTCATATGAGTTTTGTGGTATTCTTGGTTTTGATAATGGCTAAACACTATTAGTCATTGATATTTTCCACTCTCATGTGACTGACACACGTGATGTTTTGTTCATGGCAGATATGCCATTAAATGGACAAGGAATTCAGTGGAAATGGCAAAGGTGAAAGCTCAATGTTGCGCCCTCGCACGCGGATCGACCTGCGCAGTCAGGTCGCGGGGATCGACCTGCCCGGAACAAAATTCTGATTATAGGAGCGATATAATCAACAGAAATCTTCAAGACAGTCAAGGGTGATGCCACAGACATGAATGGGCTGCTAAAGAAGTCAAGCGACGGAGCTAAGAAGGTTAACGGACCGACCCGGGCAAGCCCGGGTTCTGCCCAGTTGGCGGTCGACCACCAGCACAGGGGCGGTCGACCGCCCCAGCCAGCATCCGCCAGTCTGCATGTCTTTCAGTAGCAGTTGACCGCCAGCCAGCAGCGATCGACTGAAAATCCCAGGGACCATCCGGTTGCAAGTTTCTCAGTAGCGGTCGACCGCCAGAAGCTGTAGGTCGACTGCCAGCCCCGATGCAGCCATGTTTGACTTCGATTTCCACCTCGTGGCCAGCCCCTTTCCATAGATTTGTTTAATCAAAACTCACCTAATCTCTCATGATTTGTGGATCTGGTCTGGGGGATGTCCAAGGACCATTCAAAGTCTATAAAACCAACACATGAGGGGTTTGAAACCCTAATGCTTCATTTGGATCAAAGGAGATCAAGGGAGGCTAGAGGAGGAGATTCGTAGGTACTGTAGCACCTCCGTGAATAGTACTTCGGGCTGGAGTTCTTCATCCATCCAAGGTGATTCAAACCAAGATCTGAAGCCATCAACCTCCAAGCAAGAGTAGAAGCAAGCAAGGCTATCAAGGTGATCCAAGGAAGCTGATTTCACAAGATTTTCAAGGAAGATCAAAGCGACATCCATAGTCTTCTTCATCAACTAAAGGAAGATCATCTCTCAAGGAAGAAGACACCATTGAAGCATCCAACTCAACCTCCAGCAATCTCAGAAAAGATTTTTCTTCTTAAGCATATTCTATATCTTGTTTAATGATTGAGTGTTTTCATATTTGTTCTTTTTCATTTCATACAAATGATTGAAACTGAAGATCGTCCCTACCGGTGGTTAGTAGGAAGGCAATCGGAAGTTGTCCGATCTGCGGTGTTGACGTCCCTATCTGTGGTTAGTAGGAAGGCAATCGACGGTCTTTCCGATTTACGGTTCAGTGCGTGGCACTAGTGGAGCCTCACCGGATTTGGTGAGGGGTGGACGTAGGACTGGGGATTCAGTCCGAACCACCTTAAAATATTATGTGTTGTGGTTTGTTTATGTGATTGCTCATTCTAGATGCTTGCTTCGGTTCGAATCGATATATTGGATTGCTCATCGTGCCAAGTGAATCATAGTGTTCTTCGATAAGCTAGTTATATTCCGCTGCAATTTATCTTATCTAGCTATATAGAGGGTTGCATTGCGAGAAGAGGGGTAGATCTATTCACCCCTCCCCTCTAGATCCGCTGTCCACTACACAACAAGTGGTATCAGAGCCTAATCTCTCATTATGGGGTCCAACGACCTTGAGGGAATTGATGGATCAACGTCCAAGGGTTTTCTACCTAAAGGACATTCTGTGAACATGCCTCCTTATTTTACTGGAACTAATTATCCCTATTGAAAACATCGTATGCAAGTGTTCATTCACGCCCAAGACTACGAACTTTGGCGAGTGATCAGCAAAGGTCCGTATGAGCTGCCGGATGATGTGGACTTGTGGACCAAAGAACAGATAAGGCAATCCACTATCAACTGGAGTGCTAAACATATCATGCAATGCTCACTCCATCCAGTTGAATTCTCAAGAGTGGCTACCTGCGCATCTGCAAAACTAATGTGAGACAAGCTAGAGGTAATCTACGAAGGAACCTCTCAGGTATGAGAAACAAACGCCAACATTTTTGTTTCTGAATATGAAATGTTCCGCATGAAGCCTGATGAGTCAAATCAAGATATGTATGCCCGATTAACTGTGCTTACTAATAGTTTAACTGATTTGGGAAAGAAATATTCAGAGTAAGAAATTGTAAGAAAAATTCTCAGATCGTTAACTTCAGCATGGCACACGAAGGCGACCGTTGTTGAAGAATCCAGAGATCTCGCAACGACTAAGGTAGATGAACTCATTGGGTCATTGATGACCTATGAGATCAACCTTAAGAACAAAGAGGCTGAGGCACCTAAGTAGAAGTCCCTAGCTCTTAAAGCAGGACCCATCGGTCATGGCACTTCTGATGAAGGTGAGGATTCCGCAAGTGAGCGAGATGAGGATGACGTAGCCATGCTCACACGTAAGTTCAAGAAATTCCTGAGAAAGGAAGGTAAGAGCTTCATGAGAGGAAGGTCAAAGGTAAGAAATAGTTTCAAATCTAATTCTGAAAATTCTAAGAAATCTGATAAAATCATTTACTATTCTTGCAATAAACCAGGACATTTCAAGAATGATTGTCCCGACAGATTCAGAAAATCTGACAAATGGAAGGGCAAGAAGAAGAACAAGGCCATGGTGTCCACATGGAGCGATGAAGAGGAAAGTGATGACAGAACTAGCTCCTCGGATAAAGAAAAAGAAGATATCTGCCTCATGGCCAAAGGTGACGAAGAAACTGAGGTAAGCTCTCCATTTGAAGATTATACAATTGATGATTGGGAGGAAGCATATATACAACTCATAGAAAAATATGAAATGTACAAAAAGGAGAATAAATCATTGAAAAAGAAAATTAACAGATTTGTGCATGATCATGAAATAAATGTCAAGAATGCTTCACTTGAAACTGAAATTGAGGATCTTAAGAAAATGATTGAGGATTTGGAAGAGGGAAGAAAATAAATGGCTGGCTTAGAAACTGAAAATGAAAATTTGAGAAATGAGATTGATAGCATCAAGCTAAAAATACAAAGCTATGAAAAGCACAGCAAATTGAGTAATGAGAAGTACGAAGCTGTCAAACATGTCAACACTCAACTCTTGCAAAACATTGAAAACCTACAAAAAGAGTTAAAGGATAAACAACAATCCTTAGAAAAATTTGTGGATGGAAGAGAAAACCTAGATGCACTGCTAGGTACCAGAATGAACTTCAACAAGGAAGGGTTAGGTTTTAAACCTACAAACAAAAGGCCAATTGGGTTAAAAACTATCACATTTGTTTCATCTTCCGAAGCCTCCACCTCAAACACAACTCCCACACAAAATCAACAAAAACAAAATAAGAAAGGAAAAGAAAAGGTTGAAGAAGAAGCCACTGAAATCCCCAAAAAGATTGTTCAAAAGCCTAAGAAAAGTCAACCTTCCCCACAACACAGGTCAACACCACATTGGCCATCAAACATTCATACCGCCAAACAATTTCACACAGGTCGACACTTCCATAGGTTAACACCACCATATTTTGGGGGTAATTGTGATTTTTCTATGCATCAATTTCCTAGGTGGCAAAATAATCATTTTCAATCAAAAACCAACCAATGGCCACAATGGGTTAAGAAGCAAACTTCATCAAACTTCCACAAACTCCAACCAAGAACCTCCAAACAGAAAATGAATGTCAAGATTGAAAAGAAAAATCAAATCCCTGCTCTAAGCAAACAAAACATGAATGTTAGGAAGGTTTGGATTCCACAAGAAATGGTTTCATGTTTTGAAAATCTGAAGAGTTTGATGGGACCCAAATTTGGTTGGGTTCCAAACACAATTACTTAATTGCTTGTGCAGGAGTGTCTTGCAGCCATGTATAACATGTGGTACCTTGATAGTGGCTGTTCTAGACATATGACTGGAGACAAATCAAAATTCTATCTCTTGGAGGAAAAGGAAGGAGGATACGTCACATTTGGAGGGAACAACAAGGGAAAAATCATTGGAACAGGTAATGTAGGTAAGAATCTCTCCAACTCCATTTGTAATGTGCTGCTAGTTGAAGGTTTGAAATACAACCTGTTTAGTATAAGTCAATTGTGTGATAAAGGTCACAAAGTGCTGTTTGACTCTCATGAATGTAGAATCCTTGAACCAAAATCAGACAAGGTAAAATTTTCTGGTAAAAGAGTCAACAATATTTACATGATTGACTTAGATGATCCTGCCCATTTAAATCTTTGTCTTGCTGCACCAAAATCTGAACTTGCATGGTTATGGCATCGTAGACTAGGACATGCTAGCTACAATGTCTTACATAAACTATTAAAGCATTCAATGGTGAATGGGTTGCCTGAACTCTCTTTTAAAGAAGAAAACAAGTTGTGTGATGCATGTGCCCTAGGTAAACAAACAAGAAAATCTTTCAAAGGAAGATCTGAAAATACATCATCCAAACCACTCGAGCTAATTCATATGGACCTGTTTGGCCCAACCAGAACTGCTAACTTAAGTGGTAGAAAATATGGATATGTCTTGGTGGATGACTTTTCTAGGTTCACATGGGTTTTCTTTCTCACACATAAAAATGATGCTTTTGATGAGTTTCAGGCACTCTACATGAAGATAAAGCAGGACGGTGAGTTTAAAATTTCCAAGATCCAATCTGATCATGGTGGTGAATTTGAAAATGCTAACTTCTATAATCTTTGCAGGGCTGAAGGTATTTCACATCGATTTTCTTCACCAAGAACGCCGGAGTAAAATGGTGTAGTTGAAAGGAGAAACCGAACACTTGTAGAGATGGCAAGAACCATGCTTGCTGAACGGCAACTTCCAAGGAGGTTTTGGGCTGAAACGGTAAACGCTGCATGTTATATTATCAACTGCTCTATGGTAAGGCCACACACCAAAAAGACACCTTATGAGTTACTGAAAGGTAAAAAACTTCTCTCACACACATGAAAGTATTTAGGTCAAAATGCTTCATCCACAATAATGACAAAAGAGACTTAGATAAATTCAAGCCCAAAAGCGATGAAGGTATATTCTTTGGATATTCTGATAGATCTAGGGCTTATAGAATTTATAATATTAAGAGTCAAACTGTGGAAGAATAACCCCATATTTCCTTTGATGAATATCATGATGATTCTAATAATGATAACTCTTGCAGGAAAAATGATGAAGATGGGGAATTCCTAAGCATGAAGGACAAGAGTGATCCTCCACAAGAAGAAATAAAAGAAGATGGTGACTGAGTTGAATCAAGCAACGCAAGGAATCAAGCTCCAAGAGAAGGTAATGATGCTACAAACATTAGAATTCTTAAGGATCATCCTTTAGAAAATGTCATTGGTAGCTTGAATGACCCACCCAGAACAAGGTCACATTTTAAGATTGTGAAAGAATTAGATCAACTTGCTCTTGTCTCTCAACATGAACCCAAAAACATTGATGAAGCATTAAAAGATGAAAACTGGATAAATTCAATACAAGATGAGTTAAACATATTTGAAAGAAACAAAGTTTGGCATCTTGTTCCTAGACCTTCATCACATTCTATCATAGGCACTAAATGGGTTTTTAGGAACAAACTCAATGAGGATGGCAAGATAATAAGAAACAAGGCTAGATTGGTGGCTCAAGGGTATAATCAAGAGTTTGGGGTAAACTTTGATGAATCTTATGCCCCAGTTGCTAGACTTGAAGCCATTAGAATTTTACTCGCCTTTGCATGCTCCCTTAGAATAAAGATGTACCAAATGGATGTGAAAAGTGCTTTCTTGAATGGCTTGATCAAAGAAGAAGTCTATGTTGAGCAGCCCCCTAGGTTTGAGAATTCTAACAATGCAGATTTTGTATACAAACTAGACAGGGCGCTTTATGGACTTAAGCAAGCACCAAGAGCTTGGTATGAGAGACTAAGCTCGTTCCTCATTGAAAAGGGGTACACAGTAGATCAAACACTATTCACCAAGAAGCAAGGTAAGAACATCTTGATTGTTCAAATTTATGTTGATGATATTGTGTTTGGTTCTACTAAATCTGAAATGTGTGAGGAATTTGCTAACCTCATGACTAGCGAATTTGAGATGAGCCTAATGGGAGAACTCCAATTCTTTCTCGGTTTATAGGTCAACCAAGGACAAGATGGTTGCTTCATAAGTCAAGCCAAATACATCAAGGAGCTGCTGAAAAGATTTGACATGGCAAATAGCAAAATCATTGCAACTCCTATGAGCGCCTCAACTTCACTAGATTCAGATGAAAATGGTAAATTGGTGGATGCAAAGGTCTATAGAGGTATGATTGGTTCTTTGCTTTATTTGACTACATCCTGACCAGATATCCAGTTTAGTGTATGCCTTTGTGCTAGATTTCAAGCTAGTCCTAGAGAATCCCATTTGAGAGCCATCAAACGTATCCTTAGATATCTTGCCGGCACTCAAGATTTGGGATTGTGGTATCCGTCATCATGTGATTTATCTCTTATATCTTATTCTGATGCAGACTATGCTGGATGCAAGCTGGATCGTAAGAGTACTAGTGGCTATTTCCAGTTTCTAGGTGGGTGTTTAGTTTCTTGGGCCTCCAAGAAATAACACTCGGTTTCCCTCTCAACCGTAGAGGCAGAATATATTACTGCGGGGAGCTGTGGCACTCAAGTGTTATGGATTAAACACCAACTCCAAGACTACTTAGTAGATCTTGGTTGTGTCCCGATTCTATGCGATAACACTAGTGCTATCAACCTTGTAAAAAATCCAGTCCAGCACTCTAGGACTAAGCATATTGAGATTAGGCATCACTTCATTAGAGATGAGGTCTTTAAGAAGAACTTTGAACTGTATTTTGTTGATACATTAAATCAGATTGCTAACATCTTCACCAAGCCCTTGTGTAATGACATGTTTTCAACACTCAGAAGGGAGCTTGGTCTCTGCAGACCTTAGGCCACTAAAAATTGAAATGACGATCATGTTCAATTTAGTTGTGTGTTTATGCAGATTAGTGTGTTCATTCATTGTTTATATGTCAAATATGTCATTTTGCATATGGTGTAGCATTGCATGTCATGATGCATAATAAATTTGAATTCATGTTCATGATGTATTGCATGATTTGTGTAGCATCATTCTTGTTTGTCCATGGTATATCAAATGTTGATGTATCGAAAGGTAGGTTATGCTTGCCTAGAAGCACTCAATATGCATGAGGTTTCACCTCCGCCAAGTACCATGTGTCAATGTCGCATATAGGCCATATAGTAAGGGGGAGTTGTCTCTTTGCAGCATTCATGCATATGTTTCATCTTCATTCCGTTGCATTTAATAAGTGTACGACCATGTGTTGGTTCATGCATCTCATGTCTACCAAATTCATGTCAACCCCTGCATGTTCAGGTCATTCTCCTCTTGACAGTTATCATTACACTTGCTTGCACACATAACTCTTTGAATGCATTCATTGCATATCCTTAGGGGGAGTCTTAATGCTTTTCTTAATTTCTTGTACTTCCATGGCTTACAGTCTGAATATGAGATCATGAGACTGACGGACATATGGTGTGAGAGCTTTCTATTATATGAACTGATGATTGTCTATTCAATGAAAATGGTTCAGATTTAATGATTTCCTTGTAATTCTGATATATTTTTGTTTGAAACCATCTATGTTCTGTGGTTTTAATAGACTTTAACTAGAGATTGCATGTTATGTCTTGAATGACTATCCTGAAATATAAAAATCTAAACCTCATGACAATCTTGGTGATACACTCAGGCTTAGTATTATTTTTAAACATCTTGATGAGCTAGAATTATTGAAAATCAATTTGACAGAGCAATGCTATTGTTGCACGGAGAAATATGTCACGTCATCAAATCATGTGACGAATGATATGTCATGATGTACCTCTGTTATCTCTGTCTTAATTCATTTGGACTCTAGGCAGAGCAATGACATAATTACTGAGAAATATATCTTCTCATCAAAGAAATGAGATTGAATATGTCATGACGTGACTTTGCTATCTCTGTTCATTCTGAAGCATAACCGTCAGTCTTACCAAATACCTAGGAATACTGGCGTCTAAATAACGTGTATTCTTACGGCTTGGAGGCATGTACTAGACTTGATTGCTCGTAAAAAGTAAGTCATGTATCTTCAAATACAAAAGCTCCTGAAACATCAAACATGCTGCAATCCTATAATTCCATGCTCTAGTCATGATTGTTTAGCCTCATTACTAGTTTCTGTGTTCTTCCCTTTGTAGTTATTGAATATGGTTATATCAGACAAGGGAAGGTTAAACACTGCCATGATATGCATTTTTGGTTCATTTTTATTAAATCTTGGATGTAGCTACCTTTCAAACTCTATTGATGATCTCGGGTTTCATTAGCTTTGAACCATATATATTGCTCACGGCATGTTTTAGTTTTGCATATAATGGCTTGCTCTTCACTCCTTTTAGCTCTGATCTCACAGGCATATGTCACCTTCTCGACTTTCTCCCTCCTTTTTGTTGCTGTCAAAGGGGGAGAATATTTTGTTTTGAGTCGGTTGTCCTTTGTGCGGCCTTTGTGAGTTGTCAAAGGGAGAGATGGGAGAGAGTCCATGGGGGAGAGAACTTTGTGAGAGCTTTGGTGCCTTCATATGTGATGGGGTTTGCATAATTGCATAGCATTCATATCCGCATTCATATGTGTATTCACATGCTTTATTGAGCTGCACATGTCGCATAACATAGCATTCATATCTGCATTCATATGTGTATTCACATGCTTTAATTCATGGATCTTGAGCTGCACATGTCGCATATGTCATAAACTTTTCCATCTTAGATCACACTGCCACACAATGACTCACAGTGTTGCCATCATCAAAAAGGGGGAGAATGTTGTGTCCCTATGGTCATTTGAGTCATCCTGTGGTCACTTGGGCCATTCGACATCATCCTATGGTCATATGAGTTATGTGGTATTCTTGGTTTTGATAATGGCTAAACACTATTAGTCATTGATATTTTCCACTCTCATGTGACTGACACACGTGATGTTTTGTTCATGACAGATACGCCATTAAATGGACAAGGAATTCAGTGAAAATGGCAAAGGTGAAAGCTCAATGTTGCGCCCTCGCACGCGGATCGACCTGTGCGGTCAGGTCGCGGGGATCGACCTGCCCGGAACAAAATTCTGATTATAGGAGCGATATAATCAACAGAAATCTTCAACACAGTCAAGGGTGATGCCACAGACATGAACGGGCTGCTAAAGAAGTCAAGTGACGGAGCTAAGAAGGTTAACGGACCGACCCGGGCAAGCCCGGGTTCTGCCCAGCTGGTGGTCGACAGCCAGCACAGGGGCGGTCGACCTCCCTAGCCAGCATCCGCCAGTCTGCATGTCTTTCAGTAGCGGTTGACCGCCAGCCAGCAGCGGTCGGCCGAAAATCCCAAGGACCATCCGGTTGCAAGTTTCTCAGTAGCGGTCGACCGCCAGAAGCTGTAGGTCGACCGCCAACCCTGATGCAGCCATGTTTGACATCGATTTCCACCACGTGGCCAACCCCTTTCTATAGATTTGTTTAATCAAAACTCACCTAATCTCCCATGATTTGTGGATCTGGTCTGGGGGATGTCCAAGGACCATTCAAAGTCTATAAAACCAATACATGAGGGGTTAGAAACCCTAATGCTTCATTTGGATCAAAGGAGATCAAGGGAGGCTAGAGGAGGAGATTCGCAGGTACTATAGCACCTCCGTGAACAGTACTTCGGGCTGGAGTTCTTCATCCATCCAAGGTGATTCAAGCCAAGATCTGAAGCCATCAACCTCCAAGCAAGAGTAGAAGCAAGCAAGGCTATCAAGGTGATCCAAGGAAGCTGATTTCACAAGATTTTTAAGGAAGATCAAAGCTACATCCATAGTCTTCTTCATCAACTAAAGGAAGATCATCTCTCAAGGAAGAAGACACCATTGAAGCATCCAACTCAAGCTCCAGCAATCTCAGACAAGATTTTTCTTCTTAAGCATATTCTATATCTTGTTTGATGATTGAGTGTTTTCATATTTGTTCTTTTTCATTTCATACAAACGATTGAAACTGAAGATCGTCCCTATCGGTGGTTAGTAGGAAGGCAATCGGAAGTTGTCTGATCTGCGGTGTTGACGTCCCTACCTGTGGTTAGTAGGAAGGTAATCAGAGGTCTTTTCGATTTGTGGTTCAGTGCGTGGCACTAGTGGAGCCTCACCGGATTTGGTGAGGGGTGGACGTAGGACTGGGGATTCAGTCCGAACCACCTTAAAATATTGTGTTGTGGTTTGTTTATGTAATTGCTCATTCTAGATGCTTGCTTAGGTTCGAATCGATATATTGGATTACTCATCGTGCCAAGTGAATCATAGTGTTCTTCGATAAGCTAGTTATATTCCGCTGCAATTTATCTTATCTAGCTATATAGAGGGTTGCATTGCGAGAAGAGGGGCAGATCTATTCACCCCTCCCCTCTAGATCCGCTGTCCACTACACAACAACTCTTGCCTAGAGCCAGGCCTCTAGCAAGTTTTCCACCCCAGTAGGACTCTAATATTAAGCAGGGGCCCACGGAAACTAGCTTAAAAAGTGTACCTTGGGAACTGCCCTTACCACCACTCCCAGGTGGACGACACTTTAGGTCATCGGGCTACGACTAGTGGAGGCTCACTAGACACAGAGACTCTGAAACATGAGTGTTAGAGTACAGACAGACTAAGCACGCACTGTCACCCGTATTATGAAGCACAAAGGCAGTACACCAACTGCCAACAGACTCAAGACATGGCAACTAGACCTATCAATGCAACGATCCTTGAGTCTCACGACTCGAAGTCAAGATCGTCGTGCAAAGCGAAAGAAGCCGCCAATCTGTCTAATCCTAAGTCAAAGAAACGACATATTCGTATAAAATGACACACGGAGACCTGAGGGATCACCAAGACCCTCAAAGCATCTGGACACACAAATCGAGATAGGACAGTACCTCAAGGTATCCAGCACCATGTCTCAAGCTGAACAGACAAGCCGAGACAGACACAAAGTTACTTGTCAACCACTGGGTCTCACCAGGTTGACCAGAACCTAAATAATGACTCTGAAACGATACAAAAACCTACCCAATAGTAGGGTATGCCTGGCTATCTGATAACATGGTTATAACCCTCATAGGACATCAAAAGACATCCATGGGATAATGGGCAAACCACGAGGTCAAGCCGAGGCAATCAGAAACCAAAACATCATGAAACAACACTCAGAAATTAAGCGAAGGAACATACGCTGGCGGTCATTGAATGGGCCGCTAGGTGACTGTAGCGGTCAAGGATTAGGCCGCTAGACCCAGTCAACCCTGAACCGACCTATTCAGTCAAACCACCCAAGTGGTCTAATATAGATCCGCCACACGGACTAGGCGGTCCAAGACACAACCGCCACACTCACCATCCTAAGATAATGACCTAAGGCAAGCGACATGTAGCGGCCTAAGATAGGCGCGCTACAGCGAAGAAACGCATGAAGGTTGGGCCGCCAAGGCCAACCGACTTAAAATCTTGACCCGATCAAACAACATGTAGCGGCCTAAGGAAGGCGCGCCACGACACTCTGGCGGTCAGAGGAAGGACCGCTAGTTTGAACCGACATACTCCGTTGACTATGGCCAACGACTCTTTGCGGTCTAAGGAAGAGCCGCTAGAGTGACGTAGCAGTCTATCATACGACCGCTAGACTCGAATCGACAGACGAGAACTTCGAGAAGCGACATGCGTTGGCACACCACTATAGGGCCGCCAGAGGCAAGTGGCGGTCAGAGGTTGGGCCCCCAACCTAAATTGACCGTGAATCTACCGACACACTGAAGGATGTGGCTGTCTATCGTGGGGCCGCCAGAGTCCTGTAGCGGTCACTAGAACGGCCGCCAAATCGTCACGACGGGAAAACCATAGGAAAAGACCGATCTCGGCCATTCCACGCCCCATTCGTGTTGAAACGCAGGGGAAACAAGCCTAGACGATGAAACTCACCTTCCACAAGCCGGAAGATGCACATGCAATGAACCGTTTGCGAGAAACGGGCGATTCTGACGAATCAACCCAAATTGGGTCACCGGGGTTCCCGGACTCCTACCGGCCCCGAATGACGACCAATCACGACGAAACTTGCGGGAACATGATCCAGACATCCCGAGGATTCGTTTGATACTAATTTTACAAAGAATGGTTGTCGTTTTCCAGCGAACCCTACGAACTCCTAAAATCATGGTTTTACCTAAAAGAGCCCAAACTCGCTCGTTCTAGCACCGAATAACATGAAACTGCAGGAAAACGCGCAAGAGAAGTAGGTGATCCGTCTCCCTACCTCCACCAAAGAAACCGTGCTCCGAAGCGACTAATCCGCGCCGAAAATGCCAAATCAACGAACCGCACCGTCTCAGAATCCATCGAGGGATCACGCCACGCCACGCTCAATCCGTCGCCCCATCACGCGTCCCGATCACTCCATTGCATCCTCGCCTCGGCCAGCTCCGCAATGGTGTGCACCCCGCGTCGAGAGACCTAGAGAGGAGAGAGAAATAGAGGTGAGAAATGAGGGAGGAGAGAGTGTGAAGTGGCATAAATAGAAAGGAAATTAGGAAATTTTTCTAATTTCTGGAAATTCAATTATTAGTCCCGAAAATGCAGTAATTCATAAAAATATGAAAAAATAGTCGAAACGATCCTCGGGAAGAGTACATCGCAACTGCGGCGTCCACGAGTCGATGAACTGAAGAATAAACTCACCGTAGGGTTCTGTAAAATACCCACACGGATCGTAAAACTCAACTCAGGACCTACAAAAGCGATCTGAAACTCTCCAATAAGGATCCGAAAGATCCAAGAAGAATCCAGGGTATTACAGCCTCCCCTGCTTCAAGAAATTTCATCCTCAAAATTTGAGGAACTAGCAAAGGAGAAGCAGGGAAGAACAACCCAGCACACTACCATGAAAATAGCATAAATTACGAGAAATGCATAATTCAGAGGAACACCGTCAGACTATAATCACAAGCACACGCTCTGGAGCGAGCACGACACAAGTGAACACAAGTCTGACACCTTCGAAACAGGGCAACGTCGCTTATGTCTCACGGGAAGGAGACATGACATATGCCACAACAACAGACACCGGAAAAACAAAACAACAGACACGGCGAGTATCAGCTTAAACAAGGAAACATAGTCCTCTCAGCTGATAGCTCGACACATCGGCTCCAGTGCCAAAGGCAACAGGGAACACCTGGCACATAGGACGCCAATGATAGCACCGGACCACAAGCACAATCAAGTCAGCACTCTCTCAAATATTACATCTGATCGAGTCGCAAGCTACTTCTACCAGGAGAAGAGAGTATAGCAAAGCTAACCGACAAGACCTGGTCCACACAGTGCCAAGACAAATACACAAAATCATAGAGAAACAGCGATAAAATGACAACAACGGCAGCACTTGCAGCATCCTGGCTCCACACTGAACACAGAATCACGGAACACAACCGCAAGCTGGGTCACATCCAGGCATAACAACAGCTAGACACACGACTACAAGGGACTAGTCGTGCATCGAGCAGCTCACCAAGAAAGACCTACGACAACAGGAAAATGACAACAAACTCGGGGAACGTATCTCAAGGACCACAATCACGCCCTGAGAACACAACACCCAAGAAAAGAAATACAGAGCAGAGGGTACTCAATCAGCAGGAATGCCGATAGATTCCCCAACACTCACAAACGCCGATACCAACACTAGAATAACTCCAGCAACGACACGGCAGAAGACCACATCAAGGCACAGGAAGCCAAGATGAAGTCACATCGAGAAGGAACAATTCTCTCAACTGGCCAGAATCTCACAACAACGATCCTTAGCCCGTAGGTAATCAGCCCACACGCTTCAGCTGTGCACTCAAAGCAACGCACATAGGCATCAGAAATACCTCAGTATCCGCATCTCAGCACACATTTGGCGCCATCGCAATTCATGAAAATCACAATGTATAATGCCATTAGTACTGATCCTGCTACAACCGATCACAAGGAGCCTAAGTGCAAATGAAGGAGAGTACCAGCTTCAGCACAAAGCACAAATAAAGGCTAATCTTAGCTTACCTATTACGTCCTGGAATAATTAATGAGCCTTCACAACACATCGACCGCTAGACACGGCACGACGAACACGGTACATAACAGCTCTCAACACCATGACGGAGTCCAAAGCCGAGCAACCGTAAGACAAGGAGCAGATCTGGCTCAGATTAAACACTGTCAACACTTAAGTAGACATAGGGCAAATGCATCACTAAGACAGCAATTCCAAGGCTTACCTCGATAACACTCCACCAAACGGGATGAGAAGCATCAAGCTCAACTAACAGAAACTCACCAGGAAGGAAAATCCTAGGTTGCCTGAGCATCTTCTCAATCAAGGAAATCTAATCGAGCACTTCGACAGAAGCGAAACACATCAGGAGCTGAACAGACTCAAGCTGGAACGACCAAAATAATGTAAGAATGTGTACGGCCATCACACCAACTTGAAAAGTCACCAGCCACCTGAACAAACCACGGAAAAATCTAGAACAATGTACTGTAGATTCAAGCCTATCGGTGAACTCTGCCGAGTATAAAAAGATCGAGACGAACACCACGACGAAAAAGAGCATCCCGTCACATCCTGACGAGAGTAAAACCATCTCGTATAGTGCCAACATGGCATGCACAAGACAACACACGGAAAACAAAGCGACAAGGAATCGTGAAACCTAAGCCAGCGAAAGACTGTACTGGACTTTGAGGACTCTGGATACTGTATATCTTGGATTCCCATGTACTTCACGCAACAATACTATGATACCACCTGTGACGACCCGGATCCCGGATACCGGATATACCCGATAGGACTACCGAGTAGACCAGATACCACTTGGAACCCGTGAAGCCTCCCAAGAGCTGTAAAGCTCCGAAGGGAAAAAGGATTGTCATGTAGTACATTGAAGCCACCGAGATATAACAATAAGCAATTAAATTTCATTAGATCGGTTTGCTAAAGTAGCAGAAATAAAATTACTTTTTAATTAATAGTTTAAGTTTAACAATTATACCAGAGTCCAGTCTAAAGGAAAGACAAGCACAAGTACAGTCAACAGAAAAGAAGGACATACACTAAGGTCAGGGGAAGCCCGACGTAGGTACCGCTGGCAGCTACGGACACGCCACACTAGGAACCGTGAAAGTAGAACGACGCCACCCACCTGAAAAGTAGGGGTGAGCCTCGTGTCACTGGCTCAGTAGGGGTCACGTGGATCCCTACTGAAAAATAACGCAGTAACACGCTAAAATAGCAAGTAAACAGCAGGAGTAGTAAAGCAGAAAAACTAAACTACAAAGTTGTAAAAGAAAATCAGAATGGAAGGAGTAGGAACAGCTAAAAGAAAAGGGGAAAGCCGTATCGAGCGAAACATGGTTGCCGAACTAACCTCGGCTCCCTAAGCTACTCTAACAGCAACAGAAGGGTGAACCCTGAACTCAAAAGGTCAGGAGTTACCGATCTGTCGACAAGCACGAGGCCCAAGATAAAGGCCTACGAGACCAGACACACAAGCCTAGGAAAAGACCTAGACTGACGAGACAGACTCTACAGCTCACACGACTGGATTGCCATGCAAGCTCCCCCTAAACACAATTGCATACACAACTGGAGCGTCGTGCACACCACAACAAGCTGGTCCTGGACTAGCCAAACACAGACCAACTCAGCAGGAGAAGCTGATCTTGGACGGAACCAAGAATAGGCTAACTCAGGAGGGGAACACAGACTCCGAGAAACACGAGAGTCACGTGTCACGTGACGGAAGCACCTCTTCACTAGAAGAATAGCCAGCTGCACCCACTAACGTCTTATGTAGCATCTCAAGTGTCTCGCCTACGCTGCCTAGCACATGGCAGAGACTAAGACACTGTAACCAGAATAGGAACCACAGTAGCGAGTGACTAGACAGGGTAAAGCCCATCGGCCTCAGTCCAACGCCCCTAACCACGTGTGCACACACCGACTCTTGCCTAGAGCCAGGCCTCTAGCTAGTTTTCCCCCCAGAAGGAAGCCACTATTAAGCCGGGGCCCACGGAAACTAGCTTAAAACTGTATCTCAGGAACTACCCTTACCACCACTCCCAGGTGGATGACACTCCAAGTCGTCGGGCTACGACTAGTGGAGGCTCACTAGACACAGAGACTCTGAAACACGAGTGCTGGAGTACAGACAGGCTAAGCACGCACTGTCACCCGTACTACGAAGCACAAAGGCAGTACACCAACTGCCAACAGACTCAGGACAGGGCAACTAGACCTATCAACGCAACGATCCTTGAGTCTCACGACTCGAAGTCAAGATGTTCGTGCAAAACCGAACAAGCCACCAATCGGTCTAATCCTAAGCCAAAGAAACAACATATCCGTATAAAATGACACACGGAGACCTGAGGGATCACCAAGATCCTCAAAGCACCTGGACACATAAATCGAGATAGTACAGTACCTCAAGGTATCCAGCACCATGTCTCAAGCTGAACAGACAAGCCGAGACACACATAAGGTTACTTGTCAACCACTGGGTCTCACTGGGTTGACCAGAACCTAAATAACGACTCTGAAATGATACAGAAACCTACCCAATAGCAGGGTATGTCTGGCTATCTGATAACATGGTTATAACCCTCATAGGACATCAAAAGACATCCATGGGATAATGGGCAAACCATGAGGTCAAGCCGAGGGAATCAGAAACCAAAATATCGTGAAACAACACTCAGAAATTAAGAGAAGGAACATACGCTGGAGGTCATAGAATGGGCCGCTAGGTGACTGTAGTGGTCAAGGATTAGGCCGCTAGACCCAGTCAACCCTGAACCAACCTATTCAGTCAAACCACCCAAGTGGTCTAATATAGATCCCCCACATGGACTTGGCGGTCCAAGACACAACCGCCACACTAACCATCCTAAGACAATGACCTAAGGCAAGCGACATGTAGCGGCCTAAGAAAGGCGCACTACAGCGAAGAAACGCATGAAGGTTGGGCTGCCAAGGCCAACCGACTTAAAATCTTGACTCGGTCAAACAACATGTAGTGGCCTAAGGAAGGCGCGCCACAACACTCTGGCGGTCAGAGGAAGGACTGCTAGTTCGAACCGACATACTCCGTTGACTATGGCCAACGACTCTTTACGGTCAAAGGAAGAGTTGCTAGAGTGACGTAGCGGTCTATCGTACGACCGCTAGACTCGAATCGACAGATGCGAACTTCGAGAAGCGACATGCCTTGGTGCACCACTATAGGGCCGCCAGAGGCAAGTGGCGGTCAGAGGTTGGGCTGGCAACCTAAACTGACCTCGAAACTACCAACACACTGAAGGATGTGGCGGTCTATCGAGGGGCTGCCAGAGACCTGTAGCGGTCACTGGAACGGCCGCCAAATCGTCACGGCGGGAAAACCATAGGAAAAGGCCGATCTCGGCCATTCCACGCCCCATTCGCATCGAAACGTAGGGGAAACAAGCCTAGATGATGAAACTCACCTTCCACAAGCTGGAAGGGGCACATGCAATGAACCGTTCGCGAGAAACGGGTGATTCTGACGAATCGACCCAAATTGGGTCACCGGGGTTCTCAGACTCCTACCGGCCCCGAATGACGACCAATCACGACTAAACTTGCGGGAATGGGATCCATACATCCCGAGGGTTCGTTTGATACTAATTTTACTAAGAATGGTCACCGTTTTCTAGCGCAGGAGAAGTCAAGATTTTACCTAAACGAGCCCAAACACCCTCGTTCTAGCACCGAACAATATGAAACTGCAGGAAAACGCGCAAGAGAAGTAGGTGATCCGTCTCCCTACCTCCACCGAAGAAATCGTTCACCGAAGCATCTAATCCGCACCGAAAATGACAAATCAATGAACCGCGCTGTCTCAGAATCCACTGAGGGATCGCGCCACGCCACGCTCAATCCGTCGCTCGATCACGCATCCCGATCACTCCGTCGCGTCCTCGCCTCGGCCAGCTCCGCAACGGTGTGCACCCCGCGCCGAGAGACCCAGAGAGGAGAGAGAACGAGAGAGAGAAAGAGAGGTGAGAAATGAGGGAGGAGAGAGGGTGAAGTGGAATAAATAGAAAGGAAATTAGGAAATTTTCCTAATTTCCAAAATTTCAATTATTAGTCCCGAAAATGTAATAATTCAGAAAAATATAGAAAAATAGTCGAAACGATCCTCGGGAAGAGTACATCGCAACTGCGGCGTCCACGAGTCCATGAACTGAAGAATAAACTCACCGCAGGGTTCCGTAACTTGTACGGGAAAAAAACCCACACGAATCGTAAAACTCAACTCAGGACCTACTAAAATGATCCGAAACTCTCCAATAAGGATCCGAAAGATCCAAGAAGAATCCAGGGTATTACAGAGGGAGAGGAGACCGAGAGAGAGAGAGAGGGAGAGGAGGTCGATAGAGACCAAGAGAGGGACTACGAGTGCGAGCATGTGTTAGAGAGAGAGGAAGGGGGAGAGGGAGGGAGGGAGACTGAGAGAGGGAGAGGGAGACCGAGAGAGGGAGAGGGAGAGAGACCATGTGTAGCAACTCATAATTTTATATATGCATTTATATTCAAAAAAATAATGAAAGATGAAAATAAAATAAATGATAAATATTTTTCTTTATGTCTTTAAAGTGTAGAATATATAAACACGAATCCTATCTCACATGTTAACACGAATGGTGAGATTCGCGCCATGATTCTAAGAAGGTGAAGACGTCGGTACTGTAGTAGTACTGTTGCATCCGATTTAAGAGAGAATTATTAGCTCTAATTAAATTTTAATTAGTGGATGATGTAATTTCTTAGCTAATTGAATAAATGAGGTCATGGATTATGTCATAAAGGAGGATTTATTTCAATATTTACATGTTAGAAATTAATGTCAACATAAGTTGGTATAATAGTAACATGAGTTAGTGAAATATGAAAATTGGGTGGAAAGTTGACTTAGAATTAAATTTGCAATAAACCATCATTGAATAAATGAGTAATTGATTTTGTCATGAAAGGAGATCTATTTCAACATCCACATGTTGGAAATTATTGCCAACATAAGTTGGTGTAATAGTGACATGGGTGGGTGACATAGGAAATTAGGTGGAAGATGGAATTAAATTAGTAATAAAATAATTGTGGGACATGGCCTATAAATAGGGCTAAGATCTTCCCTACTCAAAGCACAAATCCATCGGGAAAGTGCTGATTATAGAGAGGAGGAAATCTTGAAGTTTGGAGGAGTGTTCGAAGTATTCTTCGTTCTTTTTGTTCTTCCTCTTCGATCTTCCACTATATAGGTATTCTCTCATGCTAAACTCAAATTGATGCATGAATTAGATGTAGATGCATGTCTACTTTGATTCTACACCAGTTCCCCAATTTTTATTGAGTATTAAGAATGCTGTCGACATTAGATTCTAACCGAGATTTTGAACCGTCGGAAGATCTGTCTCGGATCACGGTGTCTTTCTAGGGCCGTGTTCCAGATGCACGATCTCCGCCCTAATCGTGATGTCTTTAGGTTCTAATTGAACCAATATATCATCTAGCATGTTAAATATGTCATGTTAAGTTTCATATCATTCAAATTCGCACACGATTAAGTTAAGGATATGGAAGATTATAATTCTATTTCATGAGCTTATATTTCCGTCCTAGTTCTTGTTACCTTCATGATATCTTTGATCTCCATGAGTATATTATCTATCTTGCATGTTAAATGGAGTAGATATTATATGTTAAAATTACATGGGCTTAGTTGCATGATCATGATCAATATGAGTTTTAACGATTTCCATGTTATCGCGTTACCGTGTTTTCGACAAGTTGTGTAGGTCGCTAGATTTCCAAAGAAGAATGGTGTCTAAGGAAAGAGGTCCACGGGTAAACACTTTAAGTGGATAAGTGGTTCCTTAATTAGGGCCTCGTCTATACGAGGAGAGGCTCCCACTGTCCCACCTCTTACCTGGCCGTGATTCTTCAGTTTTCTAGTTTAGCTCTGACTGCAAAAAATGGGATAAAAATTCCGCTAGAGTTGTTCCTTAATTATTCCCGACAAGTTGTATAATTTGTTGGATTTTCAAGGAAGAACAGTGTCTAAGGAAAGAGGTCCATGGGCAAACGTTTTAAGTGGATAAGTGGTTCCTTAATTAGGGCCTTGCGAATGCGAGGAGAGCCTCCCACTGTCCCACCTCTTACCTGACCGTGATTCCTCAGTTTTCTAGCTAAACATTCGATTGTGAAAAACTTGATCTAAGCCTGTTTAACAAGGTTTTCCGTGAGAATCGATCGTGTCATGTCCATCAATCTAATTCCTTCTTATCAACTTAATGTCGTTAAACATGATGCCTTCTCATCGGTTTAATGTCGTCGTACATTATGCCGTAAATCATCCTTGAACTTCTCTTATAACTACCTATAATCTTGTATTACTTGTTCCTCGAGTAATAATTTTTGCTATATCTATACTTTATTTCATGAGCTTTACCGTGAAATTCTTTGGCCATACATATTATGTAGATGTCTAAATATACTTGGGATTTATGATCCATAACCTCAATGCCTAGCGTTAATGGGGCCCGGTCTGGTCTTGGGGGGAGCGCCCGAAAGTACTTGCGCCCATGGGAGCTTTTATTTGGCTGGTGTGGCATTTCACCGAAGTACTTGACTTTATAAATTCATTTATGACATTCCACAATTCGTGAAATACTTGACTTGCTTGAATACTTGAAAGTATTTGAAATTACGTGAAATGCTTGACTTGTACATGCTTGCGTGAAATGGCCAATTCCATGATAATACTTACTACATAATCGTTCTTTACTAGAATTATACTCTTGATATCTCGTCTACTTGTGATTCCAATTACTTATTTTCCTTTACTCTCTCTCTTACTCATGTTCCATTTTTTGATTAGTTACATTTCTCGACATAACACAATAACTTTATCTAAAATGATAAATACTTAAAGTTGCCTGGTATAGAGATATAAATCCTACTGAGCGCTCGCTCACCCTACATTTTCGGCTAACATTATAGGAAGTTCTGACGATGAACCCCAAACACATGGGGATGGGCAATAGTGAAATGAGGGATCAAGTTCATCTTAATTACCTAGGTTTATGAGTGTTTCTCTTGCTAGAGTTATGTACTTGGAAGTTATATTATGTCTCTTAACGCTTAATGTTGTTCTAAAACCTTATTTCAATGAAATATTAGTATTCTCTTTTCATTATCTCTCTTTGTGGTTAGATCCTATTGTAAATGCTCTGATCGACATGAGTGTTACGACCCGTCACGCCTCGATATTCCGCATGGGGACGTGACAATCTTTGTGGTATCAGAGCCTTAGTTTTATAAACCCTAGGTTTCCCTTGATATAGGTTCTAGATGTTGATATAGAATTTCATATGGAGTCTTAAACCTTTCTAGTGAGATTGGGTAGAGCCATGGGCTAAATTTTAAGTAGGATAAATCAAGGAAATAGACACAACACTTAAGTTTAGTAGTCATGGTTGTAGGCTTAATTTTGCCAACGGCTGTCGAGAGAGCTCAATGGCGCGAGATGCAAAGGATGGTCCAAGGACTGACCCAAGCGCTACAATAAATAACTCAAGGAGGAGCTAACCGTGGAGCGGGAGATTTACATAGGAACTTCAAAAGTATAAACCCTCCCAAGTTCGCTGGGTCCACGGACCCGGATGAGGCAAAACACTGGGTGAAGGAAATCGAGAGGATTTTTTGAGTCATGCAATGTGCTGATGAGGAGAAGGTCCCACTCACTACCTTTCAGCTAGAAAGGGATGCCCGTACTTGGTGGGAGTCGATCGAAGCAACTCTACCACATGACCAGGTGTTGTCGGAAGAGTTTGTGGAACACTTCAACAAAAAGTACTTCTCCAATTGAATTCAAGAGAGGAAAGCCGCCGAATTTGCTTCCTTAAAGCAAAGGAGTTTGATGGTGGCAGAGTACGAAGCTCAATTCGTAAGATTGTCTTGGTATGCATCACACCTTGTGGGTACCGAAAAGATGAAGGTGAGGAGATTTTTAAATGGCTTAAAGCCCCAGTATATTACTCAACTCGCCCCGATGGATATCTAAGTATATGCCAATGCGATGAGAAGAGCCCAACTCCTGGAAAATGCAACGAAGATGTCTGATCACATCTGGGGAAGAGATGCCAAGAAGGAGCCAGTAACTAGCTTTGGTAACTTCATGCCTCCTTCGAGAAGAAGAGACCCCAATGATGGGCATAACTCCCTTAAAGATGGGCGTTACTTCCAAAAGGACAAGAAGCCAAAACGAAATGATAAACAAATTGTCCCTTTTGTTACCCCATCAAAGGAACTATGCAAGCATTTTGAAAAGCCCAGACATAAGGCAGAAGAGTGCTGGAGAAGACTTGGTGCATGTCTTCATTGTGGGGTCGAGATCATAGAATCTTGAATTGTCCTCTCCTCAACGAGCAAGCTCCGTTGGAAAAACCTCCAGTTGCTATCAAAAAGTAAGGTAGACTTCAAGCTCTTAGGGATGTGGAACTTACCGAAGAAGGAGGCATTGTGGAAGGTACTCTTTCTGTTTGCTCAAAGTCCGCCTCTGTTATATTTGACACTGGAGTCACACATTCATTTATATCTAAGAACTTTGCTGATACTTTGCCGATGAGGCCTGCCCCGTTAAAACCCAAACTTACTATTACTACTCCTATTGGAGCGGGATCGGGGATTAAATATTTCTACCCTACTAGTGAAGTTCAAGTCAACAGTTACAACCTACCGACTGACTTAGTATGCATGGAGATGGAAAGATATTATATTATTTTGGGAGCTGACTGGTTATCTACATATGGTGCTAGTGTGAACTGCAAATTGGGTACGGTGACCTTTAGTAGGTACCCCAACCTCTTATTTTCTGGTGTCAGGCATTTTAGACACTGTTGGCACCCAAAATATGATCGTCGGCGACCAAGCCACAAAGACAAAGGACCCGGCCCGCTGAAGCACGGAAGTCGATAAAGATCAACATATCAAAGATTTCTCAAGCTGCTAGAGCCTCGAGTCACTCCGTATGGACACGGGGACTTCACCTCAAGAGAGTCGAGACAAACTCACAACCAACCGGCAGTGCGACCAAGCCTGCCCAATGAACCGGCATCGACTCTGTCATGCCGCATACACTACACCCGTTGTCCGATCAAGGACAGCGGTCAACCCGGTGGCTACCGACCTCATGAAAGGCTCTCCTGAAGATAAAGGAGTCCCCCCTGGCTCTCCGAGACGGAGGACCGAAAGCTCTGTCGGCAGAAGACCCCGATCACCCGGCACGGGTGCGGCTTCCTACCAAGATGGGCCCGTCAGTGGCCGAATGATCGCCCAGCTCGGGCGAAACTATCCTTGGTGTTATCTCGCCTTCCAAGGAGCTTCGGGCACGGGCCAGGCCGAGCCAGCGGCATAAATTATAGAGCCGAAGGCAGTGTCAGCGGCAGGCCCGTATGATCAACCCAAAGCTATCTGGAACCTCGAGAATGGCCGTACGCCAACCCGGGAGCTTCGACAAGATATCTCATTGAGGTTTCAGTGAGCATCGGTGAGATAATGCTCACGGTGACTCCCGAAATCATCCCCGGACTCATCGACTGGCTTGAAGGTAGTAAAGAGCACTAACCCGGCACGCCCCCCTACCTTCCACCCTCATCCCGGCGCGCAAGCTACCCTATCTGATGGCGCCTTAAACCGACGCGACAAGTTGATGAAGCTTCCTCCCGGCCCGCCAAAGCCCATGCCGGATGAAGAGCCTCCAACCTGTTATATATATGGGTGAGGTTCGATTGAAGAAAAAGGGGGGAGAGACAGATCGAGACCGGAGAAAGAGAAGAGCGGAGGGATAGAAAGGCTTCTGGAGAGGTTTTTTTTCTACTGAAGCAGAGAGAGAGTAGGGTTCCTTCGGAGGAGCTTCCGCCGGTCGTCTTCTTCCTCTACGATACCCTGTTCCCGGAAGAGGTGGGCGCCGGTGCCAGTTCTTTTCCTGCTTTCCGTAGACTGCTCCTTCTGAAGTTCCCACCCATCGAATGTAAGCGAGGGGGGGAGGAGCGACAATGATATGAGTCGATTCTCCTCCCCCTCTGTGCAATTTTCTATTTTCTCTTCCTTCCTTTCTCTGTTTTCGTGGTGCTCTGTATGTCTTCTGCCTCCGTGATCGGCGAGCGGCGACTGAGCAATGGGGCTGGCGCCATGTCCTCACCATGTAAACACTAAATCATTCCCGTTTCTGGGACGTTAATACATATATGTTGAATGCTTGGGTTATCGAGTTGAATGAATGATCCTCAGCCTCCCCCCTTTCTATCTACGCCAACGCATGTGTCTGGGTTCTTCTCGGCATAGCTGTAATTCCGGTTTCCCCGAGGTCTGCATCGTGCCCCGAATCATCGTGGGCTATAGAAACACCCCTCCCCGGGGGCTTTTCTTTTGCTCATTTTTTTTTATGTTTGATTCAAGGGTTTTCGCATCTCCTTCTCTCCTCGGATGGAGCCGTGCTTCTGCGCGTGTGTCTCTCCGCCATGTACAGGGTCCATCCCTTGGACGTTGCTTTCCAACTATTCGAGCATATGCCCCTATAGCGGGCCCGCCTCACTTATGTATTTACCACCCCTACTCATCGTGATCATCTGCACTGTTCCGAGGGTTTCTCACCGTTTCGATCACCCGGGGAGGGGGACATTCCCCTGCTGCTTCCTGAAGTTGCTGGGCGACCGGGGGGGCTCTACCTCTCGATGGTAGGCGCTTCCTTGAAGCCATTGCAGACAATGATAGGGGTCCTGGTTCAACGAACTCAGCCCCAACAAATTAAGACCCGATCGAGACCGGGGGGATGTGTGCTCCTTGTAGGCTAGCCCTCAGAGTCCCATTCTCCCAATGGTCAGTTCCTCCATGGGATGAATCACAGACTATGGGTCCTCCACCCCCCGCAGGCTAGCCCTCGGGGTATGGCTGCCATCATCAATGACCTCGTCCCTCTGTCTCTTCCCCTATGGAATCTTGCTGCCCCTAGCAGGCTAGTCCTCGGGTTATCCTATCCAATGGGGTTTGCTGGCTCCCTCTGTGCATACCGGTGGTTTTGGGGCGTGCTCCATGAGTGCGCACGACCCCGTTTCTCCCCTGCAACTCTTCGTGTTCAGGGGAGATGCTGCCAAATTTTTTGGATAAACTTATAATGAATGAATAATGATGATTTGCCCATTTTGAACTTAATCAACCCGGTGCTCTAGTATGAACCTCGCACTGACTTGTCACACCATCCCTCACGGTTCTGGACTTCAATTTAACAAATAATTGGCCTCAAATGGCTTCAAAACCCTCAACATAAACTTAATGAACTCAAATGATTCGAAATTCATCAAAAAATAAGCTAAAACGGCGCGGCCTTAACCCGGCGCGCCCTAATACGGCGTGGTACCCCCCCGCGCCGGATTAACCCTACATTCAAAAAAACAAAAAACTTCCTTGCGCCTTTCTGACGCGCCCATGAACCGGCGCGCCCCAATCCTTTACGCGCCGTCTTAACCAGCTATATGGCCACGCCGTATTAACCGTTTATACCTGCGCTTTATCACGCCGTATAAGCTATCCCTCACGTGTCCGCGCCGGTTTTGAACCCCTCTTGTTGTTTTAATCATTCACTCGCCCCCGGAGCGATTCTCGTCTCTCACGGTCAGTGTTAATAAACCACAATTGGTAATAAATTGAATAAAGGAAGGGCCGAGCGAGTCCAAGCTATACTTTTATCATATCTTCATCACCATGTCCATTAGCATTGTGCTTTCGCTATCACACTTGTGTTGCCTTCCCTCTTCTCGATGGGGAGTAATAAACGTGGTTGATCATCATTTGCTTCCATGATTCTATTATCATGCTTAATATAGTCATGAACGTCATGTGTGCATGCATGCATAGATCCTTGGGTACATTAAATGGCGTCGACGAAAAGCCAGATTACGTCTGGTCGGAAGTCTTCGCTCTGCGCGACGGTGGTCTTCGGACCTATGTCCTCCGCCACGTACCGAGGATCCATAATCCCATGAATTATGCATCTTCTGCATGATAAATGTATGCATCCTGCATGTCTTTGTCACGATCATCATATAACTTTTTTAATTCGGCTTCGACAGCCCGCTATCTCGACAATTAATCAAAGGTGTTCCCTCCTCGTGGGGGATGTAATTAACGCCATAGCCTTTATGGTATGGCGGACTGCTGGTCCCGACCGAACCTCACATTCGCCCGACATGGGTCAGAATGAGCGCATCATAAATTCGTCACTCATGTGACTGGCACGCCTGCGTCGTCAATCGATCATTTGACTACCAGTCAGTCAGTTGGTCGATCGACCCGCGAAAGAAAGAAAAAGGTCTCAAACAAGTCTGGCACGCCCGGTGGGACCAGTGTCACCTTTCATCTCTTTGCCGGGATATTCGGGCTTCGAAGCCCTCTCAAGAGCTACTGATTGTTGCCTTGTTTGTCTGTGCATGCGGATCAATGACGATCAATGGGATAACTGGCGTTGACTTCGATCTGTCGATAGTCATTGGACACGCGCAAGAGCACCTGGCAGTACCCATGGAATTCGACAGCTTCCCTGTCGCTATGGGCTTCCCCAACTTTTTGGGGTTAGCCTTTGTTGATATGCTGGAGGTCGAAGCCCCAGAACCTGTCAAGGAAGCTGTAGAAAAAATGGAGCCTCTGAAGGTTCCCTACTGCAAAGACTTGTCCGAAAGTCCGGCCCCGGCCGCTAACTGTCTGGTGCACCACGTCATACGTGGGACCCACCCCAATGTCATCAACAAACACCCTGGAGGACGCCAGCGTCGCCAGGCCCGCAAGAATGCTGCTGTAATCACCGGAACTCTGTCTCAGTCTGGGAAATCTAAGCTAGTTGGAGGTATGCGCGTCTTCCTCAACGGACGCACTGCACGGGTGACCCCAGACCGAGTCATCCCCAACATTCCTGTCCACAATGCCTATCAGGCCCTCGCCGGAAGGAGGGCAGAAATAGAAGAAGCCGGCCACTATGGCCAGGAAAGCCCGGCACCCAGGCCGAGGAAGTTTAAACAGGTGTGCGTTCCCAAGCGGACCCGACCTGCCCACCAGCTAACTCCCATCCGCCGTCGTCTTGTGAACGACGAGGCGGAAGTGAGAAGAGAAAGGGGCCTGCCCTTGAAGGAGGAAGAAGAGGTGGTCGCGGATCCTCCGCGCCACAAAAGTTTCCGGGCCGCTGCCCATCAAGCCAACGTCCCTACTGCGGGATGAAGATTCCAACAGCCTGCTGACAGAGCTCGGCTGGCCTATATCCCTCCCACTGGAGGTCAACAATCACCCCCCGTCCTACATTAAGAACGTGGTCGAGAAGAGATGACCTGCTTGGTCAGAAATTATTTCCGAGGCTTAGGCAACCCCTCACTCGGACAGCAGCGACTGATGCAGACAGTCGCCACTGAGGAAGACTACTGCCCATCAATGGCAGATGAAGGAAATATGGGAGATAGAATGATGGTGTCGTCAGTCGACGACAATGGATATAATGACGGCTTCGAGGTCGAAGCCGATGAAGCCTTCCCCGAGCGGGAAGAAAGAAGAAGAGTTTCTGTGTTCGAAAGGCTGACCTTTCCGCAGCAAGCCAGAAGGAGGGTCTATCAACAAAAGGGAAGGATGCAGGTTTTCACCTGCAACATGGCTAGTATATCTAACCGATATGGGGAGCTTCCTGAAGACCCCCAAGAATTGGCTCAATTGGCCGCACGGCCGGGGCCAACTACCCGCAGAACAGAAGCAGCAAGAGAGCTTCTGATGATGGTTAAAGGGAAACAGCCCCAGGTCTATCCCCACTGGGATGACAAGGCCCCCGTCTTGACCGCTAATGTGGTGACGGCGGAAGAAGAAGATGACGTCCTCCTCGACATCCTGCCTGAGGGTACGTCCGGGGAGACAATAGAGGGTATCCCCACCACTATAGACCCATCAGTTCTGATGCTACTACAAAAATATCAACGGGAGATAGACTCTCTGAAGAAGTAGCTGATGGAAAAGACTGAACATTCATCGGCTTCTAAACCACCCGAAGTCCAGGGTGAGTCATCTAGGGGAGCGGCTCGTCGTGACAACCCTCCACTGCTCTATACACTGTCCCAGCCATCAGAGCCAAGCATGGCGACGGCACAATAGCGGCCACCACAGCCTCAGCCGCTGCTACCTCCGGTGCTCCCTCAGGTGCACCCGATACCCCCGCTGTTGCGTCCTCCACAGGCGACCACCCTGGTCACCCCATACTTGCAGCCGGCGCACTTCTATCCATAACCGGTTGACCCCACGGTCGTGAACCGGATGATGGTGGAGAGGATGATTGAGCTGAAGCTCGCAGAGAAAAGTGAAGGCGACTACGTCGCATTTGATGCCTATCGGGTGCCATACCCGCAACACCATGTGGCTAAACGACTTCCCCCGGGGGTCAACAAGCCGCCTAAGTTTTACAAATTCAACGGGAAAGCGTCCCCTAAAGAGCGTATTGCATATTATATGACCGTTATGGGTGATCTGGCCACCGATGAGTCATATTTGCTGAAGTTCTTCGGGTCCTCGCTGACAGGGCTCGCATTTGAATGGTACTCTAGCCTCTCAGTCGGGTCAATCAGTGATTGGTCGGATATGCAGAGAAAGTTCAGAGAAAGATTCCATGTCACAGAGAGGGAGGTCACAGTGGCCGAACTCTACTCAACAAAACAAAGGGCAGACGAGACAGCCCTTGATTACATCAAGAGGTGGAGGAACCTCGGAATGAGATGCAAGCGGCCCCCGCATCAGGAGGACGCGGTACAAATATGCAAACAAAACCTCAGGAGGGAGGTCCTGGAGAAGATGATTGGAATGGAAATACGGTCGTTCGACCGGCTGAATAACGTGGTGACCGAAGTGGAGGCTTTCCTAGCCAAGCATGTCCCTGCGTCAGCTGCCAGCACAGCCCAGAAAGGCAAGGCTGCGGAATGGCGCCCCACACCTAAAGAAGCGAATGCGCTTGATATCAAGGCGTTTGAACAGCAGAAGGAGAAAGGCAAGAAGGCGGCTCCCCCGCAACCTGCGAAAGCTCTAGATGATAAAGAAGGTCCTTCGCTCAGGGACAAAATGAAGAAAGCCTATTCCTTTCCAAAAGATAAGACCCGAGTCCTGTTCGACTGGGTAATAGAATACAGCATGGTCACTCTGCCTGAGCCGAGGAGGCCGGAGGACCTGAAAAGAAAGGATAGTCCAAGATTCTGCCCCTACCACCAGATGTTGGGACATCCAATCGAAGACTGTTATGTTTTCAAAGACATCATCGAAGGAATGGTAAAGAAGAATGAAATAGAGCTGGGAGAGTACAAAGTAGACCCTCCTCAGCCACATGAAGCCCCTCTCAGGAGAGCAGCAGTCAACATGATCTCCCTCTACCAGGCCTTACCTGAGGAGATCTCTGAAGCAAGCACACGGAGCACCTACGAAATCCATTTCCTGGAGCCCGTGAAAGAACAGCAGGGGTGGCAGCAGATCCCTGTAAAGCACAAGAAGAAGAGGGCACCCCGCCCAAAAGAGGGGGCACATATCCGTGGCGTTACACCCCGGCCTACTCCGCTAGTGGTAGCACCTGTATGGGTCACTCCACCTACAGCCATCAGAATACATACACCTAACAGGAGGAGACAGACTCCGCTGCCAGTAATCAATGAAACCAATCCTGGAGTCCTTCGACTACAGCACCTGATTGATGGGCTGGATGAATATGTGCAGCCCGAATTGAAACCTCTGTTGGTACGGGACCACGTCCCATGGCAAGAACTGGAACAACTCTCACTCAAATAGGTGGAGGAAGCTGAAGCAGCACCCCCTGAAGAGCGCAGCATGTTCTGGGGGCAGGCACCTGCAGAGACCAAAAAGAAGAGAAAGCAGAAGAAGAAGAAAAGAAAGGCCGCTGGGGCCAATAAAGCACAGGTTGTCTCCTGCAATACCCTGTCAGCACTCTTCAACATACCGGGAGAAGAGGAAGAAGAAGAAATTTGCTTCACACCGCATGCTGGGGGAGGCAAGGCCGAGGCCACACATGCCACTCGGTCGGGCCGAAAATGGGGGCGCCAGCCACCACCCAACCACAACATCATGTTAAGAGGGGAGCAACCCTACAAGACACCTCCGCCGGAAGTCAAGGGAGTCCAAATCCCTCCTCCGTCAGGCCTATACAACAAGAGTGGGGGCAAGGTAGTCCCTTCATTCCTTGAATTTATGAAGATGTCAAAGGGGAAACAGCCCTGTCAAGAGGCTAACCCTACACCCGGGGCCATTCACCCGCAGCCAGCGCAATCTACTGAGGATGCAAATGCAGATGGAGCTTGCCCTACAGCAACTAATAAAGAAGACCCGACAGTCGGTGCCAGCCAAGAGGATGCCGAGTCTGAGGAAGATGAAGCAGGTCCGTCTGGACCCACAAATGAAAACCTCCCCAAGCCCAGATGGGCTGAAGAGATAAAGCTCTCCAATGTCCGGGCTGGGAGCCGAATAATGAAGTTGCTCAAGAAGCTCCCCGCTCGATTTACGATCTGGGAAATTCTCTCTTTGAGTGAAGAAACTCGACATGCGATCATCACTGCTCTGCAGACGCCTGCTCATTTTGAAGCCTGCATAGCTGAGGCTATACCAGAAGCCAGTATGACCTTCTCTCCAGAAGACATGCTACTACCTACTGCTAGCCACAACATGCCGCTATACATGAAAGGGCACCTGAATGGGAGAGAACTGAACCGGATCCTGGTCGATCCTGGCGCGGCAGTTAATATTCTGCCTTACAGAATATACGAGAGGCGCCACTTTAATGGGCATCTCGAGAAAGTCGGGGATATGCGTATCGCTGGCTTCAACCAAAAATGTGAAGTATCTATGGGAGTGGCAGAATTCACGCTGACCCTGGCAGATTTCATTACAACGGTGTAGTTCCACGTCATTGACTCCCGCACCTCTTACAAGGCACTGTTGGGTCGCCCATGGCTGCATGAAAATATGGTGGTGCCCTCCACACTCCACCAATGCATCAAATACAGCCTCCAGGGGAAGGAGGAGAGGATATTTGCTGATCTCCACCCATTCGAGGTATTTGAATGTCAATTGGCGGACGCCAACCTATATACGGGGCCTCCCCGGAAGGTTTCTAAAGCTAAAGCCCCCATAGGGGCATCAAAGAATAGATCGGGTGACGGTTGGTACCCACCACCGCCACATGGATATGTCAAGCCGAAGGTGGTCTCCCACATCACAGCTTCTGGAGACGTTGGCAGGGTGACACCCCCAGCATTATACCCTAAAGCTAAGAAAGTGCAGGTCAATCGATAGCACGACCGCATCGGAGTCCCGACCGGCCTCACCAAGCCAGTCCTCGGCCTCAACAACCCCACTGTCGAACCTTTCAAAGCTTGGGAGAAGACACAGACTGTAGCCTCCCCGAAGATCTAAGCAACCCGCGAGTTCCTGTCCAAGGCCTGGCATTTACAACTGATCGGATGGCCAAGATGTTTCAGAAGCAACACATTCCTCCCGACCAGTCTCAAAAGCGCAAAGAAGCTTTCTAGAAGATGTGGTATCCTGTAAATCTGGATAAGGAAATGAGACGTGTCTCTCAACATCCAGGGTTGGGCTTCACCCTGGACCAATATTATTACAGTGGGTGGTACGAGGTGGATACTATCTCCACCTTCTACCCTACTGAAGATAGCCCTCTGGTAGCAACCTTTGATGAGTATCTGGCGGAAGCTGAATATCTTGAACTGGCTCGGTCCGGAAATCAAGAAGTAGAAACCTCAGCCCCTTGCCGATGCTGGGAGCAGGTTCATCCTGAAGAAGCGACCCTTCAAGCCGAATTTGATACGGCTAGCAGCAGCGAAGCCGAAGACATTCAAGAAGCCGGAGTTTCTCCCTCCACAGGGGTCCTACTAATGGCGACTTCAACACCCTTTCCGCCAATCGGGGAAGCCTTGGTCAACTCCAATCAAGGAGAGCCAGCTACCAGGAAAGAAAAGGCCACTTCTGCGGAAGACACAACTATCCCAGAAGGTGAGACTTCCTCAGCTTCTGCTATAGAACCAGTATGCTGTCCGAGTCCGACAGTAAACAGCTACCAGCCCGTCGTGGCTGCAACCTCATCTACAAACACTGAAGCTGTTCTCTCGCCTTTGGAAGCTGCAACGGCAATGGATTTGCTAATAGAACAATCCACTCAGCCACTGGCACAAGAATTCAAGGATCCTCAGGAAGCTCTGGCGGTGTCTGACGAGGAAGTCGAAGTGCTTGACCCTCAAGATGGCATTCCAGACTTCGTTGACCTCCAACCGGCACCTCCGGAGATAGAAGACGGAGGCCAGGCCACAGTCGATGAACTGATAGAAGTCAACCTGGGAAATGAGGAGGACCCTAGGCCTACCTTCCTCAGCGCCCAACTATCCCCAGAAGAACGGGAGCTGCACATCCAGCTGCTGCTAGAATACCGGGATTGCTTCACCTGGACTTACAAAGAGATGCCAGGTCTAAGCCCCGCTGTCTCGCAACATGAGTTGGCAATCAGCCCTGAGGCCGAGCCGGTGAAGCAACCACCGCGGCGCATGAGGCCAGAACTCATCACCCAAATTTGTGCTGAAGTCGACAAGCTCATCGACGTGGGATTTGTTGAAGAAAACCAGTACACCACGTAGCTGGCAAATATCGTCCCCGTGAAAAAGAAGAATGGACAGATCCGGATATGTGTCGACTTCTGGGATTTAAATAAAGCCTGCCCCAAGGATGACTTTCCGGTGCCAATAACCGAAGTCATGATTGATGCTACAACCGGCCATGAGGCCCTATCATTCATGGATGGATCGTCTGGCTACAATCAGATTTGGATTGCGGAGCATGACCGAGTCCATACTACTTTCCGAACCCCTAAAGGCATTTATCATTACAAGAGAATGCCGTTCGGACTGAAGAATGCTGGCGCAACCTATCAGCGCGCAATGACCAAAATCTTTGATGAGTTGCTCTACCACAAGGTCGAGTGCTACATAGATGACCTGGTGGTCAAAACCAGAAGAGAGGAAGATCATCTGCAAGACCTCCGGATTATTTTTCAGAGGCTGAGGCAGCATGAGCTAAAGATGAACCCCATGAAATGCGCGTTCGGAGTGTCGAGCGGAAAATTCTTGGGTTTCATCGTCCGATATCGGGGAATCGAGATAGACCCCGCAAAGATCAAGGAGATTCAGTAGTTACCTCCGCCAAGGAACATCTCCGAGCTGAGATCACTACAGGGCCGCTTAGCTTATATCCGGCGGTTCATTTCCAATTTGTCAGGGCGATGCCAGCCTTTTCACAAGTTGATGATGAAAGAGGTTCCCTTTTATTGGGATGAAGATTGCCAGACAGCCTTTGACAAGCTAAAAGACTATCTGAAAACTCCTCCAGTGCTGGGCGCACCGGTGAAAGGACGACCATTGATACTGTATATAGCAGCTACACATAATTCTCTGGGGGCAATGCTGGCCCAGAATATTGAAGAAGGGAAAGAGCAAGCCCTCTATTACCTCAGTCGGAGACTGGTCAAAACTGAATAGAAATATACTTATATTGAGAAGATCTGTATGGCACTAATCTTCGTAGTTAAGAAGCTCTGACACTATATGTTGTCGCATGAAATCAGCTTGGTATCCAAAGAGGATCCCCTGAAGTACATCATGTCTCAACTGATACTCAAAGGCCGCCTGGGCAAATGGGCGATAATCCTTATGGAGTTTGATATCTCCTACGTGTCGCGCAAGGCTGTCAAGGGCCAAGCTATTACAGACTTCTTCGCTGAGCACCCAGTGCCCGGGGATTGCCCGTTGGAGCCGGAGCTTCCTGAAGATGAAACCCTAGAAGCCGTTCAAGTACAACCCGCCTTATGGCAGCTATACTTTGATGGCACTTCCAGAATTGACGCCTCTGCAACTGGATCAGCCAGAGTCAGGGCAAGAGCAGGCATAGTCCTGAAATCCACAGAAGGAGAAGTGGTGCATACATCATGTTCCATAAACAAGCAATGCACAAACAATGAAGCGGAATATGAAGCCCTGATAATCGGGTTGCAAATTACTCTATCCATGGGAATTCAGATGCTGGAAGCATTCGGAGACTCCATGCTAGTTATAAAACAACTAGAAGGAGAGTTCGATGTGCGAAAGCAAGAGCTCCTCCCCTATCACCAGTTGGCAACTCGCCTGATGTCAAGATTTTACTTCATCAGCATCAAGCACATCAATCGAGGCCAGAATGCTCAGGCAGACGCCCTAGCTAAGCTGGCCAGTTCATTGGCGGTCCCGCCAGACACAAGCCTGAATATAACAGTGATCAACCGCCGACAGGTCCCCAGCGTAACAGAGGTCCTGGCCGATGAACAAGAGATGGAAGTAGTAGTCATCGAAGGGGTTCAGCAGCCCGATTGGCGAGAGCATCTCCTACGCTGGTTTCAACACCAGCAACTTCCAAAAGAAAAGGAACAAAGAATGAAGCTTCTGAGGATCAAGGATTCTTACGAGATGAGAAGCGGGACCTTGTTCCGAATTATGGCAGATGCCCGAAGGAAAGGCCTACTCCGTTGCTTGTCTTCAGTAGAAGCAGGACAGGTGATGCAGGAGGTCCATGCAGGATCAGCTGGAGCACACCAGGCTGGCCCGAAGATGAAAATTGAGATAAAGAAACTAGGTTACTATTGGCCCACTATATTTGACGATTGCTGCAGGTTTGCTAAAGCTTGTCAGAAGTGTCAAGAATACGCTAATGTGGCAAGAAGACCTCCAGTGCCATTGCATCCCACCCTACCAAGCTGGCCGTTTGCTCAGTGGGGCACGGACGTAGTAGGGCCGCTACCACCATCTTCATCAGGGTGCAGATACATCTTAGTAGCTACAGACTACTTCTCCAGATGGGCAGAGGCAGTAGCACTAAGAGATGTGATGGGAGAACTAGTTGCAAGATTCTTCCAGCAGAATGTAATATTTCGGGTCGGGATCCCCAGCCGAATCATCTCTGATAATGGCAGTCATTTTAGGAACCAGAAGGTTTATCGGCTGGCCGACAAATACAAAATCGACTGGAGGACATCGTCCCCCTACAACCCTCAATCCAATGGACTCGCAGAAGCCTTTAACAAGACCTTATGCACACTGCTGGCAAAGACTGTCAAGTCTAATAAAAAAGATTGGGAAGAAAGGATGTACGAAGCACTTTGGGCCTATCGTACTATCTACAAGACCCCAACCGGCTGTTCACCTTTCTCCCTCGTCTACGGGTCGGAAGCTGTAGTGCCCATTGAACTTGAAGTTCCTTCATTGCGAGTTGCCATCCAGCACGGACTAGTCAGTGGTGAACAGGCCAATGCAGAAAGAAGATTGGAGGAGCTCGCTGAGCTCGAAGGAAAATGCCTCCGGGCACAGCAAAACATCCAACTCTACCAAGCTCGCATGGCCCGTGCTTTTGACAAGCTAGTCAAGGGTCGAGAATTCAAGAAAGGAGACCTGGTAATGGTCAAGAGAAGGGAAGTGATGGCCTCCAACCCCAAAGGGAAGCTGGTCGAAAACTGGGTCGGACCATATATCGTCCGCCGAGTATATGAAGGGGGTGCCTACGTCCTGGCGAACCACAAAGGAGTCATCCAGTTTTCTCCCCTCAACGGAAAACATATTAAGCTATACCATGCGGCGCAGCCAACATTCCCCGAGTGATCGGTCGAAGCCACCTTTCTCTTGGTTTAGTGGCACTCCGCCCTAACCAAGCTATCCTAACCAAGCTACCCTTTTCCTTGGTTGAGTGGCACTCCGCTCTAACCAAGCTACCTTTTCTTGGTTTAGTGGCACTCCGTCCTAACCAAGCTACCCTTTTCCTTGGTTTAGTGGCACTCCGCCCTAACCAAGCTACCTTTTCCTTGGTTTAGTGGCACTCCGCCCTAACCAAGCTACCATTTTCCTTGGTTGAGTGGCACTCCGCTCTAACCAAGCTACCTTTTCTTGGTTTAGTGGCACTCCGCCCTAACGAAGCTACCCTTTTCCTTGGTTTAGTGGCACTCCACCCTAACCAAGTTACCTTTTCCTTGGTTTAGTGACATTTCACCCTAATCGAGCTACCTTCTCCTGATTTAGTGGCATTTCGCTCCGATCAAGCTACCCTTTCCTTGGTTAGTGATATTTCGCCCTAACCAAGCTACCTTTTCCTTGGTTTAAGTGGCATTTCGCCCTAACCGAGCTACCTTTCCTTGGTTTAGTGGCATTTCACCCTAATCGAGCTACCTTCTCCTGGTTTAGTGGCATTTCACTCCGATCAAGCTACCCTTTCCTTGGTTAGTGGCATTCCGCCCTAATCAAACTACCTTTTCCTTGGTTTAGTGGTATTTCACCCTAATCGAGCTACCTTTCCTTGGTTTAGTGGCATTTCACCCTAATCGAGCTACCTTCTCCTGGTTTAGTGGCATTTCACTCCGATCAAGCTACCCTTTCCATGGTTAGTGGCATTTCGCCCTAATCGAGCTACCTTCTCCTGGTTTAGTGGCACTCTGCCCTAACCAAGCTACCTTTTTCTTGGTGTAGTGGCACTCCGTCCTGACCGAGCTACCTCCCTTGGTTTAGTAGCATTCCGCCCTGATCGAGTTACACTTTCCTTGGTTTAGTGGCACTCCGCCCTAACCGAGCTACCTTCCCTTGGTCCAGTGGCATTTCACCCTGATCGAGCTACCTTTTCCTTGGTCTAGTGGCATTCTGCCCTGATCAAGCTTCCAAAGGATACGTCGCACCGCCATTACGAGCCTTACGTTCGGATTGGCACGAAAGCCCTTCCTTGCGTTAGCATTATCTCCCTGCTAACGAATAAACCCGTGTCGGCTGAAGACTTTGTGCCCTAGCTGGCATTCTCACATTGTTACCACTACGAGCCATCTACGGTCAACCAGGAGTCGAGTATCACACTTCGACCTGCCACCCTATACAAATTATTTTTTTTTTAAAAAAAAAGCGAAGAAGAAAAAGAAAAATGGGGTTAAAAATAGAGATATCCCATCAGACCTGCTCCTATATTAGGACAAGTGCAAAAATGGCTATAACCCAGCTGTGGCGAAAACCCGAAGGGGCGCTGCAGGCAAAATCGGGTACCCCGCCATGTGAAAACCCGAAAGGGCCCGTGGGCAAAAGCAAGAGGGGGCTGGCTTCAGCAAAAACCCGAAAGGGTGCTTAAGTCAGTAAGTGGTAATTTCCAAATTCCTCTCCTATTCTCCACCCAGGGGAACTCCGAAAGGGACAATCATCAAAGTCCCACCGGAAATCCTTTAACAAGCCCACATTCGACCTTCGTCATCATCGGCGAGGTCGGGTGATCTCTACCCTCAACTTGGACCTTACGTCCCTGTTGATAATCCCATCTTCGCTTCAGCATGTGACCTGTGCTGATGAATAAACCCATGTTCGACCCTCGTCATCATCGACGAGATCGGGCGATCTCTACCCTTCACTTGGACCTTACGTCCCTGTTGATAATCCCATCTTTGCTTCGGCATGTGACCCATGCTGATGAATAAACCCATGGTCGACCGTCGTCATCATCAGCGAGATCAGTCGATCCCTACCCCTAAAACTTGGACCTTCCGTCCTTGCTAATAAACCCACCTTTGTTTCGGCAATAACCTATGCTGATTAATAAACATGTGTTTGACCCTCGTCATCATCGGCGAGATCGGTCGATCTTTACCCCTAACTCGGATCTTACATCCTTATTAATAGACCATATCCTTTGCTTCGACATCTAGCCGGTGTCGACGAACCGAAGCAGGATCCAATCCTTGTCATCATCGACAAGGCCAGCCAACATTTTCGTGGTTCAGTTCTTCGGCATCTCGAATTCAAAAAAAAAGAAAGAAAGAAAAGAAAATGGGGTTAAAAATAGAGATACCCGCCAGACTTGTTCCTATATCAGGACGAGTATAAAAATGGCTATAACCCAGCTGTGGCGAAAACCCGAAGGGGCGTCGCAGGTAAAATCGGGTACCCCGCCGTGTGAAAACCCGAAAGGGCGCGCGGGCAAAAGCAAGAGGGGGCTGGCCTCGGTGAAAACCCGAAAGGGCGCTTAGGTCAGTAATGTGAATAAAAAATGAATGATGAATAGTGATGAACCATTGATGAGGACATCTCCTACCACTCCTCATTCTTTCGAGGGTCCCGTTGCTTGCCAGCTATGCGTCATCATGTTCGCGGCATTTTCTTAATCATGACTTGTAATTTTTATATTTTCTTGAGTCATAGATTATGTAATTTCCCTTTATTGAGTCAAGTACCTAGGTTAAAGAGTCATATACCTAGGTTAATTGTCATTAGAGTGGTTAATGAGTCAGTTGGGCCCAATTAAGTGGGATAGGCCCATGGGCACCCCCCTTCCCCCTTGCTTTATTGTCATTAGTCAAAAACTCAGGGTCTTTTGTTAAATTGTGGGTTTCCTATAAATAGGACCCCAATCCCCCCCATTTGGGGCTAATGAAGTATTGAATATTTGAGCATAAGTGCACCTCTTTCTCTCTCTCTAGCTCTCTCATTCTCTCTCTCTCTCTAAATTTCGAAATTCACTCTCTCTCCTCCCTATTCTCCCCTAATTAAGACCCCTCCCCCTTCCCCATACCTCCCATTTAATCCCCCTCCAACCCCTAGGTGGAAGCCCCTCTTCCAAGGCACCCCTTGGCACTCCCCATACACCCCCTCACTTCCCCAAGCACCCCCTTCACCCCTCCCAAGCTAAAATTCGAATTCTCCTCCCTTTGGGACTGCACCACATTCATTCCCAGCCCCCCTCACCTCCCTAGGTCGCAGCCCCCAACCCCCCTTCCCATTGTTCTTCCTTTGGCCAACCAAGTTCTTCCACCCCTCTCCCCCCCTTTGATCAGTCTGCAGGTGGCTGAAGAAGGTACGACTTGCAGAAGCTTCCCCGGATTCACACGGTGACATCCAGAGGCGTACCATACCTTTCTAGAAAGGGCGTTCAGTCCACTACGCAGGCGAGGAAGAATCGTACCATTCCGAGTTCGGGGCTGTCCGGGACAGCCAATCTCCCCCGACTGTGCAGAGCTCCATCAGCAAAGTTCCTGAACCCTGTTCAAAGCTACACCACGGCCGACGGTGAAGGATTCAAGCCACAAGCTCTTCTACAAATATCTTCCTCCACCAGTCCTCTTTCTGGATCAAGAAGCGGAAGTGCATTTGGCATCCGGAGGTCAGAGTTTTGGTCTTTCTTCCTCGACTGGTCGGGTCTGCCTCCCACAGTTGGCAGTGACCTGCCTCGGCTCATCGGCATCCCCCAGTCCACCCTGACATCGGACGGCTTCCCCGTCAGTTTTTCAGCATAGAGGGATTGTCCACGGTTCCATCAATACCAACGGTTCAAAATTTGGCATCCGGGAGCGGCCGAGACAACTTCTGCAACCCACTGCTCTTATCTGGTAGCCGCTGCGGCCAGGATCTGCAACTCGGTTCGTCACTGCACCACGACTAACCGTGGAGGATTCAGACCAACGGCCTTTTATCAAAGTTCTTCCTCCACCTGTCCCCGACCAGAAGCAAGAAGCGGAACCACAGTCGGCATCCGGGAGCCAAAGTTCTGAGTTTTCCCCTACCATCGCGCGGGTCTGCCTTCCCCAGTCCTCTGCGACCAGCACTCACTCATCGGCGTCCCCCAGGCCACCCTGACCTCCGACGGCCTCCCTACCAGTTTTGCTGCAAATAGAGTTCATCCACGGTTCCATAAATTCTGACGGTTCGAGATTCGAGCTCGGGAGCCCATGGTACAACCTCTGCATCCTACTGCATCATATCTGAAGCCGTCAGTCATAGATTCCACTGTCCTGTTCGAAGCTCCGCCGTGGCCAGAGATGACACCAGAAGAAATCAGTAAAATTCAGAGGCGTCCTCGCTCCTGTTACGAAAATATCCCTTCTGGTCTCGTCATCAGCAAAATTCTAGGTTGAGATCTACAGCGGCTACACCGACTGTCCGTCACCCATCATAGCAAGCAGGTCGGTTCGGCAGCGGCTCCTCCTCGTGATTTCTCGGCGAATCTTCCCTTCCCGCCTGGCCGGCTTACCGCCCCTCCCTGCGTGGAGGTAGTGTTTGATTGTAACAGTGAAATCCCCACCCCAAGCTCACCCTCCTGTGAGAGGTGTAGTGAATGTAACTAATTAAGTAGGATTCAAGCTTCATCGGCGCAGTGTGCGGGGAACCCACACTTCCCCGCTCGCCCTCGTCTCCGGCCGGGATCAGTGTCTTCACACCGATCAGGTGAGCTTCGGTCCACTCTCCTCTGCTGGTTTATTATCATTGCTTAGTTTAGTATTATCCCTTGATGTGCCGTCGGCGGTGAGAGAGAGCTCGTTCCAACATTCCGTTTAGTCAAGTGCCACCGCGGGCGAGTTGTGAGTGTGACATTACATCCCACGCCCTCGGCGTGCCGGCCGCCCTTGACATTGGGCATCCCTGGCCCATTGGGGTCTATCTCTAGCTGGTCAAATCCTTGGAGCCTCGAGGTCCAACCTCGGACCCTCACCGCCATCGCCGGTCCTTCTACGGATCCGAGTGTGCTTACGCGAGTGAGTCCGCTAGTGTGACGCTGCCAACTTGTTGTGTTGCTTGCACATTTAAGTCCAGGGATTTCGTTTCACATCAAATTGGTATCAGAGCCAGGTTCTAGACTTGTCTCTACTAAGTCTTGTCCTAGGGCCATTGCATGCATCACCCTTGTCCTCCATCATGACTACCTCATACTTGGCATATTCGCCACTCTTAGGCCCATTAGAAGCCTTTGTGTTTGATGGAACCCGCCCTAGTATATATCTAGAGTGGGAGGACTCCATAGATCGACACTTTGGGAGGTTCACTCTATCAGGGCCTATACAAGTCAACTATGCCAAGAGTTTGCTCTGGCGCCAAGCTAGGAAAGAATGGGAGGACATTGTAGGTTTGAGAGAAGCCAAAGGTGAAGCACCCATTGAATCTTGGGATGAAATGAGGGCCAATCTTAGAAAGACCTATGCACCCCAATCCAAACCTCTTCAGCCAACTTATCTTCCACCCCCGACCCCAATTCCAACCCAAGAACTTCCCCGATCAAGCCCAACCCAAGCCTACACCTTTGAGGAGGAGGAGCCACAAAACTTACCCACTCCTCCTAGTCCGGGTCCTCATGAACCGCACATTGTCACCATGAATGAGTCCATACTCCAATGGCTCAAGCGGGGCCCCACCATTCCTAGCTCACCACCCTACCATTCACCCCTGGGATATCAAGCCCACATTGTGCCCACCCAGTCTTCCCATGTCACACTTCAAACCTCCTATCTTGTGGAAGACTTAGGGGACTTAGTGGACTGCTTACAATGGCAAGTCCACCTGACCAATATGCTAGCCATAGGACCATTGGAGTCTAGCACCATCTTCCTAGCATACCCCACCACCAGTTCCATCACCTCCATCTACACTTGTGGCCATTATACGAGTGAAATCCTCCTCTTTCTCCCCAAGGATGAGAAACCCATCGTGGCCCACTCCCCACCCATTGAGGTTCCAATTGATTTGATTTGCCAACCCACTAGAGACCTTGGCCCAATTACCTTGGAGGAGGATGACTCACTATTTGGGAACCTTGAGGACATGGAGTTCCTCTCTCTAGGCAACCCATACAATGATCCCTTTGACCGCTTCCAATGGGAGTACGGATACCCATGTGGCCTAACCACCTCACCCACCACCCACCTTTTCCTACCATCACCCACTATGTTGGACCAAGCCCACCTCTCCCAAGACTCAGATTACACCATGATCGCCATGACATTGGGTAATATACACTTAGGGAGTGAGGAAGTGCCCCACTTCAGGATATCCACCTTCCTAGACCCCTTTGACCCATTCCAATGGAAGTCTAAAAGCCCACACATAGGAGACATCTTTTGTACAAAAGTGCATAAGTCTTGGCGTACATCACTACTTGGCATGATTCTTAAGTCGGGTCCACTCGTTCATATCACCCACATGCCAAGTAGGATGCATGATTGGTCTATATTCGGGTATAACGGCCCTACCTCATTCATCATTGATCATATGCATGGTAGGAGCATCTACGGATGTCCGGGCCCCCCGACATTCATCACCACTTTGTGTGATAGGTTCCCCTATAGATACCATGGCCCTCCAACCATTGTTATAAAGCCCATGCATGATAGGGCCACTTGTGGCTGCCCCGGCCCACCCAAGTTCATCAAGGTCCACATGGCATCACAACATGATAGGTCAATTTACGGTTGCCCCGGTCCACCTTTACACACCAAGCTTTTCACACCCACACCGCATCATAGTACATGGCATACGCATACACGCAAGCAATTCGCAATGAGCGGTGAGGTTCACAAAGAGCGGATAAGAGCTCGCGAGCGCCACTTGGAATTCCAAGTAGGCAATTTGGTGATGATGGCATCGGAGTGGCCCTACCTTAGGGTCACCTCCCATTCGAGGGCACGAGGACTTGGACCTTTTCCTGTTCCTAGTGACTTTGGCAACATAGCTTATGGATTGAATTTACCAATGGGGTATGGGATATTCCCCACTTCTCACGTGGCTGACCTGGGACCCTATATGGGCACCGCGGTGGATCCTAGTGAGTGCTTTGAGCCTATACCTTCCTTTGAGAGGGACACCCCGGAGAGCTCCCACAAAATAGCCTTGAGAGCCCGATGTGTGCACACGGAGGCAATACTAGGCAAGCAGGGTTCCATCGCCAGCAAGAGGGTGCGCCTGAGCCACCTTGAGAGGATGAAGAGCCGTCCCCTGGTCGCAGACACAGGGTTGAGTCTGGAGGTCGTGGTTCACCCGGAGCTACTTTGGAGGACCGCTACCCCGGTGGACCCATACTCGACGGAGTCGAGTTCTCCGCACCCCGGGGGTATGATGAGGACATCTCCTACCACTCCTCATTCTTTCGAGGGTCCCGTTGCTTGCCAGCTATGCGTCATCATGTTCGCGGCATTTTCTTAATCATGACTTGTAATTTTTATATTTTCTTGAGTCATAGATTATGTAATTTCCCTTTTATTGAGTCAAGTACCTAGGTTAAAGAGTCATATACCTAGGTTAATTGTCATTAGAGTGGTTAATGAGTCAGTTGGGCCCAATTAAGTGGGATAGGCCCATGGGCACCCCCCTTCCCCCTTGCTTTATTGTCATTAGTCAAAAACTCAGGGTCTTTTGTTAAATTGTGGGTTTCCTATAAATAGGACCCCAATCCCCCCCATTTGGGGCTAATGAAGTATTGAATATTTGAGCATAAGTGCACCTCTCTCTCTCTCTCTAGCTCTCTCATTCTCTCTCTCTCTCTAAATTTTGAAATTCACTCTCTCTCCTCCCTATTCTCCCCTAATTAAGACCCCTCCCCCTTCCCCATACCTCCCATTTAATCCCCCTCCAACCCCTAGGTGGAAGCCCCTCTTCCAAGGCACCCCTTGGCATTCCCCATACACCCCCTCACTTCCCCAAGCACCCCCTTCACCCCTCCCAAGCTAAAATTCGAATTCTCCTCCCTTTGGGACTGCACCACATTCATTCCCAGCCCCCCTCACCTCCCTAGGTCGCAGCCCCCAACCCCCCTTCCCATTGTTCTTCCTTTGGCCAACCAAGTTCTTCCACCCCTCTCCCCCCCTTTGGTCAGTCTGCAGGTGGCTGAAGAAGGTACGACTTGCAGAAGCTTCCCCGGATTCGCACGGTGACATCCAAAGGCGTACCATACCTTTCTAGAAAGGGCGTTCAGTCCACTATGCAGGCGAGGAAGAATCGTACCATTCCGAGTTCGGGGCTGTCCGGGACAGCCAATCTCCCCCGACTGCGCAGAGCTCCATCAGCAGAGTTCCTGAACCCTGTTCAAAGCTACACCACGGCCGACGGTGAAGGATTCAAGCCACAAGCTCTTCTACAAATATCTTCCTCCACCAGTCCTCTTTCTGGATCAAGAAGCGGAAGTGCATTTGGCATCCGGAGGTCAGAGTTTTGGTCTTTCTTCCTCGACTGGTCGGGTCTGCCTCCCACAGTTGGCAGTGACCTGCCTCCACTCATCGGCATCCCCCAGTCCACCCCGACATCGGACGGCTTCCCCGTCAGTTTTGCAGCATAGAGGGATTGTCCACGGTTCCATCAACTCCAACGGTTCGAAATTTGGCATCCGGGAGCGGCCGAGACAACTTCTGCAACCCACTGCTCTTATCTGGTAGCCGCTGCGGCCAGGATCTGCAACCCGATTCATCACTGCACCACGACTAACCGTGGAGGATTCAGACCAACGCCTTTTATCAAAGTTCTTCCTCCACCTGTCCCCGACCAGAAGCAAGAAGCGGAACCACAGTCGGCATCCGGGAGCCAAAGTTCTGAGTTTTCCCCTACCGTCGCGCGGGTCTGCCTTCCCCAGTCCTCTGCGACCAGCACTCACTCATCGGCGTCCCCCAGGCCACCCTGACCTCCGACGGCCTCCCTACCAGTTTTGCTGCAAATAGAGTTCATCCATGGTTCCATAAATTCTGACGGTTCGAGATTCGGAGCTCGGGAGCCCATGGTACAACCTCTGCATCCTACTGCATCATATCTGAAGCCGTCAGTCATAGATTCCACTGTCCTGTTCGAAGCTCCGCCGTGGCCAGAGATGACACCAGAAGAAATCAGTAAAATTCAGAGGCGTCCTCGCTCCTGTTACGAAAATATCCCTTCTGGTCTCGTCATCAGCAAAATTCTAGGTTGAGATCTACAGCGGCTACACCGACTGTCCGTCACCCATCACAGCAAGCAGGTCAGTTCGGCAGCGGCTCCTCCTCGTGATTTCTCGGCGAATCTTCCCTTCCCGCCTGGCCGGCTTACCGCCCCTCCCTGCGTGGAGGTAGTGTTTGATTGTAACAGTGAAATCCCCACCCCAAGCTCACCCTCCTGTGAGAGGTGTAGTGAATGTAACTAATTAAGCAGGATTCAAGCTTCATCGGCGCAGTGTGCGGGGAACCCACACTTCCCCGCTCGCCCTCGTCTCCGGCCGGGATCAGTGTCTTCACACCGATCAGGTGAGCTTCGGTTCACTCTCCTCTGCTGGTTTATTATCATTGCTTAGTTTAGTATTATCCCTTGATGTGCCGTCGGCGGTGAGAGAGAGCTCGTTCCAACATTCCGTTTAGTCAAGTGCCACCGCGGGCGAGTTGTGAGTGTGACATTACATCCCACGCCCTCGGCGTGCCGGCCGCCCTTGACATTGGGCATCCCTGGCCCATTGGGGTCTATCCCTAGCTGGTCAAATCCTTGGAGCCTCGAGGTCCAACCTCGGACCCTCACCGCCATCGCCGGTCCTTCTACGGATCCGAGTGTGCTTACGCGAGTGAGTCCGCTAGTGTGACGCTGCCAACTTGTTGTGTTGCTTGCACATTTAAGTCCAAGGATTTCGTTTCACATCAACCATCCTCCGTCCGGAAGGCCATTTACAAGGCCGAGGCAGAACCTTCATCCGATATCCCACTTATACACCCTACCCGGTTTTTGTCACCATCGGCAAGACCATCTACGCTTTTCGACCCTTGTCACTATTGGCAAGATCGGTCGCTACCCTACCCCGTTTTTGTCACCATCGGCAAGACCGTCTACCCTTTTCGACCCTTGTCACTATCGGCAAGATCGGTCGCTACCCTGCCCGATTTTTGTCACCATCGGCAAGACCGTCTACCCTTTTCGACCCTTGTCACTATCGGCAAGATCGGTCGCTACCCTACCCTGTTTTTGTCACCATCGGCAAGATCGTCTACCCTTTTCGACCCTTGTCACCATCGACAAGATCAGTCGCTACCCTACCCGATTTTTGTCACCATCAGCAAGACCGTCTACCCTTTTCGACCCTTGTCACTATCGGCAAGATCAGTCGCTACCCTACTCGGTTTTTGTCACCATCGGCAAGACCGTCTACCCTTTTCGACCCTTGTCACCATCGGCAAGATCGGTCGCTACCCTACCCAGTTTTTGTCACCATTGGCAAGACCGTCTACCCTTTTCGACCCTTGTCACCATCGGCAAGATCGGTCGCCACCCTACCCGGTTTTTGTCACCATCGGCAAGACCGTCTACCCTTTTCAACCCTTGTCACTATCGGCAAGATCAGTCGCTACCCTACCCGGTTTTTGTCACCATCGGCAAGACCAACTACCCTTTTCGACCCTTGTCACTATCGGCAAGATCGGTCACTACCCTACCCGATTTTTGTCACCATCGGTAAGACCGTCTACCCTTTTCGACCCTTGTCACTATCGGCAAGATCGGTCGCTACCCTACCCAGTTTTTGTCACCATCGGCAAGACCGTCTACCCTTTTCGATCCTTGTCACCATCGGTAAGATCGGTCGCTACCCTACCCGGTTTTTGTCACCATCGGCAAGACCGTCTACCCTTTTCGACCCTTGTCACTATCGGCAAGATCAGTCGCTACCCTACCCGGTTTTTGTCACCATCGGCAAGACCGTCTACCCTTTTCAACCCTTGTCACTATCGACAAGATCAGTCGCTACCCTACCCGGTTTTTGTCACCATCGGCTAGACCAACTACCCTTTTCGACCCTTGTAACTATCGGCAAGATCGGTCACTACCCTACCCGGTTTTTGTCACCATCGGCAAGACCGTCTACCCTTTTCGACCCTTGTCACTATCGGCAAGATCAGTCGCTACCCTACCCAGTTTTTGTCACCATCTGCAAGACCGTCTACCCTTTTCGACCCTTGTCACCATCGGCAAGATCGGTCGCTACCCTACCCGGTTTTTGTCACCATCGGTAAGACCGTCTACCCTTTTCGACCCTTGTCACTATCGGCAAGATCAGTCGCTACCCTACCCGGTTTTTGTCACCATCGACAAGACCGTCTACCCTTTTCGACCCTTGTCACCATCGGCAAGATCGGTCGCTACCCTACCCAGTTTTTGTCACCATCGGCAAGACCGTCTACCCTTTTCGACCCTTGTCACTATCGGCAAGATCGGTCGCTACTCTAGTCCAGTTCTTGTCATCATCGTCAAGATTGTCTACCCTTTTTTGACCTTCGTCATCATCGACAGGACCGGTCGCTACCCATTCTCGGGTCTTGCCATCCTCGGCAGGACCGCTTACCCGCCAGTTTTGATATACCCTCTTGAGTCCCCCGAACTCTCGGCTGGCATAGGCCGTTGTTAGTCTCGAGAAAGGTCACGGCGCGGTGGAGCGAACACCTCACCCCTTTGCTGAAGGCGTGAGCGCTCTCCTGCCCTAGTGACTCATACACTCGGATTAGAAACAACGGGAGAATGGAAGAGAAAAGAATAATGACAAGATGGAGTCTTCATTCAAAAAGTACGATGGAGATTTTCCATTACTATGAAGTAAAAGGTATGTGTTACACGGGCCATCCCCCGGAGTACATGAAGTGCGTCAAAAAGGGAGCAAATAAAGAGAAAAAAAGACTATGGCAGAGGGCGTCGGAAGATGTCCTCCAGTGCAGGAATACCTAGAAAAGGATGGCGGGTCAGTTCTTGCAATCGGAACTCGGTGGCCTCCAGCTCGAATAGCTTCTCCTCAAGGGAAGCAGCTTGTCCCTCGGCCATCTCGGCATCCTCCGCCTTTTGGTCTCCCAGGCGATCTACTTCTTCAAGTTCGGCCTCTACCCTTGAAAGTTCGGCCTGTAATGCCGCCATCCGGGCCGTCAAGATGCTTCGGCGCTGTAAAGAGGCATTGGCTTCATCCCTCATCCTCGCCGCAGTCTCTTGCAGAGAAATAAGAGCTACTCGGCTTTCAGCCCGCTCCAATGATATGGCCGCCTGCTGGTCAGCTGCTTCCCGGCCTAGAAATTCCCTCCTGTTTACATACTTCAGGAGCAGGATCACCCGTGGAGTCCAGTCGTCCATGGGACAACCAAAGGCCAACAGCGAGTGGGATAGATGCTCTATCAAGCCCCTCAGCTGAACATAAGTTAAATCCTTGCTGGCCGTTACGGTCTGCTGGAGGGTCCCCAGAAACTGCCACACAAGGTCACTTGAAGATTGAAGACCAAGTGGCGACGTCTCGGGCAGTTCAAATTCCACTCTGCTATCCACAGCAGCCCAGATATCATCGGCCATCCCGGAAGATGACGATGGCATGAGCTGCAGTCCACTGCGGTGGGGAACAACCGCACTGGCAGATGCGGTGGCTGGAGCCTCAACAACAACAATTTCTTTACCTGCCCCCTGGAATGGGGGTCCAACAGGAACGTCGAGAGCCGAAGACGTCTGTTCTTCAATAATCTCTCCGGCTTCTATCTCAGTAGGACCACCCTTTTCCAGAACTGACTGCTGTGCAGCCTCCATTGGCGGAGAATCTCCGACTGTCGCCGAACTATCAACTTCCACGAGTGCTCCGGGTCCGACTGGAACCATGGCAGCTGCATAGTCCTTTGGGTATCGCAATGCGATAGGCCGCAGGACAGACGGGAGAGTTGCATGGCCCGTTCCCAGAGCCGGGAGTGCTATCTGCACCGTCATAGTTGGCAGCGCCACCTCAGCCTGCATCAGAAATGTATATACATTAAAAAACCAGGCTAGAGGGAAGATAAAGAAGAACAGTAAACACCGACCCTGGGTAGGTCCTTACTTCAGCAGGTACTAAGCTCAAATCTTTAAGAGCAGCTCCCCCGGCACCGGCCTCTTCACTCTCAAGCAATACTGACGGCTCAGGACCGCTCCATGGCAACGGGGCCGGGCTGAAAGTCAGATAATCACTTTCATAGGCCGAAGAGGCCCCGGCATCATCGGTCTCAAGATCAATTAGTGAAAGCTCCTCATCATTGGAGCCGCCACCATAATCAACTTGCTTGGAGGAGGAGGATCCTTCTGCTCTTTCGGAACGCTCCACCATCGGAGCCGGAACCTCGCCAATGGCGGCCTCACCTGCAGCAGAAACTTCCCCCGTGCTCTCCACACCAGAAGCAGCGGCTGGCGGCATCTCGAGGACAGGCTCACCCTGCCCCTGGATAGTCACTTCCTCTGTACTCTCTGAGCCCGGGAGCAGTGACGGTTGTATATCAACTGCAATTTACGGCAAGAAGGGGTCAAGCTAGCTGAAGACATGAAGATTCGCGGTGCTATCGCGACTAGACCATGGATTACCTTCCATCTCCTGCCTGGGTGTTGGAGAGGGCAGATCCCTTTCTACTGGAGCAGTAGGGACTTCCTCTGCCCCGTCCCTAGCCGCTACATCTACCGTCGCCTCCATCCCGACGACCGCGGCAACTGTGTCAGCAACCGTCAGCATGGGCTAGCCAAGGCAGTCGAAACAAGCTAATGCACTTTGAAGAGAAAAAGAGCCTACCTTCAGCCTCTAGCCCTCGTGTGCGGGAAGCTTCAAACTCTTCAAAAGATACAACCGAAGGAATGACGGTTGCCGATTCCTCCTCTGCAGCCTTCTTTCGGCGTGCCCGTGTCACCCGGGTCACCGCCGCTTTCGCCTTTCCGACGGCCTCTCTCAGCTGGGACCGAGTCCTCTTCCTCGAATCCCCAGGAGGCAGTGGCGTCATGGTCGGGGAAGGCTCAGGAACTTCAAAATATGTTGGCTTTTGGGCCTTTATGATCAGTTCCCTGAAGTGTCGGGTCTCCTCCGAAGTCGGTCGGACTGCACATGCACGAAGGTGAGAATGACACATCACAATGAAAGGAGAAGCTGGCCAAAAGGCCTGAATGAAGAAATGAAACATACTTGCCGGTCCCGTATAGAAGGGGAAGAGAGGCCAATAAAATAGCGATGGCATTTTGTCCCTCGAAGCCGCCTCGCAAATAAGCCAGCACAGATCTCCAATCTTTTCGCTCGGTTCGGCCAGCAGTGCCAGATCCTCATGACCACGAGAGGATAGGAGATAATACAGGCTCAGATGGTCCAGCCCCCACCTGTCTGCATATTTGAACGAAATCTAAAGAGGATGGTCCAGGATGGCTTCACTCGGGCCGCCCACCGACAGACCATGCGACCGAAGAAGCGCGAATAGCCAGGGAGTGTTGTCATACAAGGCATCCCCTGTCCTCCCTACGAATGAAAGTCTGGTAGGGGTACAATCTATCCACCTCGGGGCACCAGTCGGCCACAGCCGCGATGGGCTCCTCTACCGGTAAAGGGAGTTGCTGGAGAATCACCCTCTCGTTGCTTACCCGGCATAAACCCCGAAGGGTCTTCACATAATCATCCTTGTTGATCGGGGGCAGCTTCGGTTCAACTTTCGTCTTGCGGCCCTTCACAAGCTTGCGGGCCTCCATATAGGCCTTCACTTCTGTGTTGGTCCAAGACTTCAACTTCTTCAAATAAGAGGCTTCAATGTCAAGAACTGGCTCCGGCTGGGAAGCTAAAAACCTGTGCTCCGCCACGGCCCAGCACTTTCTCCGGGAGTTCCTGTAAAATCCCGTCCACGCATTCCACCACTTGACGTATTCATGCGTGACGTGAGGGAAGCGCGCAGGGGCGGGCACCCGAAAAGAAACGTCTTCACGACGATGGAAAAAGTCCCACCATATTCGGGCATCGTCGTTTGAAACCTGCCCGGCCCTATGCCTGTTGGGCAATGCAAATTGTGAAGAGGAATGTGGAATCTGCTGGTCGTAGTGATGCGGGATGGGCACGGGAGACGACACTATATGGTGCCACCCTCGGACTCTAGATGAAGACACGATCAGCAACATACACCAGGGAGACACTAAGCCCGACACTACGAGCTCCTAGTGGCGAAACGTCGCTAACAGAAGTGGAAGCTCACTCGTCGTCCCAAGCGAGGGAAAGCGCGGACCGTGCGAGGTTAAGGAACCGGCGGAGGTCAAGGGTAGTCCGACTCAACTTCCGGACTCGGATCGAGTCACGGGACGGATCACTCTCACTCTCACAGCGGTGACATGGACACAAGGGCTAGTACCTACACTCTCGGCAGCGGCAAAAGACCATATACTAGCTAAGCAAATGAACGCCAAGGGGTTAAGACCGTTACCTCGAAGCACCCGGCGTGGCGAAGACAACCCCGGCCGAATCACGGACTCCCGGTTAACAATTATTACAGCAATACACTAAGTCGACCCACTCGATGCAGGGAGGTAAAAGGTCACATGTGGGGTCCGGGAATCACGCAACTCGTGTTGACGGGCAGCATCTTGATGTCGCCCGGCGGTGCCGAACTCCGCGTTTTCGTGCTTTCCGAACGGCGGCTTCTACGGGCCTGCGGGGCCCACGGACGACGCTGTCCTCCGGATCTGCGGGGGTGGGACCCACTGTGATGGGGACCCCTGGTGGCGCGCCTCCACGGATGGCGGTCGGCCGGGAACACCGATCGGGGGTCGATCGGCCCCGATTCCCAACTCTTGAACTAATAACCCACGGATTTTGGTTGCTGTCTTCTGGCGCGCGCTCCGGCGAAAAAGGCCGCTGCGAGCAATCCCGACGTCGGATCGGGACGCATAAGCTATCGTTGGAAAGCTCTTCTCAAATGCTTCAATCTAGACTCAGAGAGATCTGCTGGATCTGGTCGGATCAGAACTTTATTGAATTTACAATCCCTGATGTACAGTAACCAAAATCTCAGATCTGCAGGGCACTTGTCTGAGAACCACCATTGACCGCCTAGTAAACTTCCGATTCAGCTCTTAAGCTCTTCTTAGCAGTTGTAGGGAATCAAACCAAGGAACTGGGACTATTTTAAGAATTTGATTTGGAGGTGGATCCGATTGTTTATGATTTTTGGAGTGACTGGTGGTCGGATCTGGGAACTGGTGGACAGAACTGTAGATGGTTCTGAGAATGATTTTTAGAAAATATGAGATGGGTGAATAAAAAAATTGATAAAAATTGTGGATGAAGGGGTGGATGGATGGAACCCCCAGTAAAATTGGGCGAACTAACAGAAATCAAAAAGTGGATCTAAAACATGAAACTCAGGATGGAGGTGAACCTAGATAGAATTCTGGCAGAACCGAAATGAAAGAGTGGACGAAAATCAAAAATTAGCAAACGTGATCTGAATGCTGGCCTGATTTTTTTGGGTGGAGAGGAACATCCCAGGAACAACTCCTCCAAAGTTGGTAGCCAAATGAGCTCAGGGAAGACCTATAAATTTCGTGCAAGCTGCTGTGGTATTGCGCAGGCAGAACTCCGTTGATGGCGATGGCGGTGCGGTGGCGACTCGTGGCGGCGGCGGCGATCATCGGAACCGATACACGAGGCGTCACACCTCGGAATGGAAGCCTTCACAGCTTCAAGGGGGAGAGGGAGGAGAGAGGAGGGGGGCGCACCAGCCCTTGCTCTTGGAATTTGTTTGATTCAAATGGCATTTTTTCTTCCAAAATGGAAAATACAAGCTTAAATAGGTTACATCTCACATCCATCCACAACCGTAGGATCTAGGAGTGGGAGATGAAGGGCTGGGATGGCATGAGACACACACACATAAAAATAAAAAAAAATAAGGGGAGGGGGGCGGCCTATTGACTATGGTGGCAAGGGGGGGACAAGTTGGTAGCCACTTTGGACTTTGAAGTCCACTTGTCTCCCATGTGCCTTTTACCATTCAAACTTCTAGATGCCTCCATTTGACATGTTGACTGACCCCACATGGGGCCCATGGGCTGAGGTGGCTCAATGGGATGGGGCCTGGGGGGCCCGTGGGGCCCACGGGGTCCAAATTGTACATAAGCCCCTCTTACAATCAAAATAGCAAACCGAATACAATGAAATAAACACAAATTACACACAAATAAAGTTTAACTAAATATGATAAATGGGGAGGCTCAAGGCGGAGTCTCCAGGCTGTCTCAGAGCTAGATGGACGCTGAGGTGGCTCGAGTCGTGCTCCGTGTGCGGTACCGGTGGCTCAGTGTGTCGCGCCGCTCAACTGCTCAGGTGTCCGCACCACGTAGCCAAAGTTCCGACTGAAGCGGAACGGGTAATACGGCTCCAACCACAGAATGCCGCTCTTGCGAAATACAAGGACACTAGGCCTGATGGCCAGTGCCCAATCAATCAACTCCGGCTCCAGAATAGGCTTGGTATATTTGGCCTTGGAAATCGGATGGATGTACTCCTCAGTCTCAAACAGCTTGCACTGCCTCGTCCTGTTCGTCAGCGGGCTCGAATGGGCAGCTAAGCTCCAGAAATGAAGAGCCCCAGGTGAATCCATGGGAATACGGGCCAATTTACCCCGAATGGCGTAGAGTTGCTCCGCCAGTAAAGATGGCTCAGCACTCGCAAACTCTATCATACGCGGGACCAGAGGAACCGCTTGTAATGCCCGAGGAGCAGCCTTCGGAAACAGGGTGCAGACCCAAGCATTAAAGAAATGTAACGGACCAACTATCTGAAGGCTTCTGGGGAGACGCGTCTTGTGCAAGTCTCCCAACATCTTGTAAATGAGGCACAAAGCAACTGGGCAAAGGGACAGCTTGATGCCCCAAGCCATAAGACAAGCCGGGTAAATGGCCTCTGCCCTAATCACGCTCTCGTCACCTTGAGGAAGAGCGAAGAACAAAGCCAATAAACCAGATATGCAGCACAGTGAGTGACTGCATCAACACCAGTAGGGTTTGGGTTTTCCCCCTGCCCTCCTTTCGAAGAAGATGATGAAGTGGCCTGGCGTCGCACCCTCTTCTTCCGCTTCTGGGCCACGGGTGCTATTGGAGGAAAATCTTCATACTTATTCTTCCCCTGGAAGAAATATTGAAGCCAGGCGCCCATCCGCACTCTTCGCTTCTCGCCCAGCTTTCGAGCTTCCCTCGTATCGTGCGATGAATGAAAAAGGGTGCGATACGCCTTCATCAGATACCGATAGGTGTAGCCCGCCATATACCGACCGTCACCATCGGTCTGGTCTTTCAACCAGTCAGGCCAGCAAACTTCTTCATACGGTTCCCCGTCAATGGGTAGGCCGCTGAGCTGCGATAGACTCCACAAGTCTAAAGAGGTCTCCCCCTCTGAAGTGTAGAAAGTGTTATATTCGGGGCAAAATACCTCGATCATTCCACAACACAAGCCCCGTAGATTGGGTACCGTTACCTTGAAGCGTACACGCTGTGATATATGCCGGCCCTGGTCAGAAGAGGAGCGTAATGATGCAGCACATAGTCTGTGAACTCCACTGCTCCGGGCCTGAATGCATGAGCGTCTGTAGCTTTCAGCTCAGCGAACCACCCCACTGATATCTGGTGCTTGAAGCAAACCGCCAAGCAGTCCAGCAAGAACGATTCGTCTCTATATCCCCATCTCAACGGGGCAAGGAATAAACCAAAAATCGGCTTCTCACGATCCACTCTGCCCCCGGAGTCATTCCACCGAGCGGGTACGAACTTGGGAGCTCTAGTCAACAATCCGTCTGCCGGAGCCAGGTCTTGCAGCCCCAGCACAACGCTCCATTTCCTGACCTCCCCGAGGAGATAGATGGGTCTTCCCCGCATCACACATTCGGCCAGACTGTCTCTCTCCACCAGCAAGGCCTGCTCGACCTTCCGAACGACGAACACATCCCTCTTCCCCTGAAGGTTGAAGCGTTGAAGAAGGGACATCAGGTGCTTGTCCTTGGGATAATCCCTCCTGGTCACGCCCTCTCTATTATAATGAAAGGAGTCACCCCCAAGGATAAGGAGACGGCTGGTGTCTATAGTGTCTGTCTCTGAATCTGAAGACTCCGCAACTATGGCCACTTGGCCGTGCCCCCAGTCGAGGGAATTGACGTTCTCCCATGTCACTACGGCATGAGAAGAAGAGCTGGATGCCATAATAGCTGCAAAAAAAAGGCATATCAAACAAAAGTAAAGTCAGAAAATAGCTGATTAAAGGTGAACTTCTGAAAAAATTTCGGCAGAGTCTCCCCAGTACAGGGGATTGCCAAAGAAAAGCGGGAACGCGTCCACTGAGGAACGGTCCCTAAAAGGTAGCCATCGGCATCGCACCGAGGCCAAGAGGAACACCCGGGGGAATAGCTCCGAGGGCAAGCCCTGCTAGAAGCCTCCCGGGGCCCAAAGAAAGGGTTTTGAAACCCCAAATGGATAGCATCCCCACTCACCCGAAGGAAAATTGCCGCTCTCGGCGCCGGAGAAAGGGAAGAGAGGGAAGAGAGAGAAAAAGTTTGTGCGAATGAGGGATGAAGAAGAAAAAAATAAAGGTGAAAGCCTTATATGGAGGTGGTCCCGGATGTTTAACCCGACGCGCTATTTAGCGCGCCGGATTAACGTCCAAATAGATAAAAGGCGCGCCGTTTCTACCCGCGCCGATTTAACATGGCAAAAGCAAAACAGCGCGCCGGATTAGTGGCCGAAACGCCCGGGACCACGCCGGATTAAAAAGCCCAAGGGCCATGTGCGCATCGGGTTAAAATGTAAACGGCACCGGACTAACATCTGTGCCAAATTAAGGGCCATTCAAAGCTTCTGTCAACCGAAGAGGAGGTCAGGCTAGGTGGAATGCATCCGTCGGCCCTGCTACACTCGTGCCTCGCGCGCAACACCCACTTCTGGGGGGCGTTTGTTGGCACCCAAAATATGATCATCGGCGACCAAGCCACAAAGACAAAGGACCCGACCCGCTGAAGCACGGAAGCCGATAAAGATCAACATATCAAAGATTTCTCGAGCTGCTAGAGCCTCGAGTCACTCCGTATGGACACGGGGACTTCACCTCAGGAGAGCCGAGACAAACTCACAACCAACCGGTAGTGCGACCAAGCCTGTCCAATGAACCGGCATCGACTCTGTCATGCCGCATACACTACACCCGTTGTCCGATCAAGGACAGCGGTCAACCCGGTGGCTACCCACCTCATGAAAGGCTCTCCTGAAGATAAAGGAGTCCCCCCTGGCTCTCCGAGACAGAGGACCGAAAGCTCTGTCGGCAGAAGACCCCGATCACCCGACACGGGTGCGGCTTCCCGCCAAGATGGGCCCGTTAGTGGCCGAATGATCGCCCAGCTCGGGCGGAACTATCCCTGGTGTTATCTCGCCTTCCAAGGAGCTTCGGGCATGGGCCAGGCCGAGCCAGCGGCACGAATTATAGAGCCGAAGGCAGTGTCAGCGGCAGGCCCGTATGATCAACCCAAAGCTATCTGGAACCTCGAGAATGGCCGTATGCCAACCCGGGAGCTTCGACAAGATATCTCGTCGAGGTTTCAGTGAGCATCGGTGAGATAATGCTCACGGTGACTCCTGGAATCATCCCCGGACTCATCGACTGGCTCGAAGGTCGTAAAGAGCACTAGCCCGGCGCGCCCTTATCCCGGCGCGCCCCCTACCTTTCGCCCTCATCCCGGCGCGCAAGCTACCCTTTTGATGGCGCCTTAAACCGGCGCGATAAGTTGATGAAGCTTCCTCCCGGCGCGCCAAAGCCCACGCCGGATGAAGAGCCTCCAACCTGTTATATATATGGGTGAGGTTCGATTGAAGAAAAAGGGGGGAGAGATAGATCGAGACCAGAGAAAGAGAAGAGCGGAGGGATAGAAAGGCTTCTGGAGAGGTTTTTTTCTACTAAAGCAGAGAGAGAGTAGGGTTCCTTCGGAGGAGCTTCCGCCGGTCATCTTCTTCCTCTACGATACCCTGTTCCCGGAAGAGGTGGGCGTCGGTGCCAGTTCTTTTCTTGCTTTCCGTAGACTGCTCCTTCTGAAGTTCCCACCCATCGAATGTAAGTGAGGGGGGGAGGAGCGACAATGATATGAGTCGATTCTCCTCCCCCTCTGTGCGATTTTCTATTTTCTCTTCCTTCCTTTCTCTGTTTTCGTGGTGCTCTGTATGTCTTCTGCCTCCGTGATCGGCGAGCGGCGACCGAGCAATGGGGCTGGCGCCATGTCCTCACCATGTAAACACTGAATCATTCCCGTTTCTGGGACGTTAATACATATATGTTGAATGCTTGGGTTATCGGGTTGAATGAATGATCCTCAGCCTCCCCCCTTTCTATCTACGCCAACGCCTGTGTCTGGGTTCTTCTCGGCATAGCTGTAATTCCGGTTTCCCCGAGGTCTGCATCGTGCCCCGAATCATCGTGGGCTATAGAAACACCCCTCCCCGGGGGCTTTTCTTTCGCTCATTCTTTTTTATGTTTGATTCAAGGGTTTTCGCATCTCCTTCTCTCCTCAGATGGAGCCGTGCTTCTGCGCGTGTGTCTCTCCGCCATGTACAGGGTCCATCCCCTGGACGTTGCTTTCCAACTATTCGAGCATATGCCCCTGCAGCGGGCCCGCCTCACTTATGTATTTACCACCCCTACTCATCGTGATCATCTGCACTGTTCCGAGGGTTTCTCGCCGTTTCGATCACCCGGGGAGGGGGACATTCCCTTGCTGCTTCCAGAAGTTGCTGGGCGACCGGGGAGGCTCTACCACTCGATGGTAGGCGCTTCCTCGAAGCCATTGCAGACAATGATAGGGGTCCTGGTTCAACGAACTCAGCCCCAACAAATTAAGACCCGATCGAGACCGGGGGGATGTGTGCTCCTTGTAGGGTAGCCCTCGGAGTCCCATTCTCCCAATGGTCAGTTCCTCCATGGGATGAATCACAGACTATGGGTCCTCCACCCCCCGCAGGCTAGCCCTCGGGGTATGGCTCCCATCATCAATGACCTCGTCCCTCTATCTCTTCCCCTATGGAATCTTGGTGCCCCTAGCAGGCTAGTCCTCGGGGTATCCTATCCAATGGGGTTTGCTGGCTGCCTTCGTGCATACCGGCGGTTTAGGGGCGTGCTCCATGAGTGCGCACGACCCCGTTTCTCCCCTGCAACTCTTCGTGTTCAGGGGAGATGCTGCCAAAATTTTTGGATAAACTTATAATGAATGAACAATGATGATTTGCCCGTTTTGAACTTAATCAACCTGGTGCTCTAGTATGAACCTCGCACTGACTTGTCACACCATCCCTCAGGGTTCTGGACTTTAATTTAACAAACAATTGGCCTCAAATGGCTTCAAAACCCTTAACATAAACTTAGCGAACTCAAATGATTCGAAATTCATCAAAAAATAAGCTAAAATGGCGCGGCCTTAACCCGGCGCGCCCTATTACGGCGTGGTACCCCCCCGCGCCGGATTAACCCTACACTCAAAAAAACAAAAAACTTCCTTGCGCCTTTCCGGCACGCCATGAACCAGCGCGCCCCAATCTTTTGCGCGTCGTCTTAACTAGCTATATGGCCGCGCCGTATTAACCGTTTATACCTACGCTTTATCGCGCCGTATAAGCTATCCCTCACGTGTCCGCGCCGGTTTTGAACCCCTCTTGTTGTTTTAATCATTCACTCGCCCCCGGAGCGATTCTCGTCTCTCACGGTCAGTGTTAATAAACCACAATTGGTAATAAATTGAATAAAGGAAGGGCCGAGCGAGTCCAAGCTATACTTTTACCATATCTTCATCACCATGTCCATTAGCATTGTGCTTTCGCTATCACACTTGTGTTGCCTTCCCTCTTCTCGATGGGGAGTAATAAACGTGGTTGATCATCATTTGCTTCCATGATTCTATTATCATGCTTAATATAGTCATGAACGTCATGTGTGCATGCATGCATAGATCCTCGGGTACATTAAATGGCGTCGACGGAAAGCCGGATTACGTCTGGTCGGAAGTCTTCGCTATGCGCGACGGTGGTCTTCGGACCTATGTCCTCCGCCACGTACCGAGGATCCATAATCCCATGAATTATGCATCTTCTGCATGATAAATGTATGCATCCTGCATGCCTTCGTCACGATCATCATATAGCTTTTTTAATTCGGCTTCGACAGCCCGCTATCTCGGTAATTAATCAAAGGTGTTCCCTCCTCGTGGGGGATGTAATTAACGCCATAGCCTTTATGGTATGGCGGACTGCTGGTCCCGACTGAACCTCACATTCGCCCGACATGGGTCAGAATGAGCGCATCATAAATTCGTCACTCATGTGACTGGCACGCCTGCGTCGTCAATCGATCATTTGACTACTAGTCAGTCAGTTGGTCGATCGACCCACGAAAGAAAGAAAAAGGTCGCAAATAGACACCTATCCCTTATTTCGCCTCTTAAAGCTGATAAATTATTGAAGAAGGGTTGTGCGACTTTCTTAGTTTCTATGACTATGGCCAAGCATAAGGAACCCAATCTAGAGGATATTCCTATTGTTCATGATTATTCTGATGTATTCCCGGACGAGTTGCCTGGTATTCCTCTAGAGAGAGAAGTGGTCTTCTCTATTGATTTAATTCCGGGAGCTACACCCATTTCTAAGGCTCCGTATCGAATGTCCCCTATCGAAATGAAGGAGTTAAAAGAATAACTTATGGACTTATTGGAGAAGGGATTCATCCGACCGAGTACTTCACTATGGGGAGCCCCTGTCTTATTTGTCAAAAAGAAGGATGGGTCAATCAAATTTGTGTGTTGACTACCGACAATTGAACCAACTCACAATCAAGAATAAATATCCATTGTCGAGGATTGATGAACTATTTGACCAGATTTTGGGAGCTTGATATTTTTTAAAACTTGATCTCAGATCTGGTTATCATCAATTGAAGATCAAGGAAGGGGATATTCATAAAACGGCATTCAGGAGTAGGTATGGACACTATGAGTTCACTGTTATGTCTTTTGGCCTAACCAATGCGCCAGCCGCATTTATGCAACCGATGAATAGTGTATTTAGGCCATACCTTGATCAATTTGGTGTGGTCTTTATTGACGACATTTTGATCTATTCCCAGTCAAAGATGGAGCATGAAGAACATCTCAAGAAAGCCTTGCAGTTATTAAGAGATCACAAACTATATGCTAAGCTTAGCAAGTGTGATTTCTGGCTAGAAGAAGTTTCTTTTCTAGGTCACATAATTTCCCAGAAGAGTATTGTGGTCGATCCTTCAAAGGTCAAAGCTGTAAAGAATTGGGAGAGACCTACTAGCATGACCGAAATTCGAAGCTTCTTGGGATTGGTAGGATATTATAGAAGATTTATTAAGGACTTCTCCAAGATCGCAGTATCTTTAACAATATTAACAAGGAAGGAGACCCCTTTTATATAGTCCAAGGAATGTGAGAAAAGCTTTCAGACTCTAAAAGATTATCTGACTACTGCCCCTATACTCACATTGCCTACGGAAGGAGGAGAATTTGAAGTTTATTCTGATGCATCTGGAATTGGCTTAGGATGTGTATTGATGCAACATGGTAAGGTAATCCCTTATTCCTCAAAGCAATTGAAAAAGCACGAGGAGAATTATCCTGTGCATGACTTAGAACTGGGGGCTATAGTCTTTGCCTTGAAGATTTTGTTATATTATCTTAATAGTGGAACTTTCATTCTGTATTCCGACCACAAGAGCCTCAAGTACTTACTCTCTCAAAAAGAACTGAATATGAGACAAAGAAGGTGGTTGGAATACTTGAACGATTTTGATTTCTCTATATAGTACCATCCAGGAAAAGGTAATGCCGTAGCAGATGCTCTTAGTCAGACGCCGATGGCATTATTATTGAACCTAATGATTAAAGAATGACAATTCTTAGAGCAAATGACAAACTTAGACCTCAATGTGGCGGAGAAGAGAGAAGGAGTTTTGATTGCAAATATTAGACTCAAACCTAAGTTATACTCAGAACTTAAAGAGTTGTAAGATGATGATCCGTTGATTGTTGAAATTAAAGAGAAATTAGATCAACGGCCGGATTTCATTTTGGAGGATGATGGAAGGTTGCTTTTCCGAGGAAGAACCTGTGTGCCCAATTGTTCTACCATCAAGAGCAAAATCTTGGAGGAGGCACATCGATCGAGGTATACTATTCATCTTGGTGCCACAAAAATATATCAATATCTCAAAAGAACCTTTTGGTGGCCTAACATGAAAAGAGAGGTAGCCGAGTTCGTGAGCCGATGCTTCGTTTGCCAACAAGTTAAAGCCAAACATCTCAAGCCGGCTGGTAAGCTAAAACCTCTTGAAATACCAGAATGGAAATGGGATAGTATTGGCATAGATTTTATTATTGGATTGCCGAAGACCCGAAGTGGATTTGATGCTATATGGGTGATTGTGGACCGATTAACTAAGTCCGCTCACTTCTTGCCCATCAAGACCAAATGGACCGTGGATGTTCTAGCTACCCTATATATCAAGGATGTTGTAAGGCTGCATGGTATTCCAACTTCTATTATTTCAGATAGAGATCCGAGATTCACCTCTCATTTTTGGAAAGGTTTGCAAACATCTTTGGGAACTAGGCTAAATTTTAGCATGGCTTTCCACCCTTAGATAGATGGACAAACCGAGAGGACAAATAAGATTATTGAAGATATGTTGAGAGCTTGTATGATACATTTTGGGGGAAGTTGGCATGAACAATTGCCATTGATTGAATTTGCAAATAACAACAATTATCAGTCTAGCATTCAGATGGCACCTTTTGAAGCACTGTATGGCAGGAGTTGTAGATCACCTCTATGCTAGAGTGTGGTTGGAGAGAAGGGATTGATGGGTCCCGATATTATTCAAGATATAACTTACAATTTCTAGTTAATCCGAGAAAGGCTGAAAGTTGCTCAATCACGACAAAAGAGTTATGTCGACCATAGAAGAAGAGACCTCGAATTCCAAGTGGGGGAGCATGTCTTCTTGAAGATCTCACCTACATGAGGAATAAAAAGGTTTGGTATCAAAGAAAAATTGAGTCCAAGATTTATTGGTCCTTTTGAGATTCTAGAAAGAATCGGTGAAGTGGCATACAAGCTGACTTTGCCTCCACAATTGGCTTGTGTCCATGATGTATTTCATGTATCCATGCTAAGAAAATATGTGTATGATCCTTCGCATGTGATTCAATTCCATAACTTGAAACTATAGAATGATTTATCTTATGTGTAGATCTATGGAAAAAAATTCACTTAGGAAAATTAATTAACAATATGAAAGAATAAGCGGAAAAATAAGGGGAAAGAGATAAAAAAGAGGATTCGTGGATACTAATGGAGTGTGATCGCCGGAGGGGTTACCTCAAAAGATCATAACAATAAGAAACATTGAGGGATCGCGAAGAATACTTTTCAAAAGATGCGGGGGAGATGTGAGTGCACCTTCTCATTCTATCGGCCGACCGATAAACAGAGTTTCTCTTGTGTTGATTACCCTTGCAAAAATAACAAACCAACAAAGAAGGGATTGATTAGAGATGTGGTGTGTGTAGCATCAAGTTATTAAGATAAACAATATGAAATGCATGAGCATAAACACACCTTATTGGTGTTGGTTTTAAACCCCTATGCAAAGGGTGGGGAGAAAATATGATGAATGGTGGAGGGTGCAAGTGTTGCACAAAGGGAGATGTGCTATAGTGCACAAGAGGAGGATCTAAATATTGAGATGATAAAAATAAGAAAAGGAGATGAAGAAGATGATGCATGCAATGCTTATGATAATAAAATAAAGAGAAGAGAATGGGATGGCTTATTTGTTTTCTCCAAAGATGGCATCAAGATCTTCAATGGAGGAAGAAGCTCCAAAAGGATGTAGCTTTTTGGTACATGGAGCCTCTTCCTTGAGCCTTCAAATCGGTAGCACCTCCCCTTTGATTGATTGAGCAGCCTTAGACACAAGGGAGAGAGTTTAATCTAAGGGAAATTAGGATATCAAGTTTTAGTTGGATTTGGAAGAGTATATTCCATGGCCAAGTGTCCTTTCAATCTTAGAAAGTCTTAGGACCCTTTCCCAAGTGAAAAATGAGCTCAAAATGGAGAAAGAAGGAGGTTCTGCTCGAGTTCAAAATTCTGCAAGAATGAGCGGCCGCCATAGTGGTCGCCAATTAAAAGAGCGTCCGTTCAAAGAGCCGCCAATTCTGAGGCATTTTGAGAAGGATTAGGACTTTCCAAAATTAAAAAAGAATTGGCGCCCATGGGCCGGTCGCCAATTACGATTTAATACGAATTTTGGACAGAGTTAAATGCTCAAAGTAAGGCAAGTATGAATGCGTCTAGGGTCCTGGACGCGTTCAAGAATAGGCGTCAGCCCAAACAGACGCGCTTTCTTGAATATTTTAGAAATTAGAAAATTACCAAATATTGGAAAAGGAAATCGCGTCCGGTTGGTCAGACGTGTAAATGAATTTTGTGAATTTTGGTAATTATTTAAAAATAAAATATGAAATAACGTCAATATGATGGTCGCCCATTAAAGAATAGGTGATTGTGTAGAAGGACGTTAATTGTTCAAGAAGGCAAACGAATGGAATAGGCGACGAAGGGCCTGTCGCAGTTTGAAGAACGCGTCTAAACAGTCGGACACATTTAATAAAAATAGCACCCATTGAAAAGGCGTTAATTAATAATCAAAATGGATAATAGAAGACGCGTCTGTCATCCTAGACGCGTTCAATAAAAGGTGGCTTCCCAGTCGGACGTCCATTCATGATTTATTTTCAAGCCAAAAATAGGGGAAAATAAGAACGCGTCCGAGGTACCAGACGCGTTTTGACAAGGTCGACTTATCCCAGTTTGATGCGTCGACTCAGAAGAATTGGCGACAATTGAAGCAAGTGCATATTCCATCAGAAAGGAATTGGCGACCCACGGGTTGTCGCTAATTCAGAAAAGTTTCAAAAATTTGGAGAAAAGCCCAGGAAAATTGGGAAAAATAGGGAAAAGCTTAGGAAAGCTGAGTATGGGAAAAAAAAAGGAAAACCACTCAAATAAGTCGATTTGAGGGTCAAATAGGGGCATCGCAATGCGATATGAGGTATATTCAAAATGATGTCAATTTTAGCATGTCTACAGTGCCCTGCCTTGGCATCTGCTTTGTAAGGGAGTGACACGGACTGGAATGAAGTGTAAATGGAGTGGAGCGAACTGAAAAGTAGATGTCATGGTGTGATGAGACATGCGATTAACACCACTTGATAATAATTGGATCAAAATCTCAAGATGAAGCAACCTTGAGGAGATTCAGTGAAAGTAACAATTGTTTGGATAAGAGGGAGTGTGCACGCGGGCACACAGGAGAGAATAAAAGAAGCGATCAACTTCCAGCGCGATGGAAGTAGCCTAGGTCATAAACCTGTAGCTTTCATCATTGGAGAGCGGTTACCAGTCAATGTGGACGTGCTACGGCCAAGGTGGGTCAAAAGGAATGGAATTGAAATAAGATGATAGAAATCTAAACAAATGAGTTTTCAAGGAAAAAGCCCAAAACGGAAACAAGGCGAACTGAGGACTCAATTCGGCATGGAATATCTCATATCTTAAAAATTAATGATCAATTGACCTCAAAATTGAGTTATTAAAATGATTTTACCAAAGTTAATTCAAAGTCCTACATGATGAGGACATCACCCATGATTTCCTCTGGCTCGGGACTTCCCTTCCTTTCGATGAGGGCCAGACTTGGGCTCCATGTCATCCAGGCCTCCACAGCACTCTGATGGATCACTTGGTGTACTTCTTGTCTTTATTTTTGAGTCATTTTGATGTAATTTGTCTTTTATTTGAGTCCAGTACCTACGTTATGTGTTTATTTTCCTAAGTCCTGTGGTCATCATGTGGGTTTTGGGCCCAATCACTTGGGCTTGGCCCACTTGCACCCCTTTCCCCCTAGAGTTATGTCATTAGTCTTTCTAGCAGGGACTTTTTGTAAATTTTGGGTTCACTATAAATAGGGCCCCAAACCCTCCATTTGGAGCTAATGAAAAATTTTGAGTTGAATATTGAAACCCTTGTGCTCTCTCTCTCTCTCACTCTACCTCTCTACCTCTCTCTCTATTTCTCTCTCTCTCTCTCTCTCTAAAGGGGGCGAACCCCATTCTCTCTCCTCCCCACCCCCAATTTCGAAATTCACTCTCTCTCCTCCCTATTCACCTCTAATTAAGACCCCTCCCCCTTCCCCTTCCCCATACCTCCCATTTAATCCCCCTCCAACCCCTAGGTGGAATCCCCTTCTCCTAGGCACCTCTCCCTCTTCCCAAGCAACATTTCCCCTTCCCCATACAACCTTTCACCTTCCCAAGGGGGAATCCCTTCCCCCAAGCACACCTTCCCCTCCCCAAGGCAACCCTTCCCATTCCCTAGGCCACCATTAACCCCTCCATTAACCCATCTCCCCATTCCCCTAAGCCCATTTTCACCCCCCCTCTCTCTCTCACCTTCCACCCTTGGCCGCACCTCCCTCCCCCTCCACCTGCTAGCTGCGACCCAGCCCTCTTCTCCAGCCTCTACACCATCTCTACTCACCCCCATCCAAGCCCCTCAGCCATTAGCAGAGTCCCTTCACCCCTCCCCACCATTACCAACATCATTCACCTTCCTGCTCTATCTAGTTCGCAGGCAGCAGCAGGAGCCCAAATTTCAGAACCTGCTCCGAGGTCATTCGGCATCTTCTGGAGGCGTACCATACATCGACGGAAAGGTCGTCAAGATAGCTTCGCAGCTGAGGTGGTCTCGCTGGTATCCGACATACCTACTGTCCGGAGGGTTCATTCTCGTCCAACTGCACAACTGGGACCTGAAACTGGACCAGAGCTGCAGTGTAGAAGCTTCCACGGCCACACCCGATCACTTCTGAAGACGTCGTCCGGCCGGGGTCTTTTACAACCAATCTACTTCCATCAGCAGAAGACGGCATCCCGTTTGGCATCCGGAGGAACGTTTTCCAATTTTTCTCCCCCGAGTGCACAAATCAGGCCACTCAGGATCTGACCAGACACCTCCCTACTCAACGGGCTCTCCCTCTCTGCCCCTACATCGTCTGGTGCCCTCCCTGGTGGCCATTCGAAGAGGACTCGTATGCGGTCATTCTCATTTTGGTCTTGCCTCGTTCGGGTTTCGGGAGAGGTCGTGGCATTCGGATCTTTCTGCTACTGCATCCTGGAACCAGAACAAGTCAGAGCACAGGGCACCTGTTCCAGGGTCCACTCCGACCGGGCGTGAAGAAGGAGCCATCCACCAAAATTCACCAGCGTACCAGGGTCAGTTAGAGACAATTCGGCACTGGTTTCGGAAACTTTTGAGCACGGGGGAGTGCACAGCGGCGACTACACCGACTCCCTATCCTGCTATTCCAGACCTGGGCAGATTCGGCAGGGTGCTCCATCGGCGCAATTCAAGCAAATCTCCCCACCCCGCCTGGCCGGCTTAGCACACCTCCCTGCGTGGAGGTAGTGTTTGAATGTAACCTCTATTTTCCCCACCCCATGATCACCCTCCTGTGCGAGGAGTAGTTTTGTACTAGCAGGTCTTCGGCCGAAGCTTCATCGGCGCAGTATGCGGGGAACCCACACTTCCCCGCTCGCCCATAGTCTCCGAACGGGGTTGGTTTCTTCAAACCAACCAGGTGAGCTTCTGCCCTTGCTCTCCTCTGTATTTGTTCACTTAATATCTGCGAAACTAGTCTGCTGGTCGGTGAGAGAGCGCTCGTTCCTGGAGCTTCCAATTTATGTGCGGTCACCGTGGGCTAAAGTGAGAGAGTGACCCAATGCCCTCAAGGCACCTAGTCCGCCCTTGATTTTGGGCACTGTACCCTCAGGAGGGAAAACCATAGCCTTGCTGGCCCTCTACCGGCAAGGGTCTTGTTCCACCACCTCGACTCGGCATCACCGAGTCACCACGGGTAACGGGTGTGCACGGTGGGTCGGCGATTTCCAATCAACCTCGAGTCTTACGATTGTGTTTGCGAATAAGGTCCAAGGGCCCACATTCACCTACTGCATTCTTCATCATTTGCCTTAGTGTGTCACATCACTACATGAATGCATGTTGGGTTTAAAGGAAAAAATTAAAATAAATTAAAATAGAAGATAATCAAGGATAATATTATTAAGCTGCCCAAACTGAGTCAAGACACCGATTTGTGAGCTGGTACTAAGTCGAAGCTCGTTTATCTTCACACCGACTCACAAAAAGGGAACCACCGTCCCCAGTCTTGGATGGCTCAACGGCCTATCAGTGTGACTAAAATTCCTTTGAAATCATCATCATTTTTGATGAAGGGGAACTCAAATTCAAGATTTACCAAAGCCACACGGTTCTTGATATAATCTAATAGCGTAGATAATATATAGTAAAAATGCATACATGGAGGATGGTGAAAGAAATAAGCATGTGGGGAACTGCAAGATATGCGGTGCAAGCACTATGGGACCAGGATGATACCCGGACGGTGGGACCAAAGAGCTTCTTCCTGTGCTAAAAAATTGATTAGCCAAGATATAATGAAGATAACAAGCAATGAATAATGGCAATTAAAGCATAGGAACTGTAGCATCAATCATAGCATCAATCATCGAGGAAAGCATGAATAACATTATTTTAGACATTCAAACATGGATAGCATAGCATCAAAAGCATCGGGCTTTAAACATGTGAGGCATAGCATGAAAGCATGGTATCGAATAACATAGCAGAGATAGCATTGAAGCATGAAACATGCAAAGCATCATTGTTTGTTATTTGTCATGGGGATGACAACTTGGCATATCATGAGATTGAAGTTGAATGATTAAGATCAAGTAATGCCCAGTGGCAAGAATAATGCAGTGAAATCAGCATGAGTTATTTAGAAAGATTTGGAGATAAATGATCAGAGTGATGCCCAGAGCGGCCAATCGTGGAGATAGTGATGCTGAGAACATAGGGAAGAATCGAAAGATTGATGTAAGTACGATGAGAGAGGACTCATCCCATGTCCTCAGTCCTTGCAAAAGGTTGACCCTATAAAAAACAACACCATCAGAAAATATAATGTATTTTTTTAGATTTTTGAAATATGCAAATTTTTATGGATTTTGAAAAGTATGCAAACTTTTATGAATTTTGGAAGATATTTAAAATTTTTTTTGAAATATTCAACTTTTTTTGGTTTTTTCTTAGAAATATTCACCTTTTTTTGATTTTTTGTTGGGAAAATATTTATTTTTTTTATTTTGGTTTAGACATTACTAATGCAGCATTAAAGGATGTTCAAACCACTAGCTAAGGGTCCTTTTTCCTTCCCTTTCACTAAGAACTGTCCAAAGCAGGGCGTGCATTGAAAGGTGGCACCCAATAGTCGGCTGCCCTTGATTGACGGTGCCCCTACCAAGGCCATACTTGAGAAACACTCGGTCTTGGAGGGAGAAGAGAAGAAAAATTGGGGGTAAGCTTGATATAAGTTAAGAAGATATCGGGTTTAACTACTTTCCATAGCACAACCCCTAGAGATTTTGTCTGCTGCGCCAGGACTTCGGGTAATATCATCGAATCTTAAATTCTTACTTAGGTATGCATGCGACCGGGCTCATAAGGTCCTGCGAGGAAACTGTACTGCCCTCTTGCCATGACAAAAAATTTGAATTTTTTCTTTTGATTTCACATATTTTTCTCTTTTGATCATCATTTTTCTTTTGGTGTCCTCTGGACTTTGAGAGATATTGCAATTGAGCATTGAAATTTTGAGAATAAGGTCGTAATCGACTGCCCTTATTTGAGACTTCCTTTTGTCGGGTTGTACTTAGGTTGGTTGTTTTGCCCAGAATACTTCTATCCTCATATTTCAGCTGAGTAGAGAAGAAAAAAAGACTTCGTACACTCAAGCATGGCCCAAGTGGCAACGGTGTTTTACCAAGGAAGATAGCTAAGGACGCCGTGAAGTGTGTGCTGTTACGCCCCGAGATCCGATTCCCAATTTATGGGCATATTTTTTTTCTTTTTCCATCGGACCTCGAAGCATTACATAGTATGTATCACGGAAGCACAAATATATAACAAACATGCATACATTCGCATGCGAGAGAGAAACCATAATTATAAGAAATGTAAATAGCATTTCAACCATTCATAACTTCCAAAGAAGAGTACATGTCCATTGTTTCGAACTAAACATGAGTCCACACAGGCTCACCACCCCATAACCATATATATAAGAGAGATATTCATACATACAATACCCAGACGAATTATGAACTAGCACTACTCCTCGACCGCAGCCTCCTCCTCGACCTCCTTCACTAAGTCTCCTGAAAACATGTGTTACAAAGGGGTGAGTTTGACGCTCAGTAGATAGCCTAAACAAATTGGGGTTAACTTGCATCTATATTGCCAAATTATATACATAATTTAGATGTTAATAATAGCATAATCCATTCATTATCATCTGCTTAAGGTAACTTATATGAGGAAAATACATATTCTTTAGCTAACATATAAGGTACCCATGCATGCACAAAAATCACGGTGAATGAGCAATTACGCATTATCACATTTTCGTTATTCATGAAACCGAACAGCTACCGTAAACACAGGAGGCCCACACACAAACGAATGAACGAAAGAGTACTGCGCAGACCCGAGAGTGAACTCCCACCTAGACTCCTATGGCCCACAGCGTTCTGTGGCGTTACGTATCACCGTCCCACAGAACAATCGGCCGAGTCATCGGATTTCACCTAGATTCTTGTGGCCCATAACGTTCTGTGGCGTTACGTATCGCCGTCCAATAGAACAATCGGTCGAATCATATGAATTTTAACCAGGACCGAAGTCGCACCTAGACTCTTGCTACACGGGGCATTCTGTACCACCGTCCCCCAGGTTTCGTGGCACTCCAATCGTCGTCCCTTAGAACGAACCAGCCGAATCAATAGGATTTCAACCAGGGCATTACGTATTGCCGTCCCCTGGGATCTTTTACTTCTGTGGCGTTATGTATCGCCGTCCAGCAGAAGGGACCAAAGTCTTACCTCACAGAATGCTATTATTTTCCATTCATAACATTCGCATCGTATTCGCTTTCACATTCATACTCATTTTACAAATATTTGTATGATACTTTATCATAACAAGCATGCTTCCAAATGGTTTAAGTGGACAATTCAAATCATAAGCTTACTTGATGTGGAATAGGGCATGATCAGGTTGTTATATAACAGACGACATGTTTATTTCTAGGTTACACATACGCAGAAAACCAGTCATAGTTTCAAGTACATAATTTCTTTGAGCATGAAATTTTTACAGTGAGTTACCAACTTAGTCCTCTATAATTTTCCAATTTTTTAGATTTTTGTAAATTAGAATTCCCTCTCAAAATTTTCTTATTCTTAGTTTCTAAAAATTGAGACAGGGCCCTGGATGCTTCGACCCAGCCAATGGATGCTTCGATGCATCCAATGGATGCTTCGATACATCCAGTGGATGCCTCGATGCATCCAACATTCTAGGTATGATGCTTCGACACATCCAGTATTATGAAGCATGATGCTTCAAATCATCCATCACTCTGAAGCCTGATGCATCGATGCATCCAAAATTCTGAAGTTTGAAAACTGGGTACGAGCCCTGCACATGCACATACCTATATGTGCACGGACTTTAACATGTGCGTAGACTTTGAATTCTAAATGTGCACAGACCCAAGACATGCATAGACCTATATGTGCACAGACCTTGAATTATTAATGTGCATAGACGTCTGTGAAGATGTGCACAGACCTTGAATTATGAATGTGCATAGACCCACAGACCTGAATTCTGAATGTGCATAGACCCTAAAACGTGCACAGACCTGAATTCTGAATGTGCATAGACCCTAAAATGTGCACAGACCTGGCTTAAGGGTTTCAACACATGTGCACCGACCTGTTCTACATGTGCACCGACCTGACTTAAGGGTTTCAACACATGTGCACCGACCTGGCTTAAGGGTTTCAACATATGTGCACCGACCTTTTCTACATGTGCACCGACCTTACTCTACGTGTGCCCCGATGTCACGCCCCGTACTCTATACCGTCGAGGTATTGTCCGCTTTGTCCTATCGGCCTCACGGTTTTGTCCCTTTCTAACAGTGATCGGCTCCAGAATGGGGGACTTCCCAGGCAGGTCACCCATCCCAGTACTACTCCCCATTAAGCACGCTTAACTTCGGAGTTCTTTTCAGGAACTGAGCCGATACTTCAAAAGACGCCTCGGTGATATAGAGTACAACTTATCTATATTTGAGGGTGTTACAATCTACCCCTCTTATATAGGCGATGTCCTCTTCGCTGGGCACATATAGCACGCAATCAACCCCCAGGCAGGTAGGACTCTAGAGGTGGCCCCTACAGGCTCAAGAGGTGGCTCCTACTATGTAGCACTTTATCCCAATGTGGGTTCAAGAGGTGGCTCCCATAGCGTAGCACTTTGCCCTGCATGGCACTTAGTTCCCACACTTCCGGCTGGGGTCTAGCTCTGATACCATTTTGTCACGCCCCGTACTCTATACCGTCGAGATATTGTCCACTTTGGCCTATCGGCCTCACGGTTTTATCCCTTTCTAACAGTGATCGGCTCCAGAATGGGGGACTTCTCGGGCAGGCCACCCATCCCAGTACTACTCCCCATTAAGCATGCTTAACTTCGGAGTTCTTTTCAAGAACTGAGCCGATACTTCAAAAGGTGTCTCGGTGATATAGAGTACAACTTATCTATATTTGAGGGTGTTACACCCGACCTATCTTAAGGGCTTCAACACATGTGCACTGACTTGTTCTTCATATGCACCGACCTGACTCTACATGTGCTCTGACCTGTCTTAAGGACTTTAACACATGTGCACTGACTTGTTCTTTATATGCACCGACCTGACTCTACATGTGCTCTGACCTATCTTCATATGCATCGACCTGACTCTACAAGTGCTCCGACCTAACTAGGGCTACACCGTATGTGTACCGACTTGACTGGGGGTTCCAACACATGTGCTCTGACCTGATTAGGGGCTGCACCACATGCACACCGACCTGACTGGGGGCTCCATTACTTGTGATTTGACCTTACTATGGACTGCTCCCTATGTGCATCGACCTTACTAGGGACCTGCACTACATGTGCATCAACTTTACTAGGGACTGCTCTACATGTGCATCGACCTTACTATGGACTGGTCCACATGTGCATCGACCTTACTAGGGGCCTGCACTACATGTGCTTCGACCTTACTATGGACTGCTCTATGTGTGCATCGACCTTACTAGGGGCCTGCACTACATGTGCATCGACCTTACTAGGGACCCACACTAACCTTCCCAGGGACTTTAAATTTCGATAGAGACTCATAGAAAACTCACGAAAGCCCGTAACTAGAAAAAATGAACATGGTGGTCGTTCCCATATACCCTTGGTCCCTTTTTTAAAGTATAAAAAATATTTTTAAATCGTTCTAATGCATTATTGACCCCTAAAATTTATGGTTAGGTGCCTACCTTCGAAATGTTAAACCGATGATCCGGGGATGATATCCACACCCCAGATCCTCCTAAGCTTCTTCTTTCGATCCGGGGATGAGATCCACACCCCAGATCCACCCAAGACCACAGGTTCGCCTTCCTACGTAGGGGCAAGGTCCCTCACCTCTCTTTCTTACTCAAGAGGAACCGTAGATGGTAGATAATTGAAAAAATAGGTGATGCTAAAGGCTTACCATCCGTGAAACCCACCTCCTTATATAATTTTCAAGCCTCCCAAGATTCTACCCATGACCCACAAGGCTCCAACCTGCTCCCCAGGTCGCTGGTTTAAGGAGGAGTTATGCTAAACACCTCTTCGGTTTAAACAGGGGTGACCCTTCGATACCTAGTCATAGATGCAAGTGGGCGCGCTCATATGTTGGGAATTATGTTGGGGTGTCTTCATATGAAATTAAGAGGACTTCTTGCTCTAAATCTTGGTCATAGTTTCATAAACATTCATTATCCCTATCACGAGTTATGATTTTCTCAATATTAACATTTACTTTCCCTCTATCCAGTCGTGACCTTTCAGTAGCCCAAAGTAATTGGAGTATAACTCTAGTATCAAGGCTTTATTTAGCCTTGACGTCAATAGAGCAGTTGTAGCCAACATCCCATTTGAAATTATGGCCTTGGTGTCAGGTCATTTCATTAATCACAGAGGATGTTATGAATTTCCCATTAATTACGTGTGAATTCGCCCAACAGTCGCACCTCTTCGTGATAGCTGGCAGAAAAAGGCTCAGAACCTTGGGTTTTGATGCGAATTGGGTTTCCACCTCAACAAAAGAGTTTGGGTTGAGGGCCCAATCTTTCTAATGGTCCAAGTTTCAGCTCATTTGGTTAACTATGGGCCTAGATATCCTTATTTCAACAGGTGACCATTTTTCTGTAACTGTTTCGACCCATTATCGCCAACTCCCTCTTGACCACTATTAGACCCATTTTTTAGAAGTTATACGCTTCATCATAGTTGTTTCTTACCCAATGTTCGTTGCATGGGTTTTGATTTTGCCTAGTTCTGACCTCCTTATATTAAGTTACGAATTTCTTAAAGATCCTTCAATAATCTGTCCAGATTTCTAGTTTATTGAGTTCATGGGCCCGAATTATTCACATTTGGGCCTGTGCCCAAATTGGCGGTCATAACATCCTCTCCCCCTTAAAATAAATTTCATCCTCGAAATTGACTTGAGAAATTTCTCCATAAAACATTCACCAGCCAGATGGTTTTATTCCTCAATACCTGTTCCTTCAAGTCTATGATCTCACTGAGCTGCTCCACATAAGACAGATCCGCTCGAACCTCCAAGGACTTGCACACTATAACATGTGGGGTATCCAGGACATACTTCTTGGGCATAGAGACGTGAAAGACTAGATGTACATGCGACAGAGAAAGCGGAAGTGCAAGTCGATAAGCCACCTTGACATCCTTTTGCAAAATCTCGAAAGACCCAATATATATAGGACCAAGCTTGCCCTTCTCCCCGAATCGCATGAATCCCATAGGGGAGACACCTTTAGGAATACATGGTCCCCCCCCCCTTCAATTTTTCTTAAACATATGAACTGAAACGACTAAGTTTTACAAAGCCTATAACTCCATGTTAAAGTCTACCCACTCAACAATCTGGAAATGGGGGAACAATCTAACACCGCATGCAACTCAGAACTTCAAAACTAACTTGGTGAGACACAGGGCAAACCCATTGATGAAAATGATGGGGAAGCCAGACTGACAATCAATGCTTAATGGACATTATTATTCATGGCAAAACTATCACTATGAACCATAGCATAACCCCCTTCTAAGCTTTGATAAGCATTTTGCAACTAGTTGAGGAGCAAGGTCATCAGTTTTAGGTATGCAAATGAGTATTTTTGCCAAGAATCTATAGCATCAACATAACGAGATATCTTAGTAGGCATTCAGTGTGTCAGAGACAAGAAAAGTATGATCCTGGATATCGGTTTCTTGCAGTCTAGGCTGACAAATATCTTAACCAGACCTTGATGGTGTCCCTGACAGTCCTCTTTGCTGCAACTATGTCAGGTAGGATTGTTCATTTCTTACCATGCATCTTGGAAGGTCAGTTTCAGGGTTTTCTCCCCATGGAGACACGCTAGGCCATATCTAAGAGGTTCGCTTCCCCTGGCAATATCTTTCCATTGATTTTGACCTCTATAGTAGGGATCACAAGCTTGGTATGGACTTAGGGTCTGTTCTTCGATTGCTTAGCAAAACTTATGGATATAAATGTGCGTGTAGCCCTCCCCAGGGGTCGATCAAAACTCTTGCATAAACATTATCCACAAGAAGTGTACCTTCAGCTATGGTTGGGGTATTGTTTGCCTCTTCTTGCATTTGTGCATGAACTCGCCCTCTGTACTGAATCTTCTCCCGCTGCGGTATTGGCTTTTGTTGAGCCTTCATAGGATAGTTCCTCAAAAAATGTCCGGCCTCTCCGCATTCATAGCACTTGCCATTTGTCTTCCGGCACTCCTGCCCTAGATGGTTGTGCCAACAATGGACGCAGGATGGAAACCCCAACCTGTTCCTTGGCATCGGTTCCTGGCGTGCTACCTTACCCTTGTCCTACTTCTCTCCTGCATGCCTAAGCCTCTTGCCCATCGCCGTCTGCTCCTCGGTGAACCTATACATGGATATTCATTACAACCTAATTTAATATCCCCCCCCCCTTTTTTTTGAAGAACAAGAGTCGAGTAGAGTTGACCTCTGGTTGGAGTTCGGAAGGAAATTAAGCCAAAGTAAGGGTGATGGCTCAACTGTACTAACGATGACAAATGGCCAGGTAAGAGTGACAAATGGTCGACAAAGCTAAAAATGACTGAGTAATGGTGAGAGATGCATTGTAGCAATGAAGCCTTCATGTTTCTCACTGTTGCATCGACGCCAAGGCCACTTATGTCAACGTAGTCTAGTGCAAGCAGCAGTGATGGTCATCTGAAGACTAACGGTTATAAATAGATACTTAGTGGTGACAAATGGCTTACCAGGCAGATAAATAGTCCTTCTAGGCTGTAAAATGGCCAGTAAGGCTATGAAATGGATAGGGTGTATAGACATATGGTCGAACATGTAAGCAGCACGTGAGGTGAGTTCATGCCTTTGATGCCAATCATTTGGCACGAGATCCAAAGGGTATTTGGGACCTTCTCATGGTAGAAGATTGTTCTCTACTTTCTAGGCGGACAAATGGAAAAATAGTAGGGTCAAATCACCATATCCAAAATGCTTTTACGGGGGCCCTGTTCAATATATGGGTTCTACACCGACTCTACCCATTTGTATGGGTTCTAAATCTACTCTACCCATTTTCATTCTAGCCTATTTCTTCTTCTACTACTTGGACAATCGGAAGGGTTGTAACCATGGTTTGTATCTCGTGCTCTGATACCACTTTGTTACACCCCGAGATCCGATTCCCAATTTATGGGCATATTTTTTTCTTTTTCCATCAGACCTTGAAGCATTACATAGTACATATCGCGGAAGCACAAATATATAATAAAAATGCATACATTCGCATGCGAGAGATAAACCACAATTATAGGAAATGTAAATAGCATTTCAACCATTCATAACTTCCAAAGAATAGTACATGTCCATTGTTCTGAACTAAACATGAGTCCACACAGGCTCACCACCCCATAACCATACATATAAGAGAGATATTCATTCACAGCATACCCAGACGAACTATAAACTAGCACTACTCCTCAGCCGTAGCCTTCTCCTAGACCTCCTTCACTAAGTCTCCTAAAAACGTTTGTCACAAAGGGGTGAGTGTGACGCTTAGTAGGCAGCCTAAACAAATCGGGGTTAACTCGCATCTATATAGCCAAATTATGTACATAATTTAGATGTTAATAATAGCATGATCCATTCATTATCATCTGCTTAAGGTAACTTATATGATGAAAATACATATTCTTTAGCTAACATATAAGGTACCCATGCATGCACAAAAATCACGGTGAATGAGCAATTACACATTATCACATTTTCATTATTCATGGAATCGAACAGCTGCCGCAAACACAGGGAGCCCACACACAAACGAGTGAACGAAAGAGTACTACGCAGACCCGAGAGTGAACTCCCACCTAGACTCCAGTGGCCCACTGCGTTCTGTGGCATTCCGTATCACCGTCCCATAAAACAATCGACTGAGTCATCGAATTTCACCTAGATTCCTGGGGCCCACATCGTTCTATGGCGTTACATATCCCCGTCTCACAGAATAATCGACCGAATCATAGGAATTTTAACCAGGACCGAAGTCCCACCTAGACTCTTACTGCACGGGGCGTTCTGTACCACCGTACCCCTTGTTCCGTGGCACTCCAATCGTCGTCCCTCAGAATGAACCAGCCGAATCAATAGGATTTCAACCAAGGCGTTACGTATCGCCATCCCCTGGGATCTTTTACTTCCGCGGCGTTATGTATCGCCGTCCCGCAGAAGGGAACAAAGTCCTACCTCGCAAAATACTACTATTTTCCATTCATAACATTCACATCGTATTCGCATTCACATTCATACTCATTTTACAAATATTAGTGTGATACTTTATCATAACAAACATGCTTCCAAATGGTTTAAGTAGATAATTCACAATCATAAGCTTACTTGATGTGGAATAGGGCATGATCAGGTTGTTATATAAGAGAGGACAGGTTTATTTCTAGGTTACACATACGTAGAAAACCAGTCATAGTTTCAAGTGCATATTTTTTGTGAGCATGGAATTTTTATAGTGAGTTACCAACTTAGTCCTCTATCATTTTTGAAAATTTTCAGATTTTTATAAATTACAATGGCCCCTCAAAATTCTCTTATTCTTAGTTTCTAGAAACTGAGACAGGGCCCTGGATGCATCGACCCAGTCAGTGGATGCTTCAATGCATCCAGTGGATGCCTCGATGCATCCAGCAATCTGGGTCTGATGCTTCGACGATCCCATATTCTGAAACCTGATGCTTCGATGCATCCAGCATTCTGAAGCCTGATCCTTCAATGCATCCAGCATTCTAAAGTCTGAAAACTGGGTCAGAGCTCTGGACATGCACAGACCTATATGTGCAAAGACTTTAACATGTGCGTAGACCTTGAATTCCAAATGTGCACAGAGCCAAGACATGCATAGACCTATATGTGCACAGACTTGAAGATGTGCACAGAACTTGAATTCTGAATGTGCATGGACTCACAGACCTGAATTCTAAATGTGCATAGACCCTAAAACGTGCACAGACCTACATTTTGAATGTGTATAGACCCTAAAATGTGCACACACCTGAATTCTGAATGTGCATAGACCCTAAAATGTGCACAGACTTGGCTTAAGGGTTTCAACACATGTGCACGGACCTGTTCTACATGTGCATCGACCTGACTTAAGGGTTTCAACATATGTTCACCGACCTATTCTACATGTGCACCGACCTGGCTTAAGGGTTTCAACATATGTGCACCAACCTATTCTACATGTGCACCGACCTTACACTACATGTGCCCTGACCTGTCTTAAGGACTTCAACACATGTGCACTGACTTGTTCTTTATATGCACCGACCTGACTCTACATGTGCTCTAACTTGTCTTAAGGACTTCAACACATGTGCAATGACTTGTTCTTCATATGCACCGACCTGACTCTACATGTGCTCTGACCTGTCTTCATATGCACTGACCTGACTCTACAAGTGCTCCGACCTGACTAGTGCTGCACCGTACGTGCACCGACCTGATTGGGGGTTCCAACACATGTGCTCTGAGTTGACTGGGGGCTGCACCATATGTGCACCGACCTAACTGGGGGCTCCATTACATGTGCTCTGATCTTACTATGGACTGCTCCACATCTGAATTGACATTACTAGGGTCCTGCACTACATGTGCATCGACCTTACTATGGACTACTCCACATGTGCATCGACCTTACTTGGGGCCTGCACTACATGTGCATTGACCTTACTATTGACTGCTCCACATGTGTGTCGACCTTACTAGGGGCCTGCACTACATGTGTATCGACCTTACTATGGACTGCTCCACGTGTGCATCGACCTTACTAGGGGCCTGCACTACATGTGCATCGACATTACCATGGACCCACATTAACCTTCCCAGGGACTTTAAATTTCGATAGAGACTGAGAGAAAACTCACGAAAGCCCTTAGCTAGAAAAAATGAACATGGTGGTCGTTCCCACATACCCTTGGTTCCTTTTTTTTTAAGTATAAAAAATATTTTGAAATCATTCTAATGCATTATTGACCCCTAAAATTTGTGGTTAGGTGCCTACCTTCGAAATGTTAAATCGACGATCCGGGGATGATATCCACACCCCAGATCCTCCTAAGCTTCTTATTTTGATCCGGAGATGAGATCCACACCCTAGATCCACCCAAGACTGCAAGTTCGCGTTCCTACGCAGGGGCAAGGTCCCTCACCTCTTTTTCTTACTCAAGAGGAACTGTAGATGGTAGATAATTGAAAAAATAGGTGTTGCTAAAGGCTTACCATTTTTGAAACCCACCTACTTATATAGTTTTCAAGCCTCCCAAGGTTCTACCCACGACCCACAAGGCTCCAACCTGCTCCCAAGGTCACTGGTTTAAGTAGGAGTTATGCTAAACACCTCTTCGGTTTGAATAGGGGTGACCCTTCATCTACCTGGTCAGAGATGGTTGTGGGCGCACTCTTTTGTTGAGAATTAGGTTGCGATGTCTTCATGTGAAATTAAGAGGTTTCATAAAATGTCATTATCCCTATCACGAGTTATGATTTTTGAAAGATTAACATTTACTTTCCCTTGATCCAGTTGTGACCTTTCAGTAGCCCGAGGTAATTCAGGTATAACTCTAGTATCCAGTCATTATTTAGCCTCGACCTCAATAAATAAGTTGTATCCAACATCCCATTCAAAATTATGGCCTTAGTTTTAGGTCATTTCATTAATCACAGATGAAGTTATGAAGTCTCCATTAATTACGTGTGAATTCGCCCAACAGTCTCGCCTCTTCGTGACAGCTGGCAGCAAAAGGCTCAGAACCTTAGGTTCTGATGCGAATTAGGTTTCCACCTCAACAAAATAGTTTGGGTTGAGGGCCCAATATTCCTAATGGGCCAAGTTTCATCTCATTTGGTTAACTGTGGGCCAAGATATCCTTATTTCAACGGGTGACCATTTTTCTATAACTGTTTCGACCCATTATCGCCAACTCCCTCTTAACCACTATTAGACCCATTTTTCAGAAGTTATACTCTTCATCAAAGTTGTTTCTTACCCAATGGTCGTTGCATGGGTTTTGGTTCACCTAATTCTGACCTCCTTATATTAAGTTACAAATTTCCTAATGATCCTTCAAAATCTGTCTAGATTTCTAGCTTATTGAGCTCATGGGCCCGAATTATTCTCATTTTGGCCTATGTCCAAATTGGTGGTCATAACATCCTCTCACCCTTAAAATAAAATTTATCCTCGAAATTGACTTGATGAATTTCTCTATAAAACCTTCACCAGCCAGATGGTTTTATTCCTCAATACATGTTCCTTCCAGTCTAAGATCTCGCTGAGCTACTCCACATAAGACAGATCCGCTTGTACCTCCAAGGGCTTGCACCCTATAACATGTGGGGTATCCGAGACATACTTCATGGGCATAGAGACGTGAAAGACCAGATGCACATGCGACAGAGCAGGCGGAAGTGCAAGTCAATAAGCCACCTTGCCATCCATTTGTAAAATCTCGAAAGGCCCGATATATCTTGGACCAAGCTTGCCCTTCTCCCCGAATCTCATGACTCTCATGGGAGAGACACCTTTAGGAATACATGGTCCCCCCCCCCCTTCAGTTTTTTTTAAACATATGAACTTAAATGACTGAGTTTTACAAAGCCTGTAACTCCATGTTAAAGTGTACCCGCTCAACAATCTTAAAATGGGGGAACGATCTAATACCACATGCAACATAGAACTTCAAAACTAACTTGGTGAGACACAGGGCAAACCGATTGATGCAAATGGTGGTGAAGCTAGACTGATGATCAATGCTGAATGGACATTATTATTCATGGCAAAATTATCACTATGAACCACAGTAGAGCCCCCTTCTAAGCTTTGATAAGCATTTTGCAACTAGTTGAGAAGCATGGTCATCAGTTTAAGGTATGCAAATGAGTATTTTTGCCAAGAATCCATAGCATCAACATAATGAGATATCTTAGTAGACATTAAGTGTGTCAGAGACAGGAAAAGTATGATCCTAGATATCGGTTTCTTGAAGTCTAGGCTGACAAATATCTTAACCAGACCATGATGGTGTCCTGGACAGTTCTCTTTGCTGCAACTTGATACGAGAAATATAAATTGATCTAGAAGGGGAGGGGATGAATAGATCACTGTTTTCAATCGATTAAAAATTACTGAAGAATGATTCACTGAAAACAAGCAATCTCGGAGTTGAACCCACAAAAACCGCAGTGCGGACAATAGCTCGAGTGGATAAAAGACACTCTACAAAAATACCACAGATAATCACACGAGTACTCAGAGGTTTTTAAGGTGGTTCGATCAGACCTCCAGTCTGCCTACGTCCACCCCTCACTTCAAATCGAAGTGAGGCTTCCACTAGCACCTGCTAGCAAAGCAGACTCAGTCTGCGACAACGGCTGATTCACAGCTTCACCAAGGGAACACCCTCCCCTCTTCCTCCACACCTGGAGGGAACCCTAAGGACGCCAAATCCCTAGAAACTAGGAAACACATTCCTCTTCCTCCAACCGGAGGGAAGACTAGTGATCTACAGTCACTAGAACCAGAGACCAAGGTCTCTCTTCCTCTGAATCCCAGAGGGAACACCTCTTCTACGAGAGGGAACAATACTGCAACCTCTGTTGCAAATAAACCAGAGAGAACATGTCTCTCTCTTCCCCTGAACACCAGGGGGTAACACCGAGAACTTTCAATCAAGAAAGAAAAATAGATAAAAATGAAAACAAGAAAGAAGGAATCCAAAACTCAGAAACTGGAAACAATGTAGCTTAAACTGAGCAGCAGACTTCGGATTTGATCCGTAAGTCAATACCCATCTTCTGATCACTCTTCTGCTCTCTCTTCTCTCTAAACTGGAACACTCTAGTTTCTCAGGGAGGCTCTTTCTCTTCTGTTCTCACTCAAATTTCTTCACTGTAACCTCGGAGCTCCACCTTTCATAGATGGTGAGGCAGTGCTTTTATAAGCGATCAGGAGGGTGCATGCAAGGCGTGTGCTTCCCGCGCTCGATCCAGAACCTTCTTGCCACACGCCCTTAAAGCATTTATTCCTTTAGTATCGGATCACGTGCAGCCCAGACACCGGTGAATGTTCTTCCTCGGACCACCTTCTTCTTTTTATTTTTCTTCTTCTCCTGCAAAGAATTAAAACGATTAAAACTCAGGGCCACAAAAACTAAAACTGCATGAGGTATGTGATAGCAATACGAGATGCACTGTACTGAGAACGACACGAGATACACAAGATTACTACAGTACGAAATAAAGAGAGAATGACACGAGGTCAGATTAAAACAACACGAGGTAAAAAGAGAACGACACGAGATACACACTAATAAGGCTAACACTACAAAGAGAACGACACGAAGTATCACTGTAACAAAACAAACACTATGAAGAGAACGACACGAGATACACAATAATAAAGCTATCACTACAAAGAAAATGACACGAAGTCAGAAGAGAACAACACGAGGTGAAAAGGAAATAACACAGAATAAAAATGGTAGTAAGACACGCGATCAGAGGAAACCTGGACGAGGATAGAAAGAAGCAACACGAAGACATAAAAACAATCATTAAGACACAAACACAGAAGATAACATGAAGACACACACACAAGAGATAACACGAAGACATAAAACACGACTCGAATACAAGATTGCTCGAACTAACGAATGACTCGAAGTCGAGGACGACACGAAAACAGAAACTGACACGAAGTGTGGTCACAAAACAAGAAGGACACTTGCAACGTACAGCCTTCATATGATGAGGCGATGTGAAGACTTTGCGTTCAACTGGATGTATAGACTTGGAACGGCTTCAAGGCAACACAATCGAATGTATGGGCTTTCACAAGGTATAGACTTGCCAAAGAACTGGACGATGTATAGACTTGAACAAGGCAAAGTCTGTACAGACTTGAGGGTTCACAACGTATATACTTTGGCAAGACAATGGCTGTACATACTTGAAGTGAAGACCAATGTATAGACTTCAAAGTTCAGCTGCCAATGAATAGACTTGGAAAGCTTGAAGGCCAATGTGCAGACTAGGAAGCTAAAACCAATGTATGGACTTAGCTTCGAACATGCTACAGTGCATTGTATGGACTTTGAAGACTGATGCATGACGCTAAGACAATGTGTAGACTTTGGCTTGGAACGAAGGTAAGGATGAGGCTGTATAGACTTGGAACGAACATAAGACTCGAAGACATAGGGGTGACACAGATGGAGCGACACGAGGTGGTACAGAAAGTAGCACGAGGTACTGCAGTGTACAGCACGCGATGGAACAAGTAACGACACGAAGTATGAAGGGAACAGTACGGACATGCAAGGTATTATCTCATGGCAGTTTTCCTATTAATCATGGAAATTTCAAATGCATAACATCACTCAAGATATCTGATTAAAAAAAAGATAATATTTAACATAGTGATGCTCATCATCAAAACACTAGGGAAGTCATAAAAATCTAACAATCTCCCCCTTTTTGATGATGGCAACACTATATTAAATAACAGAGATGAAGTGCAATGAGATTAAGTGAAGATAAGCTGTGAGGATAAGCAAAGCAGACACACAACACACTCGCCTCCTCTGACGACTCCCAAGAGCTCCCCCTGAACACAACATCTACTTTCCTCTGACTAGATAACTCAGGGCACTTATCTTTCGCTCCCCCTCAGCTCCCCCTCAGCAGCAAGACACTCTCCCCCTTTGACATCATCAAAACTAGGGGCAGGTCTGAAGATATCACGAAAAGAAACTTGTTGACAGTGGAGAGAAAACAATAGAGAGTATGGCTGATAAAGGAGAGTTATTGAGATGTTTAAGCAATTAAGAAAGCCATTAATTTTATGTGAGGATTTTGAGGATCAGTTAGTCTGACTATGTGCAAAATGGTGAATGAAGATTTGCTCCATACACAGAACCAGATTCTAAGCAAGTAAGGTACAAGATACCAGTATGGTCAGAGAAAGTCTTTACTCAGAGAGTATAAAGCAAGGAAGTCAGGAAAACAAAGACCTGTGGTATTGAAAACAAACAAACCAAGACCTAAATGCCAAGTGAACAGAATCTGGATACCAAGAGGGAGAAAATTTTTCAAAGATGGTCAAGATCAAAGATAAATCTGTCAAGTACACCTTTGACATTAGGGAGACACCTTGTTTAGAGGCAGGAATCCCCAGTTACTTGGTGGCAAGACCACATTACCCCTTCTAACAAGAGGACAGAGATAGTATTCTAACTGGTGTTGACATTAAGGTGACACCTTTACCAGAGGCCAGACACCCTAGTTACTAACCAGATATGTACCATTGCTCTGTATGATCAAGACAGCTAATTAAGCCTGATTTATACTGCCATCTCATGACATGGGATACTTTCACTTCATTGATGAAAGTCCCAGTTTCTCAATGAACAGTTAACAAGGTTGTTAAAACTTCTTTCATGAATTTTTCATTAAACTGCACTTGAAACCTTGTAAATTAGTCTTGATTCAGTTTGAGAACAATACACCAGCTCCAAAGTTTTTCAGACACAAGCACTATATACCTCATTTCGGACTTAATTAGACTAAGTAGGTATGCTGTACTGGCTAGATCAGAAGTCAGTTACAGTGTAGGAAGATAGTCTTGAATTTAGATTTTGATCTCAGTGGGACTAACAGCTGAAATTCCAACAAGAAATTAGATGAACAGTCTTAACGGATAAAACATTCAAAAATTTCTTTTATCCACCTACTCAAACTGATTCTCTTATAAGGTCAGCAAAAGTCCGTTCAAAGTATGTTCAGATTTGGCCAAAAGAGCATGACACCAATTATTAATCTAGCTCCCCCTGAGACCTTGACACCAACTCAGACTTAACCAAGACATACCTCAAAACAACTCAAGGAAAAACAAAGTGATATCAATCAATACGAGTGAATCAGCAAACACTCATAATGAGGTTATTTTCAGCAACAGACAATGAGTATAGGTAAGCACAAGAGCACATGACAGATTATTCAGAGATCAATTATTCAATTATGAAATTCTGTAAATACCTAATTCTCTGCGCAATGTGCTAAATTTTTCAGTATCCAGTGGCTTAGTGAAAATATATGCAATTTGTGAGCTAGTGCCAACATGGATCAACTCAAAGGTCTTCCTAGCTACTTCATCTCGAATAAAATGATGCCTGATTTCGATGTGTTTAGTTTGAGAATGAAGTACATGATTCTTTGCAATGTTTATTGCACTAGTATTATCACAAAAGATGGAAGTGCAACCTAGCTCAACTGAGTAATCCAGAAGCTGGTGTTTTATCCATATAACCTGTGTGCCATAGCTCCCTGCTGCCACATACTCAGCTTCAGCAGTAGAAAGAGCCACAGAGTGTTACTTCTTGGATCCCCAAGAGACTAGGCATCCTCCTAAAAATTCGTAGTGACCACTAGTACTTTTCCTGTCCAATTTACATCCTGCATAATCTGCATCTGTATATGCAATGAGATCTAAACTACATGATGCAGGATACCAAAGACCTAAATCATGGGTAGCAGATAAGTATCTAAAGATTCTTTTTACAGCTGCCAAATGCAATTCAGTAGGCCTAGACTGGTATCTGGCACACATCCCTACACTAAATTGAATGTCAGGCCTGGATGCTGTTAAGTAGAGGAGTGAACCGATCATACCTCTATATAATTTAGCATCCACCTCTTTACCTTTTTCGTCTGAATCCAGTGAGGAGTTGGTGCCCATGGGTGTTGAGATGGTCTTGAGGTTGGTCATCCCAAACCTCTTCAGCATCTCCAGGGTATACTTGGTTTGATTTATGAAACAACCATCCTCCATCTGTTTGACCTGCAGCCCAAGAAAATACTTTAGTTCACCAACTAAACTCATTTCAAATTCATGAGACATAGATTCAGAAAATTCTTTACACAATTTTGAATTGTTAGATCCAAAGATGATATCATCAACATATACCTGGACCACTATTAAATCGTTTCTGAGATTTTTGGTGAAGAGGGTTTGGTCAACCTTACCTCGAGTGTAGCCCTTGCTCAAGAGGAATTCAGAAAGTCTCTCATACCAGGCTCGGGGAGCCTGCTTCAATCCATAGAGGGCTTTATTCAACCTAAAAACCATGTTAGGCTGAACAGAGAAATTAAAACCTGGAGGTTGTTCAACATATACCTCTTCCTTCAATACCCCATTTAAGAATGCACTTTTGACATCCATCTGCTGCAGCCGAATGTTCCTAGAGCATGCAAATGCAAGCAGAATTCGTATAGCTTCCATCCTAGCCACTGGGGCATAGGATTCATCAAAATTCACACCAAATTCCTGACTGTAGCCTTGAGCTACAAGTCTTGCTTTGTTTCTAGAAATAGCTCCATTCTCATCAACTTTATTCTTGAAAATCCATTTAGTGCCAATGACATGAGTGTTATCAGGTCTGGGAACTAGTTCCCATACAATATTTTTCTCAAATTGATTTAATTCCTCACACATGGCGGATACCCAAGAATCATGTCTTAAGGCTTCTTCCACAGATTTGGGTTCCACCTGAGATACCAATGCAGCTAAGTCCTGTTCTTGGACAATTCTAAAATGAGACCTTGTCCTAGGAGGATCATGCACATTGCCTATGACATTTTCACTAGGGTGGTCTTTGTGAAATATTATCTCACCTGAGGGTTCACCTACCTCAGCTGCTCCTTCTTGCTGTGAGTTTTCTGGTTGAGCAGCTGGCTGCATCTCTTCTTCTTCAATTCTCTCCAAGAAATCTCCCTCATTAGATGGCTCCCTGTCATCATTCATCACTTTGTTAGAGAAATCATTTTCATCAAACACTACATGCGGTGTTTCTTCAACAGTTTGATCATCTTTATTGAAAACTCTGTAGGCCCTTGAGGTTTCTAAATATCCGAGAAAAATTCCAGGAGAGCTTCTAGCTTCAAATTTGTCCAAACCATTCTTACCATTATTGTGAATAAAACATTTGGAGCCAAAAACTTTAAAGCAAGAAATGTTTGGTTGCTTACCCTTGAGAAGTTCATAAGGAGTTTTCCTATGAGTAGGTCTTACCAAGGCTCGGTTTAGAATGTAGCATGCAGTATTCGCAGCTTCAGCCCAAAATCTCCTTGGAAGTCCACTCTCAATCAGCATAGTCCTGGCCATTTCAATGATTGACCTGTTTCTTCTCTCAACAATTCCGTTCTGCTCCGGTGTCCTGGGGGAAGAGAATTTGTGAGTCACTCCCTCTCTTGAGCAAAATTCAGAAAATGAAGAGTTCTCAAACTCTCCTCCATGGTCAGACTGAATTGTAATGATGTTATGTTCACCTTGCAATTTGATTTTATTGAAAAGTTCTTCAAATTGAACAAAGGCATCATTTTTATTTGCTAAACAAAACAACCAAGAAAATCTAGTGAAGTCATCAACTATGACTAATCCATATCTCTTACCTGACAAACTTTGTATGCGAGTAGGACCAAAGAGATCCATGTGCAAGTGCTGCAGCGGTTTAGATGAAAGACTCTCAGTTCTCAACTTAAAAACTGCACGAGTCTGTTTACCTTGTGCACAAGCATCACATAGCTTGGACCCTAACTGAAATCTTATTCGGGGCAAACCTCTAACTAGGTTATGCTTAGACAGTTTATTCATTGTAGACAAACTAGCATGGCCTAGACGCCTATGCCAGTCAAAAGTAACCTGTTCAGAATTAGCAGACATACACAAGTGAGTTTCAGGATTATCATCCAGGTCTACGATGTATACATTGTTTACTCTATGACCTTTGAACATGACGTTATCAGAATTCAGCTCAAAAATAGTGCAGGAATTGTGGTCAAAGAGTATCTTGTGTCCTTTGTCGCAGAGTTGACTTATACTTATCAAGTTGTGCTGAAGTCCTTCTAAAAGATACACATCTTCAATGGAGTTAGTAGAGGACTTACCAACAGTATCAATTCCAATTATTCTTCCTATGTTATTTCCACCGAATTTGACCAGGCCCCTAAACTTCATTTTCAGTTTGCTAAATTTGGACCGGTCTCCTGTCATGTGCCTGCTACAGCCGCTGTCAAGATACCACTTGTTATGCTCGGCTGCCAGGCTAACCTGCAAAAGTTCAGACAAAGTAATGTGGGACCCAATTCAAATTGGGTCCAAAGACAGTTTTCAATTTATCCAAATCACACTTAGGAACCCACATTTGTTTTACTGTTCTTTTCAGAGATTTCATGTAGATTGATTCTTCCTTCTTGGCATTTCTCAGTGGGTGTTGAATAAGCCTATTCCTATTAACATTATGCTGTTTCCGAGCAGAGAAATTGTTGTTTGGCCTCTTAGAGGAAACACGTGTGTGCTGAGCATAATTCATGTAACCATTTTTATTCAAATGAAAATTGTGCTGAAGGTGATGCATGTTCGCATGCTTTCCTTGATAACTATCATGCTGAATTTTCTTAGCGAAACTATTCACCTTTCTAGTGACATCAATAGGAATGGTCGTGTAAAAACCCTTGTTCCACAACTGTTGCACATGAATAGTTCTAGTCTCAGGATTTCCTGACTTAGTCTACTGACCAGTGGATTGAATAGATTTGCTGGTCGAAACCTTCAATGTAGAGACAGATTTGGAGCTGAATGGGGTTTCCAGTTTTTCTTTGCCCTTGGCGGGGCAGAACGTGACAGTTTTGAATTCAAAGGGTTTTTTACTTGTGGGATTGTATCCTAATCCCTCCCTATTGAAGTTTACCCTCGACCCCAGAAGGGCATCCAGATTGTTTCTCCCCTCTGTAAATTTTTCTAGCATTTTTCCTTTGTCCTCAATCTCCTTCTGAAGTTCATTACATTGGTCCTGGAGTTCCTGATTAACTTTTCTAACCGCCTCATATTTTTCTGCAATCAGTCTAAACTCCTTTTTACTCTTCAGCTCATTCATCCTAGCTAGATTTTCCTCTCTTTCCATTCTAAACTTCTCGATCTCACTTCTAGCCTGATCTAGCTCAATGGCCATCTCCTTGGTTTTCATGTTGTCCGTAACAGCAATAGAGTGTTCCTCAGAAACTGAGTGAAACTTTCGTTTAAGCATTCTATGCTCCTTGGTTAGAAAATTATATTTAGCTAACAGGTCGCCATAGGCGTCCTCCCAATCATCCAAAGTAAAATTCTCAAATAAGTTCGTTACCTCTTCCTCATGGTTGGCCATGAGGCAAGTCTTCTCTTCACCTTCATTGGACGAGGTGGCTTCTGGATCCTCCTCCTCGTCGCTCCATGTGCACAGCATGGCTTTCTTCTTCTTGTGCACCATCTTCTTCTGGTATCCGGGAGCCTTAGCTTGCAGCTCTGGACATTCACTTTTCATGTGACCAGGTTTCTGACAATGGTAGCATGTAACTTTCTTAACAAACTGGTTCTTCTCAAGTTCTCATTCAGGAGACTTCCTTGCAACATTAAATCTCTTTCTCCTGTAGAATTTCCCTTTAGTTCTCAAAAACTTTCTGAATTGCCTGGTGAGCATGGCCTGCTCGCCCTTGTCCAGGTCTGAGAATCCGTCAGAGTCTTCGCTGCTACCACCACTGCTGCTGCTGCTGCTGCTCTTCTTAGTATGTCGTGAGACTTTCAGAGAAACATTCTTTCCCTTTCTGTCATGTCCATCATTCCCTTGTCTGAAGTTCATTTCGTGGGTCATGAGAGACCCAATCAGCTGGGTTACTGACATGGTGGATAAATCTCTAGATTCCTCTATGACGGTCACCTTAGTATCCCAGATGGGAGTTAGGGACCTAAGGATCTTCCTGACAATGTCTTCTTGCTGAATCTCCTTTCCAAATCCTCTCAGACTATTGATGATCACAGACAATCTAGCATACATTTCTGTGATCGGCTCCTCTGGCTTCATCTTAAACAACTCATACTGAGTTGTAAGCATATTGATCTTGGTAGCTTTCACTTGAGATGTGCCCTCATAAATTAACTGCAATTCATCCCACATTTTCTTTGCAGTCTTGCACGCTGAAATCCTCAAGTACTCTTCCGGGTGGACGGCACACTGTATGATGCTAAGAGCTGTCCAATTCAGTGCGAGGAGTTTAACCTGTTCCTCTGTCCATATGTCTTCGTTTGGTGGAAGTTGGTACGGATCATCTGTAATTACTCTCCAGAGCTTGTGGCTTTGAGCCCTGATGAAGACTTCCATCCTGTTCTTCCAAAAGAAATAGTTATTACCATCGAAGAAAGGGGGACGAGTGATTGACTGCCCTTCAGCAATGTAGCTGCGAGGACCAGCGGATCCGTTTCCCTGGCCGTTGGACCACATATTGGGAAATACCTGCTCTGATACCAAGTGATACGAGAAATATAAATTGATCTAGAAGGGGAGGGGATGAATAGATCACTATTTTCAATCGATTAAAAATTACTGAAGAATGATTCACTGAAAACAAGCAATCTCGGAGTTGAACCCACAAAAACCGCAGTGCGGACAATAGCTCGAGTGGATAAAAGGCACTCTACAAAAACACCACAGATAATCACACGAGTACTCAGAGGTTTTTAAGGTGGTTCGATCAGACCTCCAGTCTGCCTACGTCCACCCCTCACTTCAAATCGAAGTGAGGCTTCCACTAGCACCTGCTAGCAAAGCAGACTCAGTCTGCGACAACGGCTGATTCACAGCTTCACCAAGGGAACACCCTCCCCTCTTCCTCCACACCTGGAGGGAACCCTAAGGACGCCAAATCCCTAGAAACTAGGAAACACATTCCTCTTCCTCCAACCAGAGGGAACACTAGTGATCTGCAGTCACTAGAACCAGAGACCAAGGTCTCTCTTCCTCTGAATCCCAGAGGGAACACCTCTTCTACGAGAGGGAACAATACTGCAACCTCTGTTGCAAATAAACCAGAGAGAACACGTCTCTCTCTTCCCCTGAACACCAGGGGGTAACATCGAGAACTTTCAATCAAGAAAGAAAAATAGATAAAAACGAAAACAAGAAAGAAGGAATCCAAAACTCAGAAACTGGAAACAATGTAGCTCAAACTGAGCAGCAGACTTCGGATTTGATCCGTAAGTCAATACCCATCTTCTGATCACTCTTCTGCTCTCTCTTCTCTCTAAACTGGAACACTCTAGTTTCTCAGGGAGGCTCTTTCTCTTCTGTTCTCACTCAAATTTCTTCACTGTAACCTCGGAGCTCCACCTTTCGTAGATGGTGAGGCAGTGCTTTTATAAGCGATCAGGAGGGTGCATGCAAGGCGTGTGCTTCCCGCGCTCGATCCAGAACCTTCTTGCCACGCGCCCTTAAAGCATTTGTTCCTTTAGTATCGGATCACGTGCAGCCCAGACACCGGTGAATGTTCTTCCTCGGACCACCTTCTTCTTTTTGTTTTTCTTCTTCTCCTGCAAAGAATTAAAACGATTAAAACTCAGGGCCACAAAAACTAAAACTGCATGAGGTATGTGATAGCAATACGAGATGCAATGTACTGAGAACGACACGAGATACACAAGATTACTACAATACGAAATAAAGAGAGAATGACACGAGGTCAGATTAAAATAACACGAGGTAAAAAGAGAACGACACGAGATACACACTAATAAGGCTAACACTACAAAGAGAACGACACGAAGTATCACTGTAACAAAACAAACACTATGAAGAGAACGACTCGAATACAAGATTGTTTGAACTAACGAACGACTCGAAGTCGAGGATGACACGAAAACAGAAACTGACATGAAGTGTGGTCACAAAACAAGAAGGACACTTGCAACGTACAGCCTTCATATGATGAGGCGATGTGAAGACTTTGCGTTCAACTGGATGTATAGACTTGGAACGGCTTCAAGGCAACGCAATCGAATGTATGGACTTTCACAAGGTATAGACTTGCCAAAGAACTGGACGATGTATAGACTTGAACAAGGCAAAGTCTGTACAGACTTGAGGGTTCACAACGTATATACTTTGGCAAGACAATGGCTGTACATACTTGAAGTGAAGACCAATGTATAGACTTCAAAGTTCAGCTGCCAATGAATAGACTTGGAAAGCTTTTAGGCCAATGTGCAGACTAGGAAGCTAAAACCAATGTATGGACTTAGCTTCGAACATGCTACAGTGCATTGTATGGGCTTTGAAGACTGATGCATGACGCTAAGACAATGTGTAGACTTTGGCTTGGAACGAAGGTAAAGATGAGGCTGTATAGACTTGGAACGAACATAAGACTCGAAGACATAGGGGTGACACAGATGGAGCGACACGAGGTGGTACAGAAAGCAGCACGAGGTACTGCAGTGTACAGCACGCGATGGAACAAGTAACGACACGAAGTATGAAGGGAACAGTACGAACATGCAAGGTATTATCTCATGGTAGTTTTCCTGTTAATCATGGAAATTTCAAATGCATAACATCACTCAAGATATCTGATTAAAAAAAAGACAATATTTAACATAGTGATGCTCATCATCAAAACACTAGGGAAGTCACAAAAATCCAACACAACTATGTCAGGCAGGATTGTTCATTTCTTACCATGCCTCTTGGAACGTCAGTTTCAGGGTTTTCTCCCCATGGAGACACGCTAGGCCATATCTAGGAGGTACGCTTCCCCTAGCAATATCCTTCCATTGATTTTGACCTCAATAGTAGGGATCACAAGCTTGGTGTGGACTTGGGGTCTGTTCTTCGGTTGCTTAGCAAAACTAGTAGATATAAATGTGTATGTAGCCCTCCCCGGGGGTCGATCAAAACTCTTGCTTAAACATTATCCAAAAGAAGTGTACCTTTAGCTATGGTAGGGGTATTGTTTGCCTCTTCTTGCATTTGTGCATGAACCCACCGTCTGTACTGAATCTTCTCCCTCTACGGTACTGGCATTTTCTGAGCCTTTGTAGGGTAGTTCCTCGCAAAATGCTCGGCCTCGCCACATTCATAGCACTTGCCATTTGTCTTCCGGCACTCATGCCCCAGATGGTTGCACCAAAAATGGACGCAGAATGGTACCCCCAGCATGTTCCTTATGTTGAGTAGTGGATGGCGGATCTAGAGGGGAGGGGTGAATAGATCTGCCCCTCTTTTCATAGAACACCCTCTTTAAATCTAGATAAAAAGAAATGCAGCGGAATATTACTAGCTTAGCGTAGCACACAACGATTTGCTTAGCAAGATGAATAAGTAATATAGATATTGAACCTAAGCATGCATCTATCATGAAGCAATCGCACAAGCAAACCACAACACAAAGGATTTTAAGGTGGTTCGGACTGAATCCCCAGTCCTACGTCCACCGCTCACCAAATCCGGTGAGGCTCCACTAGTGCAACACACTGAACAACAGATCGAAAAAACCTCCGATTGCCTTCCTACTAACCACCGGTAGGGACGTCAACACCGCAGATCAGACAGCTTCCGATTGCCTTCCTACTAACCACTGGTAGGGATGTCAACACCGCAGATCGGACAACTTCTGATTGCCTTCCTACTAACCACTGGTAGGGACGATCTTCAGTTTCAATGGTTTGAACAAAATGAAAAGAGAACAAATTGAAAACACTCAAACAAGATATGTAAAATGCTCAAAGAGAAAAGATCTTGTCTGAGATTGCTGGAGCTTGAATCTGATGCTTCAGTGGTATCTTCTTCCTTGTGAAAGGATCTTGCTTGGATCACCTTAAGTTGATGAAGAAGATAAGGATGCAGATTTGATCTCCCTTGAGAAATGAGCTTCAATAGTTCATCTTGATAGCCTTGCTTGCTTCTACTCTTCCTTGGAGGTTGCTGGATTGAGATATGAGCTTGAATCACCTTGAGTTGATGGAGAGCGTGTTGGATGTAGCTTTGATCTTTCTTTTGATCCTCTTGAGTTGATGAAGAGGTTTAAGGATGCAGCTTTGATCACCTTTGAGAATCTTGATTGCTTATAGCTTCCTTGGAGGTTACTTGCTTCAAATCTATGCTTGAATCACCTTGGAATAGATGAAGAACTTCTACATGAAGTACTGTTCATGGCTACAGTACCCCTTCTTCCAAGCACATCCTCTAGCCTCTCTTGATCTCTCTTTGATTCACTTGATCAACTAGGGTTTCTAACCCTCTTGCATTGGTTTTATAGACTTTGAATGGTCCATAGACACCCCCAGACCAGATCCACAAATCATGGGAGATTAGGTGACTTTTGATTAAACAAATCCATGGAAAGGGGCTGGCCTCGAGGTGGAAAATGAGGTCAACAATTGTTGGCTCGCGGCTGGCGGTCGACCTGTGGAAGCTGGCGGTCGACCGCTACTGAGAAAACCTGTAGCAATTTTGGTTCTGGAATTTCCGGTCGACCTCTACTGGGCTGGCGGTCGACCGCCACTGAGAGTGTTGTAGTCAGTGGGGTGCTGGCAGGGGCGGTCGACCGCCCCTGGGCTGGCGGTCGACCGCCAGCTGGGCAGACCCCCGGGTTTCCCCGGTTCAGTCCGATAACCCTTTAGCTCAGTCGCTTAACTCCTTTAGCATCTCGTTCTCATCAGTGGCATCAACCTTGATAGTCTTGAAGGTGTCAACTGAGTCATTGACCTTGGGTTATCTTGGTGATGCTTCTTTGTGCATCGACCGTGGCTATGTGAGGTGTCGACTAGAATGACATAGTCCTGCAAAGTTGAAGTGTTAGCCCAATGAAATACATCCAAATAACAATGACTTTAAGTAGATATTTATTTCATACATTTGGGGGTTAGATTTCACTTGATTTATGTATTAGAAACATCAAGATCATTTGAGCATGTTACCATGATTGGAATGAGAAACTAATGCATTTGAAGAGTTTGTCAATCCAAGTTATCATTGTGAAGTTTAGAAATGAGAGGTAAATGGAATACCCATGGTGAGATTGATAGCTATGACAAGGTAAGAATCTTACCAATGGTGCTTCACGGTAAATGACATATACCACCTGTATTGAATGGTAGAGAGGCAAGATGCTTATCCACTCGTTTGGTTTGCCAGGCGACTGCCATGAGTTTGATCGTTTGAATGATCACGATTTGAAAGGATTTCCATCCTTGCTTGGGCGTGATTATTAGGCTTTCACTTTTGCCATCTCCACTAAATTCCTTGTCAATTCATTGGCTTATCTGTCATGAATAAAACATCACGTATGTCAGTCATATGAGAGTGGAAAATAACAATGACTTATAGTGTTTAGCCATTATCAAAACCAAGAATATCAAATAGCTCAAATGACCACATGATGATGTCGAATGACTCAAATGACCACAGGGGCACAACATTCTCTCCCTTTTTGATGATGGCAACACTGTGAGTCATTATGTGACAGTAATATCAAAGATGACAGAGTTTATAACATATGCAGCTGAAGATCCATGATGTTGAAAACATGTGAATGCGGATATGTATGCATGGATGATCAGCATAGATGATCAAAGCATGTGAATACTAATATGTATGCATGATCAAAAAGAGATTTCTAGATTTCTTTTCTATTTCTCCCCCTTTGACACATTTCTCCCCCTTTGACACTGTCACACTCACAAACACAAAGGATATGTATGCATGAACAATCACAACAGATATTTCCCCTTTGACAACTCACAAAGGTAACTCAGAAAATTCTCCCCCTTTGACAACAGCAAAAAGGAGGGGTAAGGTAGAGCCGTTGACAAAAGTCTTAGTGATTAGAGCTGAATAAGAGTGAAGAGCAAGCCATTATATGTAAAACTGAACCATACCGTTGTGGACGTGCAAAATTGGACGCCCATACGTCCCAATTAGCCCGGCATCGGCAACAACTTCAGCCGAAGAGACTGCGAAGAAAGAGGGACATCCGGACTCTCTGAATATCAACACACGCTGTGTGAGGCTGCCTCCGTAGTCACGACAGCAAAGAGAGATCAGCCTTCAAGAGCCCCACAAACCACGGGCCCCGGAGAACATCAAACGGGCCATGACTCGTGCTCACAACGGGCTCAGAAATGCACCCCTGATGGCCTTCAACGGCACACCCTGGTGGCCTTCAGCGGCACACCCTGGTGGCCTTCAGCGTCACACCCAGGGTGGCCTTCAGTGGAACACCCCTGGCCTTCAGCGGTACGCCCTGAAGCCCTTCAGCGGCATGCCCCTGGGCCTCAGCGGCACACCCCCCTTTGGCCTCCAACGGCACGCCATGAAGCCCATTCAACGGCACACCCTCATGGCCTTCAGCGGCAGACCCTTTGAGCTTTCAGCGGTACGCCCTGTTGGCCTACAGCGGCACACCCTTGTGGCCTTCAGCGGCACGGTGCTGTGGCCTTCAGTGGCACACCGTCTGCCCCCTTCAACGGCACACTTTGGTAGCCCTTCAGCGGCACGCCTTTTGCCCTCTTCAGCGGCACGGAGGATCTTGCATCGACACGCCCTGATGACCTTCCAGCGGCACACTTGCTGAGCCCGCCAGCGGCACGATGCTCAGCCGTTTCAACGGCACGTCCGATAGACCAAATCTCGCGCCCATGCCCTACGGATCTTCGACGCACAGTGAGCTGTCCGAGGTGTCGACCAGGGGTTGGGCCACGCAGGCTACCACTCCGCCACCCAAGACGGGGAAAGCCAAACGCAATCATAGCAGAGCTGCTTCCCGCCTTCGCCGCCCGTGCTTAAGGGCTCCCGCTGCTGGGAGTATAAAATCACCCTCATGCCGGCAAGAGAGAGGGAGAGTACGAACAGAAGAACACAGGCGCACATGGATAGAGAGCGGGAGGGAAGAAGAAGAGAAAACGAAGAAGAACAGGAAGAAGAAGAGAGCTCGGCCGTAGCGTTCTCCTCGGACGACCACTCGGAAGAGAGAGTAAGAGAGAGGGAGAGGGAGAGTGTGTGATGTATAGAGGAGAATAGGGGAGGGCAAGAGGCCGTCTTGTCCCTGCTTGACCCCAGCTCTTCCCCCTTTCTTCTGTTCCCCCCTTTTCACTCTTTCTTTCTTCCTACGTTGTACTCTGTGCTCCGATGCTTTGATGTATACACGGCCAGTTACGGCCCTCGTTGTGCTTGAATAGAAGAGTTTTCTTAATTTTATTCTCCCTTTTGATGTTTCCGCTGGTTCGAATGTATGTATGCGTGTTCGAACATTTCTTCCTCCGTTTTTGTCTTTCGAGGGCTCATCTTCGACAAGGGTTTTCATCCCCCTCGCCACTGCTCCTCCCTCGCCTTAAAACGCCCAACCATGCACATTCCCATACCGTCCCTATGGGTTAACCTCTCCCCCCCTCCACTCTGATTCCACCCCGTTGATCAGCCCTTCGCTTGGTTCCTTCAGCCCTTAGACTAAATGCCTTATTTAGTTTCCCACCAGTCCACCTTCACCACGGTGCAGCTTCTCCAACCCCCAGCGGTACGCCCCACCAGGATCTTCCCTGGTACACCTTGGCCAAAACCCCTCCCCGGCACGCCTTTGCAGCCCTTCGCCGGCACACTCATTCCCCCCTTTAGGTATGCCTCACCAGACTCCACCGGTACACCCCTGATCTCCCTAGCCCAGCACCCTTCTAACCAGTCCCAGGGAGGCCTCGTTCATCGCTGCTTTCGGGTTTTTTGAAGTTTTGGTAAAGGTGTTGTCGCCTTCAGGCGCCCACCTCCAGTTGTCGGGTTCCGCCACTCCATGTGGGCACGTTCCCTTTATCTCCCTTACCATCCGGGTCAAGGGGAGATGCTGCCGAATTTTCATCAGAAATAATAACATGTTAAGAGACAAAAGGAAGCAACAAATAAATGGAATGATCGGTAACAGAACTCTCTAACAAGGCAAGGCATTGCCGACAACATGAGAATAGAGGAACTGACTGAGAACATGATAGATTGAATGTTCGATCCGTGAAGAGAAAGACTGAGCAAACGAAGGGGGGGGGGGGAGGAAGATTTGTATAAAACAACATAAAAGTTGGAGAAAAGAAGAAAAGAAAAGCCTTAAAAGAACCAGAGGGAGAGTGGGTCTTCTTCGAAGTTCTCAACCTAGCCCCTCAGCGGTACACCCTCATGGCCCCTCGGCGGCACGCTCCCCAGCCCTCCAGCGGTACACCCTTCTGACCCTTCAATGGCACACTCTAACAGCCCTTCAACGACACACCCTTTTTGGCCCTTCAGCGACACACTCGTCTTCAGCGGTACACCTCTCCAATTTGCATACTACTTCCTTTAGCGGTACACCCTCATAGCCCCCTCAGCGGCACACTTCCCCCCTAGCCCTTCAGCGGTACACTCTCTCTGGTAGTGTATGTATGATATATATATATATACATATGATATATAATGTTGATGATTACCATGGCGATAAACCAATAAAAAGAATTTCAATGACTGAATAGGCCAGGGCACATGTATAAATACACAAATTGTGAAATAACGGTAATGACGGCAAGAGAAGCTCCTAATATCGATGATAATAAAAAGCAGGTGTGAATTACTCAAAAGAAGATGTACGCAAAAAGGGGATGAGCGAAAATACATATACATATATATATATATATATATATATATATATATATATATATATATATATATATATATATATGCATATAAATAACAAGATACACGTAAATAGAATCCCATATAGGGGAATCGATAAAATCAACATTGCAGCCTCGTCTCTCCCCGTGACCCAGTACTAAAGGAATAATAATGCTACCCTTGCAGGCCGGGCTCGAGTCTCGGGGATTCTCCCGATGTGGCCGTGGCCCGACCTCGCCTCGGGCCGACATCCTGATCGGATCGGACCCGTTTTCCAGGCTGAACCTCTTCCGAGCCACTATTGAAAATTGCCGCGTGTTCGGCAGATATCCGAACGGATTCATCCCGGCTTCCACCGCGTTTCTATCACGGGACTTCGTCCGAACATGAAAAAGGTCCACGAGCGACAAATATGACCCGTGGCCCGTAACCCAATGCGGATCTCGATGCGATTTATTCCTGTTTCTCTTTTGCGCAGTTAGTATTAGTCCTTTCGATCGCAGGGCCCCTAATCTCGGCAATTAATCAAGGGTGTTCCCTCGTATGAGGGTTGTAAATGACGTTGTGACCTTCATGGCATGACGGGATCTGGTCCTGACACGAACCATACAATCGTCTGACGAAGTCAGGTCGAGCGCACTATGGGCTCTTCGGAGCCCGAATAAATTGTCACTCCGGTGACTGGCATGCCCACGCACTTTAATAAACGAACCACAATGGACCAGCGGAACTTTAGTGCATCCACAAGTCTGGCACGCCCGGTGGGACCGATCCACCCTTCATCTCTTTGCCGAGACTAGGGGCCCTGTGGCTCCTTTCTTGTAATACTAATTGTGCTACTTTCTCAAATGCAGGAGAATCGCATCATGGTGCCGACAATGGCAGTCACTTGCGGCCCTCAGGTCGTCGGGAACAATGTTCGGGGCGGCTATCTCACGGTCCCCCTCAACTTCTGAAGCTTCCCTCCCACGGTGGGCTTCCCTAACTTCCTTGCGGTGGCCTTCGTCAACATACTGGACGTGAAAGCACCTGACGAGCCCCAGACCAACGCTCCCACTCCAGGGCCCACTGAAGCTGTCATCGGCCAAGCTGTGGCCAAGAACAACAATGGCATCCCGACAACGATAATGAGCTGCAACGTACACCATGTGCACCAGACAACTAGCCCGTCCCATCAAGGATCGGCATCTCACCGGAAGAGGCTCCGGAGGAACAACACTGGCGTCGCCTCAGGGCGCCGCATATCTAGCTCCAGGAAATCCATGGCCGTCAGGACCATCCGAGTCCACTTGGTCGGGCAAAGGTCCCAGATGATACCAGTCCGTGTTGTCCCGACTATCCCAGTCCGCAACTCTTTCCAAGGATTGGAGAAGCTGAAAGAGAAGGTGACACTCACAGCCCCGGCCGCGGCACCGAAGACTGCATCAGCTCACAGGCCGGCCAAACTGAAACAAGTTTGGGTTCCCAAGGAAGCCCAGCCCGCCGCATGCACCCAGATGAGATCCGGCACTTTCTGCCCGACAAGGGCCCGAATAGATGAAAGGGTCGAGGTGACGACCCCAGCCTGCCAACCAGCACCTGTCATGCCGGTGCCGCCCGAGAATGTCCGCCGTCATCGCCGCGGGCGCCGACATGATGCTGCCCGCCCGGCACCCAGGGTCCACTCCCCTCCTGCTGCCGCCATCGGTACGTAACTATCAGCTGCTCTCCCCGACCAGGAGTGGGAAGGGATCAAGCAGGCCATGAGAAACTACCTTCGGGGCCCAGGTAGCACTCCCTTGGGTCACCAGAGACTACTGGGGGCAGTAGCCTCCGCTTTCCAGGAGGAAGAAGCCCGACCCGCACCTAGTGCAGAGTCGAGGAATCGGTCGGAGCAGCCGCACCAATCCCTTTTTCGGGAGGAAGCGCCGTCCCGACGATCGATCTTCGACAGGTTGGTGTTCCCAGGAAGATCATCCAGAAGGGCGACGAAGAGAAATAGGAGCTGGAGAATCTTCGCCTACAATATGGCAGGAGTTCTCGGTCGGTATGGGGCCTTACCTACCGACCCTGAAGAAATGGCCAGACTCGCCGCCAGGTCGGGGCCTCTCACTAGAAGGGGAAGAGCAGCAGGCGAAGCGGCACAGGAAGGCACCGAAGAAACTTTCCACGAGGAACCGCCCGCGGCCCTCACAGCCAATGTGGTCACCACCGGCGACATGAGCGGCGGACCCCCTACATCATCCGAGGACGCCCCGGCCGAAGAGACAGGGGGCATGCCCAATCTCCCCACAATGGACCCGGCAATGCTGCTCATGATACAATGATTCCAACAAGAAATTGAGTCACGAAAGAAGCAACTGAATGAGCAAAACGCAAAACCCTCGATGTCCGGACAGACTGAGGTTCTGCTCGGAGCGTCCGGGGGCAACGGGCAATCTTCAGAAGTAACTCCGCAGCCCATAACATTCCCAGCGACTCTCGGCTCCCCTCAGGGCACGACCCCGCAGCAAACACATCACACAGCACCGGTCCTGCCGCAGATCCCGCCTTCCCAAGGGTCCCCCATGGCCCCCCAGGCGACTGTGCTGACCACTCCGAATGCTCGGCCCGCCCATTTCTATCCAAGCCCGGTCGACCCAGCAGCAGTCAGCCGGTTGATTCTTGAACAAATGATAGACATGAAATTGGTAGAGAGAGGCGACGGGGATCAGACGCCATTCGACGTCTACCGGGTGCCCTACCCGGCTCACTATGCCGCAAAGAAGCTACCGGTTGGCGTCACCAAGCCACCGAAGTTCGAAAAGTTTAATGGGCAAGGGTCTCCTTGGGAGCACATTGCTTATTATGTGAACGTCATGGGGGATTTGGCTGCTGATGAGGCCTACCTCCTGAAGTTTTTCGACTTGACACTTACCGGGCTTGCCTTTGAGTGGTACTCCAGGTTGCCACCTGGGTCTGTTGCTGACTGGCCCGACATGCAGAAGAAGTTCAAAGAAAGATTCTATGTTGCTGAACGGGAAGTCACTGTGGCAGAACTTTACGCCACAAGGTAGAAGAATGATGAGTCAGCCCTCGACTACGTCAAAAGATGGAGGAACCTCAGCATGAGGTGCAGGCATCCCCCGCACCAGGAGGACGCAGTGCAGATCTGCAAGCAGAACCTGAAGAAAGAAAACCTGGAAAGGATGATTGGCACCAAAGTCAAGACATTTGATCGCCTGAATAATGTGGTAGCCGAGATTGAGGCGTTTCTTGCCCGATATTCTTCCGCCCCGGCCACATCAAGCCAGAGAGCTAGACAGGCCGAGAAGAAGCCAGTTCCCCCGGAAGTACACGCGTTAGACTTCCAGACCTTTGAGAAACAAAAGGAACAAGCTAAAGGGGTTGCCAACCCTCCCCCGCCCAGAACTACAGAACGGCGAGAGGGCCCCTCACTGAGGGAGAAAATGAGAAACAAGCTATATTCCTTCTCCCGAGACAAGTCCAAGCTCCTGTTTGAGTGGGCAACCAGTTACAATAAAATCACACTGCCAGAGCCGAAGAGGCCTGGTGACCTGAAGAAGAAAGATGACCCGCGCTTCTGCCTGTACCACCGGATGGTCGGGCATACCATTGAGGACTGCTATGTCTTCAAGGACGTTATTGAGTCCTTAATCAAGTATGGGGAGCTGGACAGGGGGGAGCACAAGGTAGACCCCCCGCAACCGCATGAGCTGCCCAACATAACCTCCTCCGTCAACATGGTCTCGTTATATCAAGAGTTGCCTGAGGAGTGGGCGGAGGCCAGTACCCGCGCCACTTATGAGACTTTTATCATGACCCCTGCTCCAGACCAAGGGGATTGGCAGACTGTACCCAGGAAGAATAGAAGAGCACGCGTCCCCTGGCCCACCCCAGGAGTTCATCTGAGGGATGTGACACCCCTGCCTGCACCACCCCCGGTGAGCCCAGTCTGGAACGACACGGCCCCTCGACTGGTCGTGAGGCGGCCCACTCACAACAAAAAGAGCTGCGTCCCACTGCGAATGCATAAGAAGACCAGCCCGGCGGTTGAAAGACTCCAGGCTATTATTGATGGACTTGAAGATTATGAACAGCCCGAAATCCAGCCCGTGGAGCTGAAGGAGTATGTCCCCTGGGAGGAGTTCGAACCACTCGAACTGGCCCTAGGAACAGAAGCTGAAGTAGAGAAAGAGCCTCCCCTATGGGGTGAACTTCCCCAAGAACAGCCGTTGGCTACAGCAGGAAAGAAGAAGAAGAAGAGAAGACCCAGGAGAAAGAAGAAAAAGGAGGTCGTCGTCACCTGCAACACCCTCTCAGCGTTGTTTGACACTGCCCTCTCCCTGGAAGAGAAAGAAGAAGAGCTACCCCATGAGCCGACGGAGGTGAGCCAGGCTAAAGCGTCCACTTCCCAACATGCCACCAGGTCGGGAAGGAAGTGGGGGCGCCCTCCTCAAAATAACCTCAACATCATGTTCAAGGGAGAGAAGCCATACCAGGCCCCCGAGCCCGAGGTCCGAGGCACGGAGAACCCTCCCCCGACAGGTCTCTATCCCGGGGGAGCCAGGAGCCGAGGCATCCCTTCATTCGCCGAATTCCTGTCAGCCCGAGCAAGGGGACAAGCACGCTCCCAAGGGTTTCCTTCGACCAGAGAAGCAAGCAGTCCTCAAGCTCCACCGGCGGCGGCTCCTCCTCATCCAGAAGAAGAATTTATCGGCATTCCAAACCTTGCCGAATTCATGCAAGAAACGGAAGAAGCCCAACAGGCCCCGCAGGCACAACAGGCTGTCACAGAACCCACAAAGGGGGCATCCCCTGATCTGACACCCCAGCTCCAAGGTGGGGGCAGGCGTGGCAAGGCCGAAGATATGAAGTTACTCAAGGTGCGGGCTGCCGACCGAATAGTCAGACACCTCAAGAAGATCACGGCACGATTTACCGTATGGGAGATGCTGTCTTTGGATGAAGAAGCACGGCAAGCTATCATTGCCGTGTTGGGTTCTGTGCTATGTATTCAGAGGGGGGGTGAATGAATACCCTTTAAAAAACTTTCGCCCAATTAAAATTCTAGTGCTCAGAACTGTGAAATAAAAGCAGTAAGACTAACTAAGAAAAACTACTCTAGTCATCTATTGAACCTGTAGACAAATATGAAGAGTGCTCCTAAGCAACCATCTAATGTGGGCAGCAATTAGACAGATCAAACAAACATACAATACCATGGTCAAGCATATAGTGTGCGCATCAATGAAATGAACACATATAGAAGATCAACCTATCTTGACCCTATGCATTCATCTAGCGCCAAACACACAAAGAATTCAAACCACTGCTCAATGGGTTTTTAGGTGGTTCGGTCCAGTAGACCTACATCCACCCCACACTCAAACCAGAGTGTGGATTCTGCTGACTCACAGCTTGAACAGCTGGGCATCACAGCTTGCCATACAACCGCTGAGCAACACAGCTTGTTGTCCAGTGGAATCCACCACTGCAACGCTGGGGATTACAGCTTACCCGACTAGAGGCAACACCTCTGCAAACCGCTGGGCAATACAGCTTAGCCGTCCAGTGGAGTCCACCACTGCAATCGCTGACTAACAGCTTGAAGAAAAGTATAAAATGAAAAATGAAATAAGTAGCAACAGCAACTGAAAGCTGTAAATAATGAAAGCACAAATGTGCCTCCTAAGAGCTGGCTGGAGTGGATCAGATCCAACTTCCAGCAAGATAGGTCTTCTATGATCTTCTCTTCTCTCTCTTTTTCTTCTTCTTCTCTTCACACTCTACTAGAACTCTCTATCTCTCTCTTTCTCTTCTTTCTCTTTTTCTTCTCTGCTCTTTTCTTCTCTCTGTGGATCGTGGCTCTCTGCTGCTTTCCTTTTCTTCTTCTTCTCTGTGGATCTCTCACTCTCTGTATATACTTTCCACACTCGATCACTTTCATCTGAAGACGAAGCTTAGTATATATACAGCAGCAGGTTGGGCGTGTGACCTCCACATTTCTCGCCCTAAGGAGTTTCGCCAGAACCGAGGCATTTCGACCACCTGGCAGCATCCTGGCTGGGCTGCATCCACGTGTACTCATCTGGGCACCTCGTCCTTACTTGGATCACGTGCCTTCATTAGGCTTCACGAAGGGTGCCTGTCAGACAGAGAATCACATTATCAATTTAAGTATATGCATTGCAGTGTATAGACTTTGCTGTATAGACTTGTGAAGACGAAGCAATGTATAGACTTCATGAAGCAAGACAATTGCATTGTACAGACTATGTGAAGACAAAGCTGTAGCGATGTATAGACTTCATGAATCAGAGCTGAAGCAGTGTATAGAGTTGCTGAAGTGTAATGCAATGTGCAGACATTGTTCAATGTATGGACTTTACAATGCAAACAGCAATGTATAGACATTTCAATCGACATGCAGACAATGTATAGACTTGTACATGCTTCATGACAAAGTATGGACTTGAATGAATGAGCATGCAATGTATAGACTTGCTCAGCCTGAAGCAATGTATAGACTTCAGCTCAAAGCCAATGTATAGACTTCAAAGTATGCAATGTACAGACTCTGAAGAACAGCAGCCAGTGTATGGACTTAGGCAGGCTACAACTCAATGTATAGACTTCACGACTGATGAATGCAATGCACTGGATAAAGTATAAACTTAACGATGTGCAGACTTGCCAAGAGAAATGAGCGATGTACATACTTGCTCGTTGTTCAGACTTCATGGACGATGTACAGACATGCAAAGAGAAAGGCTGTACAGACTTGATGAGCGATGCAAGGCAAAGGAATGTATATACTTCTAATGTATAGACTTGCCAACTGAGCGATGTACAGACTTGAACAAGGAAGCTCTGTATAGACTTGATCAAGGCAAGGCAATCGAGTGTATAGACTTTCAATGTATAGTCTTGCCAAAAGGGGCGATGTACAGACTTGAACAAGGCAAAGTATGTACAGACTTTGAGATTCACAATGTACGGACTTTGGCAACCCAACGGCTGTACAGACTTCCACTCAACAGTGTTGTATAGACTTTGAATGCCCGAGACAATGTATAGACTTGAACAGCTTCAAGGCACAATGTGCAGACTTTACTAGTGTATAGACTTGGAGTTCTGAACGTAGGTAAAGACTGGGAATGTATAGACTTTGCCTTAGAAACGAATGTATAGACTTTGAGGCAGAAGCCAGGCAAACGATGTGTAGACTTGGCCAGAACGTAGGGAAAGGTAAGAATGTATAGACTTGAAAAAGCAGACTGGGCAAACTCTGTACAGACTTGCTCAAACAGTCCGATGTATAGACTTAGAATTTCAACATAAGGATGTACAGACTTTGAATATGAAATCAGGCAAACGGATGTACAGACTTGGAAGTTCACTGATGGATGTATAGACTTCACCTCGAGCATCTACAGTGCAATGTATGGACTTTGAAGAATATGAACATGGCGCTGTACAGACTTCAAGTGAAGACCAGTGTACAGACTTCATTCAAAAGCAATGTATAGACTTGACAACCAAAGGGCTGTACAGACTTGAGCAAGACACAGCAATTGAATGTGTAGACATTGCACAGGAGAGTGTATAGACTTAGAACACGTGCAATGCAAAGACAACTCTGTACAGACTTGGAGGATGTGAGTGAGAATGTATAGACATCAGAGATGCGTGCTACAGTCCAGTGTATGGACTTAGTGCTCTACATGCTACAACACAATGTCTAGGCTTGATAAACGATGTGTGGACTTCAAGGCGTGAGACGCTGAATGAGATGGTCCACTGTATAGACTTTACTTCGTGCATGCTACAGGGCCGATGTACAGACTTGCCAATGTATGGACTTTCAGTCCAATGCAAAAGGCTGTGTAGACTTGAAGAAATGCTTCAAGTGGATGGCTGTACAGACTTCATGAATATGCAGACTTGTCAGCAAGATGCACAATGTATAGACTATGCACATGCATGAAGAGCCCTGACAATGTATAGACTTGCTAGCCAAACACTATACAGATGCTCATATGCAATGAATGTATAGACATGCGAATCTGAGGGGGTCGACCCATCTAAGAGGGGGGTCGACCCACAGAGCTGGCACACTCATGCACACACTCATGCACATAACAGATCAGATAGAACACACTCATGCATTCTTCCACAGAATAGATCTGATATATTCAAAACAATATGGTTACTCATTCATGTTGCTATCATTAAAACACCACATCATCAACAAAGCACAAGGGGCACAACAATCTCTCCCTTTTTGATGATGGCAACATAATGAGTCACACTGACTCATCAAACTATTCTCCCCCTTTGACATAAGCAAAAAGAAGGGAAATGGTTTGAGTGTCAAATGCATCACACAAAGACAGCACATAAATTCAGAGAATGAATCATGGTTCATTAAAATGAAGATATCCCTTATGATAGTGAAACAGCTCTCCCGTTATCAACATGCATGATTGACTACTCTCCCCTTAGATGCAAATAAACCATAACTCCCCCTGAAGCACAGGAATGGACTCTGGTTATCCAATAAATCAATCTGAAATCAGCCATTACAAAGAATCTGAATTCTGGTGAAAAGACCACATATGCAATAAGTCACATAGGCATGAACAGAATGAAACATGTAAAAAGACCGCAGAATCAGAACTTATTGCAGAACAAGATGGAAGATTCCAACAGTGTGGAGAGTAAAGTGATTGATGATAGAAGGGCAACAATAGACAACAATCATCATAAGACATCTCAATGAATAATCAGACTGATTCTGATCAGGCTATCTGGAAAATCTGATCATGAGGGATTTTAATGCATACATCACTTCAATAAGTCTTAAAAGGTGTAGACTCTTCTATCATAAAGGGTTATGAAGTGGCAACTTAACCAATCTGATTTAATTTTGATATATACCAAATTTGTCAAATTAAACTCAATACTCATATCTGAATCCAAGTTTTAATAAAGGTGAACCAAATATTCAGATAACACTCAAAATCAATCATCTTTTATCTTACACATATGATCTCAATAGCACCTTTGAAAGATACACAGATTAGTACTGAAGTTAAACACTTTTTCAAGAACATGAGTTGACAGATTTTTCAAGATAATCTCATTTGAAGCACATTATATTTTTCCTGAGCAATTTAGGTTGATCAACACCTTTTTACATGAGGCACAACACGTCTCAGGTGAAGTGACCCAGTTAGTCAGTGTGATAACTGTCATTGCCTCTCACTTTGAGAACAGAGTTAGTAATATGAGTGTCTTTTTACATGAGAAGACACCTTGATCAGAGGCCAGACTCCCCAGTTACTCAACACAAATAAGCTATTGCTCTGTCAGGTTTTGTTTCACTAAATTTTTATCAGAGATAACTATGGCACCTCATGACATGAGTTACTTTATTTCATTGATAAAGAACTCAGTTTCTCAGTGACCGAGTCATTGCTCTGAATTCACAATTTTTCATTTAGTCAACATTTTTCAAGTTAATGTTTAACAACAATACACACTATATGCATCTTAACCAAAGTAGCCCTGAATTCAAATTTTCAGATATCTGATGAGAGAGTCTAAGGTTTACATGACACATGTGGTTAAAGTTTATTAAACCCTATCATTCAGATATTTTCAATTCATTTAACTACAAATCTGAGAAGACATTAATCTTATATCAGTCTGATTCAATGATAATTCTTAAACCTATATGATAGGAATTTCTACCAACTTCTCAGACTGAATTGCATGACATGCAGCTTAAGTACCTCAGATCAGAACAAATAAATTTAGCTGACCAACAATCAATAGTAGCAACAAATCAGTCACACCAGCTGAGAAGAATGTGAAAGGTGAGTATAAGCTGGTGCAAGAGTAAATCACCAATAGAGAAAATTTTCAGAAGAGTGAACATCAACACACAGTAGCTGAGTCTGGAATTCAGACAGATCAGCTGACAGATAGTATCATGAAGGGAGTTGAAAGAAACTCTTCTTTAACAGCTCAACAAATAGAAGGCAGAATCCTTTTTCAAGAGAGAGAAATATGACATCAGATGAGAGTTGATCAATTATTAGACAAGAGGTGTTCAGGATGTGACAATCAAAACACAAATTCTAAATGCTCCCCTTGTCTAGATGCAATGAAATTTCTTTTTAGGTTTTTCAAAAAAAAAATTTATGATATGCACTGCCCTTCATATGAGAAGTATGCAACAATTCTGATGAGGAGAGCATGATGACCAAGCAACAGTAAACAAGCTCCCCCTGACAAAATGCATGATATGCAATGAATCATTTCTTTTCAAATTTAATTTTCTTCAAATTGATGATATGCAGTACACTGTTCTATATGGGCCATGCCCCTTGGTACTCGGCAGAGAACTTGGTCTCAAGGACCATCTCACACATAGTAAGAACCTCCAAGCAGATTTCCCTGCCTTTTAGTAGCTTACTATTTGATATACCAGGGTAATGCAAGAAATGTAGTGCAAAGCAGTCCTATATGCATTAATCAAAAACAGTTGGACTCCCCCTGACTATATGCATGAAATGTATTGAAGCACATCACATGATATAAATTTTGCATTCAGATATGATTCATGCAGATTAGACAGAAGAGAGTTACCATAAACATGATTGTGCAATTCTTAATTCAGAAAACTTCAATTTCAGCATCAACAAGTTAACATGATATGCAATCATTTCAAATTCACAATTTCATTTAATGGAATTTAAGCACAGTTCAGAACTGACCTGATTTGTAGGATCTTGGGGGTTTCATTCTTGAGTGCCTTGACTTATTAATCCCCCTTTATTCATTCCAAGGCACACCTACAGCAAATCAATCACTTTGATCTTGCAGGAACCCAAGAAGTCTTGGGTCCTAAATTACCCCTATCAGGTGTTCTAAACAGTCTTTTAGCAGTATGATCATCAAATTCCATCAGATAACAGTCAAACATGGAATGTCCAAATTTTCCACAGTAGTAACATGAAGCCACAAAATTTTTGTTTTTATTATTCATGTTAGCAGAAACATGATGCCCATGTGCATGCACATGAGTATGAAAATTATGTGTATGAGCATGAGTATTTCTTTTGTTAACATGAAAATTTTTCTTTCCATACTCAGCCAGCCGACAGTTGGCAGCTTTGTGGCCTAGCTTACCACATTCAAAACATGCAGAGTTCTTCCTTTTATCACTCAAGTTATTTCTAACAGAATCATAGAAAGCAGGGAATTTTACAGATTTAGAGTTCAATCTATTTCCCTGAGCATGCCAACAGTCTTTGACTGCATGCCCATACTTACCACATTCAAAGCATTTAAAATGCTTGCTTCTTGATTCATTTTTACCCCAATGATTTCCTGACCAGCACTCATTAGCCTTATGCCCAGGCTTGTTGCAAGTGAAACAAATGATTTGCTGGCCTGAAGTAGATCTATATCTATGTGGGTCATGAGCATGTGTGAAAGATCTAGAATTCACATTGTTGTCTTCTTTTAGTTTAAAACATGCATTCATTAGATGACCACGCCTACCACAGTAATAACAAGATGCATTATATTTCTTAGTGGCATGGTTTCTATCAAATAATTTCCTTGAATGCATTGTTTCATTTGCATGCTCATCTTCAATCAACAGTCTGCAATCATCCATTACATGCCCTATCTTGCCACAATAATGACATGACACTTGAGTTTTCCTGGCGACATGATTACTAACAGACTGACTAGATGCATGAGAATGAGTACATGAAACATGAGCATTTTCCATTGACCCATCAGATTCAGCAGATCTAACAGATTTCAGGGTATAATCAGAAATATTCTTTGCCTTCTTTGTTTGACTCTTTCTTTTTAATTTCTGATTATTCTCAGTAGGTTTTGTTTGCTTTTCAATTTTCTGGGCTTTGAACTGAAAAATAGATTTTGAAAGTGATTTCTGATTTTCATTTTATTTTGGGGTTTGACTTGAAGTACCGGCTACATTAGAGCTTTTCACAAAAATGGCATATAGCTGGTTTTTAGAGATTTTCTTCACATCAGAAGTGCAATTTGTTCCCCCTTTTTAATTATCATCCTTCCTTTTCACAACAGCTTTTATTTTTCTTTCATTCTTAGCAGAATTGGATGCTAATTTTTCTAGATTTTGAATCTTATTTTCCAAAGATGTTATGTGAAGCTCATAGCTGGCTATCTCCTGTTCACTGCAGTTGACACATTCACTTAGAACTTTGTTTGTAGTTTTATACTTCTCAATTTCTTGTTCCAAGTTGCTTAACTTTTCATATTCTTCATCACAAGCAGTTTTTCCTTTTTCTATAGTGAGAAGTCTTTCAGACAAGCCAGTGTTTAATAGCTTTCGTTTTCAACTTTATCCTTCAGTTCAGTGTTTTCTTTGCTCAGTTTCTTAACTTCTTCATCACAGTTTTCTCTTCCAGACATCAGCTCCAGCTTTTCAATTAGCTCCTCTTCTCTTTCCTCCACTCTAATTTTCTCAACCACCAAGTTTTTGTGATCCTCTTTAAGTGAGACAATTTGTTTACTCAGCCATTCATTCTCACTATAAAAATCTTCATTACGTTCTCTTAGAGCTGAGCACATATCACAGTTTGACTCTACAGAAGAGATATGCATGGCTTCCTTATTGATTTTCTCTATTTCAGCTTCAAGATTTTTATTCTTCCACTGAATTTCTACATTCTCAGCTTTTGATTTCTTCAGATCAACTTTAATCCTTTCCAGCTCTTCCAGATTCATCAAATGTTCATTAGTTTTCAGTTTCAGCTGACTTTCTAATTCAGAGATTTTATTGAAACCTTCTTGGTTTTTCTTTTTCAATAGGCACATTTGTTTCATATTCATGTGATTCTCTGAAAGAAATTTATTATATAATTCATTTATCTTCGGGCACTTTTCACATGATGAATTAGAATCACATTTCTTAATTTTCTTTTTCAACCTTTTATTCTCAGATTTTAATTTCTTGGATACAGTTAACAAATCTTCATACATCACTATCAATTCATCAAAAGAGTATCCATCTGATTCGGAGCTTACCTGAGATGAGGTCTCATCATCATCATTTCTCTGATCAGCCATCAAGCATTTGTTGTGATTCCTGGTGAGCTTTAGTTTTTCCAACATCTCTTTGGCTGACCTGCAAGATGAAATACATGAGATTAGAGTTCTGTCAACTGATTCTTTTAGTAAAACTACTGCTCTAGTATTCACAGAATCTTTCAATTTATCCTTCTCAGTCCATTTAGATTTATCTTTTGATAAGTTGTATGGACCGTGAGTCATTACCTTCCAAAGTTTTGGATCTGTAGATTTTACATACCGATGGAAATTTTCTAACCAAGAATCAAAGTTATCACCTCTGAATATCGGAGGATTAGCCATCAAAGCAGGTAACAACTAGATTCAAAAGCACAGGACAATTGACAAGAGATGCACTAAAACAGATGAGCAAAGCAATGCACTAATTCAGTGAAATAAAACACGATCTTAAAAGACCCACTCTGAAATGCACCAACAGCTAGCAGGATCTGCTGCGGATTGTTAGATCCTATGCACAGCAACCTGCTCTGATACCAAGTGTTGGGTTCAGTGCTATGTATTCAGAGGGGGGAGTGAATGAATACCCTTTAAAAAACTTTCGCCCAATTAAAATTCTAGTGCTCAGAACTGCGGAATAAAAGCACTAAGACTAACTAATAAAAACTACTCCAGTCATCTATTGAACATGTAGACAAATATGAAGAGTGCTCCTAAGCAACCATCTAATGTGGGCAGCAATTAGACAGATCAAACAAACACACAATACCACTGTCAAGCATATAGTGTGCGCATCAATGAAATGAACACATATAGAAGATCAACCTATCTCGACCCTATGCACTCATCTAGCGCCAAACACCCAAAGAATTCAAACCACTGCTCAATGGGTTTTTAGGTGGTTCGGTCCAGCAGACCTACATCCACCCCACACTCAAACCAGAGTGTGGATTCCGCTGACTCACAGCTTGAACAGCTGGGCATCACAGCTTTCCATACAACCACTGAGCAACATAGCTTGCTATCCAGTGGAATCCACCACTGCAACGCTGGGGATTACAGCTTACCCGACCAGAGGCAACACCTCTGCAAACCGCTGGGCAATATAGATTAGCCGTCCAGTGGAGTCCACCACTGCAATCGCTGACTAACAGCTTGAAGAAAAGTATAAAATGAAAAACGAAATAAGTAGCAACAGCAACTGAAAGCTGTAAATAATGAAAGCACAAATGTGGCTCCTAAGAGCTGACTGGAGTGGATCTGATCCAACTTCCAGCAGGATCGGTCCTCTCTGATCTTCTCGTCTCTCTCTTTTTCTTCTTCTTCTCTTCACACTCTGCTAGAACTCTCTATCTCTCTCTTTCTCTTCTTTCTCTTTTTCTTCTCTACTCTTTTCTCCTTTTCTTCTCTCTGTGGATCGTGGCTCTCTGCTGCTTTCCTTTTCTTCTTCTTCTCTGTGGATCTCTCACTCTCTGTATATACTTTCCACACTCGATCACTTTCATCTGAAGACGAAGCTTAGTATATATACAGCAGCAGGTTGGGCGTGTGACCTCCACATTTCTCGCCCTAAGGAGTTTTGCCAGAACCGAGGCATTTCGACCACCTGGCAGCATCCTGGCTGGGCTGCATCCACGTGTCCTCATCTGGGCACCTCGTCCTTCCTTGGATCACGTGTCTTCATTAGGCTTCACGAAGGGTGCCTGTCAGACAGAGAATCACATTATCAGTTTAAGTATATGCATTGCAGTGTATAGACTTCGCTGTATAGACTTGTGAAGACGAAGCAATGTATAGACTTCATGAAGCAGGACAATTGCGTTGTACAGACTATGTGAAGACAAAGCTGTAGCGATGTATAGACTTCATGAATCAGAGCTGAAGTAGTGTATAGAGTTGCTGAAATGTAATGCAATGTGCAGACATTGTTCAATGTATGGACTTTACAATGCAAACAGCAATGTATAGACATTTCAATCGACAGGCAGACAATGTACAGACTTGTACATGCTTCAGGACAAAGTATGGACTTGAATGAACAAGCATGCAATGTATAGACTTGCTCAGCCTGAAGCAATGTATAGACTTCAGCTCAAAGCCAATGTATAGACTTCAAAGTATGCAATGTACAGACTCTGAAGAACAGCAGCCAGTGTATGGACTTAGGCAGGCTTCAACTCAATGTATAGACTTCATGACTGATGAATGTAATGCACTGGACAAAGTATAAACTTAACGATGTAAAGACTTGCCAAGACAAATGAGCAATGTACATACTTGCTCGTTGTTCAGACTTCATGGATGATGTACAGACATGCAAAGAGAAAGGTTGTACAGACTTGATGAGCGATGCAAGGCAAAGGAATGTATGTACTTCCAATGTATAGACTTGCCAACTGAGTGATGTACAGACTTGAACAAGGAAGCTCTATACAGACTTGATCAAGGCAAGGCAATCGAGTGTATATACTTTCAATGTATAGTCTTGCCAAAAGGGGCGATGTACAGACTTGAACAAGGCAAAGTCTATACAGACTTTAAGATTCACAATGTATGGACTTTGGCAACCCAACGGCTGTACAGACTTCCACTCAACAGCGTTGTATAGACTTTGAATGCTCGAGACAATGTATAGACTTGAACAGCTTCAAGGCACAATGTGCAGACTTTACCAGTGTATAGACTTGGAGTTCTGAACGTAGGTAAAGACTGGGAATGTATAGACTTTGCCTTAGAAACGAATGTATAGACTTTGAGGCAGAAGCCAGGCAAACGATGTGTAGACTTGGCCAGAACGTAGGGGAAGGTAAGAATGTATAGACTTGAAAAAGCAGACTGGGCAAACTCTGTACAGACTTGCTCAAACAATCCGATGTATAGACTTGGAATTTCAACAGAAGGATGTACAGACTTTGAATATGAAATCAGGCAAACTGATGTACAGACTTGGAAGTTCACTGATGGGTGTATAGACTTCACCTCGAGCATCTACAGTGCAATGTATGGACTTTGAAGAATATGAACATGGCGCTGTACAAACTTCAAGTGAAGACCAGTGTACAGACTTCATTCGAAAGCAATGTATAGACTTGACAACCAAAGGGCTGTACAGACTTGAGCAAGACATAGCAATTGAATGTGTAGACATTGCACATGAGAGTGTATAGACTTAGAACACGTGCAATGCAATGACAACTCTGTACAGACTTGGAGGATGTGAGTGAGAATGTATAGACATCAGAGATGCGTGCTACAGTCCAATGTATGGACTTAGTGCTCTACATGCTACAGTGCAATGTCTAGGCTTGATAAACGATGTGTGGACTTCAAGGCGTGAGACGCTGAATGAGATGGTCCACTGTATAGACTTTACTTCGTGCATGCTACAGGGCCGATGTACAGACTTGCCAATGTATGGACTTTCAGTCCAATGCAAAAGGCTGTGTAGACTTGAAGAAATGCTTTAAGTGGATGGCTGTACAGACTTCATGAATATGCAGACTTGTCAGCGAGATGCACAATGTATAGACTATGCACATGCATGAAGAGCCCTGATAATGTATAGACTTGCTAGCCAAACACTATACAGATGCTCATATGCAATGAATGTATAGACATGCGAATCTGAGGGGGTCGACCCATCTAAGAGGGGGGTCGACCCACAGAGCTGGCACACTCATGCACACACTCATGCACATAACAGATCAGATAGAACACACTCATGCATTCTTCCACAGAATAGATCATATATATTCAAAACAATGTGATGACTCATTCATGTTGCTATCATTAAAACACCACATCATAAACAAAGCACAAGGGGCACAACATGCCGCACTCCAGACGCCAGCACACCTTGAAACCTGTCTGGCGGAAATATCACCTGAGGTGGCTGTGGCTTTCACAGAGGATGACATGCTCCTGCCCACCTGCAGTCATAACAGACCCCTCTACATGAAAGGGCAGCTGAACGGCCAGCCTATCAATAGGGTCCTGATTGACCTAGGGGCGGCAGTGAATATACTCCCCTACCGGGTGTACCAAAAGCACTACTTTGATGTACACCTGGTTGAGGTCAAGAATGTCAAGATCACTGGTTTTAACCAGAAATGCGAGGTGCCCATGGGGGTCGCAGAATTCAACTTAACCTTTGATGATTTCACCACTAAGGTCCAGTTCCACGTCATCAACTCCAACATCTCCTATAAGGCGTTGCTTGGCCGGCCCTGGTTACACTAGAACAGAGTGGTGCGTTCCACCCTGCACCAATGTATCAAGTACCCTTGCGAGGGGAAGGAAGTCAGAATCTTCGCCGATCTCCACCCGTTCGAGGTGTTCGAGTGTCATTTGTCGGATGCCAATCTCTACTTAGAAAAGGTGAAGCAAGCTCCCCAGGCCACACAAGACAAGGGAAAGAAGAAAATGGAATCCGGTGGTTGGTTTCCTCTGCCGCCCCCGGGCTATGTGGCTCCCCCACATGTACCATTCATCGCACAAGAAGGGGGGATATTCAAGGCAACTCCTCTCGCCATCTATCCCACACTGGGGACGCCCTGCCTCAAAGACCTGCTGGATGATGTCAGGGTCCCGCTAGGAATCGTCAAGCCCATTATAGAAGTTGACTGCCAAGTAGCCGAGTAGTTGAGAACTTTTGAGGTACCTAACCCTGAGGGGCCACCCACTATCTTTTATGTTGCTGGGGAAAAGCCAGTCAGGGAAGATGATGATTGCCAGTTCCCTGACGAGTTGCATGACCCGCACGTCCCCGTCGCGGGACTTCCCCACATGACTGACCGGGCAGTCAGAGTGGTCAGAAAGCAAAAGATCCCTCCCTACCAACCCTCCAGCTGGAAGGAAAAGTTTGAAAGGATGTGGAACCCACCAAACCTGGATCGGCGGCTGCTGCAAGTCACCAAGCACCCCGGTCTGGGCTTTTCACTAGAAGATTATTACAAAACTGATGTTATATCGATTTCGGCCCTGTCCGGCGATGACCCCGCGGAAGCTGCAGACTTGCGGGAAGCCCACCAAGATGTATATTTCACGCCTCCGACTGAAGAGGCGCAAGATGAAGAAGTGTTCCTTTGGAACCCTCTCTGCCGCCGCTGCATGGGGAAGACCTCCTCCTTTTCTGAGGAACTAACCTCGAAGGGTCGCACCACCGAGGCGCCCTCACTCTGGCCTGCTGGAAAAGCAAGGAGCAGTAGCATGAGCCATGCTTCGGATTCTCCTCGATACGACCCCGTCATGTACGCCTTATACCATAGGCAGCAACGGGAGATCGAGATGTTAAAGGCACGGCTGGCTGAGCTGACCTCGCTAGTGATCGACCTGACCCAAGGCTCTCTCCGCCCGTGGGGTGGCCATGTGTCTCGGCCCCGAGACACCAGTCCTGATGCCTCCGTCTGGTCGAGGAGGGAAACAAGAGATACAGCAAGCCCATTAACCGGGTGGCCAGCCAGGCGAGGCCTGACCCTCCCAGAGAAGCTGCAAAAGCCCTACTCCTTCCCAAGAGATAAAACTCAGGGTATCTTTGACTGGGCCTACCACTACGGCAAGGTCTCCCTCCCAGGGTCCAAGAGGTCGCAAGACACCCGAAGAAATGGGGACCCACTGTTTTGTCCCTATCACCAGATACTGGGCCACGCCATCGAAGACTGCTATGTCTTCAAAGACATTGCTCAAGACCTCATTGACAGGGATGAGCTCAGAATGGGAGACTATGTGGTAGCCCCGCCGCGCCCCCACGTGACGAACAACCCCAGAAGAGGAGCCCATACAGTATCTATCCAGTACCAGACGCCTGAAGATACGGCGGCCCCGGCCCCCGCCGGAGTTGTCTATGATGAGTACACAGAAGACCCCGAGGTGGCGCTGTGCCTTTCTGCGCCAGCGGACCCCACGGACCCAGCGGCTATGGCCCAGGAGGAATGCGCGGTGAACGCAACCTCCACGCCCAATCACGAGGAACAAGAAGAGGGGGATGGCGTCCTCAAGCCCGAGGACAATGAAGACCAAGACTTTGTTGATTTATCGCCAGCTCCGCCAGAAATTGAAAATGGCGGCCGGGCCACCATCGACGAATTGGTTGAGATCAACCTTGGCACGGAAAGTGATCCCAGGCCGACCTTTCTGAGTGCTCCTATACGCCCACGGGAGAAAGAACAATACATGAAGCTACTGTAAGAATTCCGGGATTGTTTTGCCTGGAACTATAAAGAAATGCCCGGACTCAGCCCTGAAGTGACTCAGCACATTTTGGCCATTGATCCCAAGATGGAGCCAGTGAAGCAGTCTCCCCGGCGTATGAGGCCAGAATTGATCAACCAGGTCTGCAAAGAGGTTGACAAGCTCATAGACGTTGACTTCGTGGTGGAAAACCAGTACACTACTTGGTTGGCCAACATCGTACCAGTGAAGGAGAAGAATGGACAGATCAGGATTTGCGTGGATTTCCACGACCTGAATAAACCCTGCCCGAAAGATGATTTATCGGTACCTATCACCGAAGTGATGATTGATGCAACCACTGGCCACGAGGCCCTGTCTTTTATGGACGGATCTTCCGGTTATAACCAAATTTGGATAGCCGACCACGACCGGATTCACACGGCCTTCAGATCACCCAAGGGGATATTCCACTACAAGAGGATGCCCTTCGGCCTCAGGAATGCCGGTGCTACATATCAGCGGGCGATGACCAAGATCTTCGACGAGCTGCTATATAGCAAGGTCGAATGCTACATTGATGATCTAGTCGTCAAGACTAAGAAAAGAGATGAGCATTTGAGTGACCTTAGGGTCGTCTTCCAAAGGCTCCGACTGTACGGGCTGAAAATGAACCCCATGAAGTGCGCCTTCGGCGTGTCCAGCGGGAAGTTCCTCGGCTTCATTGTCCGGCACAGAGGGATCAAGATTGACCCCTTCAAGATAAAAGCCATCCAGGAGCTACCCCCTCCAAAGAATCTGGGAGAGCTGAGGTCCCTACAGGGCCATTTGGCTTACATCCACAGGTTCATTTCCAACCTGTCGGGGCGTTGCCAACCCTTTCACAGACTAATGATGAAGAATGCACCCTTTAGCTGGGGTCACAAATGCCAGCACGCGTTCGACCAGCTAAAAGAGTACCTGAAGACCCCGCCAGTCCTGCGGGCACCTATCAAAGGCAGACCACTTATTCTTTATATAGCGGCCACCGAGTATTCACTGGGGGCAATGCTTGCCCAAAATAATGATGAGGGGAAGCAGCAGGCTCTCTACTACCTCAGCCGAAGATTGGTGGGAACGGAGGCCAAGTACACCCCAATTGAGAAGGTCTGCCTTGCCTTGATCTTCGCAGTCAAGAAGCTGAGGCACCATATGCTGTCCCATGAAGTAAGTTTAATATCCAGAGCCTATCCCATCAAGCACATTCTCTCCCAGCCAGTCCCGAAGGGGTGCCTTGGCAAATGGGCCGTGCTGCTCATGGAGTTTGACATCACCTACGTGCCGCAGAGGGCCATTAAGGGACAAGCCATCACGGATTTCTTCGCAGCACACCCTATGCCCGAAGACTCCCCGTTGGCACGGAGCTACCCGAAGATGAAACACTGGAGGTGGATCAGGTCCAACAAGCTATCTGGCAGTTGTACTTCGACGGGGCCTCGAGAACGGAAGCGACCCCATCCGGACGCACCAAGGTACGGGCCGGAGCCGGTATCGTCCTTAAATCGCCGGACGGGGAAGTGTTGCACACTTCTTGCTGCATTAGCAAGCCCTGCACGAATAATGAAGCGGAGTATGAAGCTTTAATTATCGGCCTCCAGGTGGCCCTCCAAATGGAGATCAAAATGCTTCAAGTATTCGGCGACTCACTGCTGGTCGTCAAACAAGTCCATGGGCAGTTTGATGTCTGGAAACCCGAGTTGCTCCCTTACTATACTAAAGCGAAGAGGCTCATGGAGCGGTTCTACCTCTTCGAGATAGGCCATGTCGCCAGAGGGGAGAACGCGCAGGCCGACGCCCTGGCAAAGTTGGCAAGCTCACTAGCAGTGCCGCCAGATGGATCTCTCAATATCCAAGTAATAAATCAACGCCAAGTGCCCAGCATGACAGGAGAAGAACCAGAAGAAGAAGAGCTAGAAGTCACTACAGCAGAAGCCGTCGGCCTGCCTGACTGGAGAGACCCCCTGATGCAGTGGTTCAAATACCGGCACCTACTTGAACAAAGAGAAGAGAAGATCAAACTAATCAAAACCAAGGACTCCTATGAGCTCCGAAACAGAATATTATTCCGAATTGTGGCCGACGCCAAACAGAAGCTACTCCTTCGATGCCTCTCCACTGAAGAGGCCTGGAGGGTAATGAAAGAAGTCCATGCGGGGACGGCCGGTGCACACCAGGTGGGACCAAAAATGAAGATTAAAATAAAGAAGCTTGGCTACTACTGGCCGGCAATATTTGACGACTGCTGCAAATACGCTAAGTCGTGTCAGAAGTGTCAGGAACATGCCACCATACCCAGAAGGCCCCCCGTGCAGTTGCATCCAATGGCGCCCAGTTGGCCGTTCGCCCAGTGGGGAACAGATGTCGTGGGTCCCTTACCTGCGTCATCGATCGGTTGCAAGTACATTTTGGCGGCAACCGACTACTTCTCCCGCTGGGCAGAGGCTATCGCCTTAAGGGAGGTCACCGAAGAGATCGTGGCCAGGTTTGTCCGCCGCAACATTATATTCCGGTTTGGCATGCCCGACCGGATTGTGTCAGACAACAGCAGCCACTTCCGCAACTAGAAGGTCTACCGGCTGGCAGAAAAATACAAGATTGATTGGAGGACATCGAATCCTTACAATCCACAGGCTAATGGGCTGGCCGAAGCCTTTAATAAGACACTCTGCACCCTCCTGGCCAAGATTGTTAGCTCTAACAAAAGAGACTGGGAAGAGAAGATGTACGAGGCGCTATGGGCATACCAAACCGTATACAAGATCCCAACAGGCTGCTCGCCCTTTTCTCTCGTATAGGCTGGTCCTTGAAGGGCATACCAACGTCGAGCGAAGACTCGAAGAACTTTCCAGTCTGGAAGGAAAGCGACTTTAGGCCCAACATAACATTCAGGTTTACCAGGCCCGAATGGCGCGTGCCTTTGACAAGCTCGTCAAGGAACGTGAATTCAAGAAGGGTGACCTTGTCATGGTCAAGAGAAGAGACGTCATGGCCGCCAACCCCAAGGGCAAACTGAATGAGAACTGGCTCGGACCCTACGTAGTCCAAAAAGTCTACGAAGACGGAGCCTATATAATTGTCAACCACCGTGGGGAAGTTCAATTCCCGCCTCTTAATGGAAGGCACTTGAGACCGTACCACGCTCCGGTGCCCCCATTCAATCAATAATATGATTCTTCACCCTATTTTGGGTGGATTCGCGTGATTGATGTCCGAACGACTTGATCGCTATCCATGTTTTCAAAAAAGAAAGAGAAGAGAAGAAGGAAGGAAGAAGAGGAAAAAGGAGAGAAAAAAAGAGAGAGAAAAAAGAAGAAGAGGAAAGTAAAAAAAAAAAGAGAGAAAGAAGGAAAAGGGGAGAGAGAAAAGAAAGAATAAGAGAAAAGAGAAGGGAAGAAAAAAAGAGAAAAAGAAAAAAGAAGAGGAGAAAAAGAAAGAAAGAAGAAGAGAAAAGAGAAGAGAAAAAAAAAGAGAGAAAAAGAGAAAAAGAAATAAGAAGAAGAGGAAAAGAAAGAAAGAAGAAGAGAAAAGAGCAAGGGAAGAATAAAAGCTAAGAAGAGGCGGGGGTGCCCCCCCCCCCCATTTCCAGTCATCGCCCCGTATCAGCGGAGATACGGAAAACTAAACAAACTCTTCTCTCCGTCCCTGTGGATGGTGGGTACCCCTTTGACTTGGACTTCTCGTCCAGGTCATTGACTAAACAAACTCTTCTCTCCGTCCCTGTGGACGGCGGGTACCCCTTTGACTCGGACTTCCCGTCTAGGTCATTGACTGAACAAACTCTTCTCTCCGTCCTCTCCGGGCGGTGAATATTCCCTTTGACTTGGACCTCTCATCCAAGCCACTGACTAGACAAACTCTTCTCTCCGTCCTCCCCGGGCGGCGGGTATCCCTTTGGCGTGGACCTCTCGTCCAGGCCATTGACTAAGCAAACTCTTCTCTCCGTCCTCCCCGGGCGGTGGGTACTCCTCCGGCTTGGACCTCCCGTCCAGGCCGTTGACTAAACAAACTTTCATCTCCGTCCTCCCCGGGCAGTGGATACCCCTTTGGCTTGGACCTCCCGTCCAGGTCATTGACTGAACAAACTCTTCTCTCCGTCCCCTCCGAGCGACGAGAAACCCGGTCTCTGACCAAGACTCCCCGCCTGAGGCCAGTGCGCGGTTCCAACGTTATGGCGAGACCGGTAAGTCACCCATTTGGTACGGTGGAGTGGTTCTCTCATCCTTCCCCTGGGAGGGCGAGCACTCTCCCGTGCCCTGACATGGGTTCCTGCCTGATTCTCCCAGAGCGAATCACCGTGAAGATTTATACTGCGCCAATGTGTTCGCGCATTGCAAAAAAGAAGAAGGGGAAGAAGGAGAGGAAAATAATATACAAAAGACAAGAGAGAAGAAATGAGATGCCACTAGGGTGAATGCCACACGCACAGAAAGGACATCTGAAACCATAAGTGTTATGTTCTATTCGAAAAGGGATCAAGCTACATGTGCTTCGGGGCATACCCCTGTGTTACCCTTCAAAAAAGAAAAAAAAAAGAGAGCTAAGGGGCGCAACGTTCAGTCAACACCCCTAAAGATATCTTCGAGAGGGAGAATCCTGACGCAAGGGAAGTTTGTCATGTCACGCAGTCGACCCCTCAGTTCTTTGAGGCGGGCGAGTTCAGCCTCCGCGGACGCCGTCTCAACCTGGGCGACGGCAAGAGCCTCGCCTTCCCTCTCGACCACTCTTTCAGCCTCGGCAAGGTCAAACCTAGCCACAGTAAGGTAGCCCTCCAGCTTTGCGATTCGGCTCTTGAGGGAGCGAACATTGCCCTGGCCTTCCTCCAAGGCCTTCCCATGGAACTCTTCATTATGACGCCGTGCCTCCAAGGTCTGTAAATACTCGTCTGCCTGGGCATCGAGGGCGGCACATTCGTCAGGAGCCTGGGTCTCGAGGAACTTGCGACGTTTGACATACTTTAACAGCAACAAGACTCGCCGCGACCATTCACCCAGTGTACAGCCCAGCACTTGCAGTGCCCCGGTCAGCTGTGTCACTATGGTGTGCACCTCCCGATACGATAAGGAAAGGTCGGTAAGGAGCATCGTCCGCAGCGTTACCAGCATTTGGCGGACTAGCGCATCCGACGAAGTGTGGCTAACCGAAGGTATGACCGGAGGAGTAAACTCCACAGTGCTGTCCACTGTCGCCCATAAGTCGGCGTCCACCCTGGCCGAAGAAGATGGAAGAACGAAGGCCAGGTCACTTGGTCGTCGCAGCTCGGTAGAGAGCTCCTGGCCGACCTCCGCCAGAGGAGGGGGCGAGATGATCGCCGAATCACTCGGCGCCACTGTTGCACGGGGTTGCTCCTCTCTCTCCTCCTCTACCAGGGTCATCCCCATTGCCACTACGCTGGACGAGAGTTTGACTGCCGCTGCTTCGATCGAAGGAGGGGCTCCGAGCAAAGCCGGCCCTGAAGCCATCACCGAGGGACCCCTCTCTCCCATTTGGGGCCCCTCCAGGTGCGCACGAAGTCCCGCAAATATCCTCTTTAAGAGTGGGTCCTCCATTTGAGCCGGGATCTTCGGGAAAGGCGGAAGAGGAACCATCAACCGGGGCCTGGCTCCCGCTTGCACGAGCGTCGTGAAGTTCCCCACTCCCAGAGCCAGAGGCGGGGTCAGTCCCTCCACTGCTAGCGGGCTAATAGCTGGCCTCCGCTTGGCGACGGCCTTACGAACACGGGTGGACGTCTCACCTGGCGTCGGCGTTACCTAATCATGCGAAGCAGAATTAATCATCCACCGAACGAAACAAATAAAACGGAACCAAAAGGCAGGGAAGAATCATAAGGCCCACATGCTTACCTCGGCCACCGGGATGATGCTGCCTTCGGGCGCAATCTCCCCCTCCTCCAGAGGCTTGTCCACCGTTCCGGGAGCACTTGAAGTCTCTGCGGCCGACTCCTGCTGAAGGGCTTCGAATAAAAGGGCTAGCTTGCCCAGGCCCGCATCGGCTCCCGCTGGGTGGTCGACCGGCATAGCTGGAGCAGCTTCCTCCACAGCCTCCGACTCGATTGATTCCTAAAAATTCAGGCATAACGAGAATGAAGTCAGTGGGCGACCATAGAGGGAGTCCTGCGCGAATAAGCTCACACTTACGGCAGCCTCCTCCAATAGGCTTAAAGAGCTAGCAAGTGAAGCGGCCTTAAAGATCTGCTCGGGCGGCTCAGACGTCTCAGACACGCCCTCGCCAGAGGCCACTTCGTCGGAGGAGTAGTCATAATCTACCTCTTCGCTCGACGAAGACTCAACTGCCACGGGTTCTTCCCTCGCTGGCAAGGGGGCCTCCACCTCGAGATCGGCAATCGGCGCATCCTCACGTGGGCTGGGCGAGGGTAGTACGCTAGACCTCAACCTCTTCCTTATGTACATACATGTCACCAGGAGGTGCAGGCGAGGCCCTGATAGCCCAATGACAGTCGCGTCGGTGTCTGTCAAATAGAAGAAAAGGCCGGTCATGTCAAAACATATGGGTCCCAAAGAATGAAGGAAGTCAAGCGAGCGGATGGAGACAACTACCCCCTTTGGCTTCTGCAACATGAGGAGGCTCACGGACGGCCTCCTTGATGGGCGACGCTGCCTCAGGAACCGCGGCCTTGCCCTCACCCGGGATCAGCACAGGTGCCGGCTCCTCCGTACCGCCTAAAAGAAAGAAATGCAATTGTCATATGCGCATGCAAGGCCCGCCCAGGGAGGTAAATAAATCCCAAAGGATGTCAGTGACCGGTGAACCTCACCAGCATCGTGACTCGGTTCAGTCCGGGTGACTTCAAACTCCTCGAAAGATTAAATGGGAGCCACCGGAGAAACGACCGCCGGAGCCGGGGACCCCTCGGCCTGCCTCCACTTTGCCGTTTGCCGCCCGACTGCTTTGGCAGCAGCCAACGCCTTCTTAACGGGTGACTTCGCCCAGGACCTCCCCTTGGCTTGTGGTGGGGGAGTCAGAGTTGGCGCCGAAGTCACCTCTACTGTAGCCGCAGCTTCACCCATATCGGGGATGGGTGCAGGAACCAGCTCCTCCACGTCAGGAGTAGACGTGGGTGCAGGCTCTTCCGCAACAGCTGAGACAAAAAGGAGGAAATACATTCAGGCGTCAAGGCCTTGCCTCGAAGTGAAAATAAACCTTAAAAGTACGCCAATGGTTGGAGATGATGACTGGTGGGTTGACTCGACTCGGTCAGGGCACCTCAAACTCCTCAAAAGATGGGATTCGTGGCACCGGAGGAGCAGCCGTCGAAGCCTTAGCAGTCTCTATTTTTCGCCGCTTCGCATCCCACTGCTTGGCCGCTTTGGCAGCATCTACCACCTTTTTCACGGGTGATTTGGCCCGGGGCCTCTTCGCTGCCTTGGGTAAGGGGGTCGTGGTCGGGGCCGGTAATGCGGCGTCAAAATAAGCTGGCTTCTGGACGAGCCGAAGAATGTTTCGGTATGTCGCCATCTATGTGCTGTCATGGTGGTCTATTAAGAAGAACAAATGTATATATATGATTAGCATCCGATACCCTGCAAAGGTCATAACGATAATGGAGAAGAACAAAAGCAAGAGGGAAGATCAAATACCATGGGGGCCAGTATGCAACCGAAGCGTTATCGGCTAATAGCTCAGGGACGGCTCCTTGTCCCAACGCGCTGCCTCTTGGACCAGCCAACATACATCCTTGATCTTCTGGCAACGATCATTGAGAGCGGCCAGGTCCGAATGCTTCTTCGACGAGAGGTGGCAGAAAAGATTGAAGTGGTCCATGCCCCATCCGTCGGCATAATAATATGAGACCTGTAGGCGCTTGCCCAGGATGGCGGCCGTCTGGTCTTCGATCTTCAGCCCATTCACTCGGAGAAGGACGTATAGCCACGTGGTGTCTTTGTAATTTTCGGGTGTCCCCTCCTCCCGCCTCACGAACGTGCGATATGGGCTGATCGGGTCTCTCTCCGGGCGCCAGCTCTTTGCGGGAGTGCCCTCCTCTTCCATGGGGAGCGAATAATTGATGAGTTCCAGATGGTCACTCCCTATCCGGCAAAGGTCCCTCAGGGTCTTCTTGTAGTTATCCTTCACCACCGGGGGTAACTCCACTTTTGGTGTCGGCCTCGCTTCACGGGCTTCCCGGCGGGCGGCCAGATATGCCACCACCTCCTTCTCCTGCCTGTTCTTGAGCCGGAGGAGATGCTCCGGGTCAATATCGAGTATCGGTACCGGCTGCTTGCTCAGGAATTTCCTCTCTGCTCCGTCCCAGCAATCGGTCTTGTGCAATCTATAAAAGGCCGTCCGGGCATTCCACCACTTTATATACTACGGGGTCACCCGAGGAATACGACCGGGAGCTGGTACCCTGAAAGTCGCAGAGTCTGCTCGGTGGAAGAAGTCCCACCAGCTCCTGGCATGCTCGGCAGTGGAGCTCCCTCGGAGGTTCCGGGAGGGTAAGCCGAACTGTGCGTGATAGACAGGGATATGCTGATCATATCCAAAGTTTTAGCCAAACCGGAAAGGGTAATATGGCTCCAGCAGCACATTGTCGCGCTTCCTAAATGCCAGCACACTTGGGCGGATAGATAGCGCCCAGTCTCTCAGTTCGGGCTCAAGCAATGGGCGGACCACGTTCTCTTGGCTGATGGGGTGGACGTACTTTTCCACCTGATCGTCTCTGCATTCCCTCTTATTGTTCACCAGAGGGCTTGAATGTGCGGCCAGCGTCTAGAAGTGAATGGTGCCGGCCGTGTCCCGGGGAACCGTTGTCAACCGGCCCCGAATGTCATACAGCCGCATAGAAGTAGAGCCTGGCTCTGCGCTGGCGAACTCCAGCATCCTCGGCACCAGCCCCCAGTCTTGAAGAGCGCGCGGGGCGAACTCCGGGAATAGCGAGTAGACCCATGCATTGAAGAAGTGCAACGGGCACACATACAAGGCTTGCCTCGGGAACTGATGAGTGCTAAGGTCTCCCAGCGCCTTGTAGATCAGACAGAGAGCAGCCGGACATAGGGACAGCTTGATTCCCCACGCCATTTGACACGCTGGGTAGATACCGTCCGGCCGAATGACTGTCTCGTCCCCGTATGGCATGGCAAACGAGCACAGCCAGTACGTCAGATAAGCGGTGCAGTGCGTCAGCGGGTCGACCCCCATCGGATTGGGTCCACTCCGGCGCCCCCTTGAAAGGGATCTTCACGTCGGTCTTGGGCTTGGCACGCTTATTACGAGCAACAGCGGTGCCGATGCATGGAAACTCCGCATATTACTTTAGTCCATCGTAAAAATACTGCAACCACAAAGTCAGGCGGACCCTCTTCCGATCCCCGCGAGGAGGCTGCCTCCCACCGTGCGCCAGCTGATATAACTCCCGGTACGCCTTCATGAGATACCGGTATGAATACCCAAGAGAATAGTAGCCGTCCCCGTTGGTTTCGTTTTTGATCTGGTCGGGGAGGCAGACTTCTTCACAGGGCTCCCCGTCAATGGGTAAGCCGCTCAGCTAACTAAGGCTCCATAGATCCAGTGAAGTTTCACCTTCTACCGTGTAAAAGGTGTTGGTCTCGGCACTAAACACCTCTATCACGCCGCAGCAGAGGCCCTTGGAGATGGGGTAGCCGTAGCGGGAGGCGTAGACGCTGTGATAAATACCATCTCGGACCAGCAGCGGGGCATAGTTGAATAGCACATACTCTATAAATTCTACTGCCCCCTCCCTGAAGCTGTGAGCATCCTGAAGCTTCAGCTCCCCGAACCAGCCCAGTGCCAGCTCGTGGTTGAATCGGACGGCTAGGCAGTCTAGAACGAACGGCTCCTCCCTATAGCCCCATTTCAAGGGAGCCAAGAAGAGACCAAAACGGGGCGATTCGCCCTGCACTCGCCCAGCGGACATGTCCCACTTCGCCGGGACGAATTGGGGTGCTCGCACCAGCCTGTCTTCAGCCGGCAACACCTCTTGGATCCCCAAGATAGGCTTCCACTCCCGAGCCTCCCCTGTTAGGGTGCTAGGCCCGGATACAGAGGGGGGTGAATGTATCCTTCTATGAATAATGGCCAAATAAAGAAACTCAGATGCTAGACGCAATCACAGAATGGAACAAATTCAATTAAACTTATGAGTAAACACATAGAGCGCGCCTATCCAAGCATCTAGCGGAAGCAAGCACACAAAGCAAACCATTGCTCAATAGATTTTTAGGTGGTTCGGTCCTCCAGACCTACATCCACCCCTCATTCCCAACCGGAGTGAGGCTTCACTAGCCAATGCTAGAACCAAGCAGACTCAGTCTGCAACAGGTGCTGACACACAGCTTGACCAGGGGAACAAACTCCCCTCTTCCTCCCAACCGGAGGGACGCCCCAAGTGACTCCCAGTCACTTGGAAACCAGAGACGCAAAGTCTCTCTTCCTCCAAACTGGAGGGAACACACCAGTGACTCCGAGTCACCAGCAAACCAGAGGTCGAAGACCTCTCTTCCTCCAGACCAGAAGGGACACTTGGACTTGCAATCCACAGGCCCAGAACCAGAGATCAGATCTCCCTTCCTCCAAACCGGAGGGAAACACACAAGTGACTTCCAGTCACTTGCAAACTAGAGGTCGCAGACCTCTCTTCCTCCAGACCAGGAGGGACCCGACCTCATCCAGAGGATCGGAAGTACAAAGCTAACCAAATGAAAAAGGAAAAATAAGAAGGGGAAAATACACAACGATCAGAAAGCTGTAAAGAAAGATAACACAGATGTGGCTCGCATGGAGCTGACTGGCCTGGATTTGATCCACGGTCCAGTAGACAGATCTTCAGGTAAGCTTCTCTTCCTCTTCTCTTCTCTCTCACTTTCTTTTTCTCTTAACCCTCACGAGCTCTCTAACTCTCTCTTTCTCTTCTTTTCCTTCTGCTCTTCTTCTCTTTCTTTTCTTCTTCTTTCGCAGGCTCTCTCTGTCTCTTCTCTTCTCTTCTTCTTCTTTTTCTTCCTCTTTTCTTTTTCTCTGGATCGAAGGACTTTCTGCTCTCCAGGCTTCTTCTTCGATCGCCTTCATCTGTTGGATGAAGGCTTCCTTTTATAAGTAGCAGCCAGCAGGAGGGCAGCACTGGGCGCGTGTGGCTTCCTCATTTCCCGCCCAGAACTTGTGGCCACGTGTCAGTCTCTCAGCCAGCTTCAGCACACGCGTCATAATCCTGTCTGCCCTTCCAGCCTCGGATCACGTGCCTCCCAGTCACTGAGGAATATTCTTCCTCGGACCACCTTCTTCTTTTTATTTTTCTTCTTCTCCTGCAAAGAATTAAAACGATTAAAACTCAGGGCCACAAAAACTAAAACTGCACGAGGTGTGTAGTAACAATAATAGGTGCACTATACTGAGAACGACACGAGGTACGGAGAAGGAAATAACACGGAGTAAAAATGATAGAAACACGCGATCTTGGACGAAGATAGAAAGAAACAACATGAGGACATAAACACAAGAATAACACGAAGACACGAATACAAAAGCAACACCAAGACACGAATACAAAAACAACACGACATACCAAACAGCAAAGAGAACGGCACGAGGTGAAACGACACTTTACTAAAAAGACTTGAATACAGACGAAAACAACTGGAGTACTAAGTTGCTCGAACATACGAACGACTCGAAGACGAGGATGACACGGGCTGACAACAACTCGAAGATGAAAATAGAAACCGACACGAAGTGTGGTTACAAAACAAGAAAGACACGAGGTCTAGAAAAAGCAACATGAAGACAGAAATAACAAAGAAACGACTCGAACTAAGGACGACATGGAGACAACACAGTCAGACTCGACTTGAGACACTTAAAGCTTGAATTTAGAGAAGAATGCATGAAGTAAAATCAACACGAAGACAGAAGATAGACACGGCTATCACGACACGTGATGAAGCAGTGAAACCAGGAAAGAACGACTCGAGGAACAACAGTAAGTGACACGAAAAACACAAGAGCAAACATAAAACGGATGACTCGAGATGAGCAACTAAATACTGAAGAAACGACACGAGGTTCACAGGAAAATGACTCGAAGTTCATCAGAACAATTCGAGCTGCTTCAGTAAATAACACGAAGACAATCAACAAACATAGTTGGAACAACACGACGTACAAAAGGACAACACGAGGTGTAGTAAACACAAACAACACGAAGTATGAAAGGAATAGTACGGACATACAAGGTACTACCTCATAGCAGTTTTCCTGTTAATCATGGAAATTTCAAATGCATAACATTACGCAAGATATCTGATTAAAATGAGAATACTTAACATAGTGATGCTCATCATCAAAACACTAGGGAAGTCACAAACAAGAAAGTTGTGAACAACAAGGCATGTTGTACAGACTTCAAACAATATGCATCAGACAACTGTGTATGGACTTGAAGACCCTTAGCCAATGTATAGACTTCAGGTGGAGACCAATGTGTAGACTTCTCGTGAAACCCCAATGTGCAGACTTGACGCTGTACAGACTTTCCAAAGAGAACGTAACGCTGTACAGACTTGAACTGAAGACCAATGTATGGACTTCAAAATAGATGCTAAGGCCAAGAGGAGTGTATAGACTTTCACGATGTATGGACTTGGTCTCAAGAAATGTAAGCGATGTACACACTTAGCCAATGTGTAGACTTTGCCTTAGACGCTAAATGAGACGCTAAAGTCTGTATAGACTTGAAGACCCTGAAACAAAGTGCATACTTACAGCGTTGACGCTGCAGACTTGAGAATGCTCACAGCATTGACGCTGCAAGAGACGTAGGCTGTACAAACTTAGCCTAAGATAATGCATGAACATATCAGCAGAGAAGCAATGCACAGAACAGAAATCAAGCACAAGCCAATATATCACGGCATGACTCAAGCATACACATGCATTCTTCACAATTCAGACATGGCACACTTATGCAATCTCCCACAGAAAAGGTCAGACATATTCAAGACAATGTGGTGAGTCATTCATGTTGCTATCATTAAAACACCGCATCATCAACAAAGCACAAGGGGCACAACAATCTCCCCCTTTTTGATGATGGCAACATAATGAGTCTCACTGACTCATCAAACTATTCTCCCCCTTTGACATAATTAAAAAGAAGGGAAATGGTTTGATAGTCAAATGCAACACAACAATGCAGAGAATGAGTCAAGGTTCTTTAAAATGAAGATCTCCCTTATGACAATGAAATAGTTCTCCCCCTATCAACATGCATGATTGACTACTCTCCCCTTAGATGATAATAAACCATAACTCCCCCTGAAGCACAGGAATGGACTCTGGTTATCCAATAAATCAATCTGAAATCAGCCATTACAAAGAATCTAAATTCTGGTGAAGATATCACAGAATCAGAACTTATTGCAGAACAAGATGGAAGATTCCAACAGTGTGGAGAGAAATACATCTCAGAAATCAATCTGAAATCCACCATCATAAAGATTCTGAGGTTCAGAAGGCTGCAAGTGAACAAGGTAATAATGGGAGTGGCACCTCACATTTGTATGGTCAGAAAAATGCAGATGGAATCAGTCAACTGATAAGAAAGGAGTTGACTATACAGTTTTTGTTGATCATGCATAAATCTGATCATGAGGGATTTGAATGCAAGGTCACAAATGATATGAACATGATTCAGTATGACAAGGAATGCTCCCCCTGAATAGATGCCAATTGATATGCAAGTGATGCATGACATGGAAGCTCCCCCTCAATAAGTGGAATCTTATGAGATAGATGAGAGGAGACCACAGGGGCAAACAAGGAGAAGTTCAAGTCAATGAGCCAAGAACATGTTCAATTAGCAGATTTCTAAAGAGGCTTCAACTACAAGAATTTTAGTCAGATTTTCAAGGAAATGTCATTCTCATAAATCCAAAACATAAGTTTTCAAAGTCTTCCATTATAGGGGCTTATGAATGAGCTTTTTGAACAGCATGGTTTAAACATGATGTATGCAGATTTTATCAATAAAATTCTGTATTGATATCTAAAACTATGTTTTAATAAAAACGAACCAAGCCCTCATATTTATCTTGATTATCCTCCCTTTGTCTTACACAATCAAATTTATTGACTTCTTTCAGAATTACATGCATCAGTATTGAAATCAAGCAATTATGAAGTCATATGATTTTGTCTAGGGTTGTAGCAATTTGATTTTTGCATCAATATTCAGATATTTCAATTCGTTCAACAATTTTCATGCTACAAATTTTACGAGCACTCTAGTTCAGTGCACACCTTGTAACTAGAGGATATACCTTGATCAGGGGCCAATATCCCTAAGCACTTAGTGTGACTAACTGTCATGCTTTATATGAACATAGATAGCATATACACATCATGACACACTGCAAATCATTTCTTGATGAGTGAATTGTATTTCTCAGTGTGCATGCCATTGCTCTGCCTGAATTTCAATGAATTCTTAATCACAGTTAACTATGGTACCTCATGACACAGTCCTTTGGACATGTGTTTCTCAGTGACCAAGGTCATTGCTCTGACAGATATTACCCTTTAGACTTTTCAGAAAAATTCATTGCTTCAAGTCAATAATAATTTCATGTACTTAATCAGTTGAAGTCATGTATTCAAGAGTGCAGATTTCAGAAGTTTTCACAAGACTCAATATGAACCAGATGGTTAAGGTTTATTAAACATGCTTCAGATATGTTAGGAGATTTTAAAGTTAAACTCCATGAATACATTAAGCTTAAACCACATGAGTTATTTCAGACATTCATAAAAATGTATAATAGAAGATTTCTAGTTCAAGAATTTTCAGATTTATGATCGAGATAGTCCCATTGAAATCTTCATGAATGACTGATAGAAATTCTGATACCAAATGATACCAATTGTTATCAATTGATAGGAGAGATTTTGAAGCTTAATGATTTCAAAAATATGCTCAAGGTTTGGTCAAAGAGAATCAATGAAAGGATATGCAATGAATTTTCACATGAGTATGCATTTGACAACCTATATGCAATGCATTGACTCCCCCGGACAACATACAATGTTTGTCATGAGACACTGATGAGGTCATGCATGATAATTCAACATGCAGCCCTATATGCAATTCAGAATTTCAGTGAGCTATTACAACACACAAGTTTCAAGTCACACTCATAAGCAGTTCAGATTTTTCAGAAAAATTCGAAATGCAATTTGTTTTCAGAGTCTATGCATAACACAATTATCAAGCAATTGCAATTAGCCTATGTATGCATCAGATACAGACAATCCTTTTTAATCTGATATTTGCACAGAACTCTCAGCAAATGCATGATCAGAAAATAATGCACATGGCAGATGATGAATGAAAATGCAAAAACAGATTTAACTTGCTATGCATTAAAACTAAAAACAAGAAGAGCATGAAGTTTACCTTAAAAGTTCAGTATGAGGTTTTCTTCTTGAGTGCCTTGGATCATTACCCCTTTTTATTCCAGTCCCAAGGCACACCTGCATAGCAATGTTATTTTGCACAAACAGGTACCCAAGATGTCTTGGGTCCTGACAAAACAATATTACTCCTAGTAGGTTTTCTCAGCACATTTCTAGGAGCAGTTTTCAGATCTGATTTATGCACATTCTTGTTAGCATGAATTCTATGTGCATAAGCATGAGATTTCTTGTTAACAGAATAAAAATTCTGTTTGCCAAAACCAGTTTGGTTTTGATATCCTGCCAGCCAACAGGTTGCACCCCTGTGACCTGGCTTCCCACAGTTATAACATGAAAGTTTTGCAAATTATCTTACAGGGAATTTAGCATGTTTGAGATTCACATTTCTACCCTGAATATGCCAACAGTCCTTGACTGTATGGCCATACTTCCCACATTTGAAGCACTCATTGTGCTTGCCTCTAAAAACATTACTTCCAAAAACATTTCCATTTGCAGGGAGTTTAACAGTTTTAGAATTGAATTGTCTACCCTGAGCATGCCAACAATTAATGGCTCTGTGGCCATGCTTTCCACATTCAAAGCATGAAATAGAATTTCTTTTAAAAGAGCCTGACCAGCATTCAGATGTCTTATGACCAATTTTGTTGCAGTTAAAACAGATGATATGCTGGTTCATTGAAACAGATTTTTTTTTATTAAAAACATGTTGGTTTGCAGGGAATTTAGCATGATATGAATAAAAGGTTTTCTTACCACTAGCAAACCAGCAATGAGCAATTGAGTGTCCTAATTTGTCACAATTAGAACATGTGATACTCCTTTTCTGAGGTGAAAGATTTTTATCATGAGATCTCCTAGCATTCTTATCATCCTTCTCCATCAACTTACACTCATGCATCAGATGTCCAACTTTATGACAGTAATTACAGATAATCTTCTCTTTAGATGCATGTGAGTGTGTGTGAGGACTGTGATCAGCAAACACTGATGGACTCTTTTTATTTATTTTCTGTTTTCCAATCATTTTCTGATTTTTATCATGTTTTTCTATTTTTTTAGCCTTATAATGAGGTGAAGATGAAGTAGAAGGCTTTTCCTGTTCAGAAGATTTAACTAAAACAGTTTTCAAATTGGATCCATCGACCTTCCTCATGACTGGACTATAGCCCAGTCCCTCTTTCTTAAACTTATCCTTTGCTCCCACCATTTTTTGAGCAATGGACTGATTGTCTTTAGAGGTGGTGGCTACATCTGAACCACTTACAAAAGATGTCATAACTTTGTTCTGAAGATCCTTCTTGTTTAGTTATTGTAGCCCAGCCCTTCCTTCCTAGAGTTGATTTTTATACCTAGTAGCTTGTCTAGGTTTTTCTGCCCATCAACAAATTTAGACAAAGAGACTTTCAAATCCTGAATTTCATCTTCCAAAGAGGAAATATGTAGCTCATAACTGGCAATCTCTTGTTCACTGCAATTCACACATTCAGTTAACACCTTGTTAGCAGCTTTATATTTTTGAATTTCATTTTCCAGATTGCTCAGTTTATCAGAGTCTGCAATGCAAACAGTTTTTCCTCTTTCCAAAGTAAGAAGTCTTTCAGACATGCCACTGTTTAACAGCTTCAATTTTTCAAGTTCTTCTTTAAGCTTATCATTTTGAACCAATTCATTTATTAGAAGCTGATCTTCTGAATTGACTTCATACTTTCTTCCATTTTCAATTTCCTTCATATCTTTTTGCTGTTTATCAAGATCTTTTTATAATTCTATGTTTACATACTTTATGGCATTAAGTTTTTCAATTAGCAATTTGTTCTCCTGTTTAAGTTTCTCTGATTTTTCTTCATTTTCTTTGGAGAACCCTCTAAGAGAATCATTTTCTGATTTCAGCTTGTTTAGATCAGATTTAACACATTCAACTTCTTTCAGCATTTGAGTATCAGACATATTAGCATCAAGAGCATTTTTCAATTCAACACAATTTCTACAATCAACATTTAAATTGTCTGACCTACTACTTTTCTTCAATTTTTTGTATTGTTTTCTTAACAGTTCATGAGATTCAAATAATTCAGCATATGCATTCTCCCAATCTTCTAGAGAAAAATTCTCGAAGACATTTACCTCATCATCATCATCTTCTTTATTTTGATTGCTGCCTTGATCGCTACCACTTTGATTGCTTCTGTTGACCATCATACAGCTATCCACATCTATCTCCTGAATTCGCTTCAGTGTATCCAAAATATCTTTAGCCGAACTGCAATCAAAGAAACATGAATGGAAAGCTCTATCAGTAGCTGCCTTCATCAGATTTATAGCTATCTGATTTTCTTCATGCTTAGACTTGTGACTGTCAGTCCATTTGGACTTTTTCTTTGGTAGTTCATGAGGACCGTGTGAAATTACTTTCCACAGGTCTGGATTCACAGATTTAACATAATTCTTCAGACTAGCGAACCATGCATTAAAATGCGTACCACTGAAAATCGGTGGATGAGCCATTGAAAACAAATCAGATTAATGCAACAGGAGTATTGATGCACTAAAAACAAATTAGCACCTAAGACTGCAAGATCGAATCTGCAGGTCACTGGACCTTCTATGCAGACACCGCTCTGATACCAACTGTTAGGGTGCTAGGCCCGGATACAGAGGGGGGTGAATGTATCCTTCTATGAAAGATGGCCAAATAAAGAAACTCAGATGCTAGACGCAATCACAGAATGGAACAAATTCAATTAAACTTATGAGCAAACACATAGAGCGCGCCTATCCAAGCATCTAGCGGAAGCAAGCATACAAAGCAAACCATTGCTCAATAGATTTTTAGGTGGTTCGGTCCTCCAGACCTACATCCACCCCTCATTCCCAACCAGAGTGAGGCTTCACTAGCCAATGTTAGAACCAAGTAGACTCAGTCTGCAACAGGTGCTGACACACAGCTTGACCAGGGGAACAAACTCCCCTCTTCCTCCCAACCGGAGGGACACCCCAAGTGACTCCCAGTCACTTGGAAACCAGAGACGCAAAGTCTCTCTTCCTCCAAACCGGAGGGAACACACCAGTGACTCCCAGTCACCAGCAAACCAGAGGTCGAAGACCTCTCTTCCTCCAGACCAGGAGGAACACTTGGACTTGCAATCCACAAGCCCAGAACCGGAGATCAGATCTCCGTTCCTCCAAACCGGAGGGAAACACACAAGTGACTTCCAGTCACTTGCAAACTAGAGGTCGCAGACCTCTCTTCCTCCAGACCAGGAGGGACCCGACCTCATCCAGAGGATCGGAAGTACAAAGCTAACCAAATGAAAAAGGAAAAATAAGAAGGGGAAAATACACAGCGATCAGAAAGCTGTAAAGAAAGATAACACAGATGTGGCTCGCATGGAGCTGATTGGCTTGGATTTGATCCACGGTCCAGTAGACAGATCTTCAGGTAAGCTTCTCTCCATCTTCTCTTCTCTCTCACTTTCTTTTTCTCTTAACCCTCACGAGCTCTCTAACTCTCTCTTTCTCTTCTTTTCCTTCTGCTCTTCTTCTCTTTCTTTTCTTCTTCTTTCATAGGCTCTCTCTGTCTCTTCTCTTCTCTTCTTCTTCTTTTTCTTCCTCTTTTCTTTTTCTCTGGATCGAAGGACTTTCTGCTCTCCAGGCTTCTTCTTCGATCGCCTTCATCTGTTGGATGAAGGCTTCCTTTTATAAGCAGCAGCCAGCAGGAGGGCAGCACTGGGCGCGTGTGGCTTCCTCATTTCCCGCCCAGAACTTGTGGCCATGTGTCAGTCTCTCAGCCAGCTTCAGCACACGTGTCACAATCCTATCTGCCCTTCCAGTCTCGGATCACGTGCCTCCCAGTCACTGAGGAATATTCTTCCTCGGACCACCTTCTTCTCCTACAAAGAATTAAAACGATTAAAACTCAGGGCCACAAAAACTAAAACTGCACGAGGTGTGTAGTGACAACAATAGGTGCACTATACTGAGAACGATACGAGGTACGGAGAAGAAAATAACACGGAGTAAAAATGATAGAAACACGCGATCTTGGACGAAGATAGAAAGAAACAACACGAGGACATAAAAACAAGAATAACACGAAGACACGAATACAAAAGCAACACGAAGACACGAATACAAAAACAACACGACATAACAAACAGCAAAGAGAACGGCACAAGGTGAAACGACACTTTACTAAAAAGACTTGAATACACACGAAAACAACTCGAGTATTAAGTTGCTCGAACGTACGAACGACTCGAAGACGAGGATGACACGGGCTGACAACAACTCGAAGATGAAAATAGAAACCGACACGAAGTGTGGTTACAAAACAAGAAAGACACGAGGTCTAGGAAAAGCAACACGAAGACAGAAATAACAAAGAAACGACTCAAACTAAGGACGACATGGAGACAACACAGTCAGACTCGACTTGAGACACTTAAAGCTTGAATTTAGAGAAGAATGCACGAAGTAAAATCAACACGAAGATAGAAGACAGACACGGCTATCACGACACGTGATGAAGCAGTGAAACCAGGAAAGAACGACTCGAGGAACAACAGTAAGTGACACAAAAAACACAAGAGCAAACATAAAACGGATGACTCGAGATGAGCAACTAAATATTGAAGAAACGACACGAGGTTCACAGGAAAATGACTCGAAGTTCATCAGAACAATTCGAGCTGCTTCAGTAAACAACACGAAGACAATCAACAAACATAGTTGGAACAACACGACGTACAAAAGGACAACACGAAGTGTAGTAAACACAAACAACACGAAGTATGAAAGGAATAGTACGGACATACAAGGTACTACCTCATAGTAGTTTTCCTGTTAATCATAGAAATTTCAAATGCATAACATTACGCAAGATATCTGATTAAAATGAGAATACTTAACATAGTGATGCTCATCATCAAAACACTAGGGAAGTCACAAACAAGAAAGTTGTGAACAATAAGGCATGTTGTACAGACTTCAAACAATATGCATCAGACAACTGTGTATGGACTTGAAGACCCTTAGCCAATGTATAGACTTCAGGTGGAGACCAATATGTAGACTTCTCGTGAAACCCCAATGTGCAGACTTGACGCTGTACAGACTTTCCAAAGAGAACGTAACGCTGTACAGACTTGAACTGAAGACCAATGTATGGACTTCAAAACAGATGCTAAGGCCATGAGGAGTGTATAGACTTTCACGATGTATGGACTTGGTCTCAAGAAATGTAAGCGATGTACACACTTAGCCAATGTGTAGACTTTGCCTTAGACGCTAAATGAGACGCTAAAGTCTGTATAGACTTGAAGACCCTGAAACAAAGTGCATACTCACAGCGTTGACGCTACAGACTTGAGAATGCTCACAGCGTTGACGCTGCAAGAGACGTAGGCTGTACAGACTTAGCCTAAGATAATGCATGAACATATCAGCAGAGAAGCAATGCACAGAACAGAAATCAAGCACAAGCCAATATATCACAGCATGACTCAAGCATACACATGCATTCTTCACAATTCAGACATGGCACACTTATGCAATCTCCCACAGAAAAGGTCAGACATATTCAAGACAATGTGGTGACTCATTCATGTTGCTATCATTAAAACACCACATCATCAACAAAGCACAAGGGGCACAACATCCCCCACCAGATACATCGGGATGCTCCTCGGGACACTATACAACAAACTATCGCGTGCTTGCAGGATCACTTGCTCGACCTCCCGCACAGCTCGTAGCTCCCACCTCTCCTGGGAGTGGAGCTTCAAAAATCGGATGAGATGCTTATCCTTCGGGAAGTCCCTCCGATATTCGCCGGTCCGATTGAAGGTGAAGCGGTTCTCAACCTGAGAGCGCCGATTATAGTCCATTGTCTCAGCCAGCGCCGCTATTTCTGCATGCTTCCTGTCCAGGTCTTCCACATTAAGCCATGTGACGGCTGGCACTGGGGCCTGGGGAATAAGGTCGACACCGACAGTGGCAGCAGGAGTAGAAGAATCGCTTGGGGCAGCCATTTATCTACAAAGATACAACAAACAGAAGACCAGAATAAGCCACGGGCAAAGGGAAATGAAAACTGTAAAGGGGCTCTACTACAAGTAAAATGAATAAGACACTGCCAATTTCTGACGAAATTTTGACAGAGTTTCCCCTAGGTTAGAGGCGTAAGGGAAAACACGGGTGCGCGTCCACAAGGAGTGACGGCCCCAACAAAGTCATGGTGGGCCCCGAGAGGTAACACCGGAAGTCCACCGATCGAAGAAGTCCTCCTTTTTCCCCCCTGTCGGCATACTGCCTAAGGCCCCTTCCCCGGCACGCCCAGGAATGGCCTTCACCGGTACGCCCCTGAGGGCCTTCACCGGTACACTCGTGGGTGTCTTCACCGGCACACCCAGCGCACCTTCGCCGGCACGCCTATCGGGCTCCCCCACCGACACGCTCCTCAGCTCCTTCACCGGCACGTCCCCTACGGCCTTCCCCGGTACGCCTGTGGGGACTCCTACCCGGCACACCCTTGTGTGCCCTTGCCCGGCACACACCTGTGCTCGCTCCCCGGCACACCCCATGGGGGCTTCGTCGGCACACTTCACAAACGCGTCCCCGGCACACCCGTGCGTCTTCTCCCCGGCACGCTCGAAACCCCTTCCCCGGTGCGATCGGTGGTAGTCCACAGTAGAAGGAAGAGGGGAAGAAGAGAGAAGAAGAGGAAAGGAAGAGGAGGAAGAAGAGAAAGAGAGGGAGAGGGAAGAGATGGAGAGAGAGATGGAGGGGGCTAGGGCCCCGTTGCCGTCCATGGTGGAGAAGAAGAGAAGAAAGGGGAAGAAAAGGGAGAAGGAAGAGGAGGAGGAAGAGAATAGAGAGGGGGAAAAGGGGAGAGCCTCCCGCGGTGGCGCCCTCACCCCAATGAAGAAGACGGCGGCGACGGCGACAACGGCGGCGGTGGCGACGCTCGGTGAAGAGGAAGAAGAAGAAGGGGGAGCGTTTCGTCCGAAGAGAGAGAAAAGAGGGGGAAAGGGAGAGGTTTCGAAGGAGAGGGGGGGTGGCTCACCACGCTACCCCCACCCCTTTTATATAAAAAAAAGGGAAGAAAAGAAGAAGAAGAGAAAAAAAAAGAGGAAAAAAAGGGGAAAAAAAGGAGGAGAAGAGAGAAAAGGAAATAAAAAGGAGAAGAAAGGAGCGGAGGAAATAAAAAAGAGAAAAAAGGGAGAAGAGGAAAGATAAATAGAAAAGAAAGGGGAAAAGGAGGGGAGAAGAAAAAGGAAGAGAGGAAAATAAAAAAGGGGGGGGGAGGAGAAGAAGGAATAAAAGGAGAAATAAAAAAAGGGAAAAGAGGAAAAGAAAAAGAAACAAAAATTACCAAATAAATATGAATATATATATATATATATATATATATATACATGCATATATACGTACACATCCACTCATATATGTGGAGATGTGTGTAAATAATGCACGATATTAGATATCTCCGGGGGAGCCTTCCGTCCCCACGATCCCGTGTGCTGATGGGCGTCCGTACAAGTAAAGACAACTCTACCCCTGCAACTCTACCTGATGTGACACAACTACGGGGTATGCAGCAAGCAGACGGAATCTTAGGACCTATTCCGCATTCACAACCACATAGCAATTAAGTTGATAAATCGGGGCCAAATCGCCGTCGCACACACACGAGCCCGGGGTGACAAAATGATGTTAAGGGGAGGTGATGGATCAAGACCCTTGCTGGTAGAGTGCCAGCCGGGCTAGGGTTGCCCTCCCGAGGGTACGTAGCCCACGCTTATGGGGCTGGCCGGTGCCAATTGGGGCACTAGGTCCCACTCTCTCACTGCCCACGATGACCGCTCGTAAGTGTGGCACGTGGGGTCGGACACTCTCTCGCTTGCACAACGGAGCTATGTCTACGGATATTAAATGAACAGACACTAAAGAGTAATGGAGCAAAGTTTAGAGCTCACCTGGTTGGTTTGAAGAAACCAACCCCGTTCGGAGACGTGGGCGAGCGGGGAAGTGTGGATCCCGCACACTACGCCGATGTAGCTTGAGCTATTTATTACATACACTACTCCTCACGCAGGAGGGTTGGACTAAGGGTGGGGAAATAAAGCTTACATCCAAACACTACCTCCACGCAGGGAGGGGCGCTAAGCCGGCCAGGCGGGAGGGGGAAACTCGCCGAAGTTGTAGGAGAGGAAGCCAACGTTGGGTCTGCTCACTTGCTGTGAGAGGAGACAGGCAGCCACTGTTGCAACCGTAGTTCTTACTCAGGAATTTTCCCGTCGACGAGACCAAGGGGAAATTCTTCGCAACAGGAACTGGGACGCCTCTGAATTTTACTGAATTCTTCTGACGTCGTCGCTGGCTGCGGCGGAGGCTCGAACAGGATAAAGGAATCTGGGGTTGACAGCTTCAGATCTGATGCAGCAGGATGCAGAGATTGTACCATTGGCTCCCAAGCTCCGAATCTCGAGCCGTCAGAATAGATGGAACCGTGGATGAACTCTCTTCACAGAGAAACTGGTGGGGAGGCCGTCTGAGGTCGGGATGGCCTGGGGGACGCCGATGAGTGGGTGCAGGTCGCTGAAGACTGGGGAAGGCAGATCCGCGCGACTGAAGGGGAAAAATCATAACTTTGTCTCCCAGATGCCGAACGTAGTTCTGCTTCTTGCTCCTAGTCGGGGACAGGTGGAGGAAGAACTTTGAAGAAGGAATCACGGTCTGAATCCTCCACTGTGAATCGTGGTTCAGCTTCTGGTTGAACTCTGGTGCTCTGCAGATGGAGCTTGGCGCAGTCGAGGGAGAATGGCTCTCCCGGGCAGCCCCGAACTCGGAATGGTACGATTCTTTCTCGCCTGCGTATTGGACTGGACGACCTTTCCGGAAATGTATGGTACGCCTCTGGATGTCCCCTTATGAATCCGGGGAAGCTTCTGCAAGTGGTAACTTTTTCTGCCACCTGCAGACTGTCAAGGTAAAGAGAAAGGATGGTGGTGGAACTAGTGATAGGGGTGGGGATTGGCAATGGCGGAGATGGTGGGGTGGATGGTTGATGGGAGAGGGGTGTTTAGGGGTGTGGAGGGGAGAGGCACAGGGGATTAAGGAGTCTTGGAGGGAGGTGGAGTGGAGGGGCCGCAGCTATCAGGTGGGGTGGTGGGGGTCGGCCAAGGGAATGGATGAGGTGGGTGCGCAACCAGCAGGGGGGGATGGGGGTTAATTCGCCCAGGGGATATGAATGAATGGTGTGGGGAAGTGGTATGGCTGCTTGGGGGAGAGGGAAGGTTGCCTTGGAGGTTGAGAAGGTGTATGGGGAACGGGAAGGGTTGCCTAGGGTGGAGGAGGTATTGAAGGGAGTTATGGGCCTTGGGAAGATGAAAGGGTGGAGGGGTGAGGTGGCAGCTAAGGTGGCAAGGGGGAGGGGAGGTGAAGGGCCAAGTTCGCCCAAGGGAGGGGAGAAGAGAGAGAGTGGGGTTCGCCCCCTAGAGAGAGAGAGAGAGAGAGGGAGAGAGAGAGAAAGCTATAGAGAGAGAGGATTGCACTTATGCTCAAAATACTCAAATATTCATTACCCATCTCAAGGGGGGGTTGGGGTCCTATTTATAGGGATCCCAACATTTACAAAAACTCCCTGGAGAATATGCTAAAAGCAAATAAGCAAGGGGGTGTGGGAAGGAAGAGGGCGCCCATGGGCCAGGCCCATCTAATTGGGCCCATATGACCCCCTAGCCTAACAAACATAGATAAATAACGTGACGACCTAAGGACATGACTCAAAATAAAGACAAGTACATCAAAATGACTCAAGAAAGGAGAAAATACATCAATATGTCCTCAGTAATAAACTCCCGTGTCGCCGTGGGCCCATCAAGTCGTGCAGTCGCACACTACCCGTCTCCGGAAGGGAGAGAGGTGTCGAGCCAAAGGGAATTCTGGGTGATGTCCCCATCAACTCCCCCAGGCTGCGAAGAGCTCGACTCTGTCGAGAAAGGGTCCACTCGACTGTGGTAATGCTCCAGGAGGTCGGGGTCCAGCTGCTGAAGATCCTCCCTACTCACCCATGAATCATCTGAAGGGGGCCGGCCCTTCCACCTGATCAAGTATCGCTCGTATGCTTTGCTCCGGGTGACAGTGACCTGTTCATCCAATATCCGCTCTATTTGCTCCCGTTGGCCCCTCTGGACTGGTGGAACTCTCTCATGGGTGGTGGCTCTCTCAGAAGGTGGAACATGCTCAATTCCCTCACTAGGTGTCACCGTGGGACCCCTATATGGCACCAAGTCAGCCACATTGAATGTGGGACTTACTGCATACTCCTCGGGGAGGTCCAACACGTAAGCGTTTGTGCCAATCCTCCTCAGAACCTGGAAGAGGCCTGATCCACGCGACCTCAGTTTAGAGACATTTCTAGGGAAAAGTCTCTCAGTTCTTACCATCACATAGTCACCCACGTGAAATTCCTGGTGGCGTCGGTGGGAATCGGCCATCTTTTTATACACCTCATTGCTTTTGTTAATGTGTTTGCGGATCTCCTCATGCAATTCTTTCATGTGTTGGGCAAACGACTCAGCACTAATAGACACTCTAGCATGCGGAGGCAAAGGAATGAGATCTGTAGGCTTTCTAGGTTTGTACCCATGCACAGCTTCAAATGGGCTCATCCCTATCGACCTATTCACTGAATTGTTGTATGCAAACTCTGCTTGGGGTAATATGAGATCCCAATTTCCGGGGCGATCCTCAACAAGACACCGGAGTAGATTCCCAAGACTCCTATTAATGACTTCGGTCTGGCCATCGGTTTGAGGGTGATACGCTGTGGAAAATTTGAGAAGGGTCCCCATTAGGTGCCAGAGGGTTTTCCAGAAATAGCTGGTGAATTTGACATCCCTATCAGAAATGATGGTCTTGGGTAGGCCATGGAGGCGAACTACCTCATCGAAGAATAGGCGGGCCACATGAGAGGCATCGGAGGTTTTAGAGCAGGGGATGAAATGGGCCATCTTTGAAAACCTATCCACTACGACAAAGATTGAATCATGCCTTTTTTGAGTCCTAGGTAGGCCTAAGACGAAGTCCATGCTTAAGTCCTGCCAGGGACGATCAGGGACAGGGAGTGGGGTGTATAGGCCAGTGTTCTGCCTTGTCTGTTTGGCTGAGGCACATATCCGGCACTGTCCTACAATTTTGGCTACGTCCCTTTTGAGACTTGGCCAGTAGAACTGACCCTCAACCAAAGCAATGGTCTTATGCACCCCAAAATGCCCAGCAAGGCCTCCTGCATGTAACTCCCAGACCAGGAAATCCCGTAGAGAGGTTCTAGGTATGCAAAATCTATGGCCTTTGAAGATGAACCCGTCCTCTAAGATGAATCCTTGGTGTTCCCTATGTGAGAGGGTGGACAGAGTGGTATGGATTGGACCAAAGTCCGGGCAATCAGAGTACTCTTCCTTGAGTCTTTCAAATCCTATGACTTCCACCCGAATGGTAGCTAGTAAGGAAATTCTCCTACTGAGGGCATCGGCAGTACGATTTTCACTTCCGGCCTTATGTTTGATCACAAATGTGTAGGCCTAGATGTATTCGACCCATCGGGCATGCCGAGCATTCAGTTTCTGCTGGGAGTTGAGGTATTTCAGGGCCTCATGGTCGGAGAATATGACAAATTCTTTAGGCAAGAGATAGTGTCTCCAATGCCGGAGGGATTGCACCACGGCATAAAATTCCTTATCGTAGGTGGAGTATTTCATCCTGACATCACACAACTTCTCACTAAAGTAGGCCACTGGGTGCCCTTCCTGGCTGAGGATCCCGCCAATTCCTACCCCGGAGGCATCACAAGTCACCTCAAAGACTTTGGAGAAGTCAGGGAGGCATAATACAGGGGCTTGGGTCATCCTTTCCTTGAGCTCTTGGAAGGCCCTAGATGCCGACTTGGTCCACACAAAGGTCCCCTTTTTAAGGCAGTCGGTGATAGGGGCTGTGATTGTGCTGAACCCACGGATGAACCTACGGTAAAAGGTGGCTAATCCATGAAAACTCCGGACTTCATGGAGAGTGCGGGGCTCCGGCCAATCGAGGATGGCTTGGACCTTTTTAGGGTCCATGGATACCCCTTCGGTGGAGACAACATACCCAAGGAAGGTAATGGATTTTGTCATGAAGTGACATTTTCCAAAATTGGCAAAGAGGCTTTCCTTCCTAAGGATGGTGCAGACTTGCCTTAGATGATTGAGGTGGGCTTCTTTGGACTAGCTGTAGATGAGGATATCATCAAAATAGACTACCAGGAAGACTCCAATGTAGGGCCTAAGGACCTCAGTCATAAGGCGCATAAAGGTGCTTGGGGCATTAGAGAGCCCAAAGGGCATCACCAGCCATTCATAGAGCCCATCCTTGGTTTTAAAGGCAGTTTTCCATTCATCCCCGAGCCTTATCCTAACCTGATGGTAGCCACTTTTGAGGTCTATCTTGGAGAAAATGGTGGCTCCAGCTAGCATGTCAAGCATATCGTCAAGTCTAGGTATGGGAAACCTATATTTGACCGTGATCTTGTTGATGGCCCTACTGTCGACACACATCCGCCATGTCCCATCTTTCTTTGGTGTGAGGAGGGCTGGGACAGCACAAGGACTTTTGCTAAGGCGGAGGAAGCCTTTTCTAATGAGTTCCTCCACTTGCCTCCTCAGTTCAGCATGCTCAGTGGGGTTGAGGCGGTAGTGGGGAAGGTTTGGGAGGGTGGCCCCTGGGACCAGGTCAATAGCATGTTGGACATCCCTCATGGGTGGCAGTTGATCGGGAAGCTTCTCGGGGAACACATCCTTGAATTCTTCTAGGAGAGGGTGTATTTCCACAGGGTGGGGATTGGAGGGTGTTGCCTCCCCTAGACAAAGGACAACAGCACACAAGGGTGTTCCTTGAGCTAGTTCTTCCTCGAGTTCTTTCCTAGAGATGAGGTGGAGGCCCTTGACTGGCCCGGTGGGATTGTCAGGGGTGGAGTTTTGGGCTGTTGGTTGGGTTGGTGCAGGCGAGACCCTGGGGTTTTGTGGTGGTGTAGGAAGGATCCCCTTAGCGGGTGGTTCTTTTCGAGGAGGGGAGGGGTTGAGGCGGATAGTCTTCCCCTCGTGTTCAAAAGTGCATGTGTTCGTTTTCCCATAGATGGTAGCATTGACATCATATATCCAAGGTCTCCCCAGTAGGATGCTTCCTATAGCCATAGGTATGACGTCACACCATACTTGTCCTTGGTAGGCTGAAAAGGTGATGGGGATAAGACAACATGTGTTGACGGGTAGGGAGTGATTGTTTATCCATGAGACCCGATATGGCTTGGGGTGGGGTGTCGGGGTAAGCCCTAGGAGCTTGACGGTGTCTGGGGACACGGCGTTGACACAACTCCCATTGTCTAGGATAACCTTCCTAACATGATCCCCGATTTTGATGAAGGTGTGAAAAATGGAAGTCCTCCGCCAGTCGTCCTCCCGAGGTTGGGTAAGGGTGCACCTTATTACCCCTAGGTGGGTGGAATGGTGGTTATCTTCTATACCTTCCTCAAAGAATTGCTCTTCATACTCCTCTTCCCACCCTAAACCAGCCTCGTATTCCACAACATCATCCTCATGGGTTTCCTGGGATGTGGTAGGTCCGCCCTCAATAACCAGGCTCAACAACCCTTTGGAAGGGCATTGGGAAGCTATGTGGCCATAACCATGGCACTGAAAACACTTAACCGTACTACTCCCTAGCGTCTTCCCTTTGGAAATTTCCTCCCTTCGGGGAGGAGGGTTGGGTGGAGTGACCTTTGTGGGGGTAGGGTTGGTTGGCTGGGGGTAGGGCCGAGTGGGAGTTCCTCCACTGGGAGGAGGTGTTCTTAACAGGGGAGGGAGGTTGGGACGCGGTCCCGGGCCCTTGGAAGGGGCAAACCTAGGGTTCCTAGAAAACCTTTCTACATCACGGGCTATTTGATAGGCAACCTCAAGGCTATGGGCTTCCCTCATGAAAAGTTCTCGTTTGATGTGGGGAAGGAGACCATTCCTAAACCGGGATAGAGTGACGGCGGGTTCTTCGACGACACCACACCTTAAGAGGTATGAGTCAAATTTCTCTATATACTCTTCCACGGTATTGCCCTCCTGGGTAAGGCTTTGCCACTCGTCAAGGAGGAGTTGGCTATAGGAATTGGGAAGGTATTTGTTCCTGAGTTGGGTTTTCATGTCAAGCCAAGTGTCAATGGGTCCCTCCCGTCTAATCCTCCTTTGGCTTTCTACCTTCAACCAATATGTCTTGGCAAGTTTGAGAAGGTGCATCTTGGCCAACCTAACCTTTCTCTCCTCGGACATTGGATACCAATCAAAATATTGGTCCATGCCATGCTCCCATTCTTCATAGGCACTTGGGTTATGGGACCCATCAAAATTTGGGGCATCAACCTTGATCATTCTTAGAAGGAAGTCATCCGGATCCTCTCGTGGTCGCCTCTCATGGTACCGAGGTTGTGGGACTCTCTCCTGTTCTCGATACCACTCATTTTCTAGGTCATCCCTCTCATGTTCAACCCGTGGAGGAGGAGCTCTTTGGATATGATTCCTAGGTGGGACCCTAGCTTCTTCTAATCTCTCTAATCGGGTGGAAACACCATTCAATTGCTCCGTGAGGGCTTGGATGGCAGCCTCAAGTCGATCCATAGGAGCTTGGGGAGCTTCCCTGGGGTTGTTTTGATTGCCATGTAAATTGGGATCCATAGGTGGGTTGGAATTAGAAGGATCGGCCCGGTATATGGTACCCCTACGGGTGGACATGCACAATGATGACAACACGGGATAGAAATGCAATTGCCCTTGGACCTAGGCTTGTAGAGACAAGTCTAAAACTTGCTCTGATACCAACTGATGTGACACAACTACGGGGTATGCAGCAAGCAGACGGAATCTTAGGACCTATTCCGCATTCACAACCACATAGCAATTAAGTTGATAAATCGGGGCCAAATCACCGTCGTACACACACGAGCCCGGGGTGACAAAATGATGCTAAGGGGAGGTGATGGATCAAGACCCTTGCTGGTAGAGTGCCAGCCGGGCTAGGGTTGCCCTCCCGAGGGTACGTAGCCGACGCTTATGGGGCTGGCTGGTGCCAATTGGGGCACTAGGTCCCACTCTCTCACTGCCCACGATGACCGCTCGTAAGTGTGGCACGTGGGGTCGGACACTCTCTCGCTTGCACAACGGAGCTATGTCTACGGATATTAAATGAATAGACACTAAAGAGTAATGGAGCAAAGTTTAGAGCTCACCTGGTTGGTTTGAAGAAACCAACCCCGTTCGGAGACGTGGGCGAGTGGGGAAGTGTGGATCCCGCACACTGCGCCGATGTAGCTTGAGCTGTTTATTACATACACTACTCCTCACGCAGGAGGGTTGGACTAAGGGTGGGGAAATAAAGCTTACATCCAAACACTACCTCCACGCAGGGAGGGGTGCTAAGCCGGCCAGGCGGGAGGGGGAAACTCGCCGAAGTTGTAGGAGAGGAAGCCAACGTTGGGTCTGCTCACTTGCTGTGAGAGGAGACAGGCAGCCGCTGTTGCAACCGTAGTTCTTATTCAGGAATTTTCCCGTCGACGAGACCAGGAGGAAATTCTTCATAACAGGAACTGGGACGCCTCTGAATTTTACTGAATTCTTCTGACGTCGTCTCTGGCTGTGGCGGAGGCTCGAACAGGATGAAGGAATCTGGGGTTGACAGCTTCAGATCTGATGCAGCAGGATGCAGAGATTGTACCATTGGCTCCCGAGCTCCAAATCTTGAGCCGTCAGAGTAGCTGGAACTGTGGATAAACTCTCTTCACAGAAAAACTGGTGGGGAGGCGGTCTGAGGTCGGGATGGCCTGGGGGACACCGATGAGTGGGTGCAGGTCGCTAAAGACTGGGGTAGGCAGATCCGCGCGACTGAAGGGGAAAAATCAGAACTTTGGCTCCCGGACGCCGAACGTAGTTCTGCTTCTTGCTCCTGGTCGGGGACAGGTGGAGGAAGAACTTTGAGGAAGGAACCACGGTCTGAATCATCCACTGTGAATCGTGGTTCAGCTTCTGGTTGAACTCTGGTGCTCCGCAGATGGAGCTTGGCGCAGTCGAGGGAGAATGGCTCTCCCGGGCAGCCCCGAACTCAGAATGGTACGATTCTTTCTCGCCTGCGTAGTGGACTGGACGACCTTTCCGGAAATGTATGGTACGCCTCTGGATGTCTCCTTATGAATCCGGGGAAGCTTCTGCAAGTCGTAACTTTTTCTGCCACCTGCAGACTGTCAAGGTAAAGAGAAAGGATGGTGGTGGAACTAGTGATAGGGGTGGGGATTGGCAATGGTGGAGATGGTGGGGTGGATGGTTGATGGGAGAGGGGTGTTTAGGGGTGTGGAGGGGAGAAGCACAGGGGATTAAGGAGTCTTGGAGGGAGGTGGAGTGGAGGGGCCGCAGCTATCAGGTGGGGTGGTGGGGGTCGGCCAAGGGAATGGGGGTGGGCTAGATGAGGTGGGTGCGCAACCAGCAGGGGGGGATGGGGGTTAATTCGCCCAGGGGATATGAATGAATGGTGTGGGGAAGTGGTATGGCTGCTTGGGGGAGAGGGAAGGTTGCCTTGGAGGTTGAGAAGGTGTATGGGGAATGGGAAGGGTTGCCTAGGGTGGAGGAGGTATTGAAGGGAGTTATGGGCCTTGGGAAGATGAAAGGGTGGAGAGGTGAGGTGGCAAGGGGGAGGGGAGGTGAAGGGCCAAGTTCGCCCAAGGGAGGGGAGAAGAGAGAGAGTGGGGTTCGCCCCCTAGAGAGAGAGAGAGAGAGAGAGAGAGGGAGAGAGAAAGCTAGAGAGAGAGAGAGCATTGCACTTATGCTCAAAATACTCAAATATTCATTACCCATCTCAAGGGGGGGTTGGGGTCCTATTTATAGGGATCCCAACATTTACAAAAAGTCCCTGGAGAATATGCTAAAAGCAAATAAGCAAGGGGGTGTGGGAAGGAAGAGGGCGCCCATGGGCCAGGCCCATCTAATTGGGCCCATATGACCCCCTAGCCTAACAAACATAGATAAATAACGTGACGACCTAGGGACATGACTCAAAATAAAGACAAGTACATCAAAATGACTCAAGAAAGGAGAAAATACATCAATATGTCCTCAGTAATAAACTCCCGTGTCGCCGTGGGCCCATCAAGTCGTGCAGTCGCACACTACCCGTCTCCGGAAGGGAGAGAGGTGTCGAGCCAAAGGGAATTCTGGGTGATGTCCCCATCACTACCCCTGCAACTCTACCCCTGCATTGGCATTACCACCTTGCCGACAAATAAGTCCTTCCCCAGCACAGGGCTTCGTGCCTCAGCCCACCTTTCATCATACAGAGTCGCCATTGCGGGCCTTACGCCCGAATCGGCAGGACCGTTATCCTTGTGCTGGCATTAGTCCCTTGCCAATGAATAAGTCCCTTCCTGGCGCGAGGCCTCATGCCCTGGCCACCCGCCCTCGCACAATATCGCCGTTATGGACCCTACGTCCGAGTCGACAGAAATTCTCCCGTTGCGCTGGCATTTTCTTCTTGCCAACGAATGAGCCTTACCTTTCAGCACAAGGCTTCGCGCCCTAGCCAACACTTGCGTATCCCTCGCTCGTCAAAAAAAAAGAGAGAAAATGAAAAAAGAGAAGGGGCTTAAAATAGAGGTGCCCCGCTGGACTTGTCCCTACACGGGGACAAGGGTAAAAATAGCAACAACCCCGCTGTGGCGAAAACCCGAAAGGGCGCCGCAGGCAAAACCGGGACCCCGCCACGTGAAAACCCGAAGGGGCGCGTGGGCAAAAGCAAGAGGGGGCTGGTGCCGGCGAAAACCCGAAAGGGCGCTTGTACCAGTAATGTGGTTCAAAAAAAAGAGTGAAAAGAAAAGAGACAAAGAGACAAATAAACTACGTCAGTCCCCGGCATCCCATCGGCACTGATGAAGAGACAAAGAGACCAACATGCTACGTCAGTTCCCGACCCCCCGTCGGCACTGATGAGGAGAAGAAGAGACGAGTAAACTACTTCAGTTCCCGGCACCCCGTCGACACTAATGAAGAGACCAACATACTACTTCAGTTCCCAGCACCCCGTCGGCACTGATGAAGAGACAAAGAGACCAACAAACCTTATCAGCTCTCGACACCCCATCGGCACTGACGAAGAGACCAACGGAAGAGACCAACAAACCCTGTCAGCTCCCGATGCCCCGTCGGCACTGACAAAGAGAAGAAGAGACCAGCAAAAGAGACCAACAAACCCTGTCAGCCCCCGACGCCCCGTCGGCACTGACGAAGAGAAGAAGAGACCGACATACCATGTCAGCACCCGACACCCTGTTGGCGTTGACGAAGAGACAAAGAGACCAACAAACCCTGTCAGCCCCCGACGCCCCATCGGCACTGACGAAGAGAAGAAGAGACCGACATACCATGTCAGTACCCGACACCCTGTCGGTGCTGACGAAGAGACAAAGAGACCGACATACCACATTAGTTCCCGACACCCCGTCGGCACTGACGAAGAGAAGAAGAGACTAACACACCACGTCAATTCCCGACACCCCGTCGGCACTGATGAAGAGAAGAAGAGATAGGCATACCACATCAGTTCCCGACACCCTGTCGAAGCCAACAAAGAGAAGAAGAGACCAGTACACCCACGGGCACCGCCCGGCTCATCCTTCACCTGCGTTACCCGTGGGTGGGGGGCATTTGTGGACGTGCAAAATTGCACGCTCATACGTCCCAATTAGCTCGGCATCGGCAACAACTTCAGCCGAAGAGACTACGAAGAAAGAGGGACATCCGGACTCTCTGAATATCAACACACACTGTGTGAGGCTACCTCTGTAGTCACGACAGCAAAGAGAGATCAGCCTTCAAGAGCCCCACAAACCACGGGCCACGGAGAAAATCAAACGGGCCATGACTCGTGCTCACAACGGGCTCAGAAATGCACCCCTGATGGACTTCAACGGCACACCCTTGTGGCCTTCAGCGGAACACCCAGGGTGGCCTTCAGCGGCACACCCCTGGCCTTCAGCGGTACGCCTGAAGCCCTTCAGCGGCATGCCCCTGGGCCTCAGCGGCACACCCCCCTTTGGTCTCCAACGGCACGCCCTGAAGCCCATTGAACGGCACATCCTCATGGCCTTCAACGGCACACGCTTTGAGCTTTCAGCGGTACACCCTTGTGGCCTTCAGCGGCACGGTGCTGTGGCCTTCAGTGGCATGTCGTCTGCCCCCTTCAACGGCACACTTTGGTAGCCCTTTAGCGGCACGCCTTTTGCCCTCTTCAGCGGCACGGAGGATCTTGCAGTGACACGCCCCGATGACCTTCCAGCGGCACACTTGCTGAGCCCGCCAGCGGCACGACGCTCAGCCGTTTCAACGGCACGTCCGACAGACCAAATCTCGCGCCCATGCCCTACGAATCTTCGGCGCGCAGTGAGTTGTCCGAGGTGTCGACCAGGGGTTGGGCAACGCAGGCTACCACTCCGCCACCCAGGATGGGGAAAGTCAAACGCAATCATAGCAGAGCTGCTTCCCGCCTTCGTCGCCCGTGCTCGAGGGCTCCCGCTGCTGGGAGTATAAAATCACCCCCATGCCGGCAAGAGAGAGGGAGAGGACGAATAGAAGAACACATGCGCACACGGATAGAGAGCGGGAGGGAAGAAGAAGAGAAAACGAAGAAGAACAGGAAGAAGAAGAGAGCTCGGCCGCAGCGTTCTCCTCGGATGACCACTCGGAAGAGAGAGTAAGAGAGAGGGAGAGGGAGAGTGTGTGATGTATAGAGGAGAATAGGGGAGGGCAAGAGGCCGTCTTGTCCCTGCTTGACCCCAGCTCTTCCCCCTTTCTTCTGTTCCCCCTTTTCACTCTTTCTTTCTTCCTACGTTGTACTCTGTGCTCCGATGCTTTGATGTATACATGGCCAGTTACAGCCCTCGTTGTGCTTGAATAGAAGAGTTTTCTTAAATTTATTCTCCCTTTTGATGTTTCCGCCGGTTTGAATGTATGTATGCGTGTTCGAACGTTTCTTCATCCATTTCTATCTTTCGAGGGCTCGTCTTCGACAAGGGTTTTCATCCCCCTCGCCACTGCTCCTCCCTCACCTTAAAATGCCCAACCATGCACATTCCCATACCGTCCCTATGGGTTAACCTCTCCCCCCCTCCACTCTGATTCCACCCCGTTGATCAGCCCTTCGCTTGGTTCCTTCAGCCCTTAGACTAAATGCCTTATTTAGTTTCCCGCCGGTCCACCTTCACCACGGTGCAGCTTCTCCAGCCCCCAGCGGTACGCCGCACCAGGATCTTCCCTGGTACACCTTGGCCAAAACCCCTCCCCGACACGCCTTTGCAGCCCTTCACCGGCACACTCATTCCCCCCTTTAGGTATGCCTCACCGGACTCTACCGGTACACCCCTGATCTCCCTAGCCCAGCACCCTTCTAACCAGTCCCAGGGAGGCCTCAGTCATCGCTGCTTTCGGGTTTTCTGAAGTTTTGGTAAAGGTGCTGTCGCCTTCAGGCACCCACCTCCAGTTGTCGGGTTCTGCCACTCCATGTGGGCGCGTGCCCTTTATCTCCCTTACCATCCAGGTCAAGGGGAGATGCTGTCGAATTTTCATCAGAAATAATAACATGTTAAGAGGCAAAAGGAAGTAACAAATGAATGGAATGATCGGTAACAGAACTCTCTAACTAGGCTAGGCATTGCCGACAACATGAGAATAGCGGAACTGACTGAGAACATGACAGATTGAATGTTCGATCCGTGAAGAGAAAGACTGAGCAAACGAAGGGGGGGGAGGAAGATTTGTATAAAACTACATAAAAGTCGGAGAAAAGAAGAAAAGAAAAGCCTTAAAAGAACCAGAGGGAGAGTGGGTCTTCTTCGAAGTTCTCAACCTAGCCCCTCAGCGGTACACCCTCATGGCCCCTCGGTGGCACGCTCCCCAGCCATTCAGCGGTACACCCTCATAGCCCCTCGGCGGCACGCTCCCAAGCCCTCCAGCGGTACACCCTTCTTACCCTTCAGCGGCACACTCTAACAGCCCTTCAACGACACACCCTTTTTGGCCCTTCAGCGGCACACTCCTCTTCAGCGGTACACCTCTCCAATTTGCATACTACTTCCTTCAGCGGTACACCCTCATAGCCCCCTCCGCGGCACACTTTCCCCCCAGCCCTTCAGCGGTACACTCTCTCCGGTAGTGTATGTATGACATATATATATACATATGATATATAATGTTGATGATTGCCATGGCGATAAACCAATAAAAAGAATTTCAATGACTGAATAGGCCAGGGCACATGTATAAATACACAAATTGTGAAATAACGGTAATGACGGCAAGAGAAGCTCCTAATATCGATGATAATAAAAAGCAGGTGTGAATTACTCAAAAGAAGATGTACGCAAAAAGGGGATGAGCGAAAATACATATATTTATATGCATATAAATAACAAGATACACGTAATTAGAATCCCGTATAGGGGAATCGGTAAAATCCACATTGCAGCCTCGTCTCTCCCCGTGACCCAGTACTAAAGGAATAATAATGCTGCCCTTGCAGGCCGGGCTCGAGTTTCGGGGATTCTCCCGACATGGCCGTGACCCGACCTCACCTCGGGCCGACATCCTGATCGGATCGGACCCATTTTCCAGGCCGAACCTCTTCCAAGCCGCTATTGAAAATTGCCGCGTGTTCGGCAGATATCCGAACGGATTCATCCCAGCTTCCACCGTGTTTCTATCACGGGACTTCGTCCGAACATTAAAAAGGTCCACGAGTGACAAATATGACTCGTGGCCCGTAACCCAATGCGGATGTCGATGCGATTTATTCCTGTTTCTCTTTTGCGCAGTTAGTATTAGTCCTTTCGGCCGCAGGGCCCCTAATCTCGGTAATTAATCAAGGGTGTTCCCTCGTATGAGGGATGTAAATGACGTCATGACCTTCATGGCACGAAGGGATCTGGTCCCGACACGAACCATACAATCGTCTGACGAAGTCAGGTCGAGCGCACTATGGGCTCTTCGGAGCCCGAATAAATTGTCACTCCGGTGACTGGCACACCCACGCACTTTAATAAACGAACCACAATGGACTAGCGGAACTTTAGTGCGTCCACAACCGTGAGCAATATATATATGGTGCAAAGGTAATGAAATCCGAGATCAACAGTGGAGTTCGAAAAGCAGCTACATCTAAGGTTTAATAGAAATGAACCAAAAATGCATATCATGGTAGTGTGTAATCTTCCCTTGTCTTATATATCCATATTCAATAACTACAAAGGGAATAACACAAAAATGAGTATTGAGGCTAAACAAGCATGAGTAAAGCATGGAATTTTATGAGTGCAGCAAATTTGATTTTTAATATCTTATGAATTTGAAGGCACGTGACTCATATTTTACGAGCAATTGAGTCTAGTACATGCCTCTTAGTCGTAAGAATACACGTTGTTTAGACGCCAGTATCCCTAGGTATTTGGCAAGACTGACGGTTATGCTTCAGAATGAACAGAGATAGCAAAGTCACGTCATGGCATATCCAATCTCATTTCTTTGATGAGAATATATATTTTTCAGCAATTATGTCAGTGCTCTGCCTAGTGTCCAAAAATAATTAAGACAGAGATAATAGGGGCACATCATGACATATCATTTGTCACTTGATTTGATGACATGACATGTTTCTCCGTGCAACAATATCATTGCTCTGTCAAATTATTTTTCAAGAATTCCAGCTCATCAAGATGTTTAAGAACAATACTAAGCTAAGCCTGAGTGTATCACCAAGATGGTCATGAATTTTGAATTTTCAGATTTCAGGAGAGTCATTCAATGCACAACATGTAATCTCTAGTTAAGATCTATTAAAACCCACAGAATATAGATGATTTCAGAACAAATATTTCAGAACTTCAAGGAAATCATTAAATCTGAACCATTTTCATTGGATGGACAATCATCAGGGCATATAATAGAAAGCTCTTACGCCGTAGTTCTATCGGTCTCATGATCTCAAATCAGACTGTAAGCCATTGAAGTTCAGATTGTAAGAGATTAAGAAAAGCCACAAGACTCCCCCTAAGGATATGCAATGAATGCACTCAAGGAGTTATGTTTGCAAGTGAAAAGATAATTGTCAATGAGTGGTTTACTAGAACCATGCACGGGTTGACCTGATCGAACATGAAGTTGGCAGAAATGAAATTCATGACCAAACACATGGTTGTACACTTATTCATGGCAACATAATGAAGATGAAACATATGCATGAATGTTTCAAAAATATAACTCCCCCTTACTATATAGCCTATATGCGACAGTGGCACATGGTACTTGGCGGAGGTAAAACCTCACTCACATTGAGTGTTTCTAGACAAGCATAACTTGCCTTTCCATGCATCAACATTTAATATACCATGGCCATGCAAGAATGATGCTACACAAACCATGCAATGCATCGTGAATATGAATTCAATTCATTTTTATGCATCATGACTACATGAAATGCCACACCATATGCAAAAAGACATATTTACATATAAACAATGCATGGAACACCAATCTGTAAAAATACACATAAAATTGAACAAGATCATCATTTCAATTTTTATTGGCCTGAGGTCGGCAAAGACCAAGCTCCCTTCTGAATGTTGAAAACCTGTCATTACACAAGGGCTTGGTGAAGATGTCAGCAATCTGATTTAATGTATCAACAAAATGCAGTTCAATGTTCTTCTTAATGACCTCATCTCTAATGAAGTGATGCATAATCTCAATATGCTTGGTCCTAGAGTGTTGGACTGGATTTTTTGCAAGGTTGATAGCACTTATGTTATCACACAAAATTGGGACACAACTAAGATCCACTAAGTAGTCTTGGAGTTGGTGTTTAATCCACAACACTTGGGTGTCACAACTCCCCGCAGCAACATATTCTGCCTCTGCGGTTGAGAGGGTAACCGAGAGTTATTTCTTGGAGGCCCAAGAAACTAAACACCCACCCAGAAACTGGCAGTAATCATTAGTACTCTTACGATCCAACTTGCATCCAGCGTAGTCCGCATCAGAATAAGATATAAGAGATAAATCACATAATGACGGATACCACAATCCCAAATCTTGAGTGCCGACAAGATATCTAAGGATACGTTTGACGACAGTCAAATGGGATTCTCTAGGACTAGCTTGAAATCTAGCACAAAGACATACACTAAACTGGATATCTGGTCGGGATGCAGTTAAGTAAAGCAAAGAGCCAATCATACCTCTATAGATCTTTGCATCCACTAATTTACCATTTTCATTCGAATCCAGTGATGTTATGGTGCTCATAGGAGTTGCAATTATTTTACTGTTTATCATGTCAAATCTTTTCAGTAGCTCCTTGATGTATTTGACTTGGCTTATGAAGCACACATCTTCTCCTTGGTTGACCTGTAAATCGAGAAAAAATTTGAGTTCTCCCATTAGGCTTATCTCGAATTCGCTAGTCATGAGGTTAGCAAATTCCTCACACATTTCAGATTTAGTAGACCCAAACACAATATCATCAACATAAATTTGAACAATCAAGATGTTCTTACCTTGCTTCTTAGTGAAAAGTGTTTGATCTACCTTACCTCGTGTGTACCCTTTTTTAATGAGGAACGAGCTTAGTTTCTCATATCAAGTTCTTGGTCCTTGCTTAAGTCTATAAAGTGCCCTGTCTAGCTTGTATACAAAATATGCATGGTTAGTATTCTCAAAGCTAGGGGACTGCTCCACACAGACTTCTTCCTTGATCACACCATTCATAAAAGCACTTTTTACATCCATTTGATACAACTTTATTCAAAGGGAGCATGTAGCTTGGTTTTAGATGTTGACTCCTTCTGAAAGCAGGCATGGGTTGGCAATGAACTATGCAGCCTAAGACTTATGTGAATGCACAATGCAATGAAGATGCTGCATGATGATTGCACATTTTTTTATGTTTTCCTAAACATGATTTACATTAGAGTATATGAGATCACAAGATGATGCAAACACAAATCATTCACAATTGATTTTGAACTGAATGCAACACGATGATGTCAATTACTAGACTCCCCCTTTGAACAATGCTAACATGAATAACGAGTTGAGAATGCAGCCATGATATGCATCATCAAAACCAAAATCCAATAATTTCATGTGGCTGATATCAGTTACCAAACAACTCATCATCACATCAACTTCATCAGCATAACAAGTTTCGCATGAATTAAACAGCTAAAATAATTGATCTCTGTTACACGATGGAGGTTTTGATCTTAGATCCTTCTCACGCATAGTAAGAGTTCTGGGCAAGAATGACTTGCCTTTCAACTCTTGATGATTTGAAATACTAGAGGTCAAGCAGGGTGTGAGCAATTAATCTAGCTCATGTGTTCAACTTTACACCATGGGGGATAAATCATCATTTCAAACAAGGAATTCAGTTTGCAGAATTTTATTGAACAAAATGGGCAAACTTATGATGCACTATCTACATGTCAAGACTAAACATGCAAAATGACAAAAAAATTATTTACATACATGTTCCTTGAGCTTTTATTTACCTGACCATTCATTTCTCAGCTCCAAGGCATCCTACACCCAAAATTCTCATTTGGAATTTTTAGGTACCCAAGTTTGCTTGGGTCCTTGTGGGTTAGCAACATGTTTAGCATCTTGGCTCCTCTTTTTCAGGGCAATCACATCATCCTCCCTCATTGTGTGGCAATCATATATCTCATGCCCTTTTTTCCCACAATAGAAACAACGCATAAAAGATTGATTATTCTTTTTATGTTCATGTGCGTGTGCATGTGGACTATGCTTTTGTGGGTGAGCGTGATTTTTACCTTTCATGGTATGAGGGTGGTGTCTTTCTTTCAGATGCCAGCATTCCTGGTCAGTGTGACCAGTCTTACCACAATGAAAGCAGCAAAGAGAAGCATTTCTTTCGAAGGCCATGGGGAGTGTCGACCTGTCTTGATGGGAATGTCGACACTTCTGATTCTCCATACGATTCTGTACAGAGTTCTGCTGAGCAGGCCCTCTGCTAGTGTTGACCTGTTTCATTCCTTGCCCTTTCACTTGATGTCATGCTCTAAGCTCATCATTTCTCAGGATGAAACAATCATGTACAGTGTTACCATGTCTACCACAATAATAACAATGGACTATCATTTTGTGGAAAACATGGTATTTAGCATTGGACATGTTGTGGTGCATGTTTGGATGAGCATGTTGAATTTTGCTTTTCTTTCGAGCAGTATGCCCTTTTTGGTGACCACAGGATGTGGTAGCTTCTAAAGAGCCAAACTCTTGGTCTTGGGAAAACATTGACAGGAAGTCATTCAAACCTTGAATTTCATTTTCAAGCGAGGAAATATGCTGTTTAGATTCAGCACAATTCTCTTCGCATGCTGCCCATTGCTCATTGAGCATGGCATTTATCGCTTTAAGATGTTGATTTTCTTGTTCTAAAGCATGCAATATTTTAGAGGAATCATCAATGACAGTTTTGCCTTTTCCAAGTGCAACCAGTTTTTCATTCACTTCTTCTTCATCTTGTTCAAGTTCAATTTTCTTTTTCAACAATTCTCTATTCTCTTCTTTCAGAGAATCAATCAGATTTTGTTGCCATTCAAGATCATCATGGAGACCCATATTTATCGTTTTCATGAACGAGCATTTTTTGCATGTAAAATTAGCAGAGCATGAGACTTCAATTTCATTTAGGACCTTTTTACTTTGAGTTTCAAAATTTTTACTTTCTTCAATCAACCTCTCATCATGAATTAGTCCATCGGCCATAGTTTGATCATTAGAGATTGATTTTGAAGTTTTATTACAATTTCTTCCAACCTAGTGATTTCATCATGAAGATTTTCATTTTCATCCCTTAGACATGCAATGCTTTGTTTATGCGTATCTAGATCAAAAGAAAGAGTGTCGTTAAGCTCTTCAAAAATAGAACCATTTTTACAAAAAGAGCTTTCATTTTGGTTACGTTTCTTGAGATCCTTTTTCAAATTTTTGATTTCTGATTTTACCTTTTTGTATTGAGTAATCAACTCATCACAGGCTTCCATAAGCTCTTTAAACGTGAATTCCTCGGAGTCAGAGTTTACCTGTGATGAGGATGTATTGCTGGACTGTTCTGCACGGTCGACCATGAAGCATTCTTGTTCTTGTCCCTTCCCTTCATTGATTTTCACCAACCTGCCCAGTACTTCCTTGGCTGTGCTGCAGGAGGACACAAGATGAGTTAGTCTAAGATCAACTGCAGCTGTAATTAAGTTATATGCGGCAAGATTATCATTGTGCTTGGTCTCATGTTCGGCTGACCAGTCAATTGAATTTGATGGCAGCTCATAAGGACCATCGTATATAAGAGTCCACAATTGTGGATCTATGGAACTAACATAGATGAACATTCTCCCTACCCACGTAGAAAAATCTGAACCATCATAAATGGGCGGAGAAACCATCAAAGCATGTGTAGCATATGAAGCCATCCGAATAAAATACATCGGGATCTTTCCCTACAGATCGTAGGATCTGGGAATGGCAGAGCCTTGCTCTGATACCACTTGTTGAGTAGTGGATGGCAGATCTAGAGGGGAGGGGTGAATAGATCTGCCCCTCTTTTCGTATAACACCCTCTTTAAAGCTAGATAAAAAGAATTGCAGTGGAATATAACTAGCTTAGCGTAGCACACAATGATTTGCTTAGCAAGATGAATAAGTAATATAGATATTGAACCTAAGCATGCATCTATCACGAAGCAATCGCACAAGCAAACCACAACACAAAGGATTTTAAGGTGGTTCGAACTGAATCCCCAATCCTACGTCCACCCCTCACCAAATCCGGTGAGGCTCCACTAGTGCAACGCACTGAAGCGCAGATCGGAAAAACCTCCGATTGTCTTCCTACCAACCACCGGTAGGGACGTCAACACCGCAGATCGGACAACTTCCGATTGCCTTCCTACTAACCACTGGTAGGGATGATCTTCAGTTTCAATGGTTTGAACAAAATGAAAAGAGAACAAATTGAAAACACTCAAACAAGATATGTAACATGCTCAAAGAGAAAAGATCTTGTCTGAGATTACTGGAGCTTGAATCTGATGCTTCAGTGGTATCTTATTCTTTGTGAAAGGATCTTGCTTGGATCACCTTAAGTTGATGAAGAAGATAAGGATGCAGATTTGATCTCCCTTGAGAAATGAGCTTCAATGGTTCACCTTGATAGCCTTGCTTGCTTCTACTCTTCCTTGGAGGTTGCTGGATTGAGATATGAGTTTGAATCACCTTGAGTTGATGGAGAGAGTGTTAGATGTAGCTTTGATCTTTCTTTTGATCCTCTTGAGTTGATGAAGAGGTTTAAGGATGCAGCTTTGATCACCTTTAAGAATCTTGATTGCTTCTAGCTTCCTTGGAGGTTGCTTGCTTCAGATCTATGCTTGAATCACCTTAGAATGGATGAAGAACTTCTACACGAAGTACTGTTCACGGCTACAGTACCCCTTCTTCCAAGCACCTCCTCTAGCCTCTCTTGATCTCTCTTTGATTCACTTGATCAACTAGGGTTTCTAACCCTCTTGCATTGGTTTTATAGACTTTGAATGATCCATAGACATCCCCCAGACCAGATCTACAAATCATGGGAGATTAGGTGACTTTTGATTAAACAAATCCATGGAAAGGGGCTGGCCTCGAGGTGGAAAACGAAGTCAACAATTGTTGGCTCAGGACTGGCGGTCGACCTGTGGAAGCTGGCGGTCGATCGCTACTGAGAAAACATGTAGCAATTTTGGTTCTGGAATTTTCGGCCGACCGCTACTGGGTTGGCGGTCGACCGCCACTGAGAGTGCTGTAGTCAGTGGGGTGCTGGCAGGGGCGGTCGACCACCCCTGTGCTGGCGGTCGACCGCCAGCTAGGCAGACCCCCGGGTTTCCCCGGTTCAATCCGGTAATCCTTTAGCTCAGTCGCTTAACTCCTTTAGGATCTCGTTCTCATCTGTGACATCAACCTTGATAGTCTTGAAGGTGTCAACTGAGTCTTTGACCTTGGGTTCTCTTGGTGATGCTTCTTTGTGCATCAATCGTGGCTATGTGAAGTGTCGACTGGAATGACCTAGTCCTGTAAAGTTGAAGTGTTAGCCCAATGAAATACATCCAAATAACAATGACTTTAAGTAGATGTTTATTTCATACATTTAAGGGTTGGATTTCACTTGGTTTATGTATTAGAAACATCAAGATCATTTGAGCATGTTACCATGATTGGAATGAGAAACTAATGCATTTGAAGAGTTTGTCAATCCAAGTTATCATTGTGAAGTTTAGAAATGAGAGGTAAATGGAATACCTATGGTGAGATTGATAGCTATGACAAGGTAAGAATCTTACCAATGGTGCTTGACAGTAAATGACATATATCACCTGTATTGAATGGTAGAGAGGCAAGATGCTTATCCACTCGTTTGGTTTGCCAGGCGACTGCCATGAGTTTGATCGTTTGATTGATCACGATTTGAAAGGATTTCCATCCTTGCTTGGGCGTGATCATTAGGCTTTCACTTTTGCCATCTCCACTCCATTCTTTGTCAATTCATTGGCTTATCTGTCTTGAATAAAACATCACGTATGTCAGTCATATGAGAGTGGAAAATAACAATGACTTATAGTGTTTAGCCATTATCAAAACCAAGAATATCAAATAGCTCAAATGACCATAGGATGATGTCGAATGACTCAAATGACCACAGGGGCACAACACCTTAGCATCGGTTCCTGACGTGCTACCTTCCCCTTGTCCAACTTCTCTCCTGCCTACCTAGGCCTTTTGCCCATCACCTTCTGCTCCTCGGTGAACCTATACATGAATATTCATTAAAACCTAATTTAATATGTCCCCCCCTTTTTTTTGAAGAACAAGAGTCGAGTAGAGTCGACCTCCGGTTGGAGTCCGCAAAGGAAATTAAGCCAAAGTAAGGGTGATGGCTCAACTGGACTAACGATGACAAATGGCCAGGTAAGAGTGACAAATGGTCGACAAAGCTAAAAATGACTGAGTAATGGTGAGAGATGCATTGTAGCAATGAAGCCTTCACGTTTCTCATCGTTGCGTCGACGCCAAGGCCACTTATGTCAACGTAGTCTAGTGCAAGCAGCAACGATGGTCATCTGAAGACTAACGGTTATAAATAGATACTTAGTGGAGACAAATGGCTTACCAGGCAGATAAATAGTCCTTCTAGGCTGTAAAATGGCCAGTAAGGCTATTAAATGGATAGGGTGTATAGACATATAGTCGAACATGTAAGCAGCACGTGAGGTAAGTTCATGCCTTTGATGCCAATCATTTGGCACGAGATCCAAAGGGTATTTGGGACCTTCTCATGGTAGAAGATTGTTCTCTACTTTCTAGGCGGACAAATGGAAAAACAGTAGGGTCAAATCACCATATCCAAAATGCTTTTACGGAGGCCCTGTTCAATATATGGGTTCTACACCGACTCTACCCATTTGTATGGGTTCTAAATCTACTCTACCCATTTTCATTCTAGCTTATTTCTTCTTCTACTACTTGGACAATCAGAATGGTTGTAACCATGGTTTGTATCTCGTGCTCTGATACCACTTTGTTATGCCTCGAGATCCGATTCCCAATTTATGGGCATATTTTTTTCTTTTTCCATCAGACCTTGAAGCATTACATAGTACATATCGCGGAAGCACAAATATATAATAAAAATGCATACATTCGCATGCGAGAGATAAACCACAATTATAGGAAATGTAAATAGCATTTCAACCATTCATAACATCCAAAGAATAGTACATGTCCATTGTTCCGAACTAAACATGAGTCCACACAGGCTCACCACCCCATAACCATACATATAAGAGAGATATTCATCCATAGCATACCCAGATGAACTATGAACTAGCACTACTCCTTGGCCGCAGCCTCCTCCTCGATCTCCTTCACTAAGTCTCCTGAAAACATGTGTCACAAAGGGGTGTGTGTGATGCTCAGTAGGTAGCCTTAACATATCGGGGTTAACTCGCATCTATATAGCCAAATTATATACATAATTTAGATGTTAATAATAGCATACTCCATTCATTATCATCTGCTTAAGGTAACTTATATGAAGAAAATATATATTCTTTAGCTAACATATAAGGTACCCATGCATGCACAAAAATCACGGTGAATGAGCAATTACACATTATCACATTTTCGTTATTCATGGAACCGAACAGCTGCTGCAAACACAGGAGGCCCACACACAAATGAACGAATGCAAGAGTACTGCGTAGACCTGAGAGCGAACTCCCACCTAGACTCCTGTGGCCCACAGCATTCTGTGGCGTTACGTATCACCGTCCCACAGAACAATCGGCCGAGTCATCGGATTTCACCTAGATTCCTGTGGCCCACAACGTTCTGTGACGTTACGTATCGCCGTCCCACAGAACATACGGCCGAATCATAGGAATTTTAACAACGACCGAAGTCCCACCTAGATTCCTGCTATACAGGGCGTTAGGTACTACCGTCCCCCAGGTTCCGTGGCACTCCAATCGCCGTCCCTCAGAACGAACCAGCCGAATCAATAGGATTTCAACCAAGGCGTTACGTATCGCCATCCCCTGGGATCTTTTACTTCCGCGGCGTTATGTATCGCCGTCCCGCAGAAGGGACCAAAGTCCTACCTCGCAAAATACTACTATTTTCCATTCATAACATTCACATCGTATTCGCATTCGCATTCATACTCATTTTACAAATATTAGTATGATACTTTATCATAACAAACATGCTTCCAAATGGTTTAAGTGGACAATTCACAATCATAAGCTTACTTGATGTGGAATAGGGCATGATCAGGTTGTTATATAACTGAGGTGTTATTTCTAGGTTACACATACGTAAAAAACCAGTCATAGTTTCAAGTACATAATTTCTGTGAGCATGAAAATTTTACAGTGAGTTACCAACTTAGTCCTCTATCATTTTCCAACTTTTCATATTTTTCTAAATTAGAACGGCCCCTCAAAATTCTCTTATTCTTAGTTTCTGGAAATTGAGACAGGGCCCTGGATGCATCGACCCAGCCAGTGGATGCTTTGATGCATCCAGTGGATGCCTCGATGCATCTAGCATTCTGGGTCTGATGCTTCGACGCATCCAGTATTCTAAAGCCTGATGCTTCGATGCATCCAGCACTCTGAAGCCTGATGCTTCGATGCATCTAGTATTCTGAAGTCTGAAAACTAGGTCAGAGCCTTGGACATGCATAGACCTATATGTGCACAGACTTTAACATGTGCGTAGACCTTGAATTCTAAATGTGCACAGACCCAAGACATGCATAGACCTATATGTGCACAGACTTGAAGATGTGCACAGACCATGAATTCTGAATGTGCATAGACCCACAGACCTGAATTCTGAATGTGCATAGACCCTAAAATTTGCACATACCTGAATTCTGAATGTCCATAGACCCTAAAACGTGCACAGACCTGAATTTTTAATGTGCATTGACCCTAAAATGTGCACAGACATGGCTTAAAGGTTTCAACACATGTGCACCGACCTGTTCTACATGGGCACCGACCTGACTTAAGGGTTTCAACACATGTGCACCGACCTGTTCTACATGTGCACCGACATGGCTTAAGGGTTTCAACATATGTGCACCGACCTGTTCTACATGTGCACCGACCTTACTGTACGTGTTCCCTGACATGTCTTAAGTACTTCAACACATGTGCACTGACTTGTTCTTCATATGCACCGACCTGACTCTACATGTGCTCTAACCTGTCTTAAGTACTTTAACACATGTGCAATGACTTATTCTTCATATGCACCGACCTGACTCTACATGTGCTCTGACCTGTCTTCATATGCACCGACCTGACTCTACAAGTGCTCTGACCTGACTGGGGCTGCACCGTATGTGCACCGATATGAATGGGGGTTCCAACACAAGTGCTCTAACCTGACTGGGGGCTGCACCACATGTGCACCAACCTGAATGGGGGCTCCATTACATGTGCTCTGACCTTACTATGGATTGCTCCACATGTGCATCGACCTTACTAGGGACTTGCACTACATGTGCATCGACCTTACTATAGACTGCACCACATGTGCATCGACCATACTATGGACTACTTCACATGTGCATCAACCTTCCTAGGGGCCCGCAATACATGTGCATCAACCTTCCTATGCACTGCTCCACGTGTGCGTCGACCATACTAGGGGCCTACACTACATGTGCCTCGACCTTACCAGGGACCCACACTAACCTTCCCAGGGACTTTCAATTTCGATAGAGACTCAGAGAAAACTCAAGAAAGCCCATAACTAGAAAAAATGAACATGGTGGTCGTTCCCACATACCCTTGGTCCCTTTTTTAAAGTATAAAAATATTTTGAAATCATTCTAATGCATTATTGACCCCTAAAATTTGAGGTTAGGTGCCTACCTTTGAAATGTTAAATCGATGATCTGAGGATTATATCCACACCCCAGATCCTCTTAAGCTTCTTCTTTCAATCTGAGGATAAGATCCACACCCCAGATCCACCCATGACGGCAGGTTCACCTTCCTACACAGGGGCAAGGTCCCTCACTTCTCTTTCTTACTCAAGAGGAACCGTAGATGGTAGATAATTGAAAAAATAGGTGTTGCTAAAGACTTATCATCCTTGAAACCCACCTCCTTATATAATTTTCAAGCCTCCCAAGGTTCTACCCACAACCCACAAGGCTCCAACCTACTCCCAAGGTCGCTGGTTTAAGGAGGAGTTATGCTAAACACCTCTTTGGTTTGAACAGGGGTGACCCTTCGTCTACTTGGTCATATATGCGAGTGGGCGCGCTCTTAGGTTGAGAATTAGGTTGGGATGTCTTCATATGAAATTAAGAGGACTTCTTGATATAACTCTGGGTCATAGTTTCATAAAATTTCATTATCCCTATCACGAGTTATGATTTTCGCAAGATTAACATTTACTTTCCCTCGATCCAGTCGTGACCTTTCAGTAGCCCGAGATAATTCGGGTATAACTCTAGTATCCAGGCATTATTTGGCCTTGACCTCAACAGAGAAGTTGTAGCCAACATCTAATTTGAAATTATGGCCTTAGTTTTAGGTCATGTCATTAATCACAGATGAAGTTATGAATTTCCCATTAATTAAGTGTGAATTCGCCCAATAGTCGCACCTCTTCGTGACAACTGGCAGCAAGAGGCTTAAAACCTTGGGTTCTGATGCGAATTGGGTTTCCACCTCAATAGAAGAGTTTGGGTTGAGGGCTCAATCTTTCTAATGGGCCAAGTTTCATCTCATTTGGTTAACTGTGTGCCAAGATGTCCTTATTTCAACGGGTGACCATTTTTCTATAACTATTTTGACCCATTATCACCAACTCCTTCTTAACCACTATTAGACCCATTTTTCAGAAGTTATACTCTTCATCAAAGTTGTTTATTACCTAATGGTCGTTGCATGGGTTTTCGTTTCACCTAATTCTGACCTCTCTATATTAAGTTACGAATTTCATAAGGATTCTTCAATAATCTATCTAAATTTCGAGCTTATTGAGTTCATGGGCCCGAATTATTCTCATTTGGGCCTGTGCCCAAATTGGTGGTCATAACATGTGCGGTGCCCAGCTAAGGGTTCCCTTAATGAGTGGGAGAGAATGTCGAACTCCCAGTGCGGGGTTCTTATTACTAAAAGGATGCTGCAGAAGCAAGCCTAAAGACTCTTTTTGACATTAATTTTAATAAAAGACCTAAGATAAAGGCCTAGAACAACCACTCTTAATCAAGTTAAGAAGCACTTCATTTTGAAATCATGTGCATGAAAAAGGTGATGAAAATGCATAAGAATGCATACTTACGCAAATGTGTTACCTTGCGATCTTGTAGTAGAAGCAACTGCCGGAGGCGATGTTGGTAAACATGGGGTTTGTAGCCCTCATTTGGCAGATAAGAAAGGATAGCAAAGTTTTGAAATTGGCTTAACAAGAATGAGCGGTGTCTAGACTAGATGCAGACAAAATAAGGAGAAAAGGAAAAGAGGTGAGGGTTAGAACTCCCTCACTAAGGTGCAGAGAACCTGATCACATAAAAGATCTACAGAAGGGAAAGGAGAATCAATGGGAGGTGAGGACTAAAGTCTTGAAAGCAGTGGGAGAACGAGCAGATGCCCAAAGTTGTTGATGTGGAAGAAGTCGGGTTAGACCCAGGGTCGGGAGGAATTAAGAGGAGAAATTGATAGATAGAAAGAGGTGGATCCGGAGGGTCCGGAGGTAAGGGGGGGAATCATGATGGGAAGAATAATCCAGAGTTTCCAGAGGCACGAAATGTCGAGGGACGTGATGCCCTGGTAAGAGGTATGGAAAAAGGTGATTAAATCTGAGGAAAAGAACAAAGGACGTGATGTCCTCGAGGAGTAAGAAGAGAAATCGGAAGAAGGAAAGGTGATCCAGAGGTTCGAGAGGAATAGAATGAGAAGGGATGTGATGCCCTTAGGAGAGAGAATAATTCCGAGGTTCTAGAGGGATAAAACGTGGAAGTGCGCAACGCCCTGGGAGGAGAGGTAAGTCCAGAGATTTTGAAGGAATGTGAAAAGGGAGGGCGCGATGCCCTAGGAGAAAAGATGGTGAATCGAAGGCAATGATAAGATCCGGGGGCTCCGGAGGTAGGAAATGAGGAGGGACGCGATGTCCTGGTAAGTCCGGAGGTTCCGGAAGGATAGAATAGGACGGGACGTGACACCCCAGAGATTGATGGTGGAGAAAATAAGAAGGGGTGTGATGTCCCAGGGACAGGGAGAGAGAAAGCGGATGCGGAGGATCCGAAGGTTCTGGAAGATGGGGAAGGTGCGGGTTCGGGAACCCGAGAAAGAAGGAATGCGAAGAGATGCCATGTAATGAATGTGATGGATGCATGGAATGCAAAGGATGCAAGGAGTGCAAGGAAGAAAGTCTCCTTCTTGTGGAACATGTCAAATGGACATGTTTTGAAATTAATTCAACAAAGTATAAAAGATATACTAACTATAGGAAAGGAAGCATGAGATGCTTCAATGGAGTGTGATCGCCAGAGGGTATGATACCCCTCAAAAGGAGAGTGATCGCGAGGAGTACCTGGTGAGCGGGTGAGATTTGGGTTTTTCCTTCCTCCTTCAATCGGCCGGCCGATGAAGTGGGTCTTTATTTCGATTACCTCGAGAAGAAAACACAAACCAAGAAAAATAGACTGGATTAGCAAATGTGTAGTATCAAATTCTATGTGTATAAAATGATATGTAATCGTGTATGAACACACCTTTTGGTGGGTTTTTAAACCCCTAGGAGGAGTGTAGGATGGAGAATATGTGGATGCAATCACTAGTTACTAAGACTATAATGCAAGAATTTACTAATGATTCCAACACCTGAGGCTAGATGAGCAATATGGTGATAAATCATGCACTTGAGTCAATAAGAAAGCATGAACCCCTTCTGCTCATGTAAGCAGTACAAGGGAGGAACACTTTGAACAACTTCGAATGCTCAACACTAGCAAAGAACAGTAGTAACAGAATCGCAGCAAGTGAAGTTTTGTGAGCTCTTGAATAATTCTCTCAGGATTATCAAAGTACTTCGCCCAGATTGCTCAGGTTGCTGTCTCTTTCAGGTTGTAACATGGTGTTGCTCTCTCTCAACTTTTCCTTCAGGCTCCTCCTCTCGCGCGAAGGGGCATATGAGGGGTATTTATAGTGGTTTATGGGAGATCAAAGTGAGGAAGGGCCAGAGACCCCTTTCCAAAGCTGAATAGGGTACTAAATAATAGCAATACTCAATCTGGGAAGGTAGAAATTGATTTAGACACTAAACTGAAACCGCGACCATGACACGGCCGCTTTTCTGAAACATCGCCCCTGGATCAACCGCCTATTAGGCTTGAAAATTCACACTTTCCATATTTAAAAAGGTGATACGCATCCAATGGATGGGCACGTTTCTCAATTGGCGTCCTAAGCAAGGGCGTTACTTCCAAAAGTTGATTTCCGGTCAGATTCGTAAGGCTCAATGAACATGCCTGATATCCAGACGCGATTCACTAAGAGACGACATGGCTAGGGGCGTGTTTTAGAAAGTGGCCATGGGTCAGTCGTAGATTCCTGAAAAATGAGAAAAACCTATTTATTAAACCAGTGATGAAGTGCACTTGGGGCATTATATTGTAACATGAAATTCGCTCAACATAGTGTCAAATTTGGCGTGTCTACAACTATCCCGCCTTGGCGTCTGCTTTACAGGGGAGTGAGACATAATGAAGCGAAAGGGGGATGAAGTGAAATGGAGGTGAAGCGGATTGAAAAGTAGATGCCAAGGTGTGATGTGACGTGCCTTAGACACTAAGTGATGAAAATCTTTCCATAGCGCGCATTGAAACAACCCAGGTTAACTTCGAGAAAGCAATGATTATCTTGATGAAAACTAAGCTTAACAAAAGGGATGTGCATGCGGGCACGAAAGGAGACACCGTTGGAGAGCGGTTACCTGCCAGTGGATGTGCTACAACCAAGGTGGATTTTTAGAAAAGTAAAATGAAATGAGGTAGGAATCAAGATATAGATGCTTCCAAGAAATCAACGTTAGTGGTTCCAAAGAGAACAAAGTAGTTGATTTTGAATGGAATATCTCATGTTAACTCAATTCGGAACGAGTGATCTTCAGCACTTTCTAAATAAAGAAATTTCTCATCATTGAAGTTCAAAGTCCTACATGATGCATGTTGGGCTAAAAGAAAAAAATTAAAACAAACTAAAAATAGAAAATAATCAAGGATAATATTGCTAAGTAATCCAGACTTAGTCAAGAATCCATATTTATAAGTTCACACTAAGCCAACGCCCGTTTATCCACGTATCAACTTAAAAATAGGAACTGTCGTCCCAAGCCTTGGACGACTCAACGGGCTATCCGTGCGATCAAGATTCCCCTAGAATTATCACCGTTTTTGATAAAGGAGAACTCAAATTCCAGGTTCTTCAGAACCACAAGGTCCTTTATGTACTATAATAGCGTAGATATCATATATTAGAAATGCTTACATAAAGGATACAGGGTAAAACATCACTTCATGGGAATATACTGGTGGCCTGCATTACCTGCACTCAAAGATCATTAGCATCATGATGCACAATAAATATAATCAGTCAAAGCCTTTAGATGAATGAGAAATCATTTTCTTGAAATAGCGACCAATGCATGGGCGCTTCTTCTGAAGTCGCGACCTGGGGTAGGGCGTTCCTTTTAAGCCGAATCCGTATCAAACTCAAACTGTCTATTGAAATGATGCCAGACCAAAGGGCGTTCTTTTGTAAGTCACGACACAGTCATGGGCGCGGTTCATAAAACAGTGGCAGTTTGGTGGGCGCTATTGTACTGCAACTTCCGAAGCTCCAAATTCTGCTCGGACATTGTGATGCACTTAATCTTAAGTTTGAGTTCAAGGTGAACCTGGGGCTTCTTAGCTGTACTTAAACTTGAATTTGGGTTCAAAGAGTATTTGGTGGGATATTGTGGTTATAAAAGGAGGGCCATGGGCTTTCATAGAAGCAACAATAGACTCGGAATTCGACAGTGGTATTGTAGAGTTCACAGGATTTTCGACAGGGAACTCCAGCAAAGAGTTAGAGTCTTCAAAGTCCCTTAAAGAGAAGCAAGAGGAGCTTTCCAAGAATTAATGAGATCAATGGACATATTAGTGGAAGAATCATGGCAAATCAAGTAAGTGTTCCTTCTTTTATTCCTTCTGCTCTTCTAATTCTTTCTTCTACTTCTAATCCTTTTCTCTTTTTCTTTCCTCTTTTAGGATTACACTCACCTTCCGGGACCTAGGAGTTTTTTGAAGATCAAGTGGCTTCCTCTACTTCTTTCAAAATTATCCTTGGACATGAGATCCTTCCTTTCTAGATGGCACCTTCTTGGCCTAGTTACCCATGCTACCCATTATAATGACATTCACCTTGATTGGGCCTCCATTGGAGCTCTTATTGAACTATGGCACCCAAACACACATACCTTTATATTTCCCACTTTTGAAGCCACCATTCTCCTAGAAGAAGTAGAATTGCTTCTTGGGTTGAAAATGATGAAACAAGGGGATGAGACCAAGATGGCTAGTTTGACAAGACAAATAAGTGCTCATGAAATGCTATCTAGCCTTATACCTAGTTCTAACTTAGTAAACCAAATCAAGGCCAATAAGGGGATCAATCTCTTGAAACTTGCATCATGGGTTTACAAAAGAATGGATCAAGTCCAAGAAGATGAATTGGAGAAAGTGATGAAGGGTTTTGTTATATGTCTAGCGGGAGCACTTCTCTTCCCTTCAACGGAGGATTTCTTGGAAGAGTGCCACTTAAGTGCAATTGCTAGCATTTGGGAGGGAAAAAGGATAGGGCTGGCAGTGCTAGCCTATCTCTATAATGGGCTCACCTCCGCTTCCATGGAGCGTCCTTTATACGGGTCGATGGTCCTTCTCTCTAGTTGGGTGGACCTCCACCTAAAGTTTGACCCATGCAATGAAACTCAAACGGCCTCAAAGATCTTCCGTAGAAGCCCTCTTCGGTATATGACAGGTGTGAATCATGGAAAATCCACTCTTAAAGGAAAATAATAATAAGAATAAGAATATGAAGAATAATGAGAAGAATAATGAAAAGGGGAGTAAAAGAGCACGTGGTGCTACTAAAGGAGAGTGATCGCCAGAGGGATTACCTCAATAAGAAGAAAAGATGATCGCGAATACCTGGTGATAATAGGATGCGGGATGGATGTGGATTCCTTCCTCCACCTTCTATCGGCCGGCCGATGAAGGGGGTTTTCCTTGTTGATTACCTTGAAACAAAGAACAAACAAATAAAAGAAAAGTGGATCAGCCGAGAGTGAGTGTAGTATCAATCCAAAGAAACAGTATGATGATGAAAGAAGAATATAGCATGCACACCTTTTTGTTTGGTTTTAAAACCCCTAGAGAAATAGGGAGAGGAGAGGAGATGCAATACCAATGCAAAAGAAGAAAACGATGGACGTTGATGATACGATGAAAACACAAACAAAGGAGAGAGAACTCTGCTGTTCCTGTAAACAGTAAAGGGAGAACCACCGGAGCAGCAGGAAGCAGAGGAAGATGACGAAGAGATCACACAGATGAAAAGAGAAACTCTTCTCTGCACTTTCTCTGATTCGACTAATGACTCCAGTGACCTTGCTAACACCGTGACCTCTCGCTGTGTCCTCTCGCTGTGTCCTCTGTAACCTCGCGCGAGATCAACCAGGGGACTCTTTTATAAGGTTTCGATCAAAGATAGACACAGATTCGGGAAGATAAGAATAGGTAGTGGTTGTTAACGGCAAGGACTCTAGTTCCCAGATCGAGCAAAGTGACCAAGAAAGGCAGGGAACTCTTCAGGAAAGACGAGTTTAAGAAGGACACGAAAAGGTGAGACACGACCTACCGAAGGGCATCAATTCAACAATTGACGACCTGCCCAAGGACGTTAAATCAAAACACGACCAGGATTAGGGCGTCACTTCCTGGATTCAATTTTGGTAATAAAACCTTCTTTATTTGAAAATTATAAAAGACACCTGAAGCAAAGGAGTTAAACAAAAACACGCCCTTGTGGAAAGACGTTAATCATTGATTTTCAATCAGGATGGGACTCGTAAAATACCAGGAATTGACGCCCGTACCTTTGGTCGTCCTTTCTTAAGAACACGCCGCAGATTAGGTCGCTATTTAAAACACGCCCCTAATGAAGTCGTGAATCACCAAAATGCAAAAATAAATCACAAAACCACACAAAAATAGAAAAACTTTATATTATAGAAATATTGAAGTTCACTTTGCGGCGTTAACATAGTGACATGAGATTTGATCAACAAAGCGTCAATTTTCGCGTGTCTACAGCTGCCCCGCCTTGGCGTCTGCTTTGGAAGGGAGTGAGATGAAATGGAGAGAAAGTGCAACAAGCGGAATGAAGTGGAGCGAACGGATAAGTAGATGCCAAGGTGTGATGTGGCACGTCTCAGATACTAAGCATTAAAAATCTTTCCAAGATTCTGAGTAAAACAACTCTAGGTGATTTCAAGGAAGCATCGATTTGCTGGATAAAGGAGACTAAACTAAGTAAAAAAAATGTGCACGTGGGCACGACAGGGAGACACCATTGGAGAGCGGTTACCAGCCAATGTGGACGTGTTACAACCAAGGTGGATTTGTAGAAAAATAAAGGGAATTGAGATAAAGACCCAGCAAAGGAACAGTTTCAAGGAAATAGCCTGAGCGGCTTCAGAGAGACTAAAGTACTCGATTTGGAATGGAATATCTCATGTCAACTCAATCAAGAGCGAGTGACCTTCATTATTACCATAATATGAAGATTTTCAGCACGAAGCTCAAAGTCCTACATGATGCATGCTGGGCTAAAAGAAAAAGATAAAACAAACTAAAAATATAGAAAATAATCAAGGATAATATTGCTAAGCCATCTAGATTTAGTCAAGAATCCAGATCTCTGAGCTGACACTAAGCAGAAGCCCGTTTGTCCCCGCATCAACCCAGAAAGTGGAACCATCGTCCCGCGGCCTATCCGTGTGATCAAGACTCTCCTGGAACTATCACTGCTTTTGATGAAGGGGAGGTCCTTGATATGCTATAATAGCGTAAAATACCACATAGTAACAATGCTTACAGGAAAGAAATACAAGAAAAGAATGATGTTACTCCGATGAGTGATCCAAGCATCCCCAAACCTGCACTCTTTTGTACTTAAAAAATTCATTAGCCCTCATAACAATGATCAGAAATAACCCTCAAGATATGATCATAAGTGCTTAATTAAAAAAACAATTCCAACCAAAGAATAGCACTTAAGTTCATTAAAGCATATAGAGGAGTTAAACATGTAAGCAAATAAAATCTCGACTGGAGGGAATGGCGTCAAAAGCATGAAAGACGTCTGATATCAGGGCGTCAAAAGATAAAACACGCCCTTCACAGAGGCGTTAAATGCACCGAGCGTTCAAGAAGAAGACGACCCATACAAGGGCGTGAAATAAAACACGACCTCTGTCAGGTCGTCAATTTCAACAATTGACGCCCCAACAGAAGACGTTAATTAACAGCATGCTTCCGATTCCAAATCGAAAGCAAAACCCAATCCTAATGGCAATCAGCCTTCCAACTCCGAACAACCTTAAACCCCTCCAGACTTCTATAAAAGGAGGGAACTTCCTCAGATTAATCAAAGTAATTCATCAAATCTCTGTTTCTTCTGCTTCTGCTACTGCTCGCGTTCTTCTGCAGGCACTGCAATCGCTCAACTCCTCCTGCATATCGAAGATGGAGAGAGCCATCAAAAGATCCAAAACTTCTATTCCCAGGCTTACTGAAATCAATGGGCACATAAGCAACCGGATTGCCATGAATCAGGTAAAGATTGATTCTCTGTTCCTTCTTTTATATTTTCCCCGAACTACTGCTCTTTCAAACTGCTTTTTCATATTTCTTCTGTATGCTCATGTCCGTTTCTATTTTTTTCTTTTCCTTCTTCCTCAGGACTATCCAAATGTCCCAGGTGCTAGGAGATTCACAAAGATTAAGTGGCTGCCTCTTCTCCTCTCCAAATTCTCTTCAGATATGAGGGTCTACTTCTCTAGATGGCATCTTCTAGGCCTAATAACCCATGCAAAACACTATGACCAGGTTCACTTTGATTGGGCTGCCATAGGAGCTTTAATTGAAATATGGCACCCTTCCACTCACACCTTCCTATTCTCAACCTTTGAAGCCACCGTCCTATTGGCAGAATTAGAGTTGAGCTTGGGCTTGAAGAGGATGAAACAAGGGGATGAAGAGAAGATGGCCATCATGCCAAAATCAATCTCCTCACATGAACTATTAACCACATTGATACCTAACCCAAACTTAGTGAACCAAATCAAGGTCACTAAAGGAATTAATCTTCTAAGGCTTGCCTCATGGGTGTACAAGAGAGCGGATCAAGCTAAAGAAGAAGAAATCGAACGGGTGACGAAGGCCTTCGTGGTATGCTTAGCAGGAGCACTCTTATTCCCATCCACGGAAGATTTCCTAGAGGAGGCCCAATTAAGCGCAATAGTGAGCTTATGGGAGGGAGAGAGAGTTGGACCGGCTATCCTAGCCTATCTCTATAGTGGGCTCACCTCGGCATCAATGGGAAGACCCATCTATGGATGCATGCTAGCTCTCTCAAGTTGGGTAGATCTCCACTTCAAGTTCAATCCATGTGATGAGACCCAACAACCTTCTAGAATCTTCTCAAAGAGCCCACTCTCTTACATGACCGGTTCATTAGGAATAAGCAATAGGGTGATGAACCGGATACCTCAGATTAAGAAGAGAGCTAAATGGAGAGAACACCTCAAAGTAATGCCAAAGAACCTCTTCACTTGCGCCCCGGGAATACTCAAGACTCAAGAACTCTGTGCAATATTTTCTCCCGGGACAGACCTTAGACTCATAGGCGCTTCAGAATTTATCTTGTACAACTCACACCGGTGCCTTCCTCAACTCGGGCTTCCACGGCAAGTACTCGAAGATCCATCTCATCTTCCTCCGATCAAGATACGGGATCTCGGCAGCAATGAGGATGGAGAAGAATGTAGCACTATCCAAGCTCTGTGGAAAATCAACAAGGCTCACCAACCTGTGGAAAACTTAGAAGAAGACAGAGAACAGTGGAAGTCTTATGTAATTGCTTTAAGAAGCTTGAGGCCCAAAATGACTCATTGAAGCAATGTAATCTTTCTTTCAATAAATCAACGATAATTTTCTGATTGAGCCATAACACAATGTTTCTGATCAAATCTTCCAATAACCTGCGGTTCTGTTGCAAATAACGACTCAGTCAATGTCGTTAATTCTATAAATGACGCCTCAGCGTACGTCATCTTCAATGATTGATCTCTCATAATTGACACCTTTAGATGTGGGCGTTAAATGAATAACATCTTAAGACAAGGCGTTAATTCGATTTATATTCCAAAAAGATTTCGTTGAAATTCCAAAAGTAACGCCTTGAGCAAAGCCACGTTTTATATAAATAACGCCTCAGACATAGTCGTTACTCAGAAACAGTAATCATTACTCCCATTACATCAATCAGTCCCCATTGAATGCGTCTGACGACCGTTATCATTCCCCATGCAAACAAAAATAACGCCTTAAGAAATGTCATCAATTATCAAGAAACGCCCTTGTTTTAGTCGTTAATTCCATAAGACACGGCCTTCCTTAAGTCATTAATTCTTTTTGACCGTTCGACTTAACTTTCCCTCCTTTCTTCTTCTTCCTCCGTCCTCTTTCCCTCTTTCTCTCTTCTCTCTACTGCAAACCCTAACCAAAACCCTCCCCCATCCTTCTCTATCTCTCTCATTCTCTGTCATTCTCTGCACCCCCCAGCCATGGCCGGCGGTGGACAAAAATGGCAAAGGGTCTCGGCCCCGGAGGTTGTGGACTTGGAGGAAGATGCCCATGAGGAAGACGCCGTCGTGGAGGGAGATCCGCCGGCGGCGGCCGAGGAAGATCCGGCGGCGATGGCCAGCGACGAGGGAGAACACGGCGACGAGGCCGTGGGAAATGAAGAAGACGAAGGTGAAGGAAGAGAAAACGAGGAAGAAGAAGAAGGTGGTGATGAAGGTGGTGAGGACGAAGAAGGAGAAGAGGAAGAGGATGGAGATGAAGAAGGAGGCACAACGACGGTGGCCGTGCCTCGCCGTGGCCAACTCCGGTGGCCATGGCAACCACGGCCAGAACTCCGAGGAGAGTTGACTGGGCCTAGACAACAAAAGGTAAGCCCCAAAACCCAAATTTCCATTTTTTTTTCATTTTTACCTCAATTTCCATAGCCCTCGGGCTAGAAGACCTGCAACTTAGAAAGAAGACGCCCCCAGGGGTGTCGTGAATTCAAGAAGCGACGCCCATACCGGGGTCGTGAATTCATTTTATTTCCTGAAAAACCATTAACATCATGAAAACACGCCCTAGAGCATGTCGTCCATTTAAATTATCATTTTTTCGTATCAATCATGCTGTTAATTCCCATGCCTTTATATTTTTTTTCCAATGATTTATATCGCGTGCTATTTTTATTTAATTTTCAAAACCCTGGAAAACAACGCCCCCCATCAGGGCGTCAATTCAATAGATAACGACCATAGGGATGGTCATCCATTCAAACGATTCCAGAATAAATTGTTAAAACCCAAAACCCATTTAAGAAAAACGTCTCATTCAGAGGCGTTACTTAAACAAATGACGACCCTTGGACGGGCGTCAATTGAAAAACCTTTAGGAATTTAGAAATTAACCTCAGAACTACGCCCCGCATCGGGGCGTCTCTTAGATAAACAACAACCTAGGGTAGGTCGTTAATTCAAAGCTCACTTAGAAACCACGCCCTCTTCAAGGGCGCCAATTAAACAAATCACGACCTGGGGATGGTCGTTAATTAAATCAAACATCAACATCTCAAACCAAGGTAATTAAGTGAATTTCAACAAGAATAATTGAACAATTAAACCAAAATTTCTTTCTTTATGCGTGCAGGGGTTGATGAGGACACGGATCTCCTGGGTCATGGTCCGAGCAGCATACTACGGCCTCCCCGAGCTCCAGAGAGCCAGGGTAGATGCTATGGGGTTCAGGGCCTTCCTATCCATAGAGCTAGTCAGACCCGACCTACCACTTATCCAGGTTCTGAGGGAGAGATGGGATAGGACTAGCCGAGCATTCCTGATGCCTTGGGGGCATATGGTTCCTACCCTAGAGGATGTAGTTAGGATCATGGGACTGAGGGTAAACGGGGAGGCAGTGAGCGGGATCACCTTACCAGACTACAGCTAGGGCTAGAGATGGTCTACGAGACACCTAGCGAGTGTAGGACCATCTTCCGCACTGACCTGACTATGGTGATGGGCTTAGGGGATGCTAGGCATAGGTCAAGGGAGTCCTTAGAGCGGTTCTCACAGAGATTGATCGATGGTGCTAGGGCAGTCTATTGCCAGGACCCAGCCGACAGGGAGAGAGCAGACCGAGATCTGAGGAGGTTCCTACTGCTACTGCTCGGGAGGCTATTGCTCGGCACGAAGGGCGACGTCATCAACTGCCGATTCCTAGGGATCCTCGAGGATTTAGAGGGAGTCGGCAGATACGCCTGGGGAGCTGCGCTGCTGGCGCACCTACTAGCTGACCTGTCCACGGGGACAGGACGAGAGACGACCGTCAGTGGCTTCTCACCTTTTCTTCAGGTATGTATTTTTTCTCTTTTCTTTTCTTTTTATTATGCATGTGAATGCCTCACTAATGCTATGCATGGATGCAGGTTTGGAGCCACCTGTACATGCCGATGGGGCGTGCTGACCCACGGCCAGGAGGTGAGGGTGCTTTCCCTCTAGCACGGCGCTGGCTGCCGGTGGTCTTCGATGCCCCACTCGGCTACGAGTTGTGGGTGCTACGGAGGGAGTTCCGTGACTTTCCTCCCTCGCTGGTACACATGATGAATGTTATGCGATTTTTTTCTTTATTTTTGTGCGAATATGATGATGATGATGAATATATGTTTATAGATGCAGGTGCGATGGAGGCCCTATGAGGGGATGGCCGACGAGGGCCAGCCGTGGGTCGTAGCGGGACGACCTCGTTTTGGACATGAGCTTTGGGTTCATTGCCTGAGCGAGATCGAGCCGTTGCGGCTTAGGTTGGTGATGAGGACCCTGAGCCTACACCAGGAGTGGATAGAGGTCGGGGAACCACGGGGAATCGGGAAGAAGACGCGCGGTCGCACGAAGGCGATCGACTGGAGAGTGCGCTTCGAGGAGCAGTACGCCGACTAGCGGTGAGGCGGGACCCGAGTCACCTCCCAGGCGACTGACAGCTCCGAGTACCTCCGGCGCTACTGGGAGGTATACGCCGGCCGACCCCAGATGAGGGTCTTAGGGGTACGTATGAATGCAATTACTTCTAAAATAAAATGTAAATGCTTATGTTTCTATAATGTGACTAATATGTAATGAATGCAGGATGCACGGGACATAGCGGCGATGGATGCCCAGGCCCATCTACACAGCCTGGAGGACCAGCTAGCTGCCACACGAGCCGACCTTGAGACCCTGGTGAGTGTTAAATTTATGCAAATGAATTATTTTTTTCATGAATTATTGATGATTAGCCACTGACGATTTCAATGAATGCAGCGTACCCAGCAGGGAGCCGTAGGGAGTGATACGGGAGAGCCCTCTAGCTCGAGGGGACCCAGTGCAGAGGTGACCGCACTAGCAGAGCAGCTAGCGGGAGCGTTCACACGGGCCGAGGCTGCAGAGCACGACCTCGCCTCATGGGTAAATTCCAAAACTCGAACCTCATTCAATTGTTGATTATATAATTATGCACTGATAAAATTCATTTTTCAGACTGAGGAGCTTCGAGCCGCTCTTGCTTGCGTCTGCGAGGGACAGCAGGCGATGACTACCCAGGTGAGTGATTTACTTTTCGTCATGTATTGCTTATTTCATGAATTATTGAACTGTGGAACTGATGATTTGTTTACCTGTTTGCAGACCAGACAGTTACAGGCGGCACGTACCCAGGCTGCCCTGGCCAGGACAGAGTTGGCGATCCGCGAGCAGTGGATTACAGAGCTGGAGCGATCCCTGAGGCGACGGGAGGAGCTTCCTCAGGACGTGGCAGAGCTGCGGGTTGCCCTCGAGCTGGAGCGACAAGAGCGTGCTCAAGAGCGGGAGGAGCACCTGGCGGACCGTGCCCGTCACCACGAGCTACAGCAGTCAGAGCGTGCCCGGTACCAGGAGCTGGTGGTAGCACACGAGCGTGAGCTGGCAGACTCGAGGACCCAAGTGGTCCTTTTTCAGGAGCGGCTACGAGTTGCTGAGGAGCGTCTCCAGCGAGGGCGTGAGCGAGCTCGTGCTGCGGGGTACTCCTTCACTAGCTCCACCTTCGTGGCGGGTTCTTCTCTTCGAGAGATGAGCGAGGCAGGGGGCCAGGCTCGAGTTCCGGCTTCTTCTCGGGGGCCCATGCCTCCTCCACCAGCGCCTCCTCGGGACGGCGAGGACGAGGTAGAGAGTAGGAGAGAGGAGGGTGGAGGCAAGAGCTGAGAGACTTACTTGTACTCCTCCACCCTCACACCTGTACTCAGATATTTATGATGTATATATATATGAGATTGACATATTTGTTACCTGAGCACTTGTGTAGTTGTGTACTTCGCTTCTTTTCCACCTTACTTTGTGTTTGCTTTACTTTGCCCTGTACTTGTAGCTGTGGTTCACACTTAAATGAACAGGTTAATTCATCTGTTCGACTTGGCCCCTTGCTCAATAAGCAAGGGGTGCCTTTTCTTTTGACCTGGATAGCGGGTCAAGGGGCCAAGCCTTTAATCGAATAAGACAACTGAAACAACCAATAAAGGGAGATGCAACACGCAAGCATACGTATGCAAACAATAATCAAGATGCCCTATGCAATAATGCGAGCACACACATGAAAAACAAACCCCATTTCCTCTTTTCTTTTCTTTTCCTTTTATATATATATTTTTTCTTTTATTTTTCAAAAGACGCGCCTTAGATTAGGTCGTTATTCAAACAAAAGACGCCCTAGGTGACGGCGTGAATTTGAAAAATGATTGTGAATTTTGAGAAAGTGACGACCATATATGTGGGCGTTATTTAAAAAGAGACGACCTTAAGAAAGGCGTGAATTCAATAAAAAGCGCCTTAAACGAAGGCGTTAATTCTTTTTCTTTCGGTTGACAAAGCCACCCGGGCTCTTAATCCTACACGGTCACCATTTAAAACTCGTTGGTCTTTCTTGATTAATCAAAAGGGGGGTGACGTAATAATAGTTAACTTATACCCGAGATTTCGCATGGTGCAATCTCCTAGGTTAGCCTTGACCATTCTGCTGGTTTATGACTTACCACAAAGAAAACGAAGATATAAGGAAGCCCATAAGAGATTCTGAGAAGCTTTAGATAAAACCACTTCCCCTTACCCTATGCCTGTTGGGGTTCGGTCTTCGGCGTAGGGAAACTTTGTTGCCTTTTGCCTCATTTATTTTGCATGCATACGCCCAAGGTTTTCCTTGCGGGGACTTTGCCCTCTTGACATGCTTTTCTTTTCATGATTTGACTTTCACTTTGGAACTGATTTGCATTGCTGAAAAATAAACCTAATTGTACTTGGGCTTTTGTGGCATTTGTTCCCTTTTCGGCCCTGACTTCCACTTACTAGGGCGGCGGATAGGCTTGGTGGATCTACCCCGAGACTTCCTTTCCTCCCTTATGGGCCGAAGAGAAAAAGAATGGGCATCGTCTTCACCTTTAGTCAGGTTTTTGACTTCCCATCGGATTTTGCACCACTTGAGTTCACGGTTTAAGTGTGTAATGTGTGCGGGTGTCAACCCCCTTTTGAGTTAACAAGACTGATGAATGAATTCTGAATTTTGACCTTTCAGACCTTGAGCCCTTATGTGCCATGGCAACCCTTTTAAATATTTATATATTTCTTTTTGGATTTTGGAAAATTCTATATATTTTTTTTTGTTTGGTTTTTTGGAAAATTCTATTTTTTTAGATTTTGGATTAGGGGTAGTATTTCTTAAGGTACAGACCATTCCAAGGGTGAGTTAGCTCTTGTCCTTCAGCATTAATCAGTTTATAAGCATTGCCAGGATAAACCTCTTTTATAACAAATGGTCCTTCCTAGTTTGGTTGGAGTTTTGAGCGAGGTCCACCAGGTTTTACAAAAATTCTCTTGATTACCATCTCACCGACTTTGAATTTTCTCTCAATTACTTTCTTTTGATAAAAACATGACAGCCTGTTTTGATAAACACGCGCATGCTCAGCGGCGACCAGACGCTTCTCATCTAGGAGTTCCAATTGAGCAAGGAGCGAATCGCGACGCTCATCAATAGGGAGTTCCTTGTCCGATTGTACTCGCAAAGATGGAATGAGAATCTCATAAGGGACTACCGCCTCCATTCCATAAGTAAGGGCGAAAAGGGTTTGCCCAATAGGGGTACGAATGGAAGTGCGATAGGCCCAGAGAGCTTAAAGTCTTATTAGTGGCCTTTGCCTGGCCATTGCCCTGCGGATAATAGGGAGAAGAATGATGCAATGCAATGTTATACCTGTTGCAGAGATCCTTGAGCTCTTGGGAGATAAATTGAGGTCCATTGTCGGTGACGATGGTACTCGGGATGCCGAACCTCGTGATGATGTTCTTCATTATGAACTTGCAGACTGTTGACGCTTTAATCTCCACGTAAGCTTCTGCTTCCGCCCACTTGGTGAAATATTCCGTTGCCGTCAGGATGAACGACTTTTGCTTGGTCAGGAGGTTCGAATCACCAAGAGGTCCAATGACATCAAAAGCCCACATGGAGAAAGGCCATGGGGAGGACATGGGATGGAGTGAAGAAGCAGGAGAATGAATTTTGTCGGCGTGCAGTTGGCACTTAACACACCTTCGAACATAGATGGAGCAATCCTCTTCTAAAGTTGGCCAATAGAAGCCTAGCCTAAGGATCTTCTTAGCTAACATCTGGCTGTTCACATGACCACCACACACTCCTGAATGCGCCTCTTCCACAACTTTCCAAGATTCATCATTGTCGAGGCATCTTAATAAAACACCCGTGAGCCCTCTTCTGTAGAGCACACCTCCAACCAAAACATAACGTTCAGCCACTCTTCTAATTGCTTTCTTCTCCTCCACAGTGGCTTCCTCGGGATAGAACTGATCATTGCAATATTTGGCAATCTCATAATACCGAGGTTTCTCTTCTTCAGCCAACTCTTCTTCCCAGTCCAAAAGCATGACCTCTTTACTTTTAAGAGATTCACTCCGTCTGACCTTCTCGAGCACCTTATCCCTAATATCGAGGAATGCATGATCCTTAATAGCTGGAGTATCACGCTGATGAATGAGAGGAACATGAAAATCACGCTCAGGAGGGAAGACTAGAGCAGAGGCCGAAGATGCAATAGCATCGGCTAGGATGTTCTGGCTTCGAGGGACATGAATGAAGATTAACTTCGTAAAGAGTTTGGCATAAGCTGAAGCAAGTTCCTGGTAAGGCTTGAGCTTAGGATTGATAGTGCGGCACTTGACAAGCACCTGGCGCAGAATAAGCTGACTATCACCAACAATTCGCAAGTGAGTAACACCATATTTATGGGCGATTTGAAGACCGGCCAAAAGAGCCTCATACTCAGCTATATTGTTTGTGACAGGGAAAGTGAGCTGAGCAGCAAATGGGATGGTGACCCCCTCTGGTGTTAAAAGAACCATGCCGATCCCTCTTCCTTGGGAATTTAGAGCTCCATCAAAATGTAACGTCCACATAGGATCATGGGGTTGATTAATGGACATTAGTTCTTCGTCTGGAAACTCCGAATTGACAGGATCAAATTGGGGTAGAGGGTGGTGGGCAAGATGTTCGGCAATGGCGTAACCTTTGATAGCTTTCTGTTGAATGTAAGTGATATCAAACTGAGAAAGGAAGCTTTGCCAGCGTGCTAATCGATCAGTGAGGACAGATTTTTCAAGAAGGAATTTAATTGGATTCATGCGTGCAATGAGGTGAACCTCGTGAGCTAGGAAATAGTGTTTTAACTTCTGAACTACCCAGACTAAAGCAGCCCAAGTCTTCTCCATGGCTGAGTACCTCTGCTCACAAGGGTTTATAAGCTTAGACAAGTAGTATGCTGCCCTCTCTTTACCTTCTTCATCCACTTGAGCTAAGACAGCACCTACAGAGTCATCTAGGACAGAAACATAGAGGATAAGCTGTTTGTCTGGAATCGGCGGCCTCAGGACAGGAGGATTGGCCAAATAATCCTTCAATCCATCAAAAGCTACCTGACACTTGTCATCCCAATTAAACTTGACTCCCGTCTTAGTAAGCTCGTAAAACGGCATGCATCGTTGTGAGTGCTGGGAGACAAAGCGGCGAATAAATTGCAACCTCCCGATTAATCCTCGAACTTCCTTCAAATTCTTGGGAGGAGGCATATCTCTAATGGCCTTCGCCTTGTTGGGATCAACTTCAATTCCTCTTTTGCTGACAATAAATCCAAGCAACTTCCCTGATGATACGCCAAATACACACTTTTTGGGGTTCATTTTCAATTGATACTCTCGTGATCTCTGCAAGACCTTAGCTAGAACCCCAGGATGCTCAATCCTTGTCCTTGATTTTACTACCAGGTCATCCACATACACTTCAATATAAATATGAATCATGTCATGAAAAATTGCCATCATAGCCCTCTGATAGGTGGCTCCAGCATTCTTGTGTCCAAAGGGCATGACCACATAACAATATGTACCCCATGGTGTAGTGAATGATGTTTTCTCTTGATCTTCCTCAGCCAAACAAATTTGATTGTAACCTGAAAAACCATCCATGAAAGAGAGAGCCTCAAATCCTGCTGTATTATCAATCAAAACATCAATATGAGGGAGGGGGAAGTCATCTTTAGGACACGCCCGGTTGAGGTCCCGAAAGTCTATATAAATCCGTACTTTACCATCTTTCTTCATGACCGGGACAATGTTAGCCACCCAGTTGGGATAGAGGACAACTCTAACAAACCTAGCCTTATGAAGCTTGTCGACCTCTTCTTTCATCTTTAAAGCCATGTTAGGGTGGAAACGTCTCAACCGTTGTTTGATCGGGATAGACCCTGGCTTAAGTGTAAGCCCATGTTCAACGAGCGTAGGGTCCAATCCAGGCATATCCTCATAACTCCATGCAAACGTGTCCTTGTATTCTTGAAGTACCAAAATAAGTGCCTCCTCTTCGGAGGGCGGCAAATTCTTGCTGATGAGGACAATCCTAGGGTCTTCCTCGATACCCAAATTAACTTCTTTGGTAGGCTCCTCTACGGAGGCTGATGGTTCATCAAATCTTCTCATACCACTGGCAAAGGCATCAGCCTCGTCCTCATATTCTTCATAACTTTCATCCCCCTCTTCAATAGGGTCTTCATCATTCATGATTTCATAGACACCAAAACCCTCATAAGAAACATTAGTATCCTCATATTCTAACTCTGGCAGGACGATCGGATTTTCCAAAAATCCGGGAAGAGCTAAACAAGCCTTGCACCTTCTGGCTAACTCCAACAGAAATCTACGCGGAATCTACTTACCCTTGGATTTCTTATGAAAATATACCCCAAGAATTTTATTAGAGGAAGAGGAACAACTAGCTTGATTAGAATAAGCTGAAAAGGAGGAAGGAGGTGAAAAAGTGGATACAGAAGGAGATACAGAAGGAGACCCCTCACCAGAGGGGACGAAAAGATCTATCAATGAATCATGGAAGAGTGGCCCCTGGGTCGGGACACACTCGGAAAAGAGATAAGAAGTCTCCTCAACGGAGATGGAGGACTGAAGAGTTGGAATTTTGACGTTTTTTTTTCATTTTCATCTTTATCCTTATTTTTATTTTCTTTTTCTAGAAGAAAGCAATGTGAAGGGAGAATAACAGGAGGAGTGGAGATTGAAAGCTTGGAGAAAGATTGAATCAGAGATGACCCGCGCGGGGGTGTGATGGAGAGTTTGGAGAATTGCTCGAGGAGCAATGGAGGAATCGGGAGAGAAATCTGCAGTAAATCTGGAGAAAAGCTGACCATAATTGGCGGCGGTCTCGGCACGCGAGAGAACAATTGAGAATGTAGGGAAACAAGAAGAGACGGATGCATAGAAGTGAGGGAAAAGAGGCCGGCCCACAGCCTGTCTATTGTAAATCCTTCTTCATACGGAACATCTGGCTCTCCAGTGTCCATATAATCACTCAGCAACTGCCTCTTATCTGTAATCGCAGCCGGCTTTTCAATCAATTCATGTATTAGTGGCGGCCATTCCGGATCAGTCGACATAAAGAGACGGCTCAAAGCAATAGTAATATCATACATATCGAACCATCTATACCAGTCACACTCTGGATCATCCATTTTCCTTCTTTTATCGGGCCTTAGAGACTCCGGGGCTTTATAAGTGGCCAATGGTGCGATATGACGAGCAAACCGTCTCGCATGAACATCTTGACAGTCTAGAATGGAGGTGATTATTGTAGTCTGCTCATTATTCTGAATGCCACCCGTGACAAAATGTGTCTTCAATGTCCAAGTAAGCGGCTGGCGATATGTCTTCAAGGTGGATGTCATAACTGCCCATGGTTCATCTTCATTTTTGCCCGGCCCTTTGTAGCCCAGGCCGCCTCGTGTAATCAATTTCTGAGGCTTAATAGGCCTAGTCCTGCCTTGACAACTGGCACCCAGACCTTTGCCGTTTTGATACCCCATTTTCATTAGAATTTTCCAGCCAAGGGTGTTTATCATGCTTTTCTTCTGCCTCCCCTTGGAAGGCAAGGGTGTCATAGCAACTGTCGTGACAGTCTTGGGCAACATTGGCCGTGGGTGAGGGAGGTCTAGCATTGATAGCAATGGCTTGTTGGCAGGCCAAATAGAAGGAATTGATGAAGCCAAGTGTATGTCTTCCTCTAGCAGAATAGGCATACTGGTAACTTTGATAATGCGGCCCTTATGTGGAAATTTGAGGCACTGATGATTTGTAGAGGGCACCGCATCGATTTGTTGAATGTAGGGGCGGCCTAGAATGCCGTTAAATGTCGGATCCATGTCCAAAATATGGAAATCGACCGTGATTGTGGCCGGACCCAAACCAACTTTTAATGTGATCATGCCTAGAGGAGGCTTCTTGGTATTGTCGTATGTTGTGACTGTTATAGTAGATGGCCGAATCAGGTTTTCAGGAATGCCGCATAATTTCAAGGTGCTAGGGGGCAAGACATTGATGGATGCCCTAGTGTCCACTAGACATTGTTTTACAGCCACCTTATTGATGTCGACCGTGATGCACAGAGCATATTTCCTTGTTGAGAGTGGCGCCAGTTCATGCTCATGAAAAGTAATCGCCGGCTGACTGCTAGCGGGCGTTAATACTATAGTTATCTGTTCAACAGGGATGTCTTCATTGACCATAACTTTTTGCAGATATTCTTTTAGGGCCATCTGATGAGTGGTGGACCTTTTGATTAATTCTAGGATTGAAATTCTTGCTGGAGTTCGGTCCAAGTGCTTTAACAAATCATACTGAGTTCCTGGCACTGACTCTTGTTCTTGTTCTTGCTCTTGCGGCCCTTGCACGGGCTCTAGCTCCCTCTATGGAAAAATACGGTGGAACATCCGTCCACTGCGGAGCGGCGCCACATTTTGTCGTGCCTCTGTCGGGACAAGTGTGGGGGGAGGATTGGAAGAAGAAGAAGGTACGTTGGTGTTAAGAAGAGAACCGTTTGAAGAAGGGGAAGTTCCTGTAGGGAGTACTGGTGAGGAGTTCAACAAAGAAGCCCCCGTAGGAGGTATAGGAGTAGGAAGGGGTGCCCGAGAGTTAGTGACTGGGATGAGGAGAGATCTGGGCACAAAAGGTGGAGGAAATGATGGTGGAGGGATCCTTGCCGGTGAAGGAGTAGTGGTGGTGGGTGTAGCGTGCGTTGGTGACGGGCGGATAAGGAGTAGTCTAGACGGCGAAGGTGAAGGGTTAGTAGTGGATGGCGGAGTTTGCTGCGTGGTAGGCGGTAAACGGGTAAGGAGAGATCGGGCTAGCAAGGATGGAGAATTGGTGGGAGCAGGTGGATTAACGGGGCGTAGAAGAGCCCGGCTCAATTGGGGAGTAGAAGAAGAAGGAAGCGTGCGCAAAAGGCGCGGCGGTTGATTTGAATTATGATTAAATGCCCCGACAGAGGCGTTTTCTTCATGCCACCCCTGTCCTCTCTCCACCTCACGGAGAGATGTGACAGGGTTCACATGCTGATTTGGCGGGTGCTCCGGCAGTGGATTGTGGACAATCCCCATATCTTGCTGAGGTGCCGGAGCTTGCTGTTGTACTTGTGGAGCCGGTTGCTGTGGCTGCTGAGCCTGCTGTTGCCGAGGAGGCCTTCTTTCTTTCATAGTGGCGATAAACTGCCTCATCTCATCCCAATTAATGCCACCCTGGTCATTTAAATCATAAATGTAATCCTTGAAGTGGAAACAACGGTCAATGTTATGACCAGGGGAGCGGTGGAAGACGCAGTAGCGGGATGTGTCAACATTAGCGGGCCACACTGCCCTTTCCTTTGGTAGCATGAGCAAGTTGGCGGCCATTAAGGCATTGAAAATATCTGGGAGACTTTCTGGCAATGGCGGATAATGGGCCCTTTTGGGGCCAAGTCTTCTCCTTTGCTGTTGTTGTTGCGGTCCATAATTAGTGGGTGGCGATACTTGGTGATATTGTTGCGGAGCTGGAGGGTCAGCGCAGGGCGCTTGGTTTTATGGTTGAGCAAAGGAAGGTTGAGGAGTAAATTGGTGTTGTGGGGGTGAATTAAAGAGGGTGCCTTGTGATGGAAGTGGCGGGGGTCGTTAGATTGGCGAAAAGGTGTGGGGTTGCCGACCGCGCCAACTTGCTCATTTATGACGGTGCCCTCAGTCGTGGGCCCGCTATTGTTGACATTTGTATTCTTTTTAACCAACCTTGTTTTTGGCTCAAACATGCCCATGATGGGCGAATCTTTCATTTGGGTCTGAATATAACGAGCTCTTTCATAAAGCTCCTCCATGGTGGTCAATCTGTTCATAGCCAGTATATGCCGGAACTGAGGGGTTGCATTGGATATAATCATCTTAACCTGTTCCGGTTCTGACAGGTATCTTTCAACTTCTCGGCCATTGACCGCCATCTATCAGCAAATATGATGAAGTCCTCCTCGGGCTTCATTTTCTCTGCAACAAAATCTGTAACTGAAAGGGAGGGTCCAACCCGGTCCCTATATTTCTGCAAGAATTTCTTCTGAACCACATCGAAATCACTAGCATCTGCCGGATCCAAGGAGTAGAACTATTCAAGGGCTGGCCCCTCTAAAGATCTTCTGAACAAATAAGCCAATGAGACTTTGTTGCCCTGCCAAAAGGACGTTTCATACTTAAAATCCTTCATATGGATAAAAGGATTACAAGTTCCATTGTATCGTCGAAAGTTTGGCATCTCAGAAGGTGGTAAGTGAAAAACTGGCAATGTAGGAAGAGAGATTTCTGGGGCATTCTTGGCAGCAGTAACCTTGTTGAGTTTTTCTTCCATGCTAGCCAATTTCTGAAGGAGCAAAGCATTAGTGTCTGACTCGACCGGGGCCGAATTTGGAATGAAGGTATTTGGCATAGGCGCCCTTAGAATTTGGGGAGGTTGAAAGAATTGGGGCCTAGCCGCTGAGTAGCTCGCCTGTTGGGCTGGCATGGCCGCACCAGGGGTCGGTGGACAAGAGGGGGGTTTGTGCAAGACCGCTTGGTCATTAGTGAGGTGATGGCCACTCTCGGCCGGAGGGGGATTGGAGGATGAAGAGGGAACGGACTTCCCTTTTAAAGCGGCCTGAACTGCCTGCCGTTGGGAGTCATCTAATTAAGATAGAGCATTAATCAAATCGGTAACATTGAAGGATGGGGAAGGGTTTCCTGAAGTATTGGAGGGTAAAGCCTGAGAAGAGGGCACAACCTATTGAGTAGTGGTATCAACCACATGAACTTGAGGATAATGAGAATGAGGAGGAGGGTAATTCCCTTCATGATAGATAGAATCTTGGGGAACCTCATATGATTGACCAAAAGCGTTCTCTTCCACATCATCATAAGAATATCCATAGCTTTCCATGTTGATAATCTTACCTGGACGGAGTTGCATGCTTAAAAAGAGAGAAAGCTTTATGAATGAATATCACACACCTAATCAAAAGAAGCTTAAGCAAATCAACCCAACCAAATTTATGCAAACAAGTTGAGATGAAGGCAAGATTTTAGTGTTATGTTTGAGATTAGAGTGAGTTAAATTATAGAATAATTCACTCCTCTTTGCAAAGTGAAACCTAGTTTGGATCCAAGTGTAGTCTCCGTGTCAACTAGGTTCTTTCTCTTTCCTCACCAACGATGGGTTCTTCTAAACTCCGGGTACTTCAAGGGTACAACCAGCCCAGCGTTCGTGAGGGAATGCACGGGTGCGGGGACTTACGGAGGTCTTGGAAAACGGATTTCCGGTCCAAAGAGACGGAATGCTCAATGGAGGGTTGTCCCGATTCCAAGAAAGGTGTGTGGAATCCTAGTGTAGAGAGAGGAGGTCTCTCAACCAAATGCCACAAAATGCAGTATAAGATAAGCCAATCACAGTAATATAATCAAATACTCAATGTAAGTATGAATCCAGCATGAATAGACAGAAACAGTAAGGTTCTGTAAACACATAGGAAAGAGGCGACCTGGAGGCAATCGCTACTAACAAAAGAGACGACAGTGTGGCTGTCGTGAAACGCTGCGAGGGGCTCACAGGCGATGCAAAAACGTGCCTTGATGTGGGGCGCTAAATATGATAAAGACGCCTCTGACAGAGGGCGTCAAATATAAATGGTGCGCACGATCGAAGAAAAATGCGCCTTGGTGTGAGGCGCTGCCAAATAATAAGACGCCGGAGAGGAGGGCACAAATTCACAGAAGCAGCAGATATGATAAAAGACGCCTTGATGTGAGGCGTTAAACAGAAAAAAGACGCCCTGGATGAAGGCGTTAAATAGAAAGGCACCTTTGTGAAAGGCGTTAATTCAACAACAGCAGTAGACTTAATCACAAGCTGGCTGATCCCGGGGAGTGTGCAGTGTGCACAGTGGAGGGTGCCGGTGGGGCACAAAGGAGGGGTACCGTGGGTACCAAAGGGAAAGGGCACGCGTGGGTGCCAAAGGGGAAAGGGCACACGTGGGTGCCAAAAGGAGATGGTAATCAAAAGAAAAACAGTGGAAGTCCCACCGTGATCGCCAATTTGTGAATCATGGAAAATCCACTCTTAAAGGAAAATAAGAATAATAATAAGAATATGAAGAATAATAAGAAGAATAATGAAAATGGAGTAAAAGAGAACGTGGTGCTACTAAAGGAGAGTGATCGCCAGAGGGATTACCTTAATAAGAAGAAAAGATGATCGCGAATACCTGGTGATAATAGGATGCGGGATGGATGTGGATTCCTTCCTCCACCTTCTATCGGCCGGCCGATGAAGGGGGTTTTCCTTGTTAATTACCTTGAAACAAAGAACAAACAAATAAAAGAAAAGTGGATCAGCCGAGAGTGAGTGTAGTATCAATCCAAAGAAACAGTATGATGATGAAAGAAGAATATAGCATGCGCACCTTTTTGTTTGGTTTTAAAACCCCTAGAGAAATAGGGAGAGGAGAGGAGATGCAATACTAATGCAAAAGAAGAAAACGATGGACGTTGATGATACGATGAAAACACAAACAAAGGAGAGAGAACTCTGCTGTTCCTGTAAACAGTAAAGGGAGAACCACCGGAGCAGCAGGAAGCAGAGGAAGATGACGAAGAGATCACACGGATGAAAAGAGAAACTCTTCTCTGCGCTTTCTCTGATTCGACTAATGACTCCAGCGACCTTGCTAACACCGTGACCTCTCGCTATGTCCTCTCGCTGTGTCCTCTGTAACCTCGCGCGAGATCAACCAGGGGACTCTTTTATAAGGTTTCGATCAAAGATAGACACAGATTCGGGAAGATAAGAATAGGCAGTGGTTGTTAACGGCAAGGACTCTAGTTCCCAGATCGAGCAAAGTGACCAAGAAAGGCAGGGAACTCTTCAGGAAAGACGAGTTTAAGAAGGACACGAAAAGGTGAGACACGACCTACCGAAGAGCGTCAATTCAACAATTGACGACCTGCCCAAGGACGTTAAATCAAAACATGACCAGGATTAGGGCGTCACTTCCTGGATTCAATTTTGGTAATAAAACCTTCTTTATTTAAAAATTATAAAAAGACGCCTGAAGCAAAGGCGTTAAACAAAAACACGCCCTTGTGGAAGGACGTTAATCATTGATTTTCAATCAGGATGGGACTCGTAAAATACCAGGAATTGACGCCCGTACCTTTTGTCATCCTTTCTTAAGAACACGCCGCAGATTAGGTCTCTATTTAAAACACGCCCCTAATGAAGTCGTGAATAACCAAAATGCAAAAATAAATCACAAAACCACACAAAAATAGAAAAACTTTATATTATAGAAATATTGAAGTTCACTTTGGGGCGTTAACATAGTGACATGAGATTTGATCAACAAAGCGTCAATTTTGGCGTGTCTACAACGGGTTCTTTAGGCCTATGTGAGAGAGTGACAAATCAGGTCCCAAAGCTCAAGAAACGGGTGGATTGGAGGAATTATTTCAAGATTATGCCTAAGGATGCTTTCACATGCACATCGGGGTTTCTCAAGACCCAAGAGCTCCATTCAAGACTCTCCTCCAGCATAGAGCTACGTTTAATTGGCGAGACTGACTTCGTGCTATATAATGCTCACCGGTGCTTCCCACAACTCGGTCTTCCTCGGCACATATTTGAAGAAGCTTCTCACCTTCCACCACTCAAAAGGAGATAATTAGGCTCAAGTGGTGACCAAGAAGAGATCAAGACAATCATGGCACAATGGAGGGTTGGACTTCTTCATCAGTCCAAGCAATATGTTGAAGAAGAAGAAGAGAAATGCAAATCATATGTACTAGCCCTCAAGAAATTGAGGCCCATGGTGGCCCATTAGCCATGTAATGATTTTGTTTCATGAATAAAAGTTCTTCTTTATTGTCAAAACTTTGTTCTTATGTAATGAGAATGTGGAATTCTTAATCATTTTCAACCCTATTTCTTCAAAAGAAGAAGGTTCTGTTTGAAATTGCTGATATCGTGCCATGATGGAAGGCGCTATTCAATGAAAAACGTCTGAGATAAAGGCGCTTACCAAATTATCAATCTTTTAGTTTTTGAAGTGTTTAAAGGATGCGCCTTAGGCAAGGGCGTTTGTTCATGAAATAGCGCCCAGATCCAAGTCGCCTACCAGCGAATTCTTTTCTTTTAAAAATTATTCCATCAATCAAAATTACAAAGCCACGCCCAACACCTAGACGCCTAGTGCAAGCCAACGCCCAAGAATAAGTCACCTATCAGAAACTTCGAATGACAGCCCTAATGATGACATTATGTCATTTCCCATGCAAATTAAAACGCGCCCCTGAGCCTGTCGCCTGAATCGTTAAAGGCGCCCATGTCCCGGACGCGAATTCTTTTCAAACCTAAAGACGCAAACCGCCCGTTAGCCCTCGTCCCTTCGTCTCTCCCTTCTGTCCTCTCTCATTCTCACGTTCTCTCTCATTCTCTCTCTCTCACCCTCTCTCTCTCCCTCTACAACTCGCTGACGACCAACGTCCACCGTCCCCCCCCCATTCTCGCCAATGGACGCCGCCGGCCCGAGTTCTTTAAAGAGGCGGAGAACAACCGCTCCGGCCGTTATTTTGCTAGAGGATGAGGGCTCGGCCGAGGCGGCTCCTCCCACGGCGGCGGAGCACGCCGGAGAAGGAGGAGAAGACTGGGAAGAAGACAGTGATGATGAAGGTGGTGGCGGCAGCGTCGAAGATGAAGACGGCAGTGGCGATGATGAGGGTGGTGGTGGTGTAGTCGCCGGTGCCGGAGAAGAGGACGACGGTGAGGGAGAAGACGACGATGGGGCACCGCCTCCCCCTCCTCCTCAACCACCCACAGGCGGCGGTCCGGCGTAGAAGAAGGTAAGGGGATATTTTTTTTATTATATTTCTTTTCTTCCTTTCTCTTTTTTTCTTTTTTTATTTTCCATTCACGGGAGGGACGGAGGATGGCGATAGATGACTCGGGGAAATAGCGACCACGATAGTGGCGCTATTCCTGAAGACACGCCCCCATGGGTGACGCCTTCTCAGAGAACGCGACCAAGGGCTGGTCACATTAAGAAAAAAATGAACTGGGCAGACAGAAATACCCATAGCAAGAGGCGCCCAAGACCCGGTCGCTGCTTACAATAAAACGCCCATGGCCAGGGCGTGTCTTAAAAATTAGAGTCTAAGGTCCAGTCACCTTCTAAATGCATGCATTTTTTCTTTTATATATAAATCCCAGATCTTTTATAAGTAGTGCCCTGGTCTTAGTCGTCCTTTTGAAGAAACGCCCAGAGTCTGGTCGCCATTTAAAAAATTTTAGTCTGCCAGACAGTCACCCTTTAATTAAGTGTAATTTCCATTTCCTTTGTTATAAATTGATATTCTAATCATTCTTTTGTGCTGCAGGGACTGATACGGACCCGCATCTCCTGGATGCCGATGGTAGCGGCTTATGATGGTTTGCCCAGCTTCCAGCAGGCGAGGATAGAGGTGATGGGCTTTGGGCCCTTTCTTAGCATCGTGCCGGGACATCCCGATCTTATTCTCATTCAAGTTTTGAGGGAGCGATGGGACAGAGTAAGTCGGGCATTTTTGATGCCCTGGGGGCACATGGTGCCGTGCTTGGAGGACATCACCCGGATCACCGGGCTTACGGTAGATGGAGAGGATGTGAGTGGGATCACCCTCTCGGACTATAGCGAGCTAGCCGTGAGACTCCTGGGGATAGACACGGTTTACGAGCCCCCCTACAGGACGATTGCCCGGATAGACCTGACTAGGGCCATGGGATTAGGAGACGCTAGGTAGAGGTCGGGGGAGTCATTGACAGCCTACATAGCGCGTTTAACTGCGAGTGCCCAAGCTGCCTGCTGCCAGGACCTAGCTGATAGAGTGAGGGCTGACATAGATATGAGGAGGTTTCTATTTCTGATGCTCGGGAGGTTGCTTTTGGGGATGAAGGGAGATGACATAAACTGCAAGTTCCTGGGAGTTTTGGAGGATCTGGAGGGAGTGGGGAGGTACGCTTAAGGAGCCGCCCTACTGGCACACATGATAGCAGATCTTTTTACAAGGACCGGTCGAGAGACGACCGTCAGTGGCTTCTCACCCTTTCTACAGGTATGCATTTCCTTTTAATTTCTGTTCAATTTAGTTATGATTTGCAATTATGTTTATGATTATGAATGTGACTGATAAATGTTGATGACTACAGGTGTGGAGTCACATTTACTTTCCGATGGACCGGGCCGAGGTTCGATCAGGAGAGGAGGATGCCTACCCTCTAGCCCGACGATGGGTGCCGTACCTATCCAGAGTGCCTCACGACTGCAGGCTATTGGTTACGAGGTGAGAGTTTCGAGACTTCCCCCCTTCACTGGTATGTAAATGAGTTTGATGCATTGTTTTTAATTTCTTGCCTTTTAGTTTCCTGGTATACATGATGCTTATGATTTATGACATGCAGATTGTCTGGAGACCCTATGAGGGGATGCCCGATGAAGGCCAGCCGTGGGTCGTAGCGGGACGACCTCGCTTTGGGCCTGACATCTAGGTTCACTGCCTTAACGAGATCGAGCCGCTACGTCTTCGATTGGTCATGAGGACTCTTGGCTTCCACCAGGAGTGGGTTGACGTGGAGGAGCCTCGCGGGATTGGGTGGAAGACCCGCGGGCGGACCAAGGTGATTGACTGGAGACTGCGGTTCCCAGAGTAGTACGCAGACTGGCAGCGGCACGGGGTTCCAGTCATCTCCCATGCTCCTGACAGCTCAGCCTACCTCCAGCGTTACTGGGAGACTTACGGGAGGCGAGACCAGATAAGGTCGATCGGGGTAAGTATGAAAATTTATCTCTAGTTGTTCTTATATGCATCTGAGATATGTTGCTAATGAATATGTTATGCAGGATGCACGAGACAGAGCGGTAGTGGACTTGCACGCTCACCTCCACAGCTTGGAGGCCCAGCTGGCGACCACTCATGCTAACCTGGAGGTCCTGGTGAGTATACCCAATCTATATGCTCTTTCCTTCTTTTGATTATTGTGATGTTCAGCCACTGACGGTTTTAATAAACACAGCGTGCCCAGCAGGGAGCAGCAAAGAGAGGGACAGGGGGTGCTTCCAGCTCGAGGGACCCGAACATCGTGGTGGATTCCTTGCAGGGGTTGCTCACTGGAGCAGTGCCACAGGCCGAGGTGGCTGAGCGCGATCTCGCTAGGTGGGTAAGCCTTAAATGATTTTTAAGTTATTTTTAACTTGAGTTGAATTATACAATTGATGGATGTGGAACATCGTAGGTGGCCGAGGTACAGGCAGCCCTCGCTCAGATTGCAGACCGCGATCGCCGGATCGCAGAACTGGTGGAGGAGGGGAGACAGCGTGAGATAGCTGTGAGTAATGTTAGCATGTTTCTTACTTTTCTTCTTTGGTCCTTATGGTTTCTTTATGATGCCATTGGATGCTGCAGTGTAAGACCCCAGAATTATTATAAATTATTTTTGGTATATTTAATTATTTTCTGGGAATTTTAAAGACCCAAAATGGATTAATAAATGAATATTAGATTAAATAAATCATTATAAGGCCCAATTTATGTTAAGTAATTAATCTAGCTTTGATAATTGAAACCCAATAGGTTAAAAGACCAAGCCCAATAAGTTTGGCCCATATTCTAGAAGGTTATTTAGCCTATTCATGAATTTTAAGGATAAATACTAATTATATAGATAATTAACAAAAGAGTTTGATTTGTGTTGAATTCTATGCACATTGGATGTAGCGGTCTATCGTGCGATCGCCACAGCCATGTAACGCACCAGTATTGATGTGTTACATCCTGTCAGTTCCGTGAGAGGAAGAACAAGCAAAAAGATTAGATTTTTATTAGCTTATCTCTTAGGGATCGAGATGGAAAGACTAATAGAGGTGTTAAGGACTCTTAGAAGTTGATCTAAGCTTTAACAAGGACTCTAGAATCGATCTAATCCTTAAACCCTAGCCAAAATCCTAAAAATAGGACCTAGTTTTGACTTGAGCAACCCTTACTTTTGGCTCGTGAAGAAACAAGGTAAGGAGTCACAATTTCGGGTAAGTTCTTTAGAAGATTTTGTTTATAATATATTATATTAAAAGCTCTCCAAATTTCGTGATAGGAGATCAACCAACCGAGGAGATAGGGGCTTCTAAAGTCGTTGATTCAGTCATAGCAGCCCAGAATTCAGAGCAAAAGACCACTGAAGATCAAGAGATTCGGATGTCTAAACGAGGTAATTAGAGTTCAATCCTTTAGAACTTTTTGTTCACCTTAGTTTCAGCTTCTTACCCTCAAATATTCACGTCCTTAGGTCAAGAGGCTTAGGAGCTAGAGCAGCGTGAAGTCGCTGAAAAATCACAAAAAGAGAGGAACTAGGGCGGTCCTTGAAAGCTCAAATTAGAAGTTTAAAGCTTAGTTAAGCAGTAGGTCATCTCATGATTGGCAAAAACATCTTGTTAGGGATAAAAGCCCTGTGATTGTGCTTGATTTCATGCATTATAGACTAAGAATTTCATGTTTTAATAGTTTTATACATTCATGCATCTGTTAGCCCTAAATAGAAAATAAAAGATATTATCTTATCTATTCACTAAAACCCTAACTAAGTTGAAAAGGAACTCTCTTGTCAAATTCACTGAAAGTCTATGCATACTAGTAGCTTAGCCTTCATTCTATCATGTGGAAGTTTATATATGATTTCAAGACATGATGTAAGTTGAGACCTTAGATTTTCATATCTTTTTTGCCAGCAGACGATCTGACGCATCAAGGTAAGACCATCATAATGATATAACGGCCTTACGATAAGCCGTCACACCTTCTGTAGTGTTTGAAGTTCTCTATTGTCTCTGACGCACCATAGATGGAGCGTTACATTACTGTAACAGCCTCACGATAAATCGTCATAGTCACTATGACGCACCCATTCTTGACCGTCAGGGTAACTATAGACAGAATGGGAAACTAGTTAATTTAACTTGTAAATAAGCCTATTTATCTAAGTTTGGACCTGTTATCATGACTTTAAGTTTATTTATTGATTCATAATAGAAATTGCATGATTAAGGTATCTTAAGTTATTTAAAGTTATGTTAATTTCATGTGCCAAAATGCTATAGTTTTGTATCTAAATCATGATTTTCCAAAGATGTATTGACGGAGTTTTATCATGATTTCCTATTGTTATACATCCTCTCTATCAATAGAGTCATTTCTTTAAGTACATGGCACATATTCCGGTATGTTGTCCATTAGCACACTTTGCGCTATAGGAACATTATTCTTGGACATGAGGACCTCTATATTGGATATTCCTTCCAATGGACTAGGAAATCTTATTGCAAGGCCTCCGTAATTCTCCGCGAGCCTAGGATTCCCACTAGGACGCAGAGTTAGTTGTACCATTAAAGCCCATTGATTAGATTACACTATCGATGTTTCTGGTTATTAGTAGTGTAACGGATCTATATTAGACCGTCAGGCACATGTAACGGCCCAATATACGACCGTCACATTCAACTGAGTCCGATTTCTTGGTTCTGGATTCAAGTCGTTATAACGGATCAAGGCTCGACCGTCACATGAGTGTAACGGCCCAGTACTTGACCGTCACAATGCTTGAGCTAGTTAACCCGAGGTTTGACCCAAGGGTTGATATTCTAAGGTTCCTAGATGGCTTGATAATGGTCTAGGACTTATCATATTGATCAAGAAACTTAATATAATGAATGGAAGTTAAAGAAATATACCGTTATGCTACCGATTTATTTCCATAAGCATAACATTGTCTTAATTCATTCTTGATCTCTCATATTCTAAAATTGAAGCATTCATTCAATTGAATTATTGTTATCATGAACTTGTTGAACTTGTTACATTCGTGGCTATACTTTATTGTTACACTCATGGAAGTAGCTGGATTTATACGTGAAGATACAGTTCGGGCGCTGATTGTGTCCAAGGGCTTTATGCTAGTCCCCTCGGCTGATTGTCGGAAACATACTATTATAAACCATGGGGTATGATGCTACTGGCGTCGCATTGCGCTGGGAGTACTTTCTTTATAAATAAGTAAAATCCATGAGCACTCGTGAAAATCTAGTGAATTGCTACATGATTGACGTTCTCGTGCGTAACCTTTATGGTTATGAAAGTGAAAAGTGAAAGTGCATTCTTGTTACATTCTTGTTCATGAAAGGCCATGCTATATTCTTGATCATACTTGTTACATTCTTGCTAGTTCATTCTTGCTCTCATTCTATCTTATATGATCATCTTGTTACTTTGGTTTAATCGCGTGATTGATCGCATTCGCATGATTTTACCTTATTTCTTTAAAGCTAAAATTTTAATCACTTTAATAGTGCTAATCATGTTGATGCGAAGATACCTACTGGGCAAGTGTGCTCATTACCTATTTCCAATCTTTTTCAAGAGATGGAAGTGATACGAATTCGGATTCGGGTTATACAAGTAGCGGGTCCGAGAGCGAATGAATGTCATATCAAATTGAGAGTGAAGACTTAGGAAGTCAATCTTATCTAGATTGAGTCTATGTAATTTTCCTATTTCTTAAGTCTGATGGATTGGAAGAAGATGAGAGTCATTGTATTTGAATATTTGATTATCAATGAAATAAAGTTGGAGTTTGACTAAATTATTGTGCAATTATATTTATGTGTGTGATTGCCTTACGCTCTGATTATTCTTGCTTGCAAGAGGCTTACCATGCCGGCTGTTCACGTTCCTCGAGCGAGTCTTCCACTATCATAATGGCTCGGGGCATGACAGTTAAGTTGGTATCAGAGCCTAAGTCTCAGGACTTAGGGAAAAGAGTCATGTCCTAGGATAAGTCCAAGGTTTAAGGACCCCTACCTATGAACTAAGGAAGAAATTTCCTTACCCATGCGAGGATTGGGTAGAGCCCAGGATGAGATAGTTATATAGAAATTATCTTAGGATAAATCTACCCGACTCTAAATAACTAAAATGTCCATGATTCTCAGGTACCTTGATTCTCAATGGCTCATCGTATAAACTGGGACGAGATGCAGCAAACTGTTGCGGGACTTACTCAAGCCCTACAAATAGTGGCCCAAGCTGGTGGAAGGGCTGGCACAGGTAACTTGCACGGTAATTTCCGAAGTTTAAATCCCCCACAATTCTCTGGATCTTCTAACCCAGATGAAGTGAAAAACTGGATCAACGAGATGAATCGAATATTCGATGTCATGCAATGCACCGACCAGGAGAAAGTTCGACTTGCCACGTTCCAACTCAACAAGGATGCTCGTACATGGTGAAAATCCATTCCAACGCCACCTGCGGATGCACCTCATACATGGGAGGATTTTCTTACACTTTTTCGAGCCAAGTACTTCTCCGAGCATGTAAAAGAGAGGAAGGCTATGGAATTTACCTCTTTAAAACAAGGCACGATGTCCGTAGCAGAATATGAATTACAATTCTCTCGACTAGCACCTTATGCTCCTCACTTGGTAAGCACAGATTTATTGAAAGCCAACCAATTTATGGATGGTTTAAGACCCAGATTTATCCAACAACTTGAAACGCATAATATCCGCACCTATACTGAGATGGTTCAAAGAGCGCACCTATGTGAAAGAACCATGGAGAAGATGGAAAGGCTTCGAGGAGAAAGGTCAAGCTGAAAACATGATAGGCAAGAAGAATAAGAAGTGGATGAGGGTGAAAATAGTCACATTAAGAGGTCCCGTAATGGGAACGGTAATGGAAAAAGAAATGGAAAGAACAAGAAAGTTAAAGAAGAGAAGGAGCAAGCCGTGGCACCCTGCTTATTTTATGAAAAATTTTGGCACTCAATAGAAGAATGTTGGAAACGTCTCAGCGCTTGTCTTAAGTGTGGAAGCCGGGAACATCGCTTGCCCCTGTGTCCTTTCATCAACAGACAATCTTCAAGTGATAACAACGGACGCGGGAAGCAAGGACGATTAAATGCCATTCTAGATGAGGGAGGTGAGATGATAAAAGGTACTCTCTTAACCCATTCGCCTTACGTTAATTCTTAATACAGTAAAATACGTACACTCTCCGTAAAAACTTATATATATTAAATTTGGGGACCAAATTCTCTTATGTGGGAGAGGCTGTAAAACCCCAGAATTTTTATAAATTATTTTTGGTATATTTAATTATTTTCTGGGAATTTTAAAGACCCAAAATGGATTAATAAATGAATATTAGATTAAATAAATCATTATAAGGCCCAATTTATGTTAAGTAATTAATCTAGCTTTGATAATTGAAACCCAATAGGTTAAAAGACTAAGCCCAATAAGTTTGGCCCATATTCTAGAATGTTATTTAGCCTATTCACGTATTTTAAGGATAAATACGAATTATATAGATAATAAAATAGATAATTAACAAAAGAGTTTGATTTATGTTGAATTCTGTGCACGTTGGATGTAGCGGTCTATCGTGCGACCGCCACAGCCATGTAACGCACCAATCTTGATGCGTTACATCCTGTCAGTTCCGTGAGAGAAAGAACAAGCAAAAAGATTAGATTTTTATTAGCTTATCTCTTAGGGATCGAGATGGAAAGACTAATAGAGGTGTTAAGGACTCTTAGAAGTTGATCTAAGCTTTAACAAGGACTCTAGAATCGATCTAATCCTCAAACCCTAGCCAAAACCCTATAAATAGGACCTAGTTTTGACCTTTTTTTTTTAATAGAAAAACCTAACCTAGGGGTCAATGGGAGAGTGCACCCCTTACCAGAGGTAAGGAGAAAGCCACTCCACCATCAAGCCACTAGGAGGCAAATTATATTCCATTGATGAATAATAAAGAATTACATCAATCTGATACTAGGCAAGCCTAGTGAGTCCAGCCGAGCAGCACCTTTTATAATAGAAGGGAGCTCACTATAAGAATAAAAAGAATTACATTTAGTGGTGCAAGCTAATGAAGCAAGTAAATCTGCTACTGTATTGCCTTCTCTGAATATATGAGAAATAGAATCATACTGAGATAAGAGGCTCCAGACATCCCTGACATAGCTAAGAATGGACCAGGGGCAATGAGTTTCCTTTTTGATAATCCGGACAAGGGTGAGGGAGTCACATTCAATTAGAGCTGGTTTGGAGTCCACAGACTTCAAATATTTGATGCCATCAAGTAGTGCATGGGCTTCTGCTATTAAACTATTTGATTGTCCATAAAAGTGAGAGAAGGCAAGGAAGACCTTGCCTCTAGAATCCCTGATAATTCCGCCTCCTCCAGTATCTCTAGATAGCTTGCAAGCACCATCAGAATTTAACTTTAGAAAAGACCAAGGAGGGCAAAGCCATCTCACAATCTTCAGCAGTTGTCTGCAAGGGGCTTGATTTTTGATTCCTAATTGATCCAAAATTTTCCGGTTGGTGGACTTTGGTTCCTTAAGTGCAGCAGCCGAACAAGCCATCTTCACTTGGGAAATAATGTGATGAGTGATGTTGGATTTGGAGACAGATTTATCATCATATTTGACAGTGTTTCTGGCCTTCCAAATTTCCCACATTCCAAATCCAATAGAGGCAAGAGAGAAAAGGTCAAATGCCGAACCTGGCTGAGACTGGCAGATGGAGTTCAGGATGAATTCCCTAGTAGTGCGGCCCTCAAAGTGTAAACCTGCAGCTGTTAGAGCAGTCCAAACAGACCTTGCAATTTCACTGTGCAGGAATAAGTGATTGGGATCTTCCACCTGTGGCAGCCTGCAGCATGAGCATTTAGAGCAAAGGACTACACCCACTCTTTGAATGTTATCATCAGTCGGTAAACAGTTGTTCATAATCTTCCATAAATGGACTGAGATTTTAGTTGGAACCCAATTAGACCACATTCGACTCCAAGGAATATCAGACTGAAGATGACTGTTAGTCATAAACTTGTAGGTAGAGGCTACTGAGCACAGTCCAGAAGGAGAGAGACTCCAAACATCCAAATCCATTTCCTGATTCAAATTCACAGATCTGATAGCTTGCTGAATACTGTTGGGAATCAATGCATTCAGTAGGGCAGATTCTTCATAGGAAGGGTTAAGAAGGACATCTCTGACAGATGCTTTTGGGTTAGGAATAAGAACATCAGGAACATAAGTATTTAGACATTGTTGGCCCAGCCAGTTATCATACCAAAAATTGGTATTTAAACCATTCCCAATAATAACCTTCTTAAGCTGAAGAATATAATCCTTGGCCTTCAACCAACTTCTTCTAGCAAAGCCCTTCATGTTTCTAAAGTTAGCATCACGGATGTGGCATTGGTGCAGATACTTGGCTCTAAAATAATTAGACCATAAAGATTTAGTGTGAATAGCATGCCACAACATTTTAACTCGAAGTGCATTTTCCATGAGCCTAAGGGATATGATGCCAAGGCCACCCTTGGATAGAGGCCTACTTAATGCCTGCCAAGATTTCCAATGTCTCTTTTTGCCAAGAGGGGAAGACCCCCAAAAGAAATTAGCAAAATCCTGCTCAATCAGATTGTGAATGCCACTATGCAATGGAGTTGAAGACAGTGAATAAATTGGCAAGGACGAAAGTACATGCCTTATAAGAACCAATCTGGCACCTTGAGACAATAAGTTAGCTTTCCACCCAGCAATCCTCTTTTGTATGGAGTTGATAACCCCTACAAAATAAACCTTTTTTGTTCTACCAATCACCAAAGGTATACCAAGATATTTATGAGGAAAAAACAGTCTGGAAAAACCAGTGAGGTTTTGAATCCGCTGTGCAACAGAACAAGGCTTCTTTGGGTGGATTAAAAATCCACTCTTACTGACATTAATCAGTTGACCTGAAGCAAGCTCATAAGTGTGAAGAAGTTTAAGAAGATTACTGATAGAGGCTGAGGTGGCTTTACTGAAAATCAGGGTATCATCTGCAAATAATAAGTGAGATATGTTTGGACATCTCTGAAAACCTGTGAACCATTCAACCCGGCCACTGCTGAAGGCTTCTTTAAGCGATCTGCTCAATGCTTCTTCAATAATAACAAATAAGGAAGGAGCTATCGGATCACCTTGACGGATACCTCTAGTGGATTTAAAGAAACCAGCAGTGTCTCTGTTCAACATAATAGAAAACCAGCAATTGTTAATCAGCCTTTTTTTTTTTAGAAAACCGTACCTAGAGTTTGATGGGAGAGTGCACCCTTTACCAAGGGTAAAGAGAAAGCCACTCCACCAGTCGAACACTAGGGGTTAGATTTTATTACTGATGAAAAGGGATTACATTTACATCAAGCGAATACTGGGCATGCCCAGCTTGTCTAGTCTAGCTGCCCCCTTTATAGAAACAGGGAGCTCATCATAAGAAAAGAAAAGATTACATTTGGAAGTGCATGCCAAGGAGGCAAGGGAATCAGCCACTTTGTTTCCTTCTCTGTAAATATGATCAACTGCATCATTGTGGGTGAGTAAACTCCAAATCTCTCTCACATAAGATAGAATGGACCATGGACAATGAATATTTTTTTTGATGATTTGAACTAGTGTGTTCGAATCACATTCTATATGAGCCGGCTTGGTATCAATAGTTTGCAGGTATCGAATGCCATCAAGTAAAGCACGTGTGCCTCAGCTATGAGACTATTAGATGTACCATAGTAATGAAAAACGCAAGAAGAGTACTACCTCTGCAATCTCTAATGATCCCACCACCACCACCTGAATCACAATTTATTTTGCAAGCACCATCAGTGTTGAGTTTGAGAAAAGGCCATGGAGGGCAGAGCCACTTTATAATTTTTATCTTATAGCTAGCGGCCAGGTGAAATTTGATACCAAAATGCTCCAATAGACTCCTCTTGGTGTTGTCTGATTCCTTTAGATTTGCAGCAGCACAAGAGTTTTTGATTTGATAAATAATGTTGCTAAGGAGTTTTTGCTTGGGAATGAGTTTGCCATCATATTTTGCAGAGTTCCTGGCTTTCCATATCTCCCATAGACCAAAACCAATGATAGCAAGTTGAAAAAAACCATAAGTAGATTTTTGATGAATGATATCAGCATTATGACAGATGAAAGATCCCACTGAATTATTATCGAAGAGCAGTCCAAAGGTTGTAAAATAAGACCATATATGTGTTGCCAAATCACTGTGTAGGAATAAATGGTTGAGACTTTCCTCTGTATGCAGACTGCAGCAATAGCATTTGGAACATAATTGCACCCCCACTCGTTGGATATTTGTATCAGTGGGTAAAGCATTGTGAGCAATTTTCCAGATATGAACATATATTTTGGTAGGCAACCATTTTGACCATACCCGGGCCCCAGGGAGGGTATAATGAGTGGGCATCCTGTCAGAAATAATCTGATAAGTAGACGAGACTGTGCAATTGCCAGATGCAGATAAACTCCAAACCTGAATATCAGGGTCTTGAGTCAGCTTGAAATTTTCTATGGCCGCTTTAAGATCTTCAGGTACCAATCTGTCTAATAGATCAGCAGTTTCACTAGTGGGATGTAGGAGGAATTCCTTGACTGTGGTGCGAGTATTTGGGATGGCAGAAATAGGGACAAAATCTGTTAGTTTATGGTTTCCAATCCAGCTGTCCAACCAGAAATAGGTAGTGTTGCCATTTCCAACTATAACCTTATTATATTGGAGGATTAGGTCTTTGGCCTTGATCCAACTTCTTCTTTCAAAACCATTCATGGTTTTGAAGTGGACCTCACTCAGATGTTTCTTCCCAATATGCTTTGCTCTGAAATAAGTAGCCCACATGGAATTTGAGGACAGAGCATTCCACAACATCTTCACCCTTAAAGCTGTTTCCATTTGTCTGAGGGACATGATGCCCAAGCCACCCTGGGAAATAGGTTTACATATAGTCTACCATGCTCGCCAGTGCCTTTTATTTCCATTTGCAGAGGATCCCCAGAAAAAATTGGCAAAAGATTTGTCAAGGAGTAAGTGAGTACCTGAGTGCATTGGTGAAGATGATAGAGAGTAGATTGGAATTGAAGACAGAACATGCTTTATCAGTATTAGTTTAGCTCCTTGAGATAGCAAAGTAGATTTCCAGCCTGCAATTCTTTTGTGGATGGAGCTAATTGTTCCAGCAAAGTAAACTTTTTTCCTTCTGCCAAGCATCAAAGGAAAGCCCAGGTACTTATGAGGGAAAGCATGATAAGAAAAACCTATGCAGGTCTGAATCCGGTTGGCAACTGTCATATGATTCTTGGGGTGGATGAAAAATCCACTTTTGCTGACATTAATTGACTGACCCGAGGCTCTTTCATAAGTATTCAGGACTTTGAATAAATTTCTGACTGAAGAAAGGCTAGCTTTACTGAATAGAAGAGTGTCATCAGCAAACAAAAGATGTGAAATTGGAGGGCATCTGCTGGGCCGTGAAAACCATTCAACACTGCCATTTGTGTAAGCTTCTTTTAGAGACCTACTTAAGGATTCCTCAGCAATAATAAATAGAGATGGTGCAACTGGATCTCCTTGCCTCACACCTCTTGTTGACTTAAAGTAGCCTGCTGTATCACCATTTAATAAGACCGAAAACCAGCATTTATTCACCATCTTCTCAATCAAAGTAATGAAATACAAGCTAAATCCAAATTTGTGAAGAACAGCAAATAGAAAATCACATTCTAATCTATCATAGGCCTTAGCCATGTCTAGCTTAAACATTATATTTTTTCCCCTTGTTTTCCTTCCCAATTCATTTGTCAACTCTTGGGCTAGGGCAATGTTTTCAATGATTTGCCTTCCTTTCACAAAAGCAGTCTACTCTAATGAAATAATCTTGGGTAGGATTGAGGCCAATCGTTTGTTAACAATGAAGGAGATGATTTTATAGAAGAAATTACATAAGCTAATTGGCCTGAAATCTGAAATTTCTGTTGAGTTCGCTTTCTTGGGAATGAGAGCTATTAAAGTAGAAGTGACACTTCTAGGCAAGGGAAGGTGGGAAGTGAAAGCTTCCTTGACAGCACTGGCAACCAGATCACCTACAATGGGCCAAGCAGATTGATAGAAATAACCTGTAAATCCATCAGGGCCTGGAGCACTATCAGAAGATAAATTGAAAACAGCTTCATGAATTTCAGAATCAGAGGGGATAGCACACAGCATCTTGTTATCATCCTGTTGAACCAGACTAGGAATGCAGTTAAGAGAAGATTCTTCAATGTAGTGCTGTTGTGAGCTGAAGGCCTTTTGAAAGTGAGCAGCTGCAATGGCTTTCATTTCATCATGATTTGAGGTGAGATAGCCTGCTGAATTCCGAAGCTGTGTGATTCTATGTTTGTGTCTCTTGGCCATAGTGGAGGCATGGAAAAATTTAGTATTTCTATCCCCTTCTTGTAGCCAACGAACTCCTGACTTTTGTCTCCAGAAACATTCCTGTTGAAGGAGTCTTTTAGATTGAGTGGTCTTGGCTTTCTCCAGAATAGCATAATTATCCTCCGTGGGATTTACATCATAGGATTGCTCAGCTTCTAGAACCTCATCTTCAGCTGCCATCAAGTTGAGGTGAACATTTCCAAATGTATGTTTGTTCCAGTTTCGAAGCATTTTCCTTAAGTATTTTAGTTTTAGATATAAATGTGTCATTGGGGAAGAGGCCACTGGGCTGTTGTTCCAGCAGGATTGAATGTCCCCAAGATATTTCTCATGCATGGTCCACATTTTATAAAAATGGAATCTGCTCTTGAAGTTGGCCTGAGAAAGTGACTTCACCAAAAGAGGAGCATGGTCGGAAGCTTCTCTGGACAAATGCTCAACAGAAAAGGGAAAAGCAGTCAGCCATTCTGGATTAGTGAGTACCCTGTGTTAATCAGCCTATCAATAAGATTAATGAAGTTATTGCTGAAACCAAATCTGAGCATAACTGAGTATAGAAAGTCCCATTCTAATCTGTCATAGGCTTTAGCCATATCAAGCTTAAGCATAACATTTGATCCTCTGGTTTTTCTACCCAATTCAAGAGAGAGCTCCTGAGCAAGAGCAATATTTTCAATAATCTGTCTCCCCTTTACAAAAGCAGACTGCTCAAGTGAAATGATCTTGGGAAGAATAGGAGCCAATCTTCTATTAATAATTGAGGAGATGATCTTATAGAAGAAGTTACATAAGCTTATCGGCCTATAATCTGTAATATCCACAGCATTATATTTTTTTGGTATAAGAGCAATCAAGGTGGAAGTAACACTTCTTGGCAGAGGATTGCTGGATGAAAAGGCTTCTTGCACAGCACTGACAACCAATGGTGCAATGATGCTCCAAACTTTATGGAAAAAAGCTCCAGAAAAACCATCAGGTCCAGGGGCACTATCAGCTGACAAACTGAAGACTGCATCATGAATTTCAATTTCAGTAGGAATAGCAGAAAGACAGTCATTTTCATCCTGGTTTACTAGGTGGGGTATACAGTTCAAGAAGTTATTGTTAATATGATGGTCTTGGGTGGAAAAAGCATTCTGGAAATGGGAAGCAGCTATACTTTTCATATCCTCATGATCTGAAGAAAGATTCCCAGCAGGAGTTCTCAATTGGGTGATTTTGTGTTTGCGTCTGTTAGCTAATGTTGACATGTGAAAAAACTTAGTGTTTCTGTCCCTCTCAAGAAGCCACCTAATCCCAGACTTTTGTCTCCAAAAATATTCTTGATGTAGAAGCCTATCATATTGTATATTTTTAGCTTCTTCCAAAGCAGCCAGGTTTGCATCAGTAGGTTGCAGGTCATAATAATGCTCAGCTTGAAGAACATCATCCTCAGCAGCAGTCAGATTTAGGTGAACATTACCAAAAGTTTGTTTGTTCCAAACCCGAAGCATCCTTTTCAATGATTTAAGCTTGAGGTACAAGCAAGTCATGGGAGAGGAAGCTATAGGGCTAGATTGCCAGCATGCCTGGACAACCTCCAAAAATTGCTCATGCAAAATCCACATTTTCTGAAAATAGAATCTACTAATTTTTCGATCTTGGGAGAGCAATTTAACAAGGAGAGGAGCATGGTCAGATGCCTCCCTGGACAGATGCTCAATAGAAACAAGAAGAATATTAATCCAGGCTACATTAAGAAGAACTCTGTCCAATCGAGCCCAAATTCCTCTACCTCCAGACTGATTATTATGCCAAGTATAATTAGAACCAGTGAAGCCACCATTCATTAAGGCACAATCAGAATACAGTTATTAAAATCTGTCATAGCAGACAAATTAGGGGAATTGCCACCAAGCTTCTCATCCGCATTTAAAATGCAATTGAAATCGCCAGCTACAGTCCAAGGGCCATTTATCTAAGAGTGAATATTAAATAAAGATGCCCACAGGGATTGCCTTTCAATAGCATTGCATTTGGAATAGACAAAAGTTGTATGAAAATCTGGTAAAATAGCATTAGATTGAAGAAGAGTGATCTGCTGATCATCCCTGCAGACAACAGAGAACTTCAGAGGGTCTTTCCACAGAATCCAGATGTGAGCCAGCCCATCATTGTTCGCAACAGCATTGTCCATACCCAATCTTCTGCAGATATTCCCCATTCTGCTAATGTTTATTTTTGGTTCCAAAATCACAATGCAGTCAATGTTATGAGTTCTAAGTAGGAATTTCACTCTGCCAATAGAGACATCATTTCCTATACCTCTGATATTCCAAATAATGAAGTTCATGATAAATGTTTGATATCAGGAATGTTACCCGTGGATCTTATCCTCAACATTCATCTGGTTGTTACCCCTGAGCACTCATTATGCAGTGCCAGAACATTTTGGGCTTCTGCAAGGTTAGCTATTTCCAGTCTTCTAGTAGTGGCCTCAACAATCGAAGGAGGTTCATGCTCTTGCAAGGCAATACCAACTGCAGGATCATCAATCGCAGTTGTGTCAGCCTGACCACTATTTTGGTTTGAAGGGAGCTCCAAAGGTGGACGGACCAAAGCTTCGGAGTGAGCAGCTAGAGTAATATCCTGGTGTCTAAGCACAGAGGAAACTAGAGCCAAAGTAGAGGAGCCCATTTGTAATGTTGTCTCGCATCCAATATGTTGCTCCACAATATTAGTAGGTAAAGTCTTCGTAGGGATATCCCCTTGCAGGCATTGAGAAGGAGACTTAGCAAGATCCCCTGGGTCTATATCAGGAATGTAAGAATCATTAACTAAACAGGGTCCATTCAAATCTGTCGACTGATTAGAGCATTCACCCAGTATAGAATTCCTTGAATTAATCAAAACAGGGCGATTAGGAAGAGTGCAATCAGTGGCTCGGGTGGCGATCAAATTTTCTTCAGCTTTCTCCTTATGGTTGATAACAGGTTGCCAAATAGCCTTGCCTTTGATTTCTGCAGCAGTCTGTTTGGGCTTCACAATAGAAATCGAGTTCCTTGGGCCTTTACAATTAGCTGCATTGTGACCAATGCGAGAACAAGCAGAACAGTAAGGTGGAAGGACCGGGTATACTACATCCTGCCAGGCACCACCTCCTGGAAATCCAATCCAAACTCGTGGAGGGCGCGGTTTGGATATATCAAGCTCAATACAGACATGAGCAGCATTCGTTTGGGATAAATTCAAAGTGGACTGATCAACTTTCAATACCCGACCAACATTACCAGCAATGGACCTAATCAAATGCTCTATGTAGAAGTTAACCGAGAGACCAGGAAAAGAAATCCATATCAGAAGAATAGGCGAGTCAGCTGAAGGTGAAAAATCCAAAGTCCATTTGAAGAAATGAAGTCTTCTAAGTCTATTCACTCTCTCACTCTGTACACACTTGCTATATTGATTTCTGAAGTCTATACAATGCTTTGCATTCACAGCGTCTGTACAGGGTGTTCAGACTCAAACTGATGACTTATTCAATGCTATGTCTGACAGGGATTCTTACCGAGATTGATGACCTGGCTCGTGATTGCAGGAGAACGAGGTATGCAGATGCTGACACGTGGATGAAGCTGCCTCGGATCTGGCGAATTCCTTGGGCGGGAAAACGTGGAAGCCACACGCCCAGGGGCTACTGCTGCTGCTGCTATATATTTGAGCCTTCTTTCACTAAAAAAGGCTGATCGAAAAAAAAGGAGAAAAGTCTATACATCCAGTCTGAGAGCAGCAGAGTATTCTCGATCCAGTGAGTAGAGAAGAAGAAGAAAAAGAAGAGTGGCAGAGTGAGAGAAGCAGTAGAAGTAAAAAGAGAAAGAGAGAGAGCTCGCGAGTGAGAGAAGGAAGTAGAGAAGAAAAAGGAAGAGAAAGAAGAAGCTTCATCTGAAGACTAGTTCCTACTGGACCGTGGATCAGATCTAGGCCAATCAGCTCCGTTGAGAGCCACATCTGTGTTTTCATCTTTTACAGCCTTCTGATTGCTGTGTTATTTTCGTTTATTGTTTTCCTCTATTTTCTGATTACCTTTGTACTTCCGATCCTCTGGACTGAGGTCGGGTTCCTCCTGTGGACTCAGGAGAAGGGAGATCTGATCTCCGGTACTAGGCTTGTGGGTTGCAAGTCCAGGGGTCCCTCCTGGTCTGGAGGAAGAGAGGTCTTCGACCTCTAGTTTCCAACTGGCTGGGAGCCACTTGGGGTGTCCCTCCGGTTGGGAGGAAGAGGGGAGGTTGTTCCCCTGGTCAAGCTGTGTGGCAGCACCTTGTTCGCAGACTGAGTCTGCAGTGTTCTAGCTTGTGCTAGTGGAAGCCTCACTCCGGTTGGGAGTGAGGGGTGGATGTAGGTCTGTGGACCGAACCACCTAAAAATCTCTTGTGCAGTGATCTGATTGTTTGCTTTGCTTCCGCTAGATGCTTGAATAGGCGCGCTCCAAGTGTTTGTATTTGAGTTGAATCGAATTGGTTCTATTCTGTGTCTATCTCTAGCATCCATGTTTTTATTTGGCCATTATTCATAGAGGGATACATTCACCCCCCCACTGTATCCGGGCCTAGCACCCTAATAGGTACCGCCAGGTACCCTTGCGCGTATCCAGCGACTATCGAAAGATCGGAGTCGACGCCAGTTATCCCATTGGTTGTCACTGTCCGCCTGCACAGACAAACAAGGCAATAATCAGTAGTCTTTGAGAGGGCTTCGAAGCCCGAATATCCCGGCAAAGAGATAAAAGGTGACACTGGTCCCACCGGGCGTGCCAGACTTGTTTGCGACCTTTTCTTTCTTTCCTTTTCTTTCGTGGGTCGATCGACCGACTGACCAACTGGTAGTTAAATGATCGATTGACGACGCGGGCGTGCCAGTCACATGAGTGACGATTTTATGATGCGCTCATTCTGACCCATGTCGGGCGAATGTGAGGTTTGGTCGGGGCCAGCAGTCCGCCATACCATAAAGGCTATGGTGTTAATTACATTTCCTAAGAGGAGGGAACACCTTTGATTAATTACCGAGATAGCGGGCTGTCGAAGCCGGATTAAAAAGAGCTACATGATGATCATGATGAAGACATGCAGGATGCATATGTTTATCGTGCAGAAGATGCATAGTTCATGGAATTATGGATCCTCGGTACGTGGCGGGGGACGTAGGTCCGAAGACCACCGTCGCGCATAGCGAAGACTTCCGACCAGACGTAATCCGGCTTTTCTGTCGACGCCATTTGATCTACCCGATGATGTATGCATGGATGCACACATGACGTTCATGACTATATTAAGCAGGATAATGGAATTGTGGAAGCAAATGGTGATCAACCACGTTTATTACTCCCCATCGAGAAGAGGGAAGGCAACACGAGTGTGATAGCGAAAGCAAAGTGCTAACGGACATGGTAATGAAGATATGATAACAATATAGTTCGGGCTCGCTAGGCCCTTCTTTTATTCAATTTATTACCAGCTATGGCTTGTTGGCATCGACCCCGAGAGACGAGAATTGCCTTGGGGCAAATGAGTGATTTAAACGGCAACATGCTTCAAAACCGGCGCGACCATGCGAGAGGTAACTCATACGGCGCGATAAAACGTCGGTATAGATGGCTAATACGGCGCGGCCCCATAACCGGCTAAAACGGCGCGCAAGAGGATGGGGCGTGCCGATTTGGGGCGCGCCGAAAAGTCGCAAGGAAAATTTTTTTGATTATGAGTGTGGGGTTAACCCGGCGCGGGGGGGTACCGCGCCGGTTTAAGGCGCGCCGGTTAAGACCGCACCGTATTAACCCTATTTTTGTTAATTTTTGAACTTTTTCAAGTTTATTACACTCCCATAGAACATTTTAGAGTTGTTTAGGCCAATTGATTATTTAATTGGAGCCCATGGCCTTCTAGTAATGAGGGAGCAAGTCAGTGCGAGGTTCCTACTCAAGCACTGGGGTAATTGAGTCCAGAACGAGCGTTTCATTAAGGCTTATTTAATCTTAATCTGTACAAAATTGGACAGCATCTCCCCTGAACCTGAAGAGTTGCAGGGGAGAAGCGGGGTCATGCTCACCTGTGGAACAAGCCCCTAAACCGCCGGTCTGCACAATGGCAGCCAGCAAACCCCAGTGAATGGAGTACCCCGAGGACTAGCCTGCTAGGGGCACCAAAATCCCATAGGGGAAGAAACAGAGAGACGAAGCCGTTGACGGCGGGAGCAATACCCCGAGGACTAGCCTGCGAGGGGTGGACAACCCACAGTGTATGACTTATCCCTTAGAGGAACCGACCATTAGAGAGATGGAATTCCGAGGGCTAGCCTGCGAGGAGCACACATCCCCGGTCTCCGTTGGGTCCTGGACTGTTAGGGTCTAGCTCGTTGAACCAAGACCTCTTCGTTGCTATCTGCTATGGGCTCAGGGAGAACATCTACCGTCGGGAGGTAGGGTTCTTAGTTGCCTAGCAGTTCCGTGAAGCCACAGGGGCGTGTTCCCCTTCCCTAGATGATCGAGATAATGAGAAGGAAAACCCCGAAAACCATTCGGATGACCGTGATGCGTAGAGATAGTAAATGCATAGATGAGGGAGGCCCATTACGAGGCATATGTTCGATCAGTTAGAGAGCATCGTTCAGGGGATGAAACCCCACGCGTGGCGGAGAGAGGCACGCGCATAAGCACGGCTCCGTCCGAGAAGAGAGGGGTATGCGAGAATCCTGAGATTAAACAGGAGAATATTCGGAGGGGAAACCCCGGGGAAGGGACGTTTCTGTAGCCCACGATGATTCAGGGCATGGTAGGAGATTCAGGGAAAGCGGAATCAGGGAATGATACGGAGAAAGCCTCACGCGCACGCATTGGCATACATAAGAAAGGGAAGATGAAGACCATTCATTCGACCCATTAAACCCAGCATTCAGCATGTATATATATATATATATATGTTACCATCCCAAAAATGGGAATGGCTCAGCATTTACATAATCAGACTATGGCACCAGCGCCATTATTCGATCGCCGTTCAACAATAACAGAAGCAGAGGACACTCATAGCGCAATAACAGGGAAAGAGTAGCAGAGAAAATCACGTAGAGGGGTAAGAAGAATCGACTCATATCATCGTCGCTCGTCCCCCTCTCGCTTACATTCGATGGGTAGAAGTTTCAGAAGAGAAAACTACGGAAAGCAGGAAAGGGATCAGCGCCCGCGCCCACCTGTTCCTGAAACAGGGTGTCGTAGAAGAACAAGATGGCCGGCGGTAGCTCCTCCGAAGGAACCCTCGCTCTCTGTACCTCAAGAGAAAAGAAACCCTCTCGAAAGCCCTCTCCCTCCTCTTCTTCTCTCTGTCTCTTCTGATTTTTTTCTTGATCTGTCTCTGGCCGCCCCCCTTTTGTTGCTCTCGAACAGCCGTATATATAGGGCATGAGTTAGAACGTTGAACCGGCGTGGGATTGGCGCGCCGGGGGAGCCTTCAAGGCTTATCGCGCCGGGATCGAAGCCATCATCAGGGTGATTTGTGCGCCGGCATAAGGGCTAAAGATGGGGGCGCGCCGGTACAAGGGTCGAAGGTAGGGGCGCGCCGGGATAAGGGCATGCCGGGCTGGTGCTCTATACGAGCTTCGAGCCATCTGGTGAGTCCGGAGATGATTCTGGGAGCCACCGTGAACATGTGTTCTACCGCTGCTCACTGAAACCTCGACGAGATGATATGTCGAAGCTCCTAGATTAGCGTACGTCCCTTCTCGAGGTTCTGGATTGCTTTGGGCTGCTCACACGGGTTGTCCGCTGACACGGCCTTCAGCTCTATGATCTATGCTGTTGGCTCGGCCTGGCTTGTGCCCGAAGCTCCTCGAAAGGCGAGATAACACCAGGGATAGTTCCACCCGAGCTGGGCGATCATTCGGACACTAATGGGCCCATCTTGGCAGGAAGCCGTACTCGTGCCGGGTGATCGGGATCTTCTGTCGATAGAGCTTTCGGTCCTCCGCCTCGGAGAGCCGGGGGAACTCCTTCATCTTCGGGAGAATCTCTTCATATGGTGGGGAACCACCGGATAGACCATCATCCTTGATCGGACAACGGGTGTAGTGTATGCGGCATGACAAAGTTGATGCCAGTTCATTGGGCAGGCTTGGTCGCACTACCGATTGGTTGACGAGTTTGTCTCGGCTCTCCTGAGGTGAAGTCCCCGTGTCCACATGGAGTGACTCGAGGCTCTGGCAGCTTGAGAAGTCTTCAATATGTTGATCTTTATCGGCTTCCGTACTTCGGTGGGCCGGGTCATTCATCCTTATGGCTTGGTCACTGACGATCATATTTTGAGTGCCAACACCAGCCCCCTCTTGCTTTTCTCCACGCGCCCTCTCGGGTTTTCACGTGGCGGGGTACCCAATTTTGCCCGTAGCGCCCTTTTGGGTTTTCGCCACAGCCGGGTTGTTTGCCATTTTTGCACTCGTCCAAGATGTTTTGGACAAGTCCGACAGGGCACCTCTATTTTAAGCCCCATTTCTTATCATTTTTTTATTTTTTTATCATTTCTCTTTTTTTTTGATTCTCGCGTTGTTTTATGAGAATGTGCCATTCATTGATGTGGGGTGAACAATAACACAAAGGAGAGTAGGGCTTCATCATGCAATTCAGACGGAAGGTCTGAACTGAAGTTGGTGGACGGCGGCTTGGGCATGAAGCTGTTTGCCGGGAATGTGGATCTTATCATTGGTGCAGGCATAAACATCAACGCAAAGGAGAGTGGTTTCATCGTCTACTCGGACGAAGGGTCTGAGTGACATTGTCATGTAGTAGCTCAGGCATGGGGCCATTCACTGGAAATGTGCATAAATTTTATCGTTGACGTTGGGCGAACATCAACGCATAGGAGAATGGGATTTTCTCATGCAATATAGACGGGAGGTCCGAACTGATGTTGATGTGTAGCAGCTTAGGCCCGAAACCGTTCGCCAAAAAGGTGGATGAGTTTTATCGTCGATGTGGGGTAAACACCAATGCAAAGAAGAATAGGGTTTCATCATCTAATCCGGAAGGAGGGTCCGAACTAATGTTTAGTGTGTAGCAAAGGAGCGAACCTCCTGATTGTCATCAGTCTTCATTTATCTGTCCATTCACCACTCCCCCAACAGGCAGTGGTGCAGCATAATAGAGTTTCAGATGTTTCCCATTGAGGGGTGAGAATTGCACATCTCCACGGTGTTTGACAACCACGTAGGCTCCACCATCATAGACCCTCTGGACTACGTATGGACCCAGCCAGTTAGCAGCAAGTTTGCCTTTTGGGTTGAGGGCCATGACCACCCTCTTCTTGACCATAACGAGGTCGCCTTTCTTGAATTCTCGTACTTTCACGAGTTTGTTGAAGGCATTCACCATGCGCGCCTGGTATATTTGGATATTTTTCTGGGCTTGCAGACGCTTCCTCTCCAATTCAGCCAGTTCTTCAAGTCTTCTTTCAGCATTGGTTTGTTCGTCACGAACTAGGCCATGCTGGACTACAATTCTGAGTGACGGTACTTCCAGCTCTATAGGGACTACTGCCTCGGAGCCGTATACCAGTGAATAGGGCGAGCAACCCGTGGGGGTTTTATAGACGGTGCGGTATGCCCATAGTGCTTCATACATCTTTTCACCTCAGTCCTTCTTATTAGAGTTGACGACCTTGGCTAGCAGGGTGCACATCGTCTTATTGAAAGCTTCGGCCAATCCATTTGCTTGTGGATTGTAAGGAGTGGAGGTCCTCCATTCAATTTTGTACTTCTCGGTAAGCCGATATATTTTCTTGTTCTTGAAGTGACTTCCATTATCAGATATTATTCAGCTGGGGACCCCGAACCAGAAGATGATATTGTGCTTGATGAATCTAGCAACCAACTCACCAGTCACTTCTCTGAGTGATACTGCCTCCGCCCACCTGGAGAAGTAGTCTATTATAGCCAGGATGTACCTGTGTCCAGCTAAGGAAGTCGGTAGTGGCCCGACCACATCAGTTCCCCATTGAGCAAAAGGCCAGCTGGGAATTGTTGCGTGTAGAGCTACAGGAGGCCTCCTGGGTACAGCGGCATGCTCCTGGCATTTCTGGCATGACTTTGCAAACTGGCAACAGTCTTCAAACATAGTGGGCCAATAATAACCCAGCTTCTTGATTTCAATCTTCATCTTAAGCCCAGCCTGGTGTGCCCCTGCTGTTCCAGCATGTATCTCTTTCATCGCTTGCCAAGCTTCTTCAGTAGACAGGCAGCGAAGCAAAATCTGTTTGCGGGCGTCTGCCATAATTCGGAACAAAGTTCCATTTCTGCATTCATAGGAATCTTTAACCCTTAGGAGTTTCATTCTCTCTTCTTTGTTCTTGGGCAGCTGTTGGTGTAGGAACCACTACAGCAGATGCTGTCTCCAATCAGACCCCTGTACTTTGTCAACGGCATCAATCTCATACCCTTCAGGACACGTTTCCAACATGCTGGGGACTTGCCGCCTGTTCATGACAATGATGTTGAGCGTCTCATCTGGCGGGACTGATAGTGAGCTGGCTAGTGCGTCAGCTTGAGCATTATGTCCCAGGCCCACATGATTGAGTTCAATGTGATAGAACTTCGTCATGAGGCGTATAGCCTTTTGGTAATAGGGGTTCAATTCTGACATTCGCACTTCGAATTCCCCCTGCATTTGTTTTATTACTAACATTGAGTCACCAAATACCTGAAGCATCCGAATGCCCATACTGAGGGTGATCTGAAGACCAATTATCAGAGCTTCATATTCAGCTTCATTATTGGTGCAGGGCTTGTTTATGGAATAGGAGGTGTGCATTACTTCTCCCTCTGGCGATTTCAGAACAATGCCGGCCCCCACACATATTCTATTTTTCCCATTGGAATCAGTTTCTGTTCTTGATGCCCCATCAAAATATAATTGCCACATGACTGACTGGGTTTGGCATGCTTCGAGCACTTCATCATCAGGGAGCTCGGTCTCCAGCATAGCATTTTCTGGCACAGGGTGCTCTGCAAAGAAATCAGCCACAGCCTGACCTTTTATAGCCCTTCGAGGTATATAAATGATGTCAAACTCCATTAGAATCACAGCCCATTTGCCTAGTCAACCTTTGAGTGCCGGCTGAGTCAATATATATTTGAGCAGATCTGCTACAGATATCAACCTGATCTCATGTGACAGCATGTAGTGTCAGAGCTTCTTAACAGCGAAAACCAGTGCCAAGCAGGTCTTCTCTATGTAAGTATATCTTTCTTCAGTTCTGATCAACCTTCTGCTAAGGTAGTATAAGGCTTGCTCCTTCCCCTCTTCATTTATTTGTGCTAACATTGCCCCCAACGAACAATGTGTGGCTGCTATATAGAGGATCAAAGGGCTGCCCTTGATTGGTGCCCCCAATATCGGAGGGGTCTCGAGATATTCCTTCAGCTTTTCGAAAGCCTCTTGGCATCCGCCATCCCATAGGAATGGCACATCTTTCATCATGAGCTTATGAAAGGGGTGGCACCGACCCGACAAATTTGATATAAATCGGCGGATGTAGGCCAGACGCCCTTGCAGAGACCTTAGCTCAGACAAATTCTTCGGTGGAGGGAGTTCTTGAATAGTCTTGATCTTGGACGGATCAATCTCAATACCCCCGTGCCGGACAATAAATCTGAGAAATTTTTCGCTGGACATGCCAAAGGCGCACTTCATAGGGTTCATCTTTAGCCCGTATTTCCGCAGCCTTTGGAATACTACCCTCAGGTCCTGCAGATGATCTTCTTTCTTTCAGGTTTTCACCACTAGGTCATCAACATAGCACTCCACTTTTTTGAAGAGCAAATCATCAAAAATCTTCGTCACGGCTCTTTGGTAGGTAGCGTCAGCATTCTTAAGGCCAAATGGCATTCTTTTGTAGTGGAATATTCCTTTTGGAGTACGAAATGCAGTGTGTACTCTGTCTTTTTCAGCAATCCAAATTTGGTTGTATCCGGATGAACCGTCCATAAATGACAGGGCTTCATGACCAGTGGTTGCATCAATCATCACTTCAGTAATTGGCACTGGAAAATCATCCTTCAGGCAAGCCTTATTAAGGTCTCGGAAGTCAACACATATTCTGATCTGCCCATTTTTCTTCTTTATGGGCACTATGTTTGCCAGCCATGTGGTGTACTGATTTTCTTCGACGAAGCCAGCATCAATAAGCTTGTCGACCTCTTTATTGATTTGGTTGATCAACTCAGGTCGCATCCTCCTGGGTGGCTGTTTTATGGGGCTGGCTTCCGAATTAATCGCCAGCAGGTGTTGTGCCACATCGGGGTTTAATCCCGGCATTTCATCATACGTCCAAGTGAATTAGTCTCTGAACTCCCTCAGAAATTGTATATAATGTTCTCGGAGCTTTGGTTCCAGTAGAACACTAAGAAAGGTTGGCCTTGGTTCCTCTTCTGTCCCCAAGTTTACTTCTACAAGCTCATCAACAGTGGCCTGGCCACCATCTTCAACTTCGGGCGGAGCCTCCTGCAAATTGACGAAACCTCCCAGGATATAGTCTTCTTCAGTCTCAGAGTTCTCTAATTCTTCATGCTGGACCCCGGCCAATGATGACTCATCATACAGGATAGAAACCATTCGACTTTGTTCAGCTTGCCCGTGGGATATGATTGGCTCCGTGTACGGCTTAAAGATTAGGTCTTCCGTTTCCGGAGGCTTTACTGGCGTACATTCCTCTGGGGGATCTATATTTTGCAGAGCTCGAACTTCTTCCAGAATCCGTTCAAACTCTAAGAATTCTTTTGTATCATCAGAAATCTGGTCTTCATCCGGGGTTTCTGTGTCAAACTTTGCTTCGGCTTGGAATAGATCTTCTTTGCAAGATAGCTCCTCCGAACACCGACACACGTTTGCTTCATCATACTTTTCTGCCTCTGGCTGGCTATTGGAAGGCCCATCATCCATTATGGACTGGTATATAATCTCTTCATCTTCTGAGGGGTAATCGTCATAACCCATCTCAGGAGGGTTTTCATGTGAGAAGAAGGTGGAGATGACATCTACCTCAGCCTCATAGTATTCCTGAAGAGTGTAACCCAATCCCGGGTGCTGGGTGATCTTCATTAATTCCTTGTTATTCTGGGGCGGATCCCAAAGCTCCTGGAATGCTTTCTTCTGGGCGACGGGCTGCAGTGAAGGCATCTGCATTTTGGAGAACATCTGCGAGACCCGTTGTGTGGTGTATTCCAAGCCCGTGACTGGCACCATTCGGCTTGTGGATTCTTCCGGGATCATGCAGTCCTGATCGTCTTCCTCAATAGGCTCCCCGGTGTAAAATATGATAGGAGGCTCGCAAAAGCGAGGGACCTCCATAATCTTGAGTGGCAGCACTGCCTGGCATTACAAACTGGCGATGGGCTTGACTAGCCCTTCCGGCACCCTAACTTGTGTATATGTTTCTTTCATTTCTTCATCAATATCATCGGGATGAATGCCTGGAGGTACAATCCGTGCAAAATCCCCAACATGAGAGATATGGGATACCTCATGCTCCTTGACATAGCCTTGTGGTGGTGGCGGAGGTCAATCCTCTATCTTCACTGCCGACTTCTCCTGGCTAGTCACAGCTTCTTTCCTCTTATCTTTTTGCGGAATGTCCGTATAATAGGACGCATCGAGCATGTGACACTCGAAGACTTCAAAGGGGTGCAAATCTGTGAACACCCTTTCTTCTTTACCATCATGACAGTACTTAATGCACTGATGCAGCGTGGATGGCACTATATGGTATTCATGCAGCCGCGGTCGCCCCAACAAGGCCTTATATGTGGTGTTAGACTCGATAACATAGAATCGTACCACATTAGTGAGGTCCCCCAATGTGAGGTTGAAATCTGCTACTCCCAAAGGTATCTCACACTTCTGATTAAAGCCCGCAATCTTCATGTCTCTGACCTTAGTGAGGTGCATATCAAAGTAGTACTTCTGATAGATGCGGTATGGCAGCATGTTTACAGCATCCCCTGGATCTATCAATATCCGGCTTAATGGCTGGCAGTTGAGATGTCCTCTCATGTACAACGGCCTATTGTGGCTGGGATTTGGAATCAACATGTCATCTTCGGTGAAAGTGACTACTGGCCCAGAATTTACTTCTGTCAGTAGTGCTTCATACTGTGCTGGTGACTGTAAAGCGTCGATAATTGCTTGGCGGGCATCCTCGCTCAAAGAAGGAATTTCCCATATAGAGAATCTAGTGGGGAGCTTCTTCCGCATTTTCATAATTCGGCTGCCTACCCGGACATTGGAGAGCCGCATCTCTTCTGGCCAGCAGGGCTTTGGAGGCTCACGAGGTGCTTGCGGCATTACCTGCCCACTTCTTGTCTCAGTTTCTTGGCTGGTTTCTTGAGGGGCTTCTTCTGTAAAGACGGACTTTAGTGTCGCTGGGGGATCTTTTTCTTCTTCCTCACCCTGCTCAGGCTTCAGAGCCGTTGACTGCTGGCGCTTGTTACTTCTGACTGGTGCAGCTTGTAGCGGCTTTTCGTCCTCTAAACTGGATAGGAATTCAAGGAATGACGGAGCTCCATCCCCTTTCTTCTCTTCTTGGTATAAACTAGCAGGAGGAGGAATCTAGACACCTTGCACTTCCGGCTCTGGTATCTGATAAGGCTGCTCTCCCCTGAAAATGATATTGTGATTGGTTGGTGGGGGACGTCTCCATCTTCTCCCAGAACGGGTAGCATGCGCTGAGGTTGAAGCTTCAGCATGGTTGGCTTCCAGTGGCGTGGCCGATGCCTCTGCATCATCATTTTCCCCAGACAAGGTGAACAGCACCGAGAGGGTATTGTAGTGTACTGTCATGACTTTCTTTTCTTTTCTGATCTTTAGCTGCCTTTTCTTCTTCTGGTGCTTTGGCTTTGCTGGCTCTTGCCCCCAGAAAGGTTCAGTCTCATCTTTTTACTGTTTTTCCTCTGGTTTCTCTTCAATGGTCAATTCTTCCAGCTGCTTCCAGAGTATACAATCTTTTACCAGCAGGGGCTTCGGCTCAGTCTGTTCATATTCGTCGAGCCCGTTGATGTACTATTGGAGACGTTTTGCCTCAGGACTTATTTCTTTATGTGTGGGAAGCGGAGTCTACCTCCTCCGATTGTGGGTGGGGATTTGGATGACCGGCTTTGTCTCAGTTACATGCCAAATTGGCTTTACTGGAGGTGGACCCGACTTCGGAGTAGTATTCCGAATGGATGGCCCAGTCGTTCCGGCAACAGGTGCCCTCTTTCTGGTTTTCACCGGCTTCAACTGCCACCCTTCCTGATCCCTTAATGGGGTAAGGAAGCATGCCTCATAAGTGTGCTTAGTGCATTCTTCAACAGCCTCTTCGGGTAACTGCTGATATATAGAAATCATATTCGCAGCCATCCTCAGCGCTGGAGGTTCATGAGGGCGTGGAGAGTTCACCTGGTAATCTCCCAATTACAGCTCACCCCTTTTGAACATACCCTCCATAACATCTTTGAAGACATAGCAGTCTTCTATAGCATGTCCCAGGGCCCGGTGATATGGACAGAACAGTGGGTCATCTTTCTTTGCCGCATCAGCGGGTCACTTTGGTTCGGGCAATGTTATTTTTTTTAACTTATAAGCCCAATTAAACAGTGCACCCGTCTTATCTTTGGGGAAGGAGTATGCCTTTCTCATCTTGTTCCTTAGGGAAATCTTTTCTTTCATTTCTGCTGGGCCCGCTGGCGGAGGAGCATCAGTTGCCTTATTTTTTTCTTTCTGTTATTCAAAGGTCCCGAAATCAACAGTGTTGGCTTCTGAATGTGATGGCCGTCGATCAATAGCTTTCCCTTTTTGCAAAGCAGGGGCTGATGGGGACATCGCTTACCACTTCCCATTTCTCCATGGTTCCCGTTGCTTGCCAGCTATGCGTCATCATGTTCGCGGCATTTTTCTTAATCATGGCTTGTAATTTTTATATTTTCTTGAGTCATAAATTATGTAATTTCCCTTTTATTGAGTCAAGTACCCAGGTTAAAGAGTCATCTACCTAGGTTAATTGTCATTAGAGTGGTTAATGAGTCAGTTGGGCCCAATTATATGGGCTAGGCCCAGGGGCGCCCCCTTCCCCTGGGTTTAGTGTTAGAAGTCCAAAAGTTAGGGACCTAAGTTAAATTGTGGGATTCCTATAAATAGGACCCCAATCCCTCATTTGTAAGGTAATGAAGTATTGATAAAAGTTTGCCAAAGCAATTGTGCTCTCTCTCTCTCTCTCTAGCTCTCTCTCTACCTCTCTCTCTCTAAAGGGGGCGGCCCCCTCTCTCTCTCCTCCCCCTCTCTCTCTCCAAATTTCACCCCTCTCTCTCTCTCCTCTCCTTGCCACCTCATCTGCCACATCAGCCTCCCACCCCTTCACCTTCCCAAGGCCTTTAACTCCACTTCAATCTCCCCCACTTCCCAAGCAACCCTTCCCCTTCCCCATACAACCCTTCCCCTTCCCAAGAGAGAATCCCCTTTCCCAAGTAACCTTTCCCCTCCCCAAGACAACCCCTCCACCTCCCTAGGCCATCATTAACACCACCCATTAACCCACCACCCAAATCAAGAAGAAGCCTCCCCACTTCCCCAAGCCCCTTGCGCCCCCATCTCCCCACCTCCCCACCCCTTGGCCATTTGCGCACCCACCCTCTTTCCCTGCTTGCTCCGCCCCCAACTTCCTCCCTCACCACCCCTTCCCACCTCACAAAACCCTTCCCCACCACCAAAGCACCCATATTCCCTCCCCTCCACCTTTCTCTCTTCAACCTGTGTGCAGTCAAGTTCTGCAGATCAGCACCCTGTTGCAGCGTCATCCACGACCTCATCCCGGACCTTCTGGGGGCGTGGCCTACATCAACGGAAATCTCTGCCAGTCTGCTTCGCCACCGCATTGGTCTCGTCCCCATCCGAGGTCCGTGCTGCCCGGGAGGCCCGATCTCCCCCAACTGTCCAGAAGTCTTCACACCGAGTTCCTGAACCGGAAGAGAAGCTGTACCACGAAAAACCGCAGAAGAATGAGGCCACAAGCTCTTCTCCAAAGTTCTTCCTCGTCCAGTCCACTTTCAGAATCAAGAAGCAGAACTTCGTTCAGCATCCGTGGGCCGAAGTTACCATTTTTCTCCCTCGGCTGCGCGGGTCTGCCTCCCACAGTCTGCAACGACCTACCTCCACTATTCGGAGTCCCCCAGTCATCCCCAACCTCATTCGGCTTCCCTGTCAGTTTTTCTGCGAAGTGGACTCGTCCACGATTCCAGAAACTCCTGCGGTTTGTGATTTGGAGTCCGGGAGCTGTCGGGGCAGCCTCTGCAACCTGATGTCAAGAACCTGAAGTCACCTTCCCCAGATTCTATCACTCTGTTCGACTCTCCACCCGGACCAACTTCGGCATCAGAAGAATTCTCCAAAATTCTGAGGCATCCCAGCCTTAGTTAAGAAGAATTCCCCGCTGATCTCATCATCGGCAAAATTCCAGATTGGGAGTTACGACATCAACATTGACTGTCAGTCATCCACCGCAAAAGCAGGCAGATTCGACACCGGCTTCTCCTTCCAAGATTTCGGCGAATCTCCCCTCCCCGCCTGGCTGGCTTACCGCCCCTCCCTACGTGGACGTAGTGTTTGCGTGTAAATCAAACATCCCCACCCCAAGTCCACCCTCCTGTGTGAGGTGTAGTGCTTGTATTAAACAGGATTCAAGCGTCATCGGCGCAGTGTGCGGGGATCCCACACTTCCCCGCTCGCCCATCGTCTCCGAACGAGGTTGGTTTCTTCAAATCAACCAGGTGAGCCTCTACCCTTGCTCCATTTACTTCTGTTCATTTCATATCCATACAACTTGTCCGCTGGTCGGTGAGAGAGCGCTTGTTCCCGGACCCACCGACTCTTGTGTGGTCACTGTGGCTAAAGTGAGAGAGTGACCCAGTGCCCCAAGGCACCCGGCCCGCCCTTGATCTTGGGCAACGTAACCTCGGGAGGGAAAACCTTAGCCCTGCTGGCCCTCAACCAGCAAGGGTCTTGTTCCACCACTTTGACTAGGCATCACTGAGTCACCACGGGTTGCAGGTGTGTACGATGGTTCGGATCAATTTCTAAGAAATCTCAAATCTTGAGTTGTGTCTTGCGAATTAAGTCCGAGGAAGCATAGTGTCTTGCTGCATTCCCACCTTTGTGTCACATCAAATTGGTATCAGAGCCAGGTTCATAACTTGTCTCTCTACAAGTTAGTTCTAGGGCGCATAAGCATTTAGTGTCATTCGGTTCATCTACATGGCTACCTATCTTTGGTCCCACTCAGCCCTCCACAAAGGTCCGATCGACCACCCATTTTCGGACATCCTTATAGATGAGAGTATCACCTTTGATGGGTCACATCCTAGTGATTATGTTAGGTGGGAAACCTTCATGAACAAACACTTTGATAGGACTAGGGTCTATGGACACACTAGAGTCCGCAGGGCCACAGGGCAACTTCGGGGACAAGCCAAGAAGGAGTGGGAACGCATAGTGAGCTTAAGAAGGATTTGGCGGCAAGAACCCATAGAATCATGAGAAGAGATGAAGATTGAGCTTAGGAAGATCTTCACTCCCCGACCACCCCACTCCTACCTTGAGAACCATAACCCGAGGAGCACTCCCACTCCCCCTCTCCCTCAACCCAAGACCTCCCTTAGGGTCCAAGCTTCGCCACCCCGGGTCCACTATGCCCCAACCTTCATCACCCCATCCCCAAAAGACCTTCCCATTCTCTTGGAGAGTAAGACCCCCACACCCCAAAGGGATAAGATTATAATTGAGGTACATGAGGCCTCCCCAGATTGGGAAGAAGAATACGAGTCACAATATCATGGGTTAGGCCGAGAAGTTCCCATCCCATGTGGAAGAAGCATCATGGCTCACTCCACCCTCACCATTCAAACTCACGTGGACCCCATGTCCACCCCTCCACCTAGGCCTGTGACAGCCACCATTCCCCATCCCGAAGTTACTCACCCAATCCACCTTCCACTTACCACTCCTATCCTACCCAAACCTAGCCCCCCACTACTTCCACTCCCAACCCCAACCCAAATCCGGCCTCACTCACCACCCTGGATACATCATACACCAACCGTTATCACCTCACCCTCAGAGGACCCGCTCACCTCCTTGGTAGAAGAAACCATGATCTCCACACCCGACCCCTTAGTAGGGAACACCCCAAAACCACTCCCCATCTTGGAGGGAAGTCATGGCCAAAACGAGGAAGAAATTTCACCTTTCATGCCACCCCAAATTTAGAGTGAACTTATCATAAGTGGGCCCTTGGTTAGATGGCTTGTGGAGAACCGGGCTCACCCTATCCTGCCCCATGCTTACCCTTCCATGGAACAACACCTTCCCATAGTACCCTTATCCACCTATCACACCACAATCCAATCATCCTATCAGGTGGAAATATTAGGGGATCTTCTTAAGGGTATAGCTTGGCAAATAGAGCTAACTGGCATGTTGACTACAGTAGCCAACCGACCTAGGAGCCTTGACCTCCTACACCTATGTGTCGGATCCATCTCCTCCATTTACACTGTGGGTTACTACACTAGCGACCTTCTTTTACTCCTCCCTACACTCGATGAGCCCGATGCTATCCACAAACTTGAGTTGCTTATCTTGGGTAGAACAACCAGCCCTCCATTCATGGCCGACCATTCCACCAAAAACCTTGGCTCGATCACTTTACTAGAGGTGGAGAACCCGCCATCAAGGGGTTGTGAGGACCAAAAGGACCTAGAGTTCCTCTCCTTAGGTGACCCTTACCATGACCCCTTCGATCCCTTCCTATACCCACCCACCTTACTCACCACCAACCTGTCCCTACCCCATCCAACCTTATTGGACCAAGCCCACTCCATTTTCTTGGACCCCTTCGACCCCCATGAGTGGAAACCCCCGAATCAACCCCCACCTAAAGATGGGACCATCTTGATAGGAATGCATGTGTCACAACATTTTTCATCATATGGTAAGGCTAGTCACGTCATTTGTGCCACATACACACTAGGTCCAGTGCACGACAGGTTTACATTTGGACAAGCTGGTCTTCCCCCACTCTTCATCAGTCTCATGCATGATAGCGCCACTTGTGGCTGCCCCGGTCCACCTAAGTGCATCAAGGTCCACATGGTTTCTAAGCATGATAGGTCAATTCATGGATGCCATGGTCCTCCTAAGTCTGTCAAAACCAATCTAACACTTGATAGGGCTGAATTTGGTTGTCCAGGCCCTCCCTTCATCCCTATAGGATCATCATTCATGACATTGCATGGTAACATTCGCAAACACAACAACAAGAGCAGCAAGGTTCTTAAGGAATTAGCCGATTCCCACTATCGCCACCAAGAAAGCCATGTCGGTGATTTTGTGATGGTGAGGACTGAGATTGTCTCAAAACTGAGGTCTCGTGGAGCAGGCTCCTTTCAGGTGTGGAGGCGCCTTGGCACGAATGCTTATGTGTTGGACCTCCCCGAAGAGTACGGAGTAAGCCCCACTTTCAATGTGGCTGACCTGGTGCCCTACAAGGGTCCCACGGTGACACCCAGTGAGGAGATCCAGCCTATCCCACCCCTTGAGAGAGCCCCCACACCAACGAGAGCTCCATCTGGCCAGAGAAACCAGCGTGATCAAGTGGAGCGGATATTAGATGAACAGATCACTACCACACAGAGCAAGGCGTATGAGCGATATCTAGTTAGGTGGAAGGGACGGACACCTTCGGTTGACGCCTGGGTGATTCGGGAGGATCTCCAACAGCTGGATCCTGACCTATTGGAGCAGTACCGCAGCAGGGAGGACCCTTACTCGACAGAGTTGAGTTCTCTGCACCCCGGGAGTATGATGGGGACATCGCTTACCACTTCCCATTTCTCCATGGTTCCCGTTGCTTGCCAGCTATGCGTCATCATGTTCGCGGCATTTTTCTTAATCATGGCTTGTAATTTTTATATTTTCTTGAGTCATAAATTATGTAATTTCCCTTTTATTGAGTCAAGTACACAGGTTAAAGAGTCATCTACCTAGGTTAATTGTCATTAGAGTGGTTAATGAGTCAGTTGGGCCCAATTATATGGGCTAGGCCCAGTGGCGCCCCCTTCCCCTTGGTTTAGTGTTAGAAGTCCAAAAGTTAGGGACCTAAGTTAAATTGTGGGATTCCTATAAATAGGACCCCAATCCCTCATTTATAAGGTAATGAAGTATTGATAAAAGTTTGCCAAAGCAATTGTGCTCTCTCTCTATCTCTCTCTAGCTCTCTCTCTCTCTACCTCTCTCTCTCTCAAAAGGGGGGGCCCCCTCTCTCTCTCCTCCCCCTCTCTCTCCAAATTTCGCCCCTCTCTCTCTCTCCTCTCCTTGCCACCTCATCTGCCACATCAGCCTCCCACCCCTTCACCTTCCCAAGGCCTTTAACTCCACTTCAATCTCCCCCACTTCCCAAGCAACCCTTCCCCATACAACCCTTCCCCTTCCCAAGAGAGAATCCCCTCTCCCAAGTAACCTTTCCCCTCCCCAAGACAACCCCTCCACCTCCCTAGGCCACCATTAACACCACCCATTAACCCACCACCCAAATCAAGAAGAAGCCTCCCCACTTCCCCAAGCCCCTTGCGCCCCCATCTCCCCACCTCCCCCCCCCCCTTGGCCATTTGCGCACCCACCCTCTTTCCCTGCTTGCTCCGCCCCCACCTTCCTTCCTCACCACCCCTTCCCACCACCAAAGCACCCATATTCCCTCCCCTCCACCAAAGGAACCTTCCCTCCCCTCCACCTTTCTCTCTTCAACCTGTGTGCAGTCAAGTTCTGCAGATCAGCACCTTGTTGCAGCGTCGCCCACGACCTCATCCTGGACCTTCTGGGGGTGTGGTCTACATCAACGGAAAGCTCTGCCAGTCTGCTTTGCCACCGCGTTGGTCTCGTCCCCATCCGAGGTCCGTGCTGCTCGGGAGGCCCGATCTTCCCCAACTGTGCAGAAGTCCTCACACCGAGTTCCTGAACCAGAAGAGAAGCTGTACCATGAAGAACTGCAGAAGAATCAGGCCACGAGCTCTTCTCCAAAGTTCTTCCTCGTCCAGTCCACTTTCAGAATCAAGAAGCGGAACTTCTTTTATCGTCCGTGGGCCGAAGTTACCATTTTTCTCCCTCGGCTGCGCGGGTCTGCCTCCCACAGTCTGCAACGACCTACCTCCACTATTCGGAGTCCCCCAGTCGTCCCCAACCTCATTCGGCTTCCCCGTCAGTTTTGATGCGAAGTGGACTCGTCCACGATTCCAGCAACTCCTGCGGTTCGTGATTTGGAGTCCGGGAGCTGTCGGGGCAGCCTCTGCAACCTGATGTCAAGAACCTGAAGTCGCCTTCCCCAGATTCTATCACTCTGTTCGACTCCCCACCCGGACCAGCTTCGGCATCAGAAGAATTCTCCAAAACTCTGAGGCATCCCAGCCCCAATTACGAAGAATTCCCCGCTGATCTCATCATCGGCAAAATTCCAGACTGGGAGTTACGACATCAACATTGACTGTCAGTCATCCACTGCAAAAGCAGGTAGATTCAACACCGGCTTCTCCTTCCACGATTTTGGCAAATCTCCCCTCCCCGCCTGGCCGGCTTACCACCCCTCCCTACGTGGAGGTAGTGTTTGCGTGTAAATCAAACATCCTGGTGAGGACACCCGAGCTAGAATACGGATCGACTCGGAGAGCCACCGGTACCGGACACGCAGTTCGACCCGGTCAACACCGACATCCTTGTGGCTGGGGGACAGTCTTGAGTCTCCATTGGAGCATTGACACTTAGTACATATTTTTGTACGTATTCATATTTTGTACGTATTTTTATACGTATTTTTATATGTATTTTTATACGTACTTGTATTGTGTACGTATTTGGCATTATGTACGTATTTGGTTGTATTATGTATTGTGTACGTCTTAGGTGTGTCTTTGGTATATAATTTGAATTTTATCCAAGGAGGGAAAGGGATCCAATGGATTTGAAATTCAAATGGGTTCAAAATCCAAGGAGAGAAAGTGGAGCTCATGATGAGTTCCAAGGTGGAAAAGGGGGCCCATGGATTTCAAATTCAAATGGGTTCAAATTCAAACTCCAAGGAGGGAAGATGGAGCCCATACTCTATATATTACCTTGTATTCCCCTCTTGGGAGGATTGATGAATGAATGAAAAATTGAGTTTGTGCCAAGAGCATTTCCTTCTTCTCCCTCCCCTCTCCCTCTCCATGAAGGGTGTGACTCCCTCTCCCCCCCTCTTCCCCTCTCTCTAGGGTGCAACGCCCTATTCCTTTCTCTTGCAGGTCCTTGGCCGACTCCATCTGCTGGAGGTGCCCCCCCCCGTCATCGCCCTCTCAAGCCCGGAGCCATGGACGAAAGGCTGGCCTCAAGCATGGAGGAGGTGAACCAAGAGGCCCTGCGCCCAGATCTGGTTGTCTGCCTGCAGATTTGAGGCCGGAATATCTGGTTGGTACGCCCCCCTCCCGACCTTAAACCCTGTTTGTGTCTTCTTGGATCTTCTTCCCCTTTGAGTCCCCAAACCGTGGCAGAAAACCCCGCCTCAAAATTCGTCCATTGGAGAAAGTTCCCTTCAAAGGCCTTGAGCCCTATGCAGACTGCACCTGGACTGTCTGCTCCTGGGACAGAGCCTCCTGGGACAGCCATTCACACCCCTCTCCCGACCTTGGACCGTCCAACACTCTTCAGAGAAGTTCTCACCCTCCCTATCCCCGAACCAGCAGCTCAAGTCTCGTCTCAAAATTCGCTCGGGGTAAAAAGTTCCCTTTGGAGCAACTTTTGCTGCACTGACTGCCTGTTTGCAGCCCTAGCGGGACAGAGCCAAAACCCTCACAAAGGGACAACCCTCAAACCCTGTTGGATCGACCTGAGATTTTGAGCACCTCTCCTACACGTCCCAAACCATCTCCATAAATTTTCCCGCTCCCCAAAAAGCCTGTTTCCTTTGCTGACCACGTCCGCCATCCCGGGTCTCAGTTCTGACTGCACTGAAGTGCAGAACTGAGCCCCAACTCCACTGCTCCCCATGCCCAAAACTCCCACTGCGCACCCACCCACAACTTGGCCCTAGCCTAGCCCCCCACAGTCACCTATGCACCAGAGAAAATCCCACCTCAAACGCTGCCCGGAAGCCTCCGTACCAGTCATTCTTCCGGCCTCTATTGCGGTGACAGGCAGACTGGCAGATTGCACAAGAGGTGTTTGAAAATTCGCCACGGTCGCCACCGACTTCTTCTGCGGCTCTCCTTCCACGGGCGTCTCAGGGACACCCCCTCCAGTGCCCACGCCAAGTTTTGCGGCAGTTGGTCGAGGTGAAGGTCACCTTCCAGGCTCCCCTTCCCACTGTTCACCAGCACCTGGGCAGACAGACCAGCAGTCTGCCCGCCGTCTGTGCCCTCACCGGTGGCCCACGGCAGCACCGACGGCGCCCGTCTTCTTCCTGGAGGAGCAACCCCACGTCAGCATGCCGCCTGGGAACCCCAGCTGTCTCAGGCCCCCCCAGGAGTCGCCTCCTTGCAGAAGCTCGTAGCGGTACCAGTGGATGACGAGCGACACCGATCCCGTGCCCGTCACCCCTCGTCGCACAGCCTCCGGATTCTTGTGTAGCCTTTTACCTCCCTGCGAGGAGTGGGCATATTTGTGGATTTGTACTTGATAGCTCTTGTACCGGTGGTTGTGTGACTTGGCCGGGTCTCTTCCCCACGCCCCGAGCGTGGAGGTACGCACCCCACTCCTCACTCGATCGTACTTGCTCATTTCGTATAGTTTCTTGATGCCGCTGCTTGAGTGCTCGTAGGAGTCCTAGCTCGTCTAAATTTAGTCACTGCTACGGTGAGTGAGTGAGGCCATCCCGTGGCTCATCCGAGTTACGAGTGTGGAGTCGACCACCCTAGTCCACGCCGGTTGTCACGACCGTGCGGATCGGCGCGCTTCCCTCTTTGGGGGCACTCGTAAGTTTTAGTTTCTTGTTCCTTAGACATAGTTCCACCTTGGGAACTTAGGGTGTGAGTCTACGCCAATCTTAAAACTGCAAATCGCTAGTCTCAAGTTGTCTAGTTAGTCACAGTTGCATCTAGAGTCCTAGCCCACCTAATTGTCCCGCATCAACTATGGTATCAGAGCCTAGGGAACCGGTTTGTTCTAACAAATTGGGGTCCTAGGTCACTTGAGTCCGTAGGTTGTCTAGGGTGCATTAAGTCTACGTTCTTACCACCTTTTTTGTCCCTTAGGGTCTTGCATTAGTTTGCATAAAAAAAAGAAAAAGAAAATTCCCTTGCATTTAGCTCCATTGCTTGTCCTTTAGAGTCTTGCATGCCTACTCGACGTGGCACCGATTACCAACACTCGGTCCCGATGGCTGACCCTAGGAATGCTGCCCCTAGTGACTTTTCCCTTCAGGAGATGATGCAGGCTCTCATGAATCGGATTGATCAGTCCGATAAGAGCTTTAGGGATCATGCTGCTTTCATGGAGGGCCGGATGAAGGCCATGGAGGATCGGATGGAGGCTTTCGATCGGACCATCCAAGGTATGGTTGGGCGGCCCAACCAAGGTGGGGCTCCACGTGAGGATGTCCCCGGCCCAGCCCACGGCCCACTTGCCCCTCCCCCTCAGCCTGAACACCCTAGGGCCGATGATAGGAGACAGCGTGTCCATGAGTTAGATGATTTCGGGTCTGATAATGAGGTTGAAGGTTATGGTCATGCCCGACGTGGCTATAGGCCCCATAGGGATGACGACGATGACCGTCTTCTTAGGTCCGTGCACGCAGATCCTCCCACCTTTGATGGGTCCCTGGACCCTAAGGTCTATGTTGATTGGGAAGCGGGTATGGACCGCTACTTTGAGTGGTATGAGATGACGGACCACCGGAGAGTCCGCTTTGCCAAAATGAAATTGCTAGGGCAGGCTCAGACTTATTGGAGAAACGTGGAGAGCCTGTTGATGCAGCGACATCAACCCCAGATTGAGACATGGGATGATATGAAGGTAAAGCTCAGGCAAAAATACCTTCCTGCCACCTACCGTCAGAGGCTTATTGATAGGTGGCAGCGTCTCAGCCAAGGGGATCGGACTGTGACCGACTACATCGCTGACTTTGATGAGTACTACTTGCGATGTGGGGTCACGGAGGAGAGTGCCATGACCATCTCTCATTTTCGTCGGGGTCTGCGGCCACACTACCAGTATGAGTTATTTCTCCGCCATGCGACGACCCTAGAGGAGGCTTATCAAGTTGCTCTCGAGCTAGAGCAGTTTGAGTCTGAGTTTACCCCAGTCCAGCGCCTAGGGCCCACATATCAACGTGGGTCGGATCCTCGTGTTCCATCTGGACCTTATCCACGGGGACCCGAGGCTCGCCCACAGGAACCCACCCGCTAGGACTTCACTGGCCCTAGGCCACGCCCTCCCCCTTTGAGGGATTATCCCACTCGACCCCAGGCTCCAGCCCCTACTCCTCGGCCCCAGCAGCCCACCATTCCTGCCCGACCCCAACAGCCCACCATTCCTGCTTGACCCCAGCTTCCACCACCCCTGGCCCATCGTGATGACAAAGGAAAGGGGCCGATGACTGGTGGAGCACCCCAGGGTATTGGGTCCCGTCATGAGTGTTTTAGGTGTGGAGGAGTTGGTCACTATGCTGTTAGTTGCCCTACCCAATCTTCTTTGGTCATCGGGGAGTCTTCGATCGGTGAGCTCGCACCTGGGATCGTATCCGTCAGTTATGAGGCTGACCAGGAGCTCGCAGAGGAGTTCTTTGATGAGCTTATTGAGGGCTAGTAGCTAGATGTCCAAGGCACGCAGTGCCAGGATGATATTCAGCTGGGTGTTATCAGGTGTATCTTGACCCAGCCATTGGTGAGTGATGACTGGCGTCGCACCACCATATTTCATACCTTTTGTCGGCTGGGCGGGAAAGCCTGTAAGGTGATTGTAGATAGCGGGAGTTGTATTAATGCTATCTCCACGGGTACTGTGACTCGCTTAGGATTGACCCCCGTGGACCACCCCTCCCCTTACCGTGTGTCATGGGTAGACTCCACGTCTATTCCTGTCAGACTGCGATGTCTGGTGCCATTGCAGTTCCATGCCTACCAGGATGAGATTTGGTGTGATGTGTTGCCTATGGAGGTAGGCAGTATCATCCTAGGAAGGCCTTGGTTATTTGATCGGGATGCTACCCTCCATGGCCGGTCAAACACATGCACATTCGACCATAATGGCCAACGGATTACCCTTCACCCGTCCCAGTCGAGGAGTCCATCCATCCGGGGTCCCACTGGGCCTAGTACCCCGACTCCTGCTATTCCACGGCCCAGTACCCCATTGCCAGCTCAGACTACAACCTTACCTCCGGATGCCCCCGCCCCGAGTGTTCCTCCGACTAGGAGGTTGATGCTAGTTAGCTCTCGGGAGTTGGAGCGTGACTTTGTTAGAGGGGACCCTATTTTTGCCATCGTAGTCCGAGAGGTGGTTGGAGAGACGGAGAGTGATCTCCCCTCTGATGTTGTTGATGTCCTTCGGGAGTTTACTGATGTATTTCCCGATGATTTACCCGAGGGACTTCCACCCATGTGGGACATTCAACATGTTATTGACCTGATTCCGGGGTCCTCATTGCCCAACTTGCCACATTATAGGATGAGCCCCACTGATCACGCTGAGCTTCAGCGTCAGGTCGAGGAGTTGATGACGAGGGGGTCCCTCCGTGAGAGCATGAGTCCTTGTGCTGTCCCTGCATTGCTTGCCCCTAAGAAGGACGGTACTTGGAGGATGTGTGTTGATAGCCGTGCAATCAATAAGATCACGGTGAAGTATAGGTTTCCCATTCCCCGCTTAGATGATATGCTCGATATGATGACGGGAGCCACAGTGTTTTCCAAGATTGATCTAAAAAGTGGCTATCACCAGGTGAGGATCAGGCCTGGTGATTAGTGGAAGACGGCCTTTAAGACCAAAGATGGTCTTTATGAGTGGCTGGTCATGCCCTTTGGGCTGACCAATGCTCCCAGCACTTTTATGCGGCTGATAACCCAGGTCCTTCGACCTTTGATTGGGGTCTTTGTAATGGTATATTTCGATGATATCCTTATCTATAGCCGCACTAGGGACGCCCACTTAGACCATCTACTGCAGGTCTGTCTTATTTTGAGGAGAGAGAGTCTTTATGCCAACCCTAAGAAATGCGATTTCATGACTAGTCAAGTCACATTCTTGGGGTTCATTGTGTCTAGCGAGGGAGTCTCTGCCGACCCAGAGAAGGTCAGGGCCATAGTGGAGTGGCCCGAACCTCGTACTCTTCATGATGTCCGCAGCTTTCACGGACTGGCGACCTTCTATCGCCGTTTTATTCCAGGCTTCAGTTCTATCACGGCCCCTATCATTGATTGCATCCGAAAGGGGACGTTTGAGTGGACAAAGGCCGCCTCGGCCGCATTTGGGCTCCTCAAGGAGCGCATGACCCAAGCGCCTATTCTTAGACTTCCTGATTTCACGAAGGTGTTTGAGGTCTCTTGCGATGCCTCCGGGGTTGGTATTGGCGGTGTTCTGAGTCAGGAGACCCACCCCATTGCATACTTCAGTGAGAAATTGAGCGATGCCAAACTGCGTTATTCTACATATGACAAGAAGTTTTATGCAGTTGTGCAGGCCCTTCGGCATTGGAGGCATTACTTGTTGCACCAGGAATTTGTTTTATTTTCTGATCATGAGGCACTTAAGTATCTCCATGCCCAGAAGAAGCTCAATTCTCGCCACAGTCGATGGGTAGAGTTTCTTCAGGATTATACTTTTGTGCTAAAGCATAAGGCTGGTGCAGAGAATCGAGTGGCCGACGCTCTGAGTCGTCGTGCCTATCTTTTGTCCACCATGAGTATAGAGGTGGTAGGGATGGATAGGATGAAGGAGACATATGCCGATTGTCCAGACTTTGGTCCGATTTATACCACCCTTCAGTCAGGGCCATCCCAAGAACACATTGATTATGTGTTGCAGGATGGTTATCTCTTTCGGGGGAGTTGCTTGTGTGTTCCACAGACTTCAGTTCGCGACTTCCTCACTTGGGAGATGCATGCGGGGGGTCTAGCTGGCCACTTCGGTCGGAATAAGACCATCGAGGCAGTCGAGCATCATTTTTATTGGCCTAGTTTAAAGCGTGACGTTGCTCGCATTGTGGCCCAATGTCGTACCTGTACTGTGGCCAAGATGAGGAAGCAGATTTCAGGTCCTTATACTCCTCTTCCTGTGCCTGATAGACCGTGGCAGGATATCAGCATGGATTTTGTTTTGGGGTTGCCACGAACCGCCCGCAAGCATGATTCAATTTTTGTGGTGGTTGATAGATTTTCAAAGATGGCCCTCTTCATTCCTTGTTCAAAGACTTCAGATGCCTCTAGGGTTGCTCGATTGTTCTTCTCTAGTGTAGTGAGCCGATTTGGGCTTCCTAAATCCATTGTGTCTAATCGAGATGTCCGGTTCACTAGCTACTTTTGGAAGACCCTTTGGCATTTGTTGGGCACTCAGCTCAAATTCTCTACAGCCTACCATCCCCAGACTGATGGGAAAACTGAGGTAGTTAATAGAAGTTTGGGGAACCTCTTGAGGTGCTTGATTAGGGAACACGAGAGGGACTGGGATCTCATTTTGCCACTTTCCGAATTTGCATATAATGACTCAGTCAATAGGTCTACAGGCATGAGTCCATTTGAGGTTGTCACCGGATATAGACCTAGGAAGCCAGTGGATCTAGTTCCCTTGCCCATACATGCTAGAGTGTCACAGTCTGCAGAGTCATTTGCTGAGCATGTTAGAGGTCTGCATGATGATATTCGTCGCCATATTGAGACTAGCAATGCGCATTATAAAGAACTAGCTGATGCTCATAGACACCCTCGCGAGTTCCAAGAGGGAGATTATGTCATGATCCGGGTCAGACCGGAACAGTTTCCTTCTGGAGCCGTGAAGAAACTACAGGCTCACGGTGCTGGCCCCTTTAGAGTTGTGAGGCGAGTTGGGTCCAATGCATATGTCGTAGATTTGCCAGAGGACTATGGTATTAGCTCCACATTCAACGTCTCGGATCTAGTCGCATATAGGGACCCAGCAGTGATCCCCAGTGAGTTATTTGGGCCTTCTCCACCCCTTGTGAGCAAACCCTCCCCTGAGAGTCCACTTCCAACCTTGTCACCTCAGCAGCGTGAGCGGATAGAGTCTATACTGGATGAGCAGGTGACCACCACAAGGAGTGGCGTGTATCACCGCTACTTGGTGCGTTGGAGGGGACGACCCGCGTCCGATGATACATGGATCACACGGGCGGAGCTGGAAAGGTTAGATCCAGACTTGCTAGAGCGGTACCAGAGCGACAGAGACCCTTACTCGACAGGGTCGAGTTCTTCCCACCCGGGGAGAGTTGGTGAGGACACCCGAGCTAGAATACGGATCGACTCGGAGAGCCACCGGTACCGGACACGCAGTTCGACCCGATCAACACTGACATCCTTGTGGCTGGGGGACAGTCTTGAGTCTCCATTGGAGCATGGACACTTAGTACATATTTTTGTACGTATTCATATTTTGTACGTATTTTTATATGTATTTTTATACGTATTTTTATATGTATTTTTATACGTACTTATATTGTGTACGTATTTGGCATTATGTATGTATTTGGTTGTATTATGTATTGTGTACGTCTTAGGTGGGTCTTTGGTATGTAATTTGAATTTTATCCAAGGAGGGAAAGGGATCCAATGGATTTGAAATTCAAATGGGTTCAAAATCCAAGGAGAGAAAGTGGAGCTCATGATGAGTTCCAAGGTGGAAAAGGGGGCCCATGGATTTCAAATTCAAATGGGTTCAAATTCAAACTCCAAGGAGGGAAGATGGATCCCATACTCTATATATTACCTTGTATTCCCCTCTTGGGAGGATTGATGAATGAATGAAAAATTGAGTTTGTGCCAAGAGCATTTCCTTCTTCTCCCTCCCCTCTCCCTCTCCATGAAGGGTGTGACTCCCTCTCCCCCCCTCTTCCCCTCTCTCTAGGGTGCGACGCCCTATTCCTTTCTCTTGCAGGTCCTTGGCTTACTCCATCTGCTGGAGGTGCCCCTCCCCGTCATCGCCCTCTCAAGCCCGGAGCCATGGACGAAAGGCTGGCCTCAAGCATGGAGGAGGTGAACCAAGAGGCCCTGCGCCCAGATCTGGTTGTCTGCCTGCAGATTTGAGGCCGGAATATCTGGTTGGTACGCCCCCCTCCCGACCTTAAACGCTGTTGGTGTATTCTTGGATCTTCTTCCCCTTTGAGTCCCCAAACCGTGGCAGAAAACCCCGCCTCAAAATTCGTCCATGGGAGAAAGTTCCCTTCAAAGGCCTTGAGCCCTATGCAGACTGCACCTGGACTGTCTGCTCCTGGGATAGAGCCTCCTGGGACAGCCATTCACACCCCTCTCCCGACCTTGGGCCGTCCAACACTCTTCAGAGAAGTTCTCACCCTCCCTGTCCCCGAACCAGCAGCTCAAGTCTCATCTCAAAATTCGCTCGGGGTAAAAAGTTCCCTTTGGAGCAACTTTTGCTGCACTGACTGCCTGTTTGCAGCCCTAGCAGGACAGAGCCAAAACCCTCACAAAGGGACAACCCTCAAACCCTGTTGGATCGACCTGAGATTTTGAGCACCTCTCCTACACGTCCCAAACCATCTCCAGAAATTTTCCCGCTCCCCAAAAAGCCTGTTTCCTTTGCTGACCACGTCCGCCATCTCGGGTCTCAGTTCTGACTGCACTGAAGTGTAGAATTGAGCCCCAACTCCACTACTCCCCATGCCCAAAACTCCCACTGCGCACCCACCCACAACTTGGCCCTAGCCTAGCCCCCCACAGTCACCTATGCACCAGAGAAAATCCCACCTCAAACGCTGCCCGGAAGCCTCCGTACCAGTCATTCTTCCGGCCTCTATTGCGGTGACAGGCAGACTGGCAGATTGCACAAGAGGTGTTTAAAAATTCGCCACGGTCGCCACCGACTTCTTCTGTGGCTCTCCTTCAACGGGCGTCTCAGGGACACCCCCTCCAGTGCCCACGCCAAGTTTCGCGGCAATTGGTTGAGGTGAAGGTCACCTTCCAGGCTCCCCTTCCCACTGTTCACCAGCACCTGGGCAGACAGACCAGCAGTCTGCCCGCCGTCCGTGCCCTCACCGGTGGCCCACGGCAGCACCGACGGCGCCCGTCTTCTTCCTGGAGGAGCAACCCCACGTCAGCACGCCGCCTGGGAACCCCAGCTATCTCAGGCCCCCCCAGGAGTCGCCTCCTTGCAGAAGCTCGTAGCGGTACCAGTGGATGACGAGCGACACCGATCCCGTGCCCGTCACCCCTCGTCGCACAGCCTCCGGATTCTTGTGTAGCCTTTTACCTCCCTGCGAGGAGTGGGCATATTTGTGGATTTGTACTTGATAGCTCTTGTACCGGTGGTTGTGTGACTTGGCCGGGTCTCTTCCCCACGCCTAGAGCGTGGAGGTACGCACCCCACTCCTCACTCGATCGTACTTGGTCATTTCGTATAGTTTCTTGATGCCGCTGCTTGAGTGCTCGTAGGAGTCCTAGCTCATCTAAATTTAGTCACTGCTACGGTGAGTGAGTGAGGCCGTCCCGTGGCTCATCCGAGTTACGAGTGTGGAGTCGACCACCCTAGTCCACGCCGGTTGTCACGACCGTGCGGATCGGCGCGCTTCCCTCTTTGGGGGCACTCGTAAGTTTTAGTTTCTTGTTCCTTAGACATAGTTCCACCTTGGGAACTTAGGGTGTGAGTCTACGCCAATCTTAAAACTGCAAATCGCTAGTCTCAAGTTGTCTAGTTAGTCACAGTTGCATCAAGAGTCCTAGCCCACCTAATTGTCCCGCATCAACTATGGTATCAGAGCCTAGGGAACCGGTTTGTTCTAACAAATTGGGGTCCTAGGTCACTTGAGTCCGTAGGTTGTCTAGGGTGCATTAAGTCTACGTTCTTACCACCTTTTTTGTCCCTTAGGGTCTTGCATTAGTTTGCATAAAAAAAAATAAATAATAAAATAAAATTCCCTTGCATTTAGCTCCATTGCTTGTCCTTTAGAGTCTTGCATGCCTACTCGACGTGGCACCGATTACCAACACTCGGTCCCGATGGCTGACCCTAAGAATACTGCCCCTAGTGACTTTTCCCTTCAGGAGATGATGTAGGCTCTCATGAATCGGATTGATCAGTCCGATAAGAGCTTTAGGGATCATGCTGCTTTCATGGAGGGCCGGATGAAGGCCATGGAGGATCGGATGGAGGCTTCCGATCGGACCATCCAAGGTATGGTTGGGCGGCCCAACCAAGGTGGGGCTCCACGTGAGGATGTCCCCGGCCCAGCCCACGGCCCACTTGCCCCTCCCCCTCAGCCTGAACACCCTAGGGCCGATGATAGAAGACAGCGTGTCCATGAGTTAGATGATTTCGGGTCTGATAATGAGGTTGAAGGTTATGGTCATGCCCGACGTGGCTATAGGCCCCATAGGGATGACGACGATGACCGTCTTCTTAGGTCCGTGCACGCAGATCCTCCCACCTTTGATGGGTCCCTGGACCCTAAGGTCTATGTTGATTGGGAAGCGGGTATGGACCGCTACTTTGAGTAAGTGCTTGTATTAAACAGGATTCAAGCGTGAGGTGTAGTGCTTGTATTAAACAGGATTCAAGCGTCATCGGCACAGTGTGCGGGGATCCCACACTTCCCCGCTCACCCATCATCTCCGAATGAGGTTGGTTTCTTCAAACCAACCAGGTGAGCCTCTACCCTTGCTCCATTTACTTCTGTTCGTTTCATATCCGTACAACTTGTCCGCTGGTCGGTGAGAGAGCGCTTGTTCCCGGACCCACCGACTCTTGTGTGGTCGCCGTGGCTAAAGTGAGAGAGTGACCCAATGCCCCAAGGCACCCGACCCGCCCTTGATCTTGGGCAACGTAACCTCGGGAGGGAAAACCTTAGCCCTGCTGGCCCTCAACTAGCAAGGGTCTTGTTCCACCACTTCGACTCGGCATCACCGAGTCACCACGGGTTGCAGGTGTGTACGGTGGTTCGGATCAATTTCCAAGAAATCTCAAATCTTAAGTTGTGTCTTGCGAATTAAGTCCGAGGAAGCATAGTGTCTTGCTGCATTCCCACCTGTCACGCCCCGAACCGATAGCAGCGGGAAGCGAAGCTCGGAACGTGGCAGGAGACAAGTCACGATAACAAGAGCGGAAAAAATAATAACCACAATTAAAATAGAATGAAGCTAGACATACATTGAAAAAATACGAGCTTTTATTAATTTAAAAAGATATATTCAACACCACTTACAATAAAAGCTTCGAAATAGATAACAAAAAGAAGGAACTAAACTAACAAGACTCAAGAAAATAGAAAGGACACAGACTCCAACTCTAGGGTCCAGGTACCACTCGATCACACCGATCCGATTCCCATGCACGTACCAATACTCGCACACCTGAAAAGGGTTGGAAGTAGGGGTGAGCAAGAAGCTCAGTAGGAATTATACTCTATCATCAGGCAGTGGTTAAAGTGATTAACGAGTAATTACATTTTTCATGCCATGCTAAATATGTAAAAGACGGTAGCATGCTAGTAAAAGAAGTAATGACGGTATAATGTAATAAACAGATCTTGCAAGGTCAAGAAAATCAAGTAAGAACGAATAAGATATCAAATACAAGATTGAACAAGAGTCTACAAGAATTTGTTACAGGAGTTTTCAAGTCAAAAATTTCCACAAGATAGAACTCAAGTATAAGCATGAAGATCGATCACTAGTATATTAACCTCTTTGGTCAAACATGTCATGTATGATTGCAAATACAATGGTTTCCAACAGGAAATAGCAAGAGTTGGCCAAGCAAGCAAGTAGGGCAAGCGTCTCTTATACGCTCAGCGGGATTCAAGCACGTTACTTATCAAAACCTTGGGGGCGACGTCATTGTAATTCAAGTACCCAAGTAACTGGTAATAAGTAACAAGAGTTTATTCTAGACATAACAAGCATGTCCTGCACTTCGGGTGTATGCCTCACCCTGTCATTAACATCCCATGGGCTCACTAACTTTCGGGCGCTCTCCCCAGGACCAGACCGGGCCCTTATGGTGCGTTGGCATAAAAAATGGATCCAAGATCCAAATGTCTAGATAGTCAAGTAAATGGCCAAATAATCGGGAGAAATTACTGTCATAAGCTCAAGATTAAAGGACTAACTTGTCCTTGGATTCAAGAGTTCAAAACACGATAAAACTCACATACCGAGGGTTATACGGCCACACCGGCCGTACTCCCAAGAGTCACGAACCACGAGTCACGAGGCCAACAATAGCGACTGACAGTATGCCGCTAGCTCTAAGTACGAACTGATTGACAGAATTAAGAAAAACCAACAAAGCCTTTACACGCCTAATTTTACATGCTTAATTAGGTATAAGGTTTTTCATTCACAGGATGAAGATGGATCAAGATAGACAAGGAATCAAGCTCAAAGGATAGCATGCATTTAAAGAAATTTACTTGTATATTTACCACTTATCATGTGCGTTTCTTACCAATTAACAGTTTAAGATGCTTATTAACTCCATTTAACATGCTAACTAACCATTAAGATACCAATTAACAATCTAGAATTACATTAAATCATTTTCCATAAACACATATGTTGCTGATTTCAGAAATATAAAATCTACTTTCTAACAGCAAATTTTGGGGCTAATCTAACCATCAAAAACACTAGTTATCAACTTAAGATACTAAATAGCAATTTAAATCACTAAGTAACATTAAAAACACGTAATTAACTACACATTAAATCATTTTCTATGAAAAGTATATTTCTGGAACAGAAATATAAATTTATTATCTGAACAGCATCAAGATACTAATTTATCTATTAAACACACTAATTATCAAGTAAAGATACTAATTAGTAACTAAGATACTAATTAACACTTAAAAACACTAATTATCTATTCATGAAGTTATTTCCTGTGAAAAATATATTTCTGGAACATAAATATAAATCTATTGTCTTGACAGTAATTAAGATATTAATTTTTAGCACTTAAAAATACTAATTTATAATTTAAGTACCAATTAGCAATTAAAATGCGATTAAGATACTAATTAATAATCAAAAATACTAATTTGTAATTAACAAGATCATTTTCTGTGAAAACATGTTTCTGAGACAGAAAGATAAATTTACTGGCTAAGTATGAAATTAAGATACTAATTTAGCACTTAAATATACTAATTATCACTTTAAGAACTAATTAACAAGTAAGATGCTAAATAATAATTAAAAATCACTTTTTAATCATTTTATGTGATAAATAGATTTCTGAGACAGAAATATAGATATATTATCAATTCATGCTTTTACTAAGTCGATTGGGGCGTCGAACGGTGAAACCGGGCGCGAAAACCGACTTTGGAAGTTAAACGGTCGCACAAGGGCCGTTTTAGGGCTCCAGGGTGTTGGGCGGTTAGGTGGCAACCGTCCAAACCTAATGATATGAGAAAGGATGCATTAGAATCATTACTAAGTCATTTACTGGGTAGATAAACGGTTCGGTGTGAACCGCACAACTATCAGGCTTAACGGGGGCTGAACGGGGCTGAACGGGGGTCTGGCACTTGGGCGGTTCTCCCTGGGCCGCCCAAGTGGATGGGTGGTCCTGTCAGGGCCGCCCAAGGGTATGGGCGGTCCAGAGATGGCCGCCCATCCCTGGATGTGCGGCCCAGTAAGGGGCCGTTCATGTATATGTGGTCCATTCTGGACCTTTCATCCAGATATGTGGTTCTTGACGAACCGTTCATCCTGGGATGAGTGGTTCCTGGAAAACCGTTCAACTAGGGGCATGCTAGGGTCAAAATTGGTCAAAAGATGGGCTGGAGTTGGATGGTCTATCGTAAGACCTCCCATCTCTGGGTCGTCTCCGGTCATCCCTGCCGCGTCCGGTGAACGCCGAGAACTAGGGTTTGGATAGGGTTACACTAAAATGATCATAACTAATGCAATTGGACTCCAAATAAGGAGATTTTGGTATCAATGGAAAGCTAATACAAAACTCTACCTATCTACAAGGTCAATTGCATGATCAATTGCTGGAATCGAGATTTATTAAGTCAGGAACACATGAAACCCTAATTCTGACATGTTGTGACTAAAACGTTAAATTCTCTCTACATACAGAATGGAATTTGGGGCTTTTGCTACCAAAATGACGAGCATGAATTTCTACATAATATGCATAGCTTAAAAGTTGATTTACAACATGAATTGATCACGTAATTTAAGAAAGAACAACTAAAACCCTAGTTTAGCCTTAACTTAACATGTCTAACTTAAACAATTAAAATCTCATGAAATACTAAATAAATGATGGGGCTTTTGGTATCAAAAGAAAGAGGGATTCATGCTGAAGAGCTTGATATATTATTTAGGGTTTGAGCCCGAGAGAACCTACCTCAATTTGATGAAGAACAAAAGATAGATGAAGAACAAGGAACTTGGACACCCCTGCACTCCTCGCAGGATATCGCCCAGCTCCGAAAACTTCAGCACCAATGGTGGGTATCAAACGAAAATAGACCCAGAGAGCTTTCTTTTAACAGCTCATGGGCCTTCTGAGGTGGTCGAGAGAGGGAGATCTCGGCGCTTGAAGTGGCGTCTTGGAAACGGCGCCGAAAAGAGAGACCAAGTCTAATTTGTCTAGCCGCCTCAATTAGGGTTAGGGTTTCGACCGATTATTAGAGGGCTTTTGAAGATTTAAATCAAGACCTTTAATTTGACACCAATTTCAGATCAAATGGTTGAGAAATGAACTCGAATTTTGAGTTTTAAAATGGGGTTAGGTAAAGGTTGAAATGTTTGAATTTTCTACTTAAATCTCTAAATAGATCTTACCACGGATTTTCACACGGTTAATAATAGAAGACAAGTTTGTTACATACACTTCCAGAAATCTAATTACCATTTTTGTGAATTTTTATCAAGTAGAAATATTTTCGATGGTACTATTCACATGAATAAAATATTAATTAATTATACTCAATTAAACGGTAAATAGATCTAAATACAGATTTTTACTAATAAAACTCAAGAAGATAAAGTTGTTCTATAAATCATGATCTACCAATTTTATATTATTCTAGATTTTTATGAAAATATCGAAATTACACTAATAATACTATTTACGGAAGGTACTATTCACGAAGGCACTATTCACTAACCACTATTCACTAAAGAATTAGATATTAATTTATGAATTTTATTATCTAAACTAAAACTTCATTTATTTCAACTAAATTACATATTTTAAAAATCAGGGTATTACACCCTCCCCCACTTAAAGGAATTTGGTCCCCAAATTCACCGATTATTTTCAATTAAGTAAAAGTTTAAACTCAGAAGATCACATTCATGAAAATAACATGTTAAGGATGAAAGAAATTAACTAACTAAGATTTATCAAAATAATATGGTAACTATACGATTAATGACGAATGCTCGGGGTAAAAGAGAATGATACCGTATATAGTTCGTCATTCGGCGGAAGTTGGTTCCGATTCTTCTGGAAGTTTTACTTGTGGAAGTAACTTAGGGCAATTATCCATTTTATGATCCGGATTACCGCAACGTAGACACGATCCTCTCCTCCGCCAGCACTCCTTCGCGAGATGACCAAGCCTGCGACAGTACTTGCATTCCTTCTTGCACTCCTTTTGAGCAATATTACTCTCAATATTACCCTTCTGCTTAGGGCAATTAGCCATCTTATGATCTTGATTGCCGCAACGCAGACATGCTTTGCTCCTCCGCCAGCATTCATTCGCGAGATGACCAAGCTTGTGACAATACAGACATTCCCTTTGCGCGATGTTACTCTTCTTCTTCTTATTACGTCGGGTTTCCTTACCACGAACTCGCCGACCTTCAGCAGAAACGAAACTCGCCTTACCGGAACCACTCGGTTTCATTTTTAAGAACGGCTTAAACCTGGAAGATAATAGATGGTTAACCTTTTTATTATCCTTACGCCTACCGTAACGCAATCTTGTATATATTTTATTACTTAACCCACTATACTACCCAATCTCACCAGGGTACAAGGGACGACACGGGTCTTAAGACTTAGGGTAACCTATACACTTGGACAAAAATCCAAGGGACTCAAATAAGAAAGAGGCTCTGATACCAAAACTGTCACGCCCCGAACCAATAGCAGCGGGAAGCGATGCTCGGAACGTGGCAGGAGACAAGTCACGATAACAAGAGCGGAAAAAATAATAACCACAATTAAAATAGAATGAAGCTAGACATACATTGAGAAAATACGAGCTTTTATTAATTTAAAAAGATATATTCAACACCACTTACAATAAAAGCTTTGAAATAGATAACAAAAAGAAGGAACTAAACTAACAAGACTCAAGAAAATAGAAAGGACACAGACTCCAACTCTAGGGTCCAGGTACCACTCGATCACACCGATCCGATTCCCATGCACGTACCAATACTCGCACACCTGAAAAGGGTTGGAAGTAGGGGTGAGCAAGAAGCTCAGTAGGAATTATACTCTATCATCAGGCAGTGGTTAAAGTGATTAACGAGTAATTACGTTTTTCATGCCATGCTAAATATGTAAAAGACGGTAGCATGCTAGTAAAAGAAGTAATGACGGTATAATGTAATAAACAGATCTTGCAAGGTCAAGAAAATCAAGAACGAATAAGATATCAAATACAAGATTGAACAAGAGTCTACAAGAATTTGTTACAGGAGTTTTCAAGTCAAAAATTTCCACAAGATAGAACTCAAGTATAAGCATGAAGATCGATCACTAGTATATTAACCTCTTTGGTCAAACATGTCATGTATGATTGCAAATACAATGGTTTCCAACAGGAAATAGCAAGAGTTGGCCAAGCAAGCAAGTAGGGCAAGCGTCTCTTATACGCTCAGCGGGATTCAAGCACGTTACTTATCAAAACCTTGGGGGCGACGTCATTGTAATTCAAGTACCCAAGTAACTGGTAATAAGTAACAAGAGTTTATTCTAGACATAACAAGCATGTCCTGCACTTCGGGTGTATGCCTCACCCTGTCATTAACATCCCATGGGCTCATTAACTTTCGGGCGCTCTCCCCAGGACCAGACCGGGACCTTATGGTGCGTTGGCATAAAAAATGGATCCAAGATCCAAATGTCTAGATAGTCAAGTAAATGGCCAAATAATCGGGAGAAATTACTGTTATAAGCTCAAGATTAAAGGACTAACTTGTCCTTGGATTCAAGAGTTCAAAACACGATAAAACTCACATATCGAGGGTTATACGGCCACACCGGCCGTACTCCCAAGAGTCACTGTAAGGCCCGTGCCTTAATGGATCCTTCGTGGTATTTATTCTATTATTTGTTCTGGAATTTCCGGCTATTTTCCTGGATTTTTAGAAATTTGTCTGGTATTTTTCTGGATTTATTTGGAGCTATTGGAGGGTTATTGGAATATTAATAAGATTTTTATATATATAATGATTAAATTATATATATATTAATTTTATTTTTATCTTATTAATCCCTCACCCCCTCTCTCTCTCTTCTCCCCGTCGATCACTCTCTCTTCCTCTTTCTCTCTCTCTTTCTCTCGCGCGATCGCCTCTCTCCTCCTTGTAGGGATCGCGGCCGAGACGAGGACGGATCGAGACGAGGTTGGCGCCGTTGGATTCCTCGCGTCGAGGCGAACGCGTGGGTACCCATTTCGGCGTGGATCGGTGGACGTGGAAGCGTGTTGGAGCTTGAAGGCTCGGCGAGCCGACCTCGGTGCATGCGGGCTTTTCGCGCGTTTCGGCTTGCAAGAGGTAGGGGGATGGAATCCTTAGCTCGCTAGGAGCATTTCCTATAGCCCATCCCGATGATTAATGCCCCGTAGTAAGCACGTTGCCCATTTGTTCATATTTGGGGTTTTGGCCATGTTTTTCGCGGTTGATCGATTGTAGGCGATGCATGTGCTAGATTAGCTGTTAATTTGTTGTATAGCATGCGTGGTTTGGCAGGTTACAGGTTATTTCGTCGTTACCCGGCGTTTTCAGCCGTCCGGGGGGGCTTCGGTTTACAAACCGTACCCGCTCGTAACCCAGGTGGAGTAACGGTCCTGCCAGGAACCGTCACTTGCCTGACGGTCCAAGATGGACGCGTCACTTACCAAATAACGGCCCAACGAGGGGCGTCGTTTGGAGAGTAACAGAGGGAACCCCATCCATTACTCGTTCGCTATTTTCAATTAGCCCGGTGAGGCGGTGAGCCCGGCGGTCTGTCGACCGGCCGTCGCTTGCAAACGGCGCGCTGAGACCGGGGCGTCGCTTCATCTGCTATCGTTTTGGAACGCTGTGTGTTGTTTTGAGCCTCGGGTGAAAGTAACGGCGGAGTTCCCGCGCGTTGCTTGGAAGCAACGCATAGGACCCCCACCGTCACTCTCCCCTTCGTAGCCTTTGGGTTTGGTACTCGGGAGGATGTAACGGCGGTGACCTACCGCGCCGCTTGGAAGCGACGCGCAGGGCCCCTACCGTCACATTCCCCCCTGCACCTGTGAGTTGGAACTCGGGAGGGAGTAACGGCTGGAGACCAACGCGTCACTCTTGATGTAACGCACTAGTCCCCGACCGTCACTTCCAAGTAGCGCGTGGGCCTCTGACCGCCGCTTGCCCGTCAGTTTGGTTATGTTCCCAGCCCATTGCTTATGCGTTCCGTTCTATACTCATGCCATATTCGCATTGTTTTAGACGTTTGATGGCGTGTTTTATATGCCAATAGAGTAGCTTTTCTTTCCATGCAATGGAGCCACTGTTGTTGCCCTAAGGTCTATTGAGTACCGACCCGCTTGAGGATGGCGGAGGGGTATGTTTCCCATACACGGTTTGTAAGCTAGTTCCGTGGGCTCCCAGCCAATGGTAGCGTCCTGCCAAGGGAGAAAACTAGTTAGAGGGCCTGGCTCAGGCTAGAGTCAGTGTGTGCACACGTGGTCGGAGACTGTGGACTGACACCGACGGGTGCCACTCTGACTGGTCACTTGGTTTGGTACTGTTTATGCGCTTAGCTTGTCGTTCCGTCGACTGCGAGTGCTTGAGACGCAGTGTAAGCCGTCAGTGGACGCTTCTGGTTTCTGCTCCAGTGGTTGTCCGTCCTTGTTGTCTGGATTAGTTGCAGCTTATTCTATTTGATAGTTTTTGCTTCAATCGCTTGCATTTAATTAGTAGTGGCATGTGTTAGCTGTTATACCTGCTTAGATAGAGCTTACGGCTTTCCTGTGATTAGATATTCATGCCATTGCCTGTGTATTTATTTAAATGCATGCTTTAATTGCTGTTACTTATGCATGTTCGCTTGTTTAGTGCGAGGTAGGGATCCGCGTGACCCCTACTGAGTCTGGCTGTGACTCACCCTTCTCCTTTCAGGTGAGCCGCGCCCGCCGTCTCCCGGAGTTTAGTGTGCCTTTCCGGGACTGCTTCCTAGCTGCCAGCCGTACACGAGCTGCCTTTTTGAGGCTTGTGTGGTACTTTTGCCGGGGTATGCCCCGCGTAGTTGTACCTTTGTGGACTAGTGTGTTGTGACTCTGGACTAGTTATATATATATCACTCTGGCTATTTTAAATTGCTTCCGCACTTGTGTTTAACTTTAATACTTAATTGTATTGCGCGCCCCAATTCGCAATTAATTATGCATATTCCTCAGCTAACCCCCACTAACCCTTCAGGGGCCTCATCAGCCTCTTGGGTGGCCTCCCCAGTTCTTGGTATCGGTATATCGATGTCATCGGTATATCGGTATCCTGAACTCTGGGTCGTCACAGCTGGTATCAGAGCGTAAGTTGAGGATTTGCGTAAGGAATTGGAATTGACGCTTGTCCAGAGCTAGTCCTGTTGTCGTCTCTTGCTGGCATAGGATGTCTTCCGTATGATTGATGGATTTTATTGTTGATTGCGTTTTGGCAGCATAATTATGCCACCTCGTCGAGGAAGACCTCCTCGAGCTCCGCGTGTTCCTCGAGATGCGCCCAGGGAAGATAGTGGTTCTGCACCTCCTCCTACAGTTCCCGCAGTTCCTGTCGTTCCAGTTGCTCCTCCAGTGCCGATCGTTCAAGCTGAAGTGCCTGGCAGTCGAGGCAAGGCTTTGAAGGAATTCCTTATGTTCAATCCGCCTGCTTTCGATGGTCAAGCTGATCCAGAGGTGGCAAGGCAATGGCTGGATGCGATAGAGCGTGTATTTGTCTCGATGGAGTGTGCTGAAGATGAGAAAGTCATGCTTGCTGCTTTTCAACTCCAGGGTACATCTATCACGTGGTGGAAAGCCGAGTGGCAGGTTGCTTTTCGTTCCAGACCTCTTCGGCAAATCACTTGGGCAGAGTTTGTTGCTGCTTTTGAGCGTGCCTATACTCCTGCTTGTTTACAGATGGATAAGATGTATCGGTTTATGGAATTGACCCAGGGCAGTATGACCGTGCTTCAGTACAGGAATAAGTTCTTGGAATTGGGTCAGTATGTGCCCCATGTGCTGGCCAGTGAAGCTTTGAAGACCCAGCAATTTTTGCGAGGGTTGAGGCCAGAGTTGAAGATGCCGTTGATAGCGAGTCGTGTTGCGGATCTTGATACTATGTGTCAGACAGCTGTAGCTTTAGAGCTGGAGATGGCGAGACCGGGTGGATATCCTCAGGCAGGGTCAGTGCAGTCGGTAGCTCAGGTTCAGCAGACTTACCGACAGCCCGTGCCAAGTGTTCTTCGGTTCAGTCAGAGGTTTCCAGTGCTTCCTCTCCTTCTAAGCCCAAGTTCAAAAGGTTCAAGAAGAAGAAGAAGTTTTTCCAGCAGCCGTCCGGTACAGATTCTGTTCAGCAGCCGACAGCACCTCCTTCTCAGACTCGGCAGAGTTCAGCTTCAAGTCAGCCGTGGACGTGTCGGAGATGCGGTGGTCATCACAAGGGCCAGCCGTGTTCTCTTCCTATTGTTTGCTTTAGGTGTGACCAGCCAGGTCATGTGGTTCGGGATTGCCCGCTGAGGCCGAATCCATTGCAAGCTCCTCAGTTTTCTCAACCTCAGCCACAGTTTAGACCTCCTGCACCTCAAGCTCCACAGCAATTCTTCTCTCAGGCGTCGGCGTCTTCTCAGCAATCTTCAGCTGGTTCCAAGAAGCAGAAAGGCAAAGTTTCTCATTTGACAAGAGCTGATGCTGCTGCGTCCCATCTTGTGGAAGGTACGATTATGCTTTATGGTCATTCAGCTCATGTCTTATTTGATTCTGGTGCTTCTCACTCTTTTATTTCTGAGGATTTCATGGCTTGTATTGAGGAACCAACTTCTGAGCTGTCTTGTGAGTTGTTTATGGAATTGCCTTCTGGAGATTTCATGGTTACTCCTCTGTGTTTGGAAGAATCTCCTATTATGATTGATAGTCATCAGTTGCCGGCAAGACTGTATGCGTTGCAGCTGGCAGATTATGATGTTATTCTGGGAATGGATTGGCTGGAGCATTATGGAGCGGTAGTTGACTGCAGATCGAAGAAAGTCTATTTTCAGCCCCAGGGAAAATCAGCCTTCTAATTTCAAGGTATTCGATCCCGATCTTCTCGTATGGTTATTTCTGCTATTCGAGCCTATAGGTTGCTTAGCGCAGGTTGTCAGGGATTCCTTGCTTCAGTGGTGGCTGTTGAAAAATCACGACGGGATGTTTGTGATATTCCGGTTGTTTGTGAGTTCCTTGATGTGTTTCCTGACGAGTTGCCAGGCTTGCCCCCAGAGCGAGAGATTGAGATGGCAATTGAATTGATTCCAGGTACCGGCCCCTTAGCAAAGCCGCCGTACCGAATGGCTCCAGCTGAATTGAAAGTACTGCGTGCACAGCTACTAGAGTTACTGGAGAAAGGTTATATTCGTCCCAATTTTTCTCCGTGGAGTGCCCCAGTGCTGTTTGTGAAAAAGAAAGATGGAAACCTGAGGCTTTGTATCGATTACAGGCAGCTGAATCAGGCGACTATCAAGAATAAGTATCCGCTCCCTAGGATTGATGATTTGTTTGACCAGTTACAGTTTGCTACTGTCTTTTCACGGATTGATCTCCGGTCTGGCTATTTTCAGTTGCGGATCCGGGAATCTGATGTGGAGAAGACTGCTTTCAGCACTCGATATGGTCACTTTGAATTTTTAGTCATGCCGTTTGGTTTGACTAATGCCCCAGCAGCCTTCATGGACCTAATGCAGCGTATCTTTCGTCCATTTCTAGACCAGTTTGTGGTGATCTTTGTTGATGATATCTTGATATATTCTGCCTCTGTTGATGATCATGTGCAGTATTTGAGGATCGTTCTGCAGACTCTAAGAGATCACGAGCTTTATGCGAAGCTCAGTAAATGTGAATTCTGGCTTCGGGAGATTCATTTTCTTGGCCATGTGATTTCTAGTGATGGAGTGGCAGTAGACCCTACAAAAATTGAGGCCGTTTTGAGTTGGCAGAGACCGAGGACCATCACTGAGATACGAAGTTTTTTAGGATTGGCTGGGTATTACCGCAGATTCATTCAGGATTTTGCGAAGATTGCAGCACCAATGACTAAATTGACACGGAAGGATGTGCCATTTGTCTGGTTGGATCAGTGTGAGGCTAGCTTTGTTGAATTGAAAAGGCTATTGACTTCTTCTCCAGTGTTGACTTTGCCTTCCGACTCGGGTGATTTTCTTGTTTGTACAGATGCGTCTCGAGTAGGGTTGGGTGTAGTGCTGATGCAGCATGGCAAGGTTATCGCATATGCATCTCGACAATTGAAATAGCATGAAGGAAATTATCCCACTCATGATCTGGAGCTAGCTACAGTTATTTTTGCCTTAAAGATTTGGAGACATTATCTGTATGGTGAGGAATTTCAGATTCTTACTGATCATCAGAGTTTACAGTATATTTTCTCCCAGAAAGATCTGAATCTCAGGCAGAGGCGATGGATGGAATACATGAAAGATTATGACTTTACACTCTCCTATCAGCCAGGTAAAATGAATGTTGTGGCCGATGCTCTGAGCAGGAAAGTAAAGGTCAGCCATTTGTTGCTTCACGAATGGAAATTATGGGAACAGCTTCCGAGCGAGGCATTGTGGGTAGAGATTCCTGCCGATCCGAGAATGGCAGTTTGTGCTAGCTTGGTTTTAGGTTCAGCTTTGTATCAGCAGATTTTAGAAGCCCAGCAAGCTGATTCTGATTTGGCCCGTGTTATATCAAGATATGATGTGGAATTTGATGACGAGCTGGTTGTCAGTTTTCAGGGCAGATTGTATTCCTGTTGATAATGATTTGAGGAATGAGATTTTGAGTGAAGCCCATGGTTCCCGTTTTGCTATTCACCCTGGTGTCACCAAGATGTATCAGAATTTGAAGAAGCAGTTCTGGTGGCCCGGCATGAAGAAGGATGTGGCTATTTTTGTTTCTAAGTGCTTGACTTGTCAGTTAATTAAAGCCGAACATCAAAAGCCAGGTGGTCTGCTTCAGCCCTTAGAGATTCCGATGTGGAAATGGGACCATGTTACTACAGATTTTATGATGGGTTTGCCTCAAACTTCTCAAGGTTTTGATGGGATCTGGCTGCTTGTCGACAGATTGACGAAAACCGCCAGATTGTTGCCGATTAAAGTTACTTGGAGTGTGCAGAGATTGGCCGCGCTCTATGTGCAGAAGATCGTGCCGCTGCATGGAATTCCTGTTTCACTTGTGTCAGATCGTGACCCGCGTTTTACCTTTGGCTTTTGGCGTAGTTTCCAGAAAGCTTTGGGCACTGAGTTAGCTTTCAGTTCAGCGTATCACCCACAGTCAGATGGACAGTCAGAGAGAACTATTCAGACTTTGGAAGACATGCTGAGATCGTGTTGCCTTGATTGGCAAGGTTCGTGGGGTCAACATTTGCCACTTGTTGAGTTTGCTTATAATAACAGTTTTCACTCCAGTATTGGTATGGCTCCTTATGAAGCGCTGTATGGTCATCCTTGTCGTACTCCTCTGAACTGGTTTGATGTTGGGGACCGACTGTTGACAGGACCGGACATGGTACAGTAGTGTTCTGATGTGGTTCGTCTGATCAGGCAGAGATTGTTGACGGCTCAGAGTCGACAGAAGAGTTATGCAGATCAACGCAGACGTCCACTACAATTTGAACCTGGAGATATGGTGTTTGTTAAAATATCTCCGATGAAAGGTGTTTCCAGGTTTGGGAGGCGTGGGAAGCTTAGTCCGCGGTATGTTGGCCCTTTTCCGATTGTTGAAGCTATTGGTTCAGTGGCTTATCGTTTGCAACTGCCGGCGGCCATGCAAGCTGTTCATGATGTGTTCCACGTGTCTCAGTTGAGGAAATATGTGCCTGATGCTTCTCATGTTCTCGATGATTCAGTGTGGCCCGAAGTGACTGCTGATTTGTCCACACCAGAGTTTCCTATCCGAATTGAAGACCGTCGTGAGCAGCGGTTGAGAAATAAGGTTATTCCTCTGGTAAGGGTTGTTTGGCAGCGTCACTCTGGTAACGAGTCTACTTGGGAGCGTGAAGATGAGATGCGTCAGCTTTTTCCTTTCTTGTTCCAGTGAGGTATGTGTCCTTTCTCAGTTTCCGCTTTATCCTTGTTGTTGTAAATTTCGGGGGTGAAATTTCTGTAAGGAGGGAGGGACTGTAAGGCCCGTGCCTTAATGGATCCTTCGTGGTATTTGTTCTATTATTTGTTCTGGAATTTCCGGCTATTTTCCTGGATTTTTAGAAATTTGTCTGGTATTTTTTCGGATTTATTTGGAGCTATTGGAGGGTTATTGGAATATTAATAAGATTTTTATATATATAATGATTAAATTATATATATATATTAATTTTATTTTTATCTTATTAATCCCTCACCCCCTCTCTCTCTCTTCTCCCCGTCGATCACTCTCTCTTCCTCTTTCTCTCTCTCTTTCTCTCGCGCGATCGCCTCTCTCCTCCTTGTAGGGATCGCGGCCGAGACGAGGACGGATCGAGACGAGGTTGGCGCCGTTGGATTCCTCGCGTCGAGGCGAACGCGTGGGTACCCATTTCGGCATGGATCGGTGGACGTGGAAGCGTGTTGGAGCTTGAAGGCTCGGCGAGCCTACCTCGGTGCATGCGGGCTTTTCGCGCATTTCGGCTTGCAAGGGGTAGGGGGATGGAATCCTTAGCTCGCTAGGAGCATTTCCTATAGCCCATCCCGATGATTAATGCCCCGTAGTAAGCATGTTGCCCATTTGTTCATATTTGGGGTTTTGGCCATGTTTTTCGCAGTTGATCGATTTTAGGCGATGCATGTGCTAGATTAGCTGTTAATTTGTTGTATAGCATGCGTGGTTTGGCAGGTTACAGGTTATTTCGTCGTTACCCGGCGTTTTCAGCTGTCCGGGGGGGCTTCGGTTTACAAATCGTACCCGCTCGTAACCCAGGTGGAGTAACGGTCCTGCCAGGAACCGTCACTTGCCTGACGGTCCAAGATGGACGCGTCACTTACCAAATAACGGCCCAACGAGGGGCGTCGTTTGGAGAGTAACGGAGGGAACCCCATCCGTTACTCGTTCGATGTTTTCAATTAGCCCGGTGAGGCGGTGAGCCCGGCGGTCTGTCGACCGGCCGTCGCTTGCAAACGACACGCTGAGACCGGGGCGTCGCTTCATCTGCTATCGTTTTGGAACGCTGTGTGTTGTTTTGAGCCTCGGGTGAAAGTAACGGCGGAGTTCCCGCGCGTTGCTTGGAAGCAACGCATAGGACCCCCACCGTCACTCTCCCCTTCGTAGCCTTTGGGTTTGGTACTCGGGAGGATGTAACGGCGGTGACCTACCGCGCCGCTTGGAAGCGACGCGCAGGGCCCCTACCGTCACATTCCCCCCTGCACCTGTGAGTTGGAACTCGGGAGGGAGTAACGGCTGGAGACCAACGCGTCACTCTTGATGTAACGCACTAGTCCCCGACCGTCACTTCCAAGTAGCGCGTGGGCCTCTGACCGCCGCTTGCCCGTCAGTTTGGTTATGTTCCCAGCCCATTGCTTATGCGTTCCGTTCTATACTCATGCCATATTCGCATTGTTTTAGACGTTTGATGGTGTGTTTTATATGCCAATAGAGTAGCTTTTCTTTCCATGCAATGGAGCCACTGTTGTTGCCCTAAGGTCTGTTGAGTACCGACCCGCTTGAGGATGGCGGAGGGGTATGTTTCCCATACACGGTTTGTAAGCTAGTTCCGTGGGCTCCCAGCCAATGGTAGCGTCCTGCCAAGGGAGAAAACTAGTTAGAGGGCCTGGCTCAGGCTAGAGTCAGTGTGTGCACACGTGGTCGGAGACTGTGGACTGACACCGACGGGTGCCACTCCGACTGGTCACTTGGTTTGGTACTGTTTACGCGCTTAGCTTGTCGCTCCGTCGACTGCGAGTGCTTGAGACGCAGTGTAAGCCGTCAGTGGACGCTTCTGGTTTCTGCTCCAGTGGTTGTCCATCCTTGTTGTCTGGATTAGTTGCAGCTTATTCTATTTGGTAGTTTTGGCTTCAATCGCTTGCATTTAATTAGTAGTGGCATGTGTTAGCTGTTATACCTGCTTAGATAGAGCTTACGGCTTTCTTGGGATTAGATATTCATGCCATTGCCTGTGTATTTATTTAAATGCATGCTTTAATTGCTGTTACTTATGCATGTTCGCTTGTTTAGTGCGAGGTAGGGATCCGCGTGACCCCTACTGAGTCTGGCTGTGACTCACCCTTCTCCTTTCAGGTGAGCCGCGCCCGCCGTCTCCCGGAGTTTAGTGTGCCTTTCCGGGACTGCTTCCTAGCTGCCAGCCGTACACGAGCTGCCTTTTTGAGGCTTGTGTGGTACTTTTGCCGGGGTATGCCCCGCGTAGTTGTACCTTTGTGGACTAGTGTGTTGTGACTCTGGACTAGTTATATATATATCACTCTAGCTATTTTAAATTGCTTCCGCACTTGTGTTTAACTTTAATACTTAATTGTATTACGCGCCCCAATTCGCAATTAATTATGCATATTCCTCAGCTAACCCCCACTAACCCTTCAGGGGCCTCATCAGCCTCTTGGGTGGCCTTCCCAGTTCTTGGTATCGGTATATCGATGTCATCGGTATATCGGTATCCTGAACTCTGGGTCGTCACAGTCACGAACCACGAGTCACGAGGCCAACAATAGCGACTGACAGTATGCCGCTAGCTCTAAGTACGAACTGATTGACATAATTAAGAAAAACCAACAAAGCCTTTACACGCCTAATTTTACATGCTTAATTAGGTATAAGGTTTTTCATTCACAGGATGAAGATGGATCAAGATAGACAAGGAATCAAGCTCAAAGGATAGCATGCATTTAAAGAAATTTACTTGTATATTTACCACTTATCATGTGCGTTTCTTACCAATTAACAGTTTAAGATGCTTATTAACTCCATTTAACATGCTAACTAACCATTAAGATACCAATTAACAATCTAGAATTACATTAAATCATTTTCCATAAACACATATGTTGCTGATTTCAGAAATATAAAATCTACTTTCTAACAGCAAATTTTGGGGCTAATCTAACCATCAAAAACACTAGTTATCAACTTAAGATACTAAATAGCAATTTAAATCACTAAGTAACATTAAAAACACGTAATTAACTACACATTAAATCATTTTCTATGAAAAGTATATTTCTGGAACAGAAATATAAATTTATTATCTGAACAGCATCAAGATACTAATTTATCTATTAAACACACTAATTATCAAGTAAAGATACTAATTAGTAACTAAGATACTAATTAACACTTAAAAACACTAATTATCTATTCATGAAGTTATTTCCTGTGAAAAATATATTTCTGGAACATAAATATAAATCTATTGTCTTGACAGTAATTAAGATATTAATTTTTAGCACTTAAAAATACTAATTTATAATTTAAGTACCAATTAGCAATTAAAATGCGATTAAGATACTAATTAATAATCAAAAACACTAATTTGTAATTAACAAGATCATTTTCTGTGAAAACATATTTCTGAGACAGAAAGATAAATTTACTGGCTAAGTATGAAATTAAGATACTAATTTAGCACTTAAATATACTAATTATCACTTTAAGAACTAATTAACAAGTAAGATGCTAAATAATAATTAAAAATCACTTTTTAATCATTTTATGTGATAAATAGATTTCTGAGATAGAAATATAGATATATTATCAAATCATGCTTTTACTAAGTCGATTGGGGCGTCGAACGGTGAAATCGGGCGCGAAAACCGGCTCTGGAGGTTAAACGGTCGCACAAGGGCCGTTTTAGGGCTCCAGGGTGTTGGGCGGTTAGGTGGCAACCGTCCAAACCTAATGATATGAGAAAGGATGCATTAGAATCATTACTAAGTCATTTACTAGGTAGATAAACGGTTCGGTGTGAACCGCACAACTATCAGGCTTAACGGGGGCTGAACGAGGCTGAACGGGGGTCTGGCACTTGGGCGGTTCTCCCTGGGCCGCCCAAGTGGATGCGCGGTCCTGTCAGGGCCGCCCAAGGGTATGGGCGGTCCAGAGATGGCCACCCATCCCTGGATGTGCGGCCCAGTAAGGGGCCGTTCATGTATATGTGGTCCATTCTGGACCTTTCATCCAGATATGTGGTTCCTGACGAACCGTTCATCCTGGGATGAGTGGTTCCTGAAAAACCGTTCAACTAGGGGCATGCTAGGGTCAAAATTGGTCAAAAGATGGGCTGGAGTTGGACGGTCTATCGTAAGACCGCCCATCTCTGGGTCGTCTCCGGTCATCCCTGCCGCGTCCGGTGAACGCCGAGAACTAGGGTTTGGATAGGGTTACACTAAAATGATCATAACTAATGCAATTGGACTCCAAATAAGGAGATTTTGGTATCAATGGAAAGCTAATACAAAACTCTACCTATCTACAAGGTCAATTGCATGATCAATTGCTGGAATCGAGATTTATTAAGTCAGGAACACATGAAACCCTAATTCTGACATGCTGTGACTAAAACATTAAATTCTCTCTACATACAGAATGGAATTTGGGGCTTTTGCTACCAAAATGACGAGCATGAATTTCCACATAAGATGCATAGCTTAAAAGTTGATTTACAACATGAATTGATCACGTAATTTAAGAAAGAACAACTAAAACCCTAGTTTAGCCTTAACTTAACATGTCTAACTAAAACAATTAAAATCTCATGAAATATTAAATAAATGATAGGGCTTTTGGTATCAAAAGAAAGTGGGATTAATGCTGAAGAGCTTGATATATTATGTAGGGTTTGAGCCCGAGAGAACCTACCTCAATTTGATGAAGAACAAAAGATAGATGAAGAACAAGGAACTTGGACACCCCTGCACTCCTCGCAGGATATCGCCCAGCTCCGAAAACTTCAGCACCAATGGTGGGTATAAAATGAAAATAGACCCAGAGAGCTTTCTTTTAATAGCTCATGGGCCTTCTGAGGTGGTCGAGAGAGGGAGATCTCGGCGCTTGAAGTGGCGTCTTGGAAACGGCGTCGAAAAGAGAGACCAAGTCTAATTTGTCTAGCCGCCTCAATTAGGGTTAGGGTTTCGACCGATTATTAGAGGGCTTTTGAAGATTTAAATCAAGACCTTTAATTTGACACCAATTTCAGATCAAATGGTTGTGATATGAACTCGAATTTTGAGTTTTAAAATGGGGTTAGGTAAAGGTTGAAATGTTTGAATTTTCTACTTAAATCTCTAAATAGATCTTACCACGGATTTTCACAGGGTTAATAATAGAAGACAAGTTTGTTACATACACTTCCAGAAATCTAATTACCATTTTTGTGAATTTTTATCAAGTAGAAATATTTTCGATGGTACTATTCACATGAATAAAATATTAATTAATTATACTCAATTAAACGGTAAATAGATCTAAATACAGATTTTTACTAATAAAACTCAAGAAGATAAAGTTGTTCTATAAATCATGATCTACCAATTTTGTATTTTTCTAGATTTTTATGAAAATATCGAAATTACACTAATAATACTATTTACGGAAGGTACTATTCACGAAGGCACTATTCACTAACCACTATTCACTAAGGAATTAGATATTAATTTATGAATTTTATTATCTAAACTAAAACTTCATTTATTTCAACTAAATTACATATTTTAAAAACCGGGATATTACACCCTCCCCCACTTAAAAGAATTTGGTCCCCAAATTCACCGATTATTTTCAATTAAGTAAAAGTTTAAACTCAGAAGATCACATTCATGAAAATAACATGTTAAGGATGAAAGAAATTAACTAACTAAGATTTATCAAAATAATATGGTAACTATACGATTAATGACGAATGCTCGGGGTAAAAGAGAATGATACCGTATATAGTTCGTCATTCGGCGGAAGTTGGTTCCGATTCTTCTGGAAGTTTTACTTGTGGAAGTAACTTAGGGCAATTATCCATTTTATGATCCGGATTACCGCAACGTAGACACGATCCTCTCCTCCGCCAGCACTCCTTCGCGAGATGACCAAGCCTGCGACAGTACTTGCATTCCTTCTTGCACTCCTTTTGAGCAATATTACTCTCAATATTACCCTTCTGCTTAGGGCAATTAGCCATCTTATGATCTTGATTGCCGCAACGCAGACATGCTTTGCTCCTCCGCCAGCATTCATTCGCGAGATGACCAAGCTTGTGACAATACAGACATTCCCTTTGCGCGATGTTACTCTTCTTCTTCTTATTACTTCGGGTTTCCTTACCACGAACTCGCCGGCCTTCAGCAGAAACGAAACTCGCCTTACCGGAACCACTCGGTTTCATTTTTAAGAGCGGCTTAAACCTGGAAGATAATAGATGGTTAACCTTTTTATTATCCTTACGCCTACCGTAACGCAATCTTGTATATATTTTATTACTTAACCCACTATACTACCCAATCTCACCAGGGTACAAGGGACGACACGGGTCTTAAGACTTAGGGTAACCTATACACTTGGACAAAAATCCAAGGGACTCAAATAAGAAGGAGGCTCTGATACCAAAACTGTCACGCCCCGAACCGATAGCAGCGGGAAGCGATGCTCGGAACGTGGCAGGAGACAAGTCACGATAACAAGAGCGGAAAAAATAATAACCACAATTAAAATAGAATGAAGCTAGACATACATTGAGAAAATACAAGCTTTTATTAATTTAAAAAGATATATTCAACCCCACTTACAATAAAAGCTTCGAAATAGATAACAAAAAGAAGGAACTAAACTAACAAGACTCAAGAAAATAGAAAGGACACAGACTCCAACTCTAGGGTCCAGGTACCACTCGATCACACCGATCCGATTCCCATGCACGTACCAATACTCGCACACCTGAAAAGGGTTGGAAGTAGGGGTGAGCAAGAAGCTTAGTAGGAATTATACTCTATCATCAGGCAGTGGTTAAAGTGATTAACGAGTAATTACGTTTTTCATGCCATGCTAAATATGTAAAAGACGGTAGCATGCTAGTAAAAGAAGTAATGACGGTATAATGTAATAAACAGATCTTGCAAGGTCAAGAAAATCAAGTAAGAACGAATAAGATATCAAATACAAGATTGAACAAGAGTCTACAAGAATTTGTTACAGGAGTTTTCAAGTCAAAAATTTCCACAAGATAGAACTCAAGTATAAGCATGGAGATCGATCACTAGTATATTAACCTCTTTGGTCAAACATGTCATGTATGATTGCAAATACAATGGTTTCCAACAGGAAATAGCAAGAGTTGGCCAAGCAAGCAAGTAGGGCAAGCGTCTCTTATACGCTCAGCGGGATTCAAGTACGTTACTTATCAAAACCTTGGGGGCGACGTCATTGTAATTCAAGTACCCAAGTAACTGGTAATAAGTAACAAGAGTTTATTCTAGACATAACAAGCATGTCCTGCACTTCGGGTGTATGCCTCACCCTGTCATTAACATCCCATGGGCTCACTAACTTTCGGGCGCTCTCCCCAGGACCAGACCGGGCCCTTATGGTGCGTTGGCATAAAAAATGGATCCAAGATCCAAATGTCTAGATAGTTAAGTAAATGGCCAAATAATCGGGAGAAATTACTGTCATAAGCTCAAGATTAAAGGACTAACTTGTCCTTGGATTCAAGAGTTCAAAACACGATAAAACTTACATACCGAGGGTTATACGGCCACACCGGCCGTACTCCCAAGAGTCACGAACCACGAGTCAGGAGGCCAACAATAGCGACTAACAGTATGCCGCTAGCTCTAAGTACGAGCTGATTGACAGAATTAAGAAAAACCAACAAAGCCTTTGCACACCTAATTTTACATGCTTAATTAGGTATAAGGTTTTTCATTCACAGGATGAAGATGGATCAAGATAGACAAGGAATCAAGCTCAAAGGATAGCATGCATTTAAAGAAATTTACTTGTATATTTACCACTTATCATGTGCGTTTCTTACCAATTAACAGTTTAAGATGCTTATTAACTCCATTTAACATGCTAACCAACCATTAAGATACCAATTAACAATCTAGAATTACATTAAATCATTTTCCATAAACACATATGTTGCTGATTTCAGAAATATAAAATCTACTTTCTAACAGCAAATTTTGGGGCTAATCTAACCATCAAAAACACTAGTTATCTACTTAAGATACTAAATATCAATTTAAATCACTAAGTAACATTAAAAACACGTAATTAACTACACATTAAATCATTTTCTATGAAAAGTATATTTCTGGAACAGAAATATAAATTTATTATCTTAACAGCATCAAGATACTAATTTATCTATTAAACACACTAATTATCAAGTAAAGATACTAATTAGTAACTAAGATACTAATTAACACTTAAAAACACTAATTATCTATTCATGAAGTTATTTCCTGTGAAAAATATATTTCTGGAACATAAATATAAATCTATTGTCTTGACAGTAATTAAGATATTAATTTTTAGCACTTAAAAATACTAATTTATAATTTAAGTACCAATTAGCAATTAAAATGCAATTAAGATACTAATTAATAATCAAAAACACTAATTTGTAATTAACAAGATCATTTTCTGTGAAAACATGTTTCTGAGACAGAAAGATAAATTTACTGGCTAAGTATGAAATTAAGATACTAATTTAGCACTTAAATATACTAATTATCACTTTAAGAACTAATTAACAAGTAAGATGCTAAATAATAATTAAAAATCACTTTTTAATCATTTTATGTGATAAATAGATTTCTGAGACAGAAATATAGATATATTATCAAATCATGCTTTTACTAAGTCGATTGGGGCGTCGAACGGTGAAACCGGGTGCGAAAACCGGCTCTGGAGGTTAAACGGTCGCACAAGGGCCGTTTTAGGGCTCCAGGGTGTTGGGCGGTTAGGTGGCAACCGTCCAAACCTAATGATATGAGAAAGGATGCATTAGAATCATTACTAAGTCATTTACTGGGTAGATAAACGGTTCGGTGTGAACCGCACAACTATCAGGCTTAACGGGGGCTGAACGGGGCTGAACGGGGGTCTGGCACTTGGGCGGTTCTCCCTGGGCCGCCCAAGTGGATGGGCGGTCCTGTCAGGGCCGCCCAAGGGTATGGGCGGTCCAGAGATGGCCGCCCATCCCCGGATGTGCGGCCCAGTAAGGGGCCGTTCATGTATATGTGGTCCATTCTGGACCTTTCATCCAGATATGTGGTTCCTGACGAACCGTTCATCCTGGGATGAGTGGTTCCTGAAAAACCGTTCAACTAGGGGCATGCTAGGGTCAAAATTGGTCAAAAGATGGGCTGGAGTTGGACGGTCTATCGTAAGACCGCCCATCTCTGGGTCGTCTCCGGTCATCCCTGCCGCGTCCGGTGAACGCCGAGAACTAGGGTTTGGATAGGGTTACACTAAAATGAACATAACTAATGCAATTGGACTCCAAATAAGGAGATTTTGGTATCAATGGAAAGCTAATACAAAACTCTACCTATCTACAAGGTCAATTGCATGATCAATTGCTGGAATCGAGATTTATTAAGTCAGGAACACATGAAACCCTAATTCTGACATGCTGTGACTAAAACGTTAAATTCTCTCTACATACAGAATGCAATTTGGGGCTTTTGCTACCAAAATGACGAGCATGAATTTCTACATAAGATGCATAGCTTAAAAGTTGATTTACAACATGAATTGATCACGTAATTTAAGAAAGAACAACTAAAACCCTAGTTTAGCCTTAACTTAACATGTCTAACTTAAACAATTAAAATCTCATAAAATACTAAATAAATGATGGGGCTTTTGGTATCAAAAGAAAGAGGGATTCATGCTGAAGAGCTTGATATATTATTTAGGGTTTGAGCCCGAGAGAACCTACCTCAATTTGATGAAGAACAAAAGATAGATGAAGAACAAGGAACTTGGACACCCCTCCACTCCTCGCAGGATATCGCCCAGCTCCGAAAACTTCAGCACCAATGATGGGTATCAAACGAAAATAGACCCAGAGAGCTTTCTTTTAATAGCTCATGGGCCTTCTGACGTGGTCGAGAGAGGGAGATCTCGGCGCTTGAAGTGGCATCTTGGAAACGGCGCCGAAAAGAGAGACCAAGTCTAATTTGTCTAGCCGCCTCAATTAGGGTTAGGGTTTCGACCGATTATTAGAGGGATTTTGAAGATTTAAATCAAGACCTTTAATTTGACACCAATTTCAGATCAAATGGTTGAGAAATGAACTCGAATTTTGAGTTTTAAAATGGGGTTAGGTAAAGGTTGAAATGTTTGAATTTTTTACTTAAATCTCTAAATAGATCTTACCACGGATTTTCACAGGGTTAATAATAGAAGACAAGTTTGTTACATACACTTCCAGAAATCTAATTACCATTTTTGTGAATGTTTATCAAGTAGAAATATTTTCGATGGTACTATTCACATGAATAAAATATTAATTAATTATACTCAATTAAACGGTAAATAGATCTAAATACAGATTTTTACTAATAAAACTCAAGAAGATAAAGTTGTTCTATAAATCATGATCTACCAATTTTGTATTTTTCTAGATTTTTATGAAAATATCGAAATTACACTAATAATACTATTTACGGAAGGTACTATTCACGAAGGCACTATTCACTAACCACTATTCACTAAAGAATTAGATATTAATTTATGAATTTTATTACCTAAACTAAAACTTCATTTATTTCAACTAAATTACATATTTTAAAAACCGGGGTATTACACCCTCCCCCACTTAAAAGAATTTGGTCCCCAAATTCACCGATTATTTTTAATTAAGTAAAAGTTTAAACTCAGAAGATCACATTCATGAAAATAACATGTTAAGGATGAAAGAAATTAACTAACTAAGATTTATCAAAATAATATGGTAACTATACGATTAATGACGAATGCTCGGGGTAAAAGAGAATGATACCGTATATAGTTCGTCATTCGGTGGAAGTTGGTTCCGATTCTTCTGGAAGTTTTACTTGTGGAAGTAACTTAGGGCAATTATCCATTTTATGATCCGGATTACCGCAACGTAGACACGATCCTCTCCTCCGCCAGCACTCCTTCGCGAGATGACCAAGCCTGCGACCGTACTTGCATTCCTTCTTGCATTCCTTTTGAGCAATATTACTCTCAATATTACCCTTCTGCTTAGGGCAATTAGCCATCTTATGATCTTGATTGCCGCAACGCAGACATGCTTTGCTCCTCCGCCAGCATTCATTCGCGAGATGACCAAGCTTGTGACAATACAGACATTCCCTTTGCTCGATGTTACTCTTCTTCTTCTTATTACGTCGGGTTTCCTTACGACGAACTCGCCGGCCTTCAGCAGAAACAAAACTCGCCTTACCGGAACCACTCGGTTTCATTTTTAAGAACGGCTTAAACCTGGAAGATAATAGATGGTTAACCTTTTTATTATCCTTACGCCTACCGTAACGCAATCTTGTATATATTTTATTACTTAACCCACTATACTATCCAATCTCACCAGGGTACAAGGGACGACACGGGTCTTAAGACTTAGGGTAACCTATACACTTGGACAAAAATCCAAGGGACTCAAATAAGAAGGAGGCTCTGATACCAAAACTGTCACGCCCCGAACCGATAGCAGCGGGAAGCGATGCTCGGAACGTGGCAGGAGACAAGTCACGATAACAAGAGCGGAAAAAATAATAACCACAATTAAAATAGAATGAAGCTAGACATACATTGAGAAAATACGAGCTTTTATTAATTTAAAAAGATATATTCAACACCACTTACAATAAAAGCTTCGAAATAGATAACAAAAAGAAGGAACTAAACTAACAAGACTCAAGAAAATAGAAAGGACACAGACTCCAACTCTAGGGTCCAGGTACCACTCGATCACACCGATCCGATTCCCATGCACGTACCAATACTCGCACACCTGAAAAGGGTTGGAAGTAGGGGTGAGCAAGAAGCTCAGTAGGAATTATACTCTATCATCAGGCAGTGGTTAAAGTGATTAACGAGTAATTACATTTTTCATGCCATGCTAAATATGTAAAAGACGGTAGCATGCTAGTAAAAGAAGTAATGACGGTATAATGTAATAAACAGATCTTGCAAGGTCAAGAAAATCAAATAAGAACGAATAAGATATCAAATACAAGATTGAACAAGAGTCTACAAGAATTTGTTACAGGAGTTTTCAAGTCAAAAATTTCCACAAGATAGAACTCAAGTAAAAGCATGAAGATCGATCACCAGTATATTAACCTCTTTGGTCAAACATGTCATGTATGATTGCAAATACAATGGTTTCCAACAGGAAATAGCAAGAGTTGGCCAAGCAAGCAAGTAGGGCAATCGTCTCTTATACGCTCAGCGGGATTCAAGTACGTTACTTATCAAAACCTTGGGGGCGACGTCATTGTAATTCAAGTACCCAAGTAACTGGTAATAAGTAACAAGAGTTTATTCTAGACATAACAAGCATGTCCTACACTTCGGGTGTATGCCTCACCCTGTCATTAACATCCCATGGGCTCACTAACTTTCGGGCGCTCTCCCCAGGACCAGACCGGGCCCTTATGGTGCATTGGCATAAAACATGGATCCAAGATCCAAATGTCTAGATAGTCAAGTAAATGGCCAAATAATCGGGAGAAATTACTGTCATAAGCTCAAGATTAAAGGACTAACTTGTCCTTGGATTCAAGAGTTCAAAACACGATAAAACTCACATACCGAGGGTTATACGGTCACACCGGCCGTACTCCCAAGAGTCACGAACCACGAGTCACGAGGCCAACAATAGCGACTGACAGTATGCCGCTAGCTCTAAGTACGAACTGATTGACAGAATTAAGAAAAACCAACAAAGCCTTTACACGCTTAATTTTACATGCTTAATTAGGTATAAGGTTTTTCATTCACAGGATGAAGATGGATCAAGATAGACAAAGAATCAAGCTCAAAGGATAGCATGCATTTAAAGAAATTTACTTGTATATTTACCACTTATCATGTGCGTTTCTTACCAATTAACAGTTTAAGATGCTTATTAACTCCATTTAACATGCTAACTAACCATTAAGATACCAATTAACAATCTAGAATTACATTAAATCATTTTCCATAAACACATATGTTGCTGATTTCAGAAATATAAAATCTACTTTCTAACAGCAAATTTTGGGGCTAATCTAACCATCAAAAACACTAGTTATCAACTTAAGATAGTAAATAGCAATTTAAATCACTAAGTAACATTAAAAACACGTAATTAACTACACATTAAATCATTTTCTATGAAAAGTATATTTCTGGAACAGAAATATAAATTTATTATCTTAACAGCATCAAGATACTAATTTATCTATTAAACACACTAATTATCAAGTAAAGATACTAATTAGTAACTAAGATACTAATTAGCACTTAAAAACACTAATTATCTATTCATGAAGTTATTTCCTGTGAAAAATATATTTCTGGAACATAAATATAAATTTATTGTCTTAACAGTAATTAAGATATTAATTTTTAGCACTTAAAAATACTAATTTATAATTTAAGTACCAATTAGCAATTAAAATGCGATTAAGATACTAATTAATAATCAAAAATACTAATTTGTAATTAACAAGATCATTTTCTGTGAAAACATGTTTCTGAGACAGAAAGATAAATTTACTGGCTAAGTATGAAATTAAGATACTAATTTAGCACTTAAATATACTAATTATCACTTTAAGAACTAATTAACATGTAAGATGCTAAATAATAATTAAAAATCACTTTTTAATCATTTTATGTGATAAATAGATTTCTGAGATAGAAATATAGATATATTATCAAATCATGCTTTTACTAAGTCGATTGGGGCGTCGAACGGTGAAACGGGGCGCGAAAACCAGCTCTGGAGGTTAAACGGTCGCACAAGGGCCGTTTTAGGGCTCCAGGGTGTTGGGCGGTTAGGTGGCAACCGTCCAAACCTAATGATATGAGAAAGGATGCATTAGAATCATTACTAAGTCATTTACTGGGTAGATAAACGGTTCGGTGTGAACCGCACAACTATCAGGCTTAACGGGGGCTGAACGGGGCTGAACGGGGGTCTGGCACTTGGGCGGTTCTCCCTGGGCCGCCCAAGTGGATGGGCGGTCCTGTCAGGGCTGCCCAAGGGTATGGGCGGTCCAGAGATGGCCGCCCATCCCTGGATGTGCGGCCCAGTAAGGGGCCGTTCATGTATATGTGGTCCATTCTGGACCTTTCATCCAGATATGTGGTTCCTGACGAACCGTTCATCCTGGGATGAGTGGTTCCTGAAAAACCGTTCAACTAGGGGCATGCTAGGGTCAAAATTGGTCAAAAGATGGGCTGGAGTTGGACGGTCTATCGTAAGACCGCCCATCTCTGGGTCGTCTCCGGTCATCCCTGCCGCGTCCGGTGAACGCCGAGAACCAGGGTTTGGATAGGGTTACACTAAAATGATCATAACTAATGCAATTGGACTCCAAATAAGGAGATTTTGGTATCAATGGAAAGCTAATACAAAAATCTACCTATCTACAAGGTCAATTGCATGATCAATTGCTGGAATCGAGATTTATTAAGTTAGGAACACATGAAACCCTAATTCTGACATGCTGTGACTAAAACGTTAAATTCTCTCTACATACAGAATGGAATTTGGGGCTTTTGCTACCAAAATGACGAGCATGAATTTCTACATAAGATGCATAGCTTAAAAGTTGATTTACAACATGAATTGATCACATAATTTAAGAAAGAACAACTAAAACCCTAGTTTAGCCTTAACTTAACATGTCTAACTTAAACAATTAAAATCTCATGAAATACTAAATAAATGATGGGGCTTTTGGTATCAAAAGAAAGAGGGATTCATGCTGAAGAGCTTGATATATTATTTAGGGTTTGAGCCCGAGAGAACCTACCTCAATTTGATGAAGAACAAAAGATAGATGAAGAACAAGGAACTTGGACACCCCTGCACTCCTCGCAGGATATCGCCCAGCTCCGAAAACTTCAGCACCAATGGTGGGTATCAAACGAAAATAGACCCAGAGAGCTTTCTTTTGATAGCTCATGGGCCTTCTGAGGTGGTCGAGAGAGGGAGATCTCGGCGCTTGAAGTGGCGTCTTGGAAACGGCGCCGAAAAGAGAGACCAAGTCTAATTTGTCTAGCCGCCTCAATTAGGGTTAGGGTTTCGACCGATTATTAGAGGGCTTTTGAAGATTTAAATCAAGACCTTTATTTTGACACCAATTTCAGATCAAATGGTTGAGAAATGAACTCGAATTTTGAGTTTTAAAATGGGGTTAGGTAAAGGTTGAAATGTTTGAATTTTCTACTTAAATCTCTAAATAGATCTTACCACGGATTTTCACAGGGTTAATAATAGAAGACAAGTTTGTTACATACACTTCCAGAAATCTAATTACCATTTTTGTGAATTTTTATCAAGTAGAAATATTTTCGATGGTACTATTCACATGAATAAAATATTAATTAATTATACTCAATTAAACGGTAAATAGATCTAAATACAGATTTTTACTAATAAAACTCAAGAAGATAAAGTTGTTCTATAAATCATGATCTACCAATTTTGTATTTTTCTAGATTTTTATGAATCGAAATTACACTAATAATACTATTTACGGAAGGTACTATTCACGAAGGCACTATTCACTAACCACTATTCACTAAAGAATTAGATATTAATTTATGAATTTTAATATCTAAACTAAAACTTCATTTATTTCAACTAAATTACATATTTTAAAAATCGGGGTATTACACCACCTTTGTGTCACATCAGGGGCATTAGTGGCCGGACGCTTAGATAGGAATGTCTCGACTTCTGCAACTATGTTATTTAACCGGTCAAATGTTCTGACATCTGCCCCGATCATCTTTTCCAGTACCTCCCTTATGAGAATCTGTTTGCATATTTGTACTGCATCTTCTTGATGTGGAGGTCGCCTGCATCTCATTGCCAGATTCCCCCATCTTTTTATGTAATCCAGGGCGGTCTCATCTTGTTTCTGCCTGGATGCATATAGTTCGGCTATTGTGATTTCTCTTTCTATAACATGAAACCTGTCTCGAAACTTCCGCTGCATATCGGGCCAGTCAGCTACCGACCCAGCTGGCAAACTGGAGTACCATTCAAAGGCTAACCCTGTAAGGGACGAGCCAAAGAATTTTAGCAAATATGCTTCATCGGCCGCCAGGTCGCCCATAACTGTAGTGTAATAGGCTATATGCTCCCTGGGAGAGCCTTGGCCATTGAACTTTTCACACTTCGGCGGCTTGCTGATGCCTAGTGGTAGTCTCTTGGCAGCATAATGTGCGGGGTACGGTACCTTGTAGACATCGTAAGTACCAGAATCATCCCCGACTTTCTCAGACAGCTTCATCTCGACAATCTTTTCTATCATCAGTTTATTTGCAACAGCTGGGTCCACTGGTTCCGGAAAGAAATATGCCTGCTGATGGTTGAAAGGGGTGGTCATGACTATTGTATGTAGCGTTGGCTGAAGGGCTGGCACAACAGACTGCGTTTGAGATGCAGAGGGTTGGGCTGCCACCTGCTGTAGGAGAGGTTGACTTGGCGGCTTGCCCATATTACTCTGATGAGGAATAGCTGGAACGGCCACCTCCGCTGAGCTGGAAGTTTGCCCTGCTAGCTCGGCCTGCTTAGAAACAGGTGTCTGTTCGTTTCTTTCATTCAACTGTCTCCTGAGGGAGCCAATTTCCTGTTGATATCTTCTGAACATCATCTGGATCATGGGATCCAGGGTTGTTGGAATCTGCATTTCTCCCGAAGTCCCTTCAGCGGGGTCTAAGAGAGGATCATCTTCTTCTTCAGCAGTCACCACATTTACTGTCATCGTGGTGATCCTTCGGGCTTCATTGACGGCCGAGAGGTCGCCTTGATTAGCAGCTGCTATCTTATCTTTCGCTGCTTTGCTTCTTCTTGTGACTGCACCTGGCCTGTGCGCCAGTCTGGTCAATTCTTCTGGTTGACTCGGTAACATACCATATCTTCCGGCTACGCCGACCATATTGCAAGCAAGAATCTGCATTTTCCCTCTCTGCCTACGAATTCTTCTCTTGACCTGTCCAGGATATGTTAGACGGTCAAATACGGACATTCTTTTCTTTTTTCCTTCCTTCTGCTGGATATCTTTCTCATATCTGGCCCCGCGGCCATCTTCATGGTCATTGGAGTCTGAGGACGAAACTCCTAGCATCTCTTCTTCAAGAACTTCTTCCTCCTCATCCATAGTGCCCAAGGCATGAGATAGTCTTTGTTGCCCTAGGGAGGAGTTCCCTAGGCAGTGAAAGTAATCCTGAACCACCCGGTTCATCTCTTCTTGACTGTGCCCTTGTAGCTCTGAACGGGGCAGTAGTCTCTCTTGAGTCTTCGACTGATAGGCCAGCCTCGAGACTTGAGCAGCCAAGTACTCTGACTTGGGGTATCTGAATACATCGGCCTGTCTAGCGCAGGCCCTGGGTCTCTGTGGAACAGCAATAGAAGCAACTTCCTCCATTCTCCTTTCATCTTTCTTTTGAAAATCTTCGCCCCTCCTCCTGGGGTGAGTGACAGCAATATCTTCCTCCTTCTTCTCCCATCTCCTGCCCCCAGCTCTGGGGCGGGTGACAGAAACATTTTCTTCTTGAGCTGGTGCCCAGCTCTGAAGTTTCTTCGGCATCCAGACTTGTTTAAACCTTGCCGGCTTAGGTGCCAGTGGTTGTTTTCCCTTGTTCTCCCAGTCAGCCTTCCTGGTGGCCAACACCTAGAATCTGTTGTTGGTACGGACTGATGGAATGACCCTGTCAGGCCGTGCATCTATGGGGCGGCCGTTGAGGTTCACCCTCATGTTCCCAACCATCATAGTTTTTCCTGAGGCCAAGAGACAACCTCCAGTTGCAGCAAACCGGTTCCTCCGGTTGTTTCTCCTTCCCTTACCCGCAGTGGCAGAGGCAGCAGTCTTCCTCTCCATGTGATGGACAAAGCAAGAAACGATAGTAGGAGCAACCGCCGTCTTCTTCTCTTCAGCTCTTGGTGCCACCGTGGTCTTTACCGTGGCGGTGTTTCCAGCTTTGTTGTCAACTTGCAGCAGGTCGACGAACACTAGGCCCAAGCAGTTGGGCAGACCCACCGCCGGAGGCATGGATCCGAACTCCATCGGTACCGCCAGGTACCCTCCGTAGATGTGGCCATCGACCACTTGTTGGTCGAAGCGAACAGCAACCAGTCCAGTCTCCATTTGTAATTTCTGCGAGTAAGATTAACACACAGTTAGAATTTTGAGAGAGGCCGCCGGGCCTCCTGCTTTTGGCGTAAAGATGAAGGGAGACTAGGTCCCACCAGGCGTGCCAGCTTTGTGGGGATGGATTTTATACGATTTATATTTTATGTATTTTGTTTATATATATTGATTATTTATCTATTTGCATTCATTGATTATTAGGCGTGCCAGTCACCGGGGTGACAGTTTATTATGCGCTCGACCTGACTTGGTCAGTCGATTGTGAGATTCGGGTCAGGACCGGAAGTCCGCCATATCGTAAAGGATATGGCGTTAATTACGCCCTTCCTAAGAAGGACATCCCTTGATTAAACGCCAAAGATAGGAGGCCTCGGAGGGCGATCAGAAATATTAATGTGCGTAATAAAGTTTTCATGCTATAGAAAAAATGAACGAGCAAGTGGTGGACTTGTTGAGTTTAATGAATTAAATCGGGTAGCATATCCCCACTATCTTGGACTATGCCGAGTGGGAATAGGAGACCATCCATGCAGCGGCAGGATGGAATCCGTGAAAGATCGGGTATATTTGACCCGGAATCTGAAGAGAGACCGATGTACCATGATACACCATATGCCGATGCGATGTTTTGTTGATATCCCCCCTCGAGGGACCATCGGAGGACATGCAGTGGCAGAACTCCGTGGGCCAGCGGGGTTAGGCGAAAATACCGTAGTCACTCGGTGTGATGTGGGCAAATTTCGGCAGCATATCCCCTTATCTTGGATTATGCCAAGAAGAGATAGGACATCCATCCACTGGATGCCGGGATGGAAGCCGAAGAAAGGAGTTGGGCATGTAACCCGAGCTCCATTGTGATCGGGTCATGGCACCTCATTGGTATTCCCCTTCTCAAAAGAGCCATCGGAGCACATGCAGTGGCAGAGCTCCGTGGACTGAGGGGTCAAGAAATGTAGGGACGAAGTCCCGTTAATTTAGCTCCGAGAACTAGTAGGTAAGAGACCCATACTCCTCTAACGATCCAATGGGGCTGAGCTATAGGATGGGTCTGATTGAGTGGGTTTTATAGGCCCTGGAGGGTTCTCGGCGCAGCAAGGAGGGTGTGAGGCTAGTTCTCGGCGCGGTGGGGAGTTGAAATGGAGGTCCCGGCGCGAGGATGCTAGATGGGCTCTCGGCGCAAGGAGTTCTCGGCACGGCAATGTCCAACAGGGGGTCTCAGCGCGAAAGGTCTTGCGCCGAGGGGTTTCAGGGCGCCGAGAGGTTTTGGCGCCGAGGATTTCTGATGCTGGAGTTTCAGGGGTTTGGTTTGGGGTTTATTCTGGAGATTTTTGTAGGGTTTCTGATGGGAATCGACACCGAGCCAGTACCTTTTCATATTGCATTTATATCCTTTAGTTTATTTTTATATCCACGGGAAAGTATACGCGCAATTGTACGGCTTTATCGGCCAATGCGTCACTCCCGTAGATTGTGTGGGTTTCTATGTAATTTGTCAGTAGGACCAGCAAGGGGGCCCTCAGCCCTTTCCCATTGGTCCATGTCATCTTGTGGGACTAGTCAACCATCCTAGGTGGACATCTAGAAGGTTGGACTAGTCATATGCCACATGGGTAGACAAGTGGCCCATTTTGTCCAAGGTAGGCCACCTACCATTCAACCACCCATTCAACTTCTACCCCTTGGTCAATAGGGCGCACCCCCCCTTGCATATTATATTCTTTTTTTTTGTGTTTGTGGCATGCAATCCTAGCCCTTCAATCCCCTTCCCTAGATCCAAGGGTCCACATTGCATTTGATGTAAACCATATATAAGCTTATATTTTCATGTGAAATTCAATGAAACATCAGAAATTTTATGAAATCCAAGGAGCATATTGCGCCCCCAGCCCCTCTCCCTCTAGTTCCTCTCCTCCAACATCAAGTTCTAGAGTTATTCTACCTTCTATCATCTCCTCTCAACCTCCGGTGATCGTCTGTGCCGCCGCCGCCGCCGTTCGTGCCGCCATCGAGCCGCCTCTGCAGTTCTGTCTTCATCCGACCACAGTAGCTTCCATGAATTTTATGTTACAGCCACGAGCTTGGATTGATCTAAATTTTTTATGGTGATTTCAGCCCTTGCATCTCAAGATCCACCTAAAGTTTCACGCCATAATTCCCTCGTTTAGTATTTTTACATTTTCGTCCAATCTGTCATCCCAGATCTGCCAGGTTTCTATCTACAGTGACAGAACCTCTGAATTCTCCCTCTCCGACCATCTTTTTGATTTATCCAAACCCTCCCAATTTTACTGAGAGTTCTGTCCATCACCCTCTACCTCCACAAATTTTCTTAATTTTTTATCCACTTTTTAGCTATTTTTAGAAATTCATTTTCTTCCTCTGATATAGTGTTTTTAGTCAGATCCCAAATCCGACCACCCTTCACTTCAAAAATCATAACAAATCACCACCACCTCTAAATCCAAATCCCAAAATAGTCTTGGTTTCCTTGTTTGATTTCCTACAACCTTTCGGAAGAACACATCGTCAACTTAGGACATCTACTTCACGGTCAAAGGCAATCAACAGGAAAGTCCTCTGCAGATCTGAGTCTTCGCATATAAAATTCACCAACACAAAGTACAAATCTGGTGAATTTTTCTGAAGGCCATTAGATTGTAGTACTTAGAAGCAGCTTTCCAACGGCTCTGATCTCGTCGCATTCCGACACCGGTGCTGATCGCAGCGTCAGTTCTCGCCGGTGCGTGCGCTGAAATACAGAACCGGCAGATTTCCGATCGATTTTTCCGACCGGTGCCGAACGGAGCCACCCGGCCTCCGGCCGGCGAACCAGCGTGCCGCCAGCCCGGGGAGCGCTTCTCCAAGTGTCTCCACTACAGCGGTACCACCGGGTCCCACACGGCCCCTCCGGACAGCACGTGGGCCCCACGGTCGTGGACACGCGTGTAGCCGAATCAACACCCGAAGCTGCCCGTCAACCCGAATTCGGTCCTCCCGGGCCCATTTGTATAGCCCTTTACCTCCCTGCGTGGAGGGGGCATGTTCCCATTGCTGTAATTATTGTGTGTTAAGTTTCCCGGGAGTACGAGTTTTCGGCCGGGTCCGTCTTCCCCACGCCGAGCGCGTGGAGGTATCGCCTTCGCTCCCTTACTTGGCATTTTGCTTAATTTCATATATGCTTGTTTATGCCGCTGCTAGAGAGCATGATAGAGTAATTAGCTAGCTTTCTATTTATATCACCGCTGCTGCGAGAGAGAGCGTTACCGTTCCGTGACCAGATCCGGGCACGAAAGAGAGAGCCGACCACCATAGCTCTTGCCGGTTTCTCAACCGCGCACGTCCGACGCTTCTCTCGTTAAGGGACGATCGCGAGCTTGTCGTGTCCGTGTCTCATCCCGCATCAATTTGGTATCAGAGCCAGGTTGAGTCTAGGGTGTCAAAAAAAAAAAAAACAAAGTGTCATTCATTAGTCATTTACGTCTAAGTCGTGTTTAGGGTCATCATTGTTTTAAAACAAACAAAAAAAAGTGTCTTTTTGCATTGCATCCCTTTACTCGGTATATCAAAAGGTGTTGTCCGAACGTTAGGCTACGCCTATCGGGAAGGCCGCACACTTGCGCGAGTGACCTTCGGGTCGATTACCTCCGCCGCATACCGCATTTTGGTTAAGTCTAGGCGCATCATTTTGCATTAGTGTGTTTTGCTTTAGTCGGCGTCTTCTAGTCGGTGTGTTTGCATGCCCACTCGTCGGGGTACTCAGTACTCACCCCCACCACCACCTATGGCCAACCCACGGGATACCTCGGGAGACTTCCACTCCCTCCAAGAGGCGATGATGGCCATTATGACTAGGTTGGACCAATCCGATGCTAACTTTCGGACTTTCTCCGATAATATGGATGGTCACCTTAGAGCCATGGAGGGGCGCTTGGAGACCTCCGACAGGTCGGTCCAAGACCTCGTCAGGCGGTTAGATAGGATGTCACACGGGGACCCTCCAGGGGCAGCCCAAGGCCCACCCGCACCTCCTCCCGCGGTGGCCCAAGTCCAACCCGCTCCCATGGCCCAAGTCCAGGCCGCTCCCGCGGCCCAAAACCAGCCACCACAGGCTCCTCCACCCGCCCTTCCTCGGGTTCCCCAACTACCGCACCGTGACCTTGGTCTCGAGGACTATGGTTCCGACAATGCCTATGAGGGATATGGTCAACGCCGTCGTGGTTTTCAGCCACAACGAGATGAGGATGATGACCGGGTCCTTAAGACCGTGCGAGCGGACCCTCCCGCTTTTTACGGGTCTTTGGATCCGAAAGTCTACCTAGATTGGGAGTTCGGCATGGACCGTTACTTTGAGTGGTATGATATGTCGGAGCATCGAAGGGTCCGATTCACCACCATGAAACTCATGGGGCAGGCACAAACCTATTGGAAGAATGTGGAGAGCCTGCTGCTTCAGCGGCTAGAACCCCCGATTGACACATGGGCCGAGATGAAGAATAAACTTCGGTAAAAGTACCTTCCTCCCACATACCGCCAGCGACTCATCGATAGATGGCAAAGTGTTATCCAGGGAGACCGGTCAGTCTCCGAATACATCGCGGAGTTTGATGAGTACTTTCTACGATGTGGTGTCACGGAGGAGAGTACCATTCCCGTGTCCCGCTTTCGACGTGGTTTGCGGCCACACTACCAGTATGAGCTTTTCCGCCGCAATGCCAAGACGTTGGAAGAGGCATACCAGGTTGCTCTCGAGATGGAGCAATTTGAGGGAGAGTTCGAGTCTAGCCATCGGTTGGGCCCCACCCCTCTCCGTAGTACCGAGCCCCGTCACTCCATAGGCCCACATCAGCGGCCTCCCATGGCTCGACCTCAGGAGCCCACCCGTCAGGAGCACTTCGCTCCACGGCCTCGTCCTCCTCCACCCCAGGATCTATTCCCACCCCAACCACCGGCACCCGTTGCCCGTCCCCCGGCTCCTATAGCCCGTCCTCTGGCACCGGCACCCCCTCCACTATTATCCAAGGCACCTACATCTCCCCCTTTGCTGCCTACACCCCCTACCCGACGGGATGATAAGGGTAAGGCCCCTTTTATAGGAGAGAGTAGTCGGTCGAGAGTGCAGTGTTTCCACTATCATGGATTTGGCCACTTTGCCAGCGAGTGTCCCGCTCACGCCACCCTAGCCTTAGGTGTTGGAGAGCCCGCACCTCTCGAGCTTGAGTGTGTCAATTATGAGGCCGATGACCCACTAGCCGATGAGTACTATGCCTTGGGGGGAGAGTTAGATGGCTCACCCGCCGCCCAGGATGTCGCCACCTAGTGGGCTTGTGTCACCATCTTAGTCTAGGGTCATATATGAGTCGGTGTGTTTTCCTTGTGTGGTTTATTTTGTGTGGTTTGTTTGCATGGTTTGTGTGTCGTTTGTTTGTCTGCATGCATCTTGTATAAGCTCGTTATCGTTCTCTTATGAGTAAGAGGCGAGTGGACTCACTTGATGAGTATGGGGTCGATTCTACATCTATACCCGGATCAGTCACCTATAGGGACTCAGCGGTGATTCCTAGTGAGTCGTTGAGCCGCTTCCCTTCCTTTTGAGAGTGCCCCACCCGGAGTGTCCACCTTTATCCCATAGCAGTTCGCATATCGAGTATATATGGAATGAGCAGGTGACAATCACTTGGAGCGGAGCATACCCGCGCTACTTGGCACGGTGACGGATCCGCCGGAGTACTCGAGCATCCCTACCCCTACTCGACGGGGTCGAGTTCCTCCCACCCGGGGAGAGTTGATGGGAATCGACACCGAGACAGTACCTTTTCATATTACATTTATATCCTTTAGTTTATTTTTATATCTACGGGAAAGTATACGCGCAATTGTACGGCTTTATCGGCCAATGCGTCACTCCCGTAGATTGTGTGGGTTTCTATGTAATTTGTCAGTAGGACCAGCAAGGGGGCCCTGAGCCCTTTCCCATTGGTCCATGTCATCTTGTGGGGCTAGTCAACCATCCTAGGTGGACATCTAGAAGGTTGGACTAGTCATATGCCACATGGGTAGACAAGTGGCCCATTTTGTCCAAGGTAGGCCACCTACCATTCAACCACCCATTCAACTTCTACCCCTTGGCCAATAGGGCGCACCCTCCCTTGCATATTATATTATTTTTTTTGTGTTTGTGGCATGCAATCCTAGCCCTTCAATCCCATTCCCTAGATCCAAGGGTCCACATTGCATTTGATGTAAACCATATATAAGCTTGTATTTTCATGTGAAATTCAATGAAAAATCAGAAATTTTGTGAAATCCAAGGAGCATATTGTGCCCCCAGCCCCTCTCCCTCTGGTTCATCTCCTCCAACCTCAAGTTCTAGAGTTATTCTACCTTCTATCATCTCCTCTCAACCTCCGGTGATCGTCTGTGCCGCCGCCGCCGCCGTTCGTCCAGCCATCGAGCCGCCTCTGTAGTTCTGTCTTCATCCGACCACAGCAGCTTCCACGAATTGTCTGTCTCAGCCACGAACTTGGATTCATCTGAATTTTTTATGGTGTTTTCAGCCCTTGCATGTCAAGATCCACCTAAAGTTTCACGTCATAATTCTCTCGTTTAGTATTTTTACATTTTCATCCAATCTGTCATCCCAGATCTGCCAGGTTTCTATCTACAGTGACAGAATCTCTGAATTCTCTCCCTCCGACCATCTTTTTGATTTATCCAAACCCTCCCATTTTACTGAGAGTTATGTCCATCACCCTCTACCTCCAAAAATTTTCTTAATTTTTTATCCGTTTTCTAGCTATTTTTAGAAATTCGTGTTCTTCCTCTGATACAGTATTTTTAGTCAGATCCCAGATCCGACCACCCTCCACTTAAAAAATCATAACAAATCACCACCACCTCCAAATCTAAATCCAAAAATATTCCTGATTTCCTTGTTGGATTTCCTACAACCTTGCTGAAGAACACATCGTCAACTTAGGACACCTACTTCACGGTCAAAGGTAATCAACAGGAAAGTCCTCTAAGATCTGAGTCTTCGGTTACTGTACAACAGCAGTATATAAAATTCGCCAACACAAAGTACAAATCTGGTGAATTTTTCTGAAGGCCACTAGATTGTAGTACTTAGAAGCAGCTTTCCAACGGCTCTGATCTCGTCGCATTCCGACACCGGTGCTGATCGCAGCGTCAGTTCTCGCCGGAGCGCGCACTGAAATACAGAACCGGCAGATTTCTGATCGATTTTTCCGACCGGTGCCGAACGGAGCCGCCCGGCCTCCGGCCGGCGAACCAGCGTGCCGCCAGCCCGGGGAGCGCTTCTCCAAGTGTCTCCACTACAGCGGTACCACCGGGTCCCACACGGCCCCTCCGGACAGCACGTGGGCCCCACGGTCGTGGACACGCATGTAGTCGAATCAACACCCGAAGCTGCCCGTCAACCCAAATTCGGTCCTCCCGGGCCCATTTGTATAGCCCTTTACCTCCCTGCGTGGAGTGGACATGTTCCCATTGCTGTAATTATTGTGTGTTAAGTTTCCCGGGAGTACGAGTTTTCGGCCGGGTCCGTCTTCCCCACGCCAAGCGCGTGGAGGTATCGCCTTCGCTCCCTTACTTGGCATTTTGCTTAATTTCATATATGCTTGTTTATGCCGCTGCTAGAGAGCATGATAGGGTAATTAGCTCACTTTCTATTTATATCACCGCTGCTGCGAGAGAGAGCGTTACCGTTCCGTGACCTGATCCGGGCACGAAAGAGAGAGCCGACCACCCTAGCTCTTGCCAGTTTCTCAACCGCACACGTCCGACGCTTCCCTCGTTAAGGGACGATCGCGAGCTTGTTGTGTCCGTGTCTCGTCCCGCATCAGTTTCAACACGAGATTCAAAGGGATTAGTTGTTGGCTTCTCATCAGTATCCAGTCTGAAATCCAGAGGGGGTTATCAGTAGGCTTCCAGAAGAATATAATTCGGAGTTTCTGAGGGGTTTATTGGTAGATTTTTAGAAGGATTCGGTTCGGGGTTTTCAGGGGGGGCTTTGAGGAACGTCAAGAAGTCTAGATGCAGGCTGGATATCTAGGAGAATCGGATTACACCAGTAATGTTTATCGGAGCAGGGTGATAATGAATATCATCTGTATGCTATTCCACATAGGTGCACGAACGGAAACCATGAGATAGTCTATCTCAGGTTCCGTTCATAGCTGAGGGATGGGCAAAGGAATAGACGATGCAATCTACGGATGCAACGATGAGATGAAGGATTTGGGAATGGCATTGGAGCTCAGTAACCCATAGAATCGGGTGAGGAACTCCATAGCCTTTTCCAGCAGAAAGAAGAAAGAAAAACACACTAGCGGCATTCATACAAGAGACATTGACAGAGTAAGAAATGTAAATGCTCAGTATCGGAATTAAGAAAATGAATATCATCCATTCGATTATATCTCTGAATACATCATCTGGCCATGCCAGCTTGTAAGAAACGAGGGAGAATCATAGCATGCTTCTGACGAAGTAAGACATGGACGTAGAGAGCATACATCAGAGGAAAACAATAGAGAAAATGAAAGATGGGGAGGGTGGAGCATTGACTCCTCTCCCTCCCCTTACAACACATCTCCTTCCTTCAGCTTCAGCAGCAGCCTCTCTTCTTTCTTTTTATGTTCTCTCTTCCCCGTTCTCTTCTCCTTCTCTTGCTCTCTTTTTTTTCTTGTTATCTGGGTATCTGTCTATATCTCTCTCCGCCTCTATCTTCTCTTTGATCTATTTCATCTGTGTCTCCTCCTATCCGACGAGAGAAAGGGGGTTTTATGGCCCCCCGGTGAATATCTTCTCGGCGGGCTTATCTCGGCGCGCCTCAGTCGATGGGAGACTTCCCGGCACGCGAGAGTCCAGCCTCCCGGCACCGGTTTTGGGCCTTGGCAAGGGGATCCCGGCGCCACACTTATGGGCCCATTTAGGGCTTTTGACGTTTCGATTCCTCTCATCAGCGGGCTTAAGCTGTCAAAGCTGTCCAACCTGCCTTTTCATTTGCTAATCCCTTGAGTCTGTCAGAACAGGCGAAGGCCTCTTCATTGGTGAGTTGGTATAGTTTCATCAGAACATTTCTGGAGGTTTTCATCAGTCGATAGACTATAGTTTTCATCAGTACTGTTATCTGGACGATGAAGACACCGGACATCAGCTTGGCCAGGGAAGGCTTCAGCCGGGTAAATAGCTTTAGTGACGGCTCTTCTTTATTCTGACTCTGCAGGAATTACAAAGGTCTTTATTACTGGTTCTATTCCCATCTTGTACTCAGCTCATATTTCATCTGTCAACAACCCCATGGCATAGTAAATGATGTCTTCTCTTGGTCCTCTTCGGCTAAATGAATCTGATTGTAACCTGAAAAGTCGTCCATAAAAGATAGAGTCACATAGCCTGCCGTATTGTCGATTAACACATCAATATGAGGGAGGGGGAAATCATCTTTAGGACACGCACGGTTGAGGTCCCGGAAGTCTATGCAAATCCTAACCTTTCCATCTTTCTTCATTACCGGGACAATGTTAGCCACCCAGTTAGGATAGAGGACAACTCTAACGAATCTAGCCTTATGGAGCTTATCGACCTCTTCTTTCATTTTTAACGCCATGTGAGGGTGGAAACGTCTCAACCACTGCTTAACCGGTACGGACCCTGGCTTAAGTGTAAGACGATGTTCAACGAGCGCAGGGTCCAGACCCGACATATCTTCATAGCTTCATGCAAACGTGTCCTTATATTCTCGAAGAACTAGAATGAGCGCCTCTTCCTCGGAGGGCGACAAGTTTTGACTGATGAGGACAATCCTAGGGTCTTCCTTAGTACCCAGATTAATTTCTTTGGTGGGATCTTCTACTAAGGCTGACGGCTCATTGAATCTTCTCATTCCACTGGCAAAGGCATCAGCCTAGTCCTCATATTCTTCGTACTCTTCGTCCCCCTCTTCAATAGGGTCTTCATCGTTCATTATTTCATAGACACCAAACCCTTCATTGAAAACACCTAAATCCTCATATTCTAATTCCGGCAGGATAATCGGATCCTCTATGAATTCGGGTATGGCTAGACAAGCCTGGCATCTCCTAGCTAGCTCCCTGAGAAATCTACGGGGAATATATTTACCCTTAGACTTTCTAGTAGCTACCCCTGGACTCTTAGAACTAGAAGAATAAGAACAACTAGCACGATTACCAGACTTTGACTAAGAGGAAGAAGAAAGGGGAGAAACTGGTACAGAAGGTGATACAGAGGAGGACCCCTCACCGGAGGGGTAGAGGAGGTCTATTAACGAGTCCTGGATGAGCGGCCCCTGGGTCGAGACGCATTTAGAAAGAAGATAGGAAGTCTCTTCAACAGAGAAGGAGGATTGGAAAGTTGGAAATTTGGCATTTTTTTTCATTTTCTAGAATGAAGCAGTAGGAAGGAGAAGCAGAAGGAGATGTTGAAATCGAGAGTTTAGCGAAAGATTGAAGAATGGAGTGGTCGTCCGGGGGCGTGATTGAAAGTTGAGAAAATTGCTCGAGGAGCAAAGGAGGGTTTGTCGGATTTTGTAGCAAATATGGAGAAAATAATATCAAGACCGTAGGCGGTCGGGGGATGCAGGGAGTTAATAATTTATCAATCACATGACCAATAACTAATGGATGGATGGATTTAAGTGAAAAGAGGCCGGCCCACAGCCTGTCAATTGTAAAACCTTCTTCAAATGGCGTGTCTGGCTCGTCGGTATCTGTGAAATCGCTGAGCAATTGTCTCTTATCTGTAATTATTGCTGGCTTCTCAAGTAGTTCATGAATCAATGGCGGCCATTCTGGATCAGTAGGCATAAACAACCGTCTCAAAGATATAGCAATATCATCCATGTCAAACCACCTGTACCACTCACATTCCGGATCATCCATCTTTCTTCTCTTGAGCGGTCTTAATGATTCCAAGGCTTTGTAAGTGACTAGCGGTGCCATATGGCGAGCAAATTATCGAGCATGGACATCTTGGTGGTCTAACAAAGAAGTGATCATTGTGGTTTGCTCGCCCTCATCTTCCTGGACAGCCCCTTTTACAAAATGAGAGTATAGAGACTATGTGAGCGGCCGCCTGTTTATTTTGAGAGTGGAGGTTATGGCAACCCATGGCTTGTCATCGTCTTCTTCTTCTTTTGGCCCTTTATATCCCAGGCCACCTCGTGGGATCAGTTTGTAACTCTTGACAGGTTTCACTCTACCTTGGAGATCGACGCCAAGCCCCCTGTTGGTTTTATACCCCATTTTCATCAGAATGTTCCATCCTGGCGTGTTCATCATACTTACTTTCTTTTTCCCTTTGGACGGCAATGGCGGCATCGAAACGGTTGGAGGGGTTGAAACTGGCGACCTTGCCAAATTTTGTCGCGGATCGGCAACATCCAAGACTGACAATAAAGGCCTGTTAGCTGGCCATATAGAGGGAACCGAGGTAGCATAATGTATGTCATCCGTCAGCAAAATGGGCATGCTAGTAACTTTGATGACGCGCCCCTTATGTGGAAATTTTATGCATTGGTGGTTCGTGGAGGGCACGGCATCAAGTTCTTGAATGTAAGGGTGACCCAGAATGCCATTGAATGTTGGGTCCATGTCCAAAATGTGGAAATCAATTGTAATTGTTACAGGCCCCAGTCCGACTTTTAGAGTGATCATGCCCAGAGGTGGCTTTTTAGTATTATCATAGGCTGTAACAGTAATGGTGGATGGCTGGATTTGACTCTCCAGAATGCCACACATTTTGAGGGTACTTGGTGGCAAAATGTTGATTGATGCTCCAGTGTCTACTAAACATTGCTTAACGGCCACCTTATTAATGTTGACAGTAATACACAATGCATACTTTCTGGCCGGCTGAGGAGCCAATTCATGTTCATAAAAAGTGATTGTCGGTTGATTGCTGGTTGGAGTTAACACTGTAGTAACTTGTTCCACGGGGATGTCTTCATTGACCATTACCTTTTGCAGATATTGCTTTAAAGCCATTTGGTGGAGAGTAGATCTTCTGATCAATTCCAAGATGGAGATCCGAGTTGGAGTTTTGTCAAGATGCTTCGGCAGATCATTTTGTGTGTCTGGTATAGACTCTTGTTCTTGCTCTTCCTGCTCTTGTATGGGCTCCTGTTCCCGCTGGAGAAATATTCGGTGAAACATGCGTCCACTGCGGAGCACCATGGTTTGCGAAGTTGGCGCGTCTGTCGGGCTTGGAGTAGGTGAAGGGTTAGAGGATATGGAAGGCATGTTGGACACTGGCGAAGGATTGGTAGGAAGTGGGGTGGGCCTAACGGGGCATGATGCGGCTTGAGTAACGGTCGTTATGGTTGGGCGGATGAGGAGCGGCCTGGGAAGCATGTTGGGGGTAGACAGTGTAGGTTGTGGTGGAACGGTTGCGGGCGAGGGACGAATGAGTAGAGGTCTAGTTGGTGGTGGATTTGGGTGAGAGGGTGCGTTTGTACGGATGAGAAGAGGTCATGAAGGAACGTGGTTGGTGGTAGTGGGGTCTCAAGTGGCATGGCGTATAAGGGGACGTGATGGTTGGGAAGAGGGTTGGAGGGTTGTTCTTAGCAATTGTGGTGGTTGGCTGGAGGTTTTATTGATGGCCCCGATAGAGGCGCTTTCTTCATGCCATCCTTGCCCTCTCTCCACTTCCTAGATAGAGGTAACAGGGTTCAATTGTTGATTTGGAGCCGGGTGCTTCGGCAGTGAATTATTTACAATCCCCATATTTGGCTGGGGTGCGGGAGCTTGCTGTTGTTGCTGACCTTGTTGCGACTGCTGCTGTGGACCTTGTTGCTGACAGGGAGGCCTTCGTGCTTTCATTGAGGCCACAACCTTCCTCATTTCATCCCAATCTATACCTCCTTGGTCGTTTAAATCATATATATAATCTTTAAAGTGAAAGCAGTGGGTTATGCTATGACCCGGCTGCCTATGGAAAACACAATATCGGGAGGTATCGACATTTTGCGGCCAGGCCATTCTTTCTCTTGGCAGGATGAGCAGATTGGCGGCCATTAGGGAATTAAAAATATCTGGAAGGCTTTCTGGTAGTGTAGGGTATTCAGCTCTCTTAGGGCCCATGGGCCTTCTAGGTTGCTGGGGATCATAGTTGGCAGATGGGGGTACGTTGTGGTATTGCTGGGGAGTCGGGGGATTGTGAGGCATATTCTGGTTTGGTGGGGGAAGTGGAGGTCAAAAGGGTTGCATGGGATTGTTTTGTTGAGGCGGGGCTTGAGGGAGAAAAGAAGGTTGTGATTGCAATGGTTGCAAAGGTCTGGGGTTGGATGGATTACGGAAGGATGTGGGGTGGCCAACTGCTCCTACCTGCTCATTGGTGACTGTACCCTCGGTTGTCGCACCATTAGGATTGACATTATTGCTTTTTCTTATGATTCTTGACCTGGGCTCAAACATGCCTATAATAAGTGAATCTTTTATTTGAGTCTGAATGTACCTAGCTCTTTCATATAATTCTTCCATTGTGCTGAGCTTGTTCATAGCCAAAATGTGTCGGAACTGTGGGGTTGAGTTAGAGATTATCATCTTTACTTGCTCTGGCTCGGACAATGTATCTTTTAATTTCTCGGCCATAACCCTCCATCTATCCGCAAATTGCATGAAATTTCCATCGGACCTCATTTTCTCAGCAACAAGATTGGTGACCGACAAAGACGGGCCAACACGGTCCCGGTACTTTTGTAAAAACTTTCTCTTCACCACATTGAAATCTCCGGCCTCAGTATGTTCCAATGAGTAAAACCATTCTAGAGCTGGACCATCCAAGGACCTTCTGAACAAATAAGCCAATGAAGCTTTATTATTTTGCCAAAAGGATGTTTTGTACAGAAAGTCCTTTAAATGAATGAACGGGTTGCCCGTTCCATTATAACGGCAGAAGGTCGGCATTTCTGAGGGTGGCAAATGAAAGGGTGGCATGACGGGTACAACAACTTCTGGCAGATCCTTAGAAACTGACATCTTCCTTATTTGTTCTTCCATACTAGCAATCTTTTGGAGCAGCATCGTGCTTGTATTTGACTCGACCGGGGCCGGTCGTTCAAGGAGAGGATCCGACATGGGCCGTTTAAAGAGCTGGGGAGGTGGGGTTGATTGTGGCCTAGCCACGGAATGACTTGCCAAGTGAGCTGGCGTAGTCATGACGGGGGTCCTTGGACGGGATGGGACCCTTTGAGAGACCGCCTGGTCGTTGGTGGTATGAATTTGGAGACCATCTGCGGCTTGAGGAGGATTAGAAGAGGAGGAAGGGACTGACTTCCCTTTAAGGGCGGCTTGCACTGCCTAGCGTTGAGTCTCATCTAATTGTGATAGAGCCTTGATGAGGTCATTGACGTTAATAGATGGGGAAGTGTTCCCAGAAGTGGTTTGCGTGATGGGTTGGGTTTGAGAAAGGGGATCAGTTCCCTGAGTGGTGGTGTCCACCATGTAGATTTGAGAAATGGGGTAGTTCCCCTCGGATTGAGTGAAGCCTTGAGGGAAGGCCTCATACTGGGCAAATTCATTAAGAGGGACCTCTTGGACTTGGTCATATTGACTATCCTCATAACCGTAAGAGTACTCTTGATCAGTCATTTGAACGATTTTACCTGAACGGAGTCTCATGATTACAATGAGAAATCAATGCAGTAAACAAGATATAATGGAAGAATAAACACTTCAAGTAAATGATCAAGTGAATCGTCAAACAAGTTGTGATGATTAGTGAAATTTTTAAGGTTCTCTTGCGCTTAAGAAAGATGGATTTTAATGATGTGCTTCAGCGCTCAATTCAAAAGATGCCCTAGTTTTCAATTTCGGAATACTCCGGGTTCATTAGGTTATTTTCTCTCTCCTCACCAACGTATGGGTTAGCTATACTCTGGGTACTTCAAAGGTACAACCAGCCCAACGTCAGTGAAGGAATCCACATGTGCGAGGACTTACGGAGGACTTGGTTAAGGAATTTCTGATCTAAAGAGATGGAATGCTCAATGGAGGGTCGTTCCTTTCCCAAGAAAGTGTGAGAGTGTGCTATGGGTATAGAGAGAGGAGGTCCCTCAACCGTATGCTTAAATACAAGGTAATGCAGTCATCAAACAATAATAAGGAGGTAATAACAATAAATCAGCAAAAATCAATCAAGAAAGTAGTTCTGTTAAAATGCAGAGAAATGGTGCCCAGGGTAGGGTCGCGGTATGGGAGATGGCGACTGTCCGACAGCCGCGCTAATGGTGAACAGCACCTGTATGCAGGGCGCGGTCAACAAGGAACAATGTGTCCCTAAACAGTGACTGGGAAATGGGGATGAAAGGTGCCCTGGAGTTGGGTGTTGACCAGGAAATGACGCCTCTAGTTGAGGCGCAGATTATCAAAATTATGCAAACAGATGAAATGAGCGCCTTTTTGAAAGATGTTGAGCTGCAAATGGCGGCTGTATGGCAGTCGCGATATCAGTAAAACAAACAGAAGCTAGAATTTTCCTTCAAAACATGCTATAGATGGTCCCAAAATTGGCTAATCCTGTGGTGACGTGAACGTGGTGCAATAAAGGAGGGTGCTGCGTGGGGCACAAAGGGAGGGGTACGTGTGGGTACCAAAAGGAGGTGATGTGACACCATCTTGGGGTGATAGTCACAAGACCGAATGCCCTTGGACCTATAATTTCAAGCAAGTATCTTTGAGCGGCGGACTTATTCTAGCGAACTCACTCGCGTGGCGCACACTAGTGCCCGTAGGCGACTCGGCGATGATGGAGAGGGTCCGAGGCGGGACCTTGATGCTCCAATGGTTGGCTAGCTTGGGGAGAACCCCAAATGGGCCAGGGATGCCCAACTCACGGGCGGCCAGCACACCAAGGGTGTGGGATGTAGGGGATCACTCACAACTCGCCCGCGGTGATCACTCACATCAATGACAATTATGGGCCGAGCTCTCACTCTCTGTCCGATGAAGTAATAACGATAATACTATGCCAAGCAAGGAATTTAAACCAGCCAAGAGGGGGACCGAGGCTCACCTAGTCGGCTTGAAGACGCCGACCCCAGCTGGAGATGGGGGCAAGCGGGGAGGCGAGGGTATGCACCCGCACGCCGCGTCGATAAAGCTTCAAACCTGCGACTTGAATTATTACATGAACTACACCCCTTGCAAGGGGGGGGGGATCTCGGGGTGGGGGTTAAGTTATTACAGCTAAAACTACCTCCACGCAGGGAGGGGCCTTCAGCCGGCCAAGCTAGGGAAGGGGAGAACCGACCTAGGAACTAATTGATAGAACGCCGACGGTTCTGTCCGCCCTCTGGAACAGGGGACAGGCAGTCAAAGATGGTGCCGCTGAGGCTTCTCCCGAATTTTTTTTGATGACGAGACTAGTGGAAAAATCTTTGAGATTGGATCAGAAAGACGTCTAATTTTTGTGGAATTTGCTGGTTGGCGGTGCTGGTCGGGAAAGAGCCACGAACAGGGACTCAGATCTCTGGTTCTGACTGTCTCAGCACCACTACAGCACAAATCTGGAGTCGTCACGATTGCTCCCAAGCTCCGAATCGAGAGTGACAGGAGTTGTTGGAAAGGTTTTCAAGTCCTCTTCAAAACGAGACCCACGGGGATGCCAGAGGGTGCCGCAGCAGATCAGGAGAGACCGAACAGTGGACAGGGGTCGGTTCAGTTCTAGGAGGAGCAGAACTGCACACCTGGAGGAGAAAATTGATAAATCTTATCTCCGGGTGCCGAACGGGGTTCCGCTTCTTGTCCCTCTAAGTAGGCTTGTTGTAGAAGATCCCAGTGAAGTCCCGCCTCCAGATCCTCAAGAGGGTGGCCGTGGCAGACTCTGCAAATGGCTTCAGGTTGCTGACCGGGCCTATCATGCACAGTCGGAGAAGAATAGCTCTCCTTGGCCGTCACGAACTCAGACGGGGACGAAACCACCACCATTGCGAAGCTGCTTCGACGATGATTCCAGTAATATATGGTACGTCTCCTGAAGCCTCATGATGATGCCATGGACGCTGCTGCAATCTGCTGGTGCTCTGCTGCCTTCGAATTGAGAACTGCAAGTTGAAGATGATAGGGGGAATGGTGTATATGGGAGGGGAAATGGGGTGGATGGGTGTGGGAGTGACCCCTAGTGTGAATCATGGAAAATCCACTCTTAAAGGAAAATAAGAATAATAATAAGAATATGAAGAATAATAAGAAGAATAATGAAAAGGGGAGTAAAAGAGCACGTGGTGCTACTAAAGGAGAGTGATCGCCAGAGGGATTACCTCAATAAGAAGAAAAGATGATCGCGAATACCTGGTGATAATAGGATGCGGGATGGATGTGGATTCCTTCCTCCACCTTCTATCGGCCGGCCAATGAAGGGGGTCTTCCTTATTGATTACCTTGAAACAAAGAACAAACAAATAAAAGAAAAGTGGATCAGTCGAGAGTGAGTGTAGTATCAATCCAAAGAAACAGTATGATGATGAAAGAAGAATATAGCATACGCACCTTTTTGTTTGGTTTTAAAACCCCTAGAGAAATAGGGAGAGGAGAGGAGATGCAATACTAATGCAAAAGAAGAAAACGATGGACGTTGATGATACGATGAAAACACAAACAAAGGAGAGAGAACCCTGCTGTTCCTGTAAAATAGTAAAGGGAGAACCACCGGAGCAGCAGGAAGCAGAAGGAAGATGATGAAGAGATCACATGGACGAAGAGAGAAACTCTTCTCTGCGCTTTCTCTGATTTGACTAATGTCTCCAGCGACCTTGCTAACACCGTGACCTCTCGCTGTGTCCTCTGTAACCTCGCGCGAGATCAACCAGGGGACTCTTTTATAAGGTTTCGATCAAAGATAGACACAGATTCGGGAAGATAAGAATAGGCAGTGGTTGTTAACGGCAAGGACTCTAGTTCCCAGATCGAGCAAAGTGACCAAGAAAGGCAGGGAACTCTTCAGGAAAGACGAGTTTAAGAAGGACACGAAAAGGTGAGACACGACCTACCGAAGGGCGTCAATTCAACAATTGACGACCTGCCCAAGGACGTTAAATCAAAACACGACCAAGATCATGGCGTCACTTCCTGGATTCAATTTTGGTAATAAAACCTTCTTTATTTGAAAATTATAAAAACACGCCTGAAGCAAAGGCGTTAAACAAAAACACGCCCTTGTGGAAGGACGTTAATCATTGATTTTCAATCAGGATGGGACTCGTAAAATACCAGGAATTGACGCCCGTACCTTTGGTCGTCCTTTCTTAAGAACACGCCCCAGATTAGGTCGCTATTTAAAACACGCCCCTAATGAAGTCGTGAATCACCAAAATGCAAGAATAAATCATAAAACCACACAAAAATAGAAAAACTTTATATTATAGAAATATTGAAGTTCACTTTGGGGCGTTAACATGGTGACATGAGATTTGATCAACAAAGCGTCAATTTTGACGTGTCTACAACTGCCTCGCCTTGGCGTCTGCTTTGGAAGGGATTGAGACGAAATGGAGAGAAAGTGCAACAAGCGGAATGAAGTGGAGCGAACTGATAAGTAGATGCCAAGGTGTGATGTGACACGCCTCAGACACTAAGTATTAAAAATCTTTCCAAGATTCTGAGTGAAACAACTCTAGGTGATTCCAAGGAAGCATCGATTTGCTGGATAAAGGAGACTAAACTAACTAAAAAAAATGTGCACGTGGGCACGACAGGGAGACACCATTGGAGAGCGGTTACCAGCCAATGTGGACGTGCTACAATCAAGGTGGATTTACAGAAAAATAAAGGGAATTGAGATAAAGACCCAGCAAAGGAACAGTTTCAAGGAAATAGCCTGAGCGGCTTCAGAGAGAATAAAGTACTCGATTTGGAATGGAATATCTCATGTCAACTCAATCAAGAGCGAGTGACCTTCATTATTATCATAATATGAAGATTTTCAGCACGAAGCTCAAAGTCCTACATGATGCATGCTGGGCTAAAAGAAAAAGATAAAACAAACTAAAAATATAGAAAATAATCAAGGATAATATTGCTAAGCCATCTAGATTTAGTCAAGAATCCAGATCTCTGAGCTGACACTAAGCCGAAGCCCGTTTGTCCGCGCATCAACCCAGAAAGTGGAACCATCGTCCCAAACCTTGAATGACTCAACGGCCTATCCGTGTGATCAAGACTCTCCTGGAACTATCACTATTTTTGATGAAGGGGGACTCAAATTCCAGGTTCATCAGAACCACAAGGTCCTTGATATGCTATAATAGCGTAAAATACCACATAGTAACAATGCTTACAGGAAAGAAATACAAGAAAAGAATGATGTTACTCCAACGAGTGATCCAAGCATCCCGAAACCTGCAATCTTCTGCACTCAAAATTTTATTAGCTCTCCCAAAGCAAAGCAAAATATGACCATAAGTGCTTAACCAAAAACAGCTCCAATTAAAAGATAGCACTTAAGTTCATCAAAGCATATGCAAGTCAACAAAATAACGACTGGAGCTCATGGTGTCAAAATATGAAAGGTGCCTGACATCAGGGCGTCAAAACATAAAACACGCCCTTCATTGAGACGTTAAATGCACCGAGCGTTCAAGAAGAAGACGACCCATCCAGGGGCGTAAAATAAAACGCGACCTCTGTCAGGTCGTCAATTTCAACAATTGACGCCCCAACTGAAGACGTTAATTAACCACCCGCTTCCGATTCCAAATCGAAAGCAAAACCCAATCCTCATGGCAATCAATCTTCCAACTCCGAACAGCCCTTAAGACTCCTCAGACCTCTATAAAAAGGAAGGAACCTCTCTAGATCAATCAAAACAAATTCATCGAATCCTGCTTCTTCTGTTTCTTCCGTTCCTTCTATAGGCACTGCAACTGTCCAAACCCTTCCTACAGACCGATGATGGAGAGAGCCATCAAAAGATCCAAGATTTCAACCCCCAGATTATCTGAGATCAACGGGCACATCAGCAACCGTATTGCATTAAATCAGGTAAGTTTAACTGGTTGATGTCCCTTCTGCTTTATCTTTCTTTGGTTCTGCTATTCCAATTCTTCTCATCCACTTCTCTGCTTGTCTTTTCTGTTTCCTTTCTTTTCCACAGGAATATCCTAATATCCCAGGAGCCCGGAGATTCACAAAGATCAAGTGGCTACCTCTTCTTCTCTCCAAGTTTTCTTCGGATATGAGGGTATACTTAGCAAAATGGCACCTTCTTGGTCTAATAACCCATGCAAAACACAATGACCAAATCCACTTAGATTGGGCTGCCATAGGAGCTTTAATTGAAATATGGCACCCTTCCACTCACACCTTTCTATTCTCAACCTTTGAAGCCACCATCCTATCGGCAGAATTAGAGTTGATCTTGGGCTTGAAGAGGATGAAGCAAGGGGATGAGGAAAAGATGGCCATCATGCCAAAACCAATCTCCTCACATGAACTATTAAGCACATTGATACCTATCCCAAACTTAGCGAACCAAATCAAGGTCACTAAAGGAATTAATCTTCTAAGGCTTGTCTCATGGGTGTACAAGAGAGCGGATCAAGCTAAAGAAGAAGAAGAGATCGAACGGGTGACCAAGGCCTTCGTGGTGTGCTTGGCGGGAGCACTCTTATTCCCATCCACGGAGGATTTCCTAGAGGAGGCCCAATTAAGCGCAATAGTGAGCTTATGGGAGGGAGAGAGAGTTGGACCGGCTATCCTAGCCTATCTCTATAGTGGGCTCACCTCGGCATCAATGGGAAGACCCATCTATGGATGCATGCTAGCTCTCTCAAGTTGGGTAGATCTCCACTTCAAGTTCGATCCTTGTGATGAGACCCAACAACCTTCTAGAATCTTCTCAAAGAGCCCACTCTCTTACATGACCGGTTCATTAGGAATAAGCAATAGGGTGATGAACCGGATACCTCAGATTAAGAAGAGAGCAGAATGGAGAGAACACCTCAAAGTAATGCCAAAGAACCTCTTCACTTGCGCCCCGGGAATACTCAAGACTCAAGAACTTTGTGCAAGATTTTCTCCCGGGACGGACCTTAGACTCATAGGCGCTTCAGAATTTATCTTGTACAACTCACACCGGTGCCTTCCTCAACTCGGGTTCCACGGCAAGTACTCGAAGATCCATCTCATCTTCCTCCGATCAAGATACGGGATCTCGGTAGCAATGAAGATGGAGAAGAATGCACCACTATCCAAGCTCTGTGGAAAATCAACAAGGCTCATCATCCTGTGGAAAACTTAGAAGAAGACAGAGAACAATGGAAGTCTTATGTAATTGCTTTAAGAAGCTTGAGGCCCAAAATGACTCATTGAAGCAATGTAATCTTTCTTTCAATAAATCAACGATAATTTTCTGATTGAGCCATAACACAATGTTTCTGATCAAATCTTCCAATAACCTGCGGTTCTATTGCAAATAACGACTCCGTCAATGTCGTTAATTCTATAAAGGACGTCTCAGCGTACGTCATCTTCAATGATTGATCTCTCATAATTGACGCCTTTAGATATGGGCGTTAAATGAATAACGTCTTAAGACAAGGCGTTAATTCGATTTATATTCCAAAAAGATTTCGTTGAAATTCCAAAAGTAACGCCTTGAGCAAAGCCACGTTTCATATAAATAACGCCTCAGACATAGTCGTTACTTAGAAACAGTAATCATCACTCCCATTACATCAATCAATCCCCATTGAATGCGTCTGACGACCGTTATCATTCCCCATGCAAACAAAAATAACGCCTTAAGAAATGTCATCAATTATCAAGAAACGCCCTTGTTTTAGTCGTTAATTCCATAAGACACGGCCTTCCTCAAGTCGTTAATTCTTTTTGACCGTTCGACTTAACTTTCCCTCCTTTCCTCTTCTTCCTTCGTCCTCTTTCCCTCTTTCTCTTCTTTCTTCTGCAACCCTAACCGAAACCCCCCCATCCTTCTCATTCTCTTTCTCTATCTCTCATCCCCTCTCTACACCCTAGCCCTAGCCATGGCCGGCGGTGGTCAAAAGAGACAAAGGGTCTCGGCCCCAGAGGTAGTAGACTTGGCGAGGATGATCACGCCGTGGAGGCTCCGCCGGCGGCGGCCGAGGAGGCTCCGGTGGCGGAGGCCGGCAACGAGGAAGAACGGATCGAAGGAGAAGAAGAGAATGAAGGAGAAGAAGAAGGCGATGAAGGTGGTGAGAATGAAGAAGGAGAAGACGAAGAGGAAGGAGAAGAAGAAGAAGGTGGAGAAGAAGAAACCCCGGCGGTGGTCGTGCCTCGTCGTGGCCAACTCCGGCGGCCAAGACAACCAAGGCCTCAACTCCGTGGTGAGTGGACTGGGCCTAGACAACAAAAGGTAAGCCCCTAAACCCAAATTCCATTTTTTTTATTTTTTACCTCAATTTCCATAGCCCTCGAGCTAGAAGACCTGCAACTCAGAAAGAAGACGCCCCCAGGGATGTCGTGAATTCAAGAAGAGACGCCCATACCGGGGTCGTGAATTCATTTTATTTCCTGAAAAACCATTAACATCATGAAAACACGCCCTAGAGCATGTCGTCCATTTAAATTATCATTTTTTCGTATCAATCATGCTGTTAATTCCCATGCCTTTATATTTTTTTTCCAATGATTTATATCGCATGCTGTTTTTATTTTATTTTCACAACCCTGGAAAACAACGCCCCCCATCGGGGCGTCAATTCAATAAAGAACGACCATAGGGATGGTCGTCCATTTCATTAATTTCCAGAATAAATTATTAAAACCTAAAACCCATTTAAGAAAAACGTCTCATTCAGGGGCGCTACTTAAAGAAATGACGACCCTGAGACGGGCGTCAATTGAAAAACCTTTAGGAATTTAGAAATTAACCTCAGAACCATGCCCCCCATCGGGGCGTCTCTTAGATAAACAACGACCTAGGGTAGGTCATTAATTCAAAGCTCACTTAGAAACCACGCCCTCCTCAAGGGCGCCAATTAAACAAATCACGACCTGGGGATGGTCGTTAATTAAATCAAACATCAACATCTCAAACCAAGGCAATTAAGTGAATTTCAACAACAATAATTGAACAATTAAACCCAAAATTTCTTTCTTAGTGCGTGCAGGGGTTGATGAGGACACGGATCTCCTGGGTCATGGTCCGAGCAGCATATTACGGCCTCCCCGAGTTCCAGAGAGCCAGGGTAGATGCTATAGGGTTTGGGGCCTTCCTTAGCATAGAGCCAGTCAGACCCGACCTACCACTTATCTAGGTTCTGAGGGAGAGATGGGATAGGACTAGCCGGGCATTCCTGATGCCTTGGGGGCATATGGTCCCTACCCTAGAGGATGTAGCTAGGATTACTGGGTTGAGGATAGACGGGGAGGCAGTGAGCGGGATCACCTTACCAGACTATACCGAGCTCGCCCAGAGGCTGCTAGGGCTAGAGATGGTCTATGAGACACCTAGCGAGTGTAGGACCATCTTCCGCACCAACCTGACTACGGTGATGGGCTTAGGGGATGCTAGGCATAGGTCAGGGGAGTCCTTAGAGCGGTTCTCACAGAGATTGATCGATGGTGCTAGGGCAGTCTATTGCCAGGACCCAGCCGACAGGGAGAGAGCAGACCGAGATCTGAGGAGGTTCCTACTGCTGCTGCTCAGGAGGCTATTGCTTGGCACGAAGGGAGGTCATCAACTGCCGATTCCTAGGGATCCTCGAGGATTTAGAGGGAGTCGGCAGATATGCCTGGGGAGCTGCGCTGCTGGTGCACCTACTAGCCGACCTGTCCACGGGGACAGGACGAGAGACGACCGTCAGTGGCTTCTCACCTTTTCTTCAGGTATATATTTTTTCTCTTTTCTTTTCTTTTTATTATGCATGTGAATGCCTCACTAATGCTATGCATGGATGCAGGTTTGGAGCCACCTGTACATGCTGATGGGGCGTGCTGACCCACGGCCAGGAGGTGAGGGTGCTTTCCCTCTAGCACGGCGCTGGCTACCGGTGGTCTTCGGTGCCCCACTGGGCTACGAGTTGTGGGTGCTACGGAGGGAGTTCCGTGACTTTCCTCCCTCGCTGGTACACATGATGAATGTTATGCGATTTTTTTCTTTATTTTTGTGCGAATATGATGATGATGATGAATATATGTTTATGGATGCAAGTGCGATGGAGGCCCTATGAGGGGATGACCGACGAGGGCCAGCCGTGGGTCGTAGCGGGCCGACCTCGCTTCGAGCATGAGCTTTGGGTTCATTGCTTGAGTGAGATTGAGCCACTATGGCTTAGGCTGGTGATGAGGACCCTGGGCCTACACCAGGAGTGGATAGAGGTCGGTGAGCCACGAGGGATCGGGAAGAAGACGCGCGGTCGCACGAAGGCGATCGACTGGAGGGTGCGGTTCGAGGACCAGTACGTCGACTGGCGGCGAGGCGGGACCCGAGTCACCTCCCAGGCGACTGACAGCTCCGAGTACCTCCGGCGCTACTGGGAGGTATACGCCGGCCGACCCCAGATGAGGGTCTTAGGGGTACGTATGAATGCAATTGCTTCTAAAATAAAATGCAAATGCTTATGTTTCTATCATATGACTAATATGTAATGAATGTAGGATGCACGGGACATAGCGGCGATGGATGCCCAGGCCCATCTACACAACCTGGAGGACCAGCTAGCTGCTACATGAGCCGACCTTGAGACCCTGGTGAGTGTTAAATTTATGCAAATGAATTATTTTTTTCATGAATTATTGATGATTAGCCACTGACGATTTCAATGAATGCAGCGTGCCCAGCAGGGAGCCGTAGGGAGAGATACGGGAGAGGCCTCTAGCTCGAGGGGACCCAGTGCAGAGGTGACCGCACTAGCAGAGCAGCTAGCGGGAGCGGTCACACGGGCCGAGGCTGCAGAGCGCGACCTCGCCTCATGGGTAAATTCCAAAACTTGAACCTCATTCAATTGTTGATTATATAATTATGCACTGATAAAATTCATTTTTCAGACTGAGGAGCTTCGAGCCGCTCTTGCTTGCGTCTGCGAGGGACAGCAGGCGATGACTGCCCAGGTGAGTGATTTACTTTTCGTCATGTATTGCTTATTTCATGAATTATTGAACTGTGGAACTGATGATTTGTTTACCTGTTTGCAGACCAGACAGTTACAGGCGGCATGTACCCAGGCTACCCTGGCCGGGACAGAGTTGGCGATCCGCGAGCAGCGGATTACAGAGCTGGAGCGGTCCCTGAGGCGACGGGAGGAGCTTCCTCAGGACGTGGCAGAGCAGCGGGTTGCCCTGGAGCTGGAGCGACGAGAGCGTGCTCGAGAGCGGGAGGAGCACCTGGCGGACCGTGCCCGTCACCACGAGCTATAGCAGTCAGAGTGTGCCCGGTACCAGGAGCTGGTGGTAACACACGAGCATGAGCTGGCAGACTCGAGGACCTAGCTGGTCCTTTTTCAGGAGCGGCTACGAGTTGTTGAGGAGCGTCTCCAGCGGGGGCGTGAGCGAGCTTGTGCTGTGGGGTACTCCTTCACTAGCTCCACCTTCGTGGCGGGTTCTTCTCTTCGAGAGAGGAGCGAGGCAGGGGGCCAGGCTCGAGTTCCAGCTTCTTCTCGGGGGCCCATGCCTCCTCTACCAACTCCTCCTCGGGACGGCGAGGACGAGGTAGAGAGTAGGAGAGAGGAGGGTGGAGGTGAGAGCTGAGAGACTTACTTGTACTCCTCCACCCTCACACCTGTACTCAGATATTTATGATGTATATATATATGAGATTGACATATTTGTTACCTGAGCACTTGTGTAGTTGTGTACTTATGGTTGTGTACTTCGCTTCTTTTCCACCTTACTTTGTGTTTGCTTTACTTTGCCCTATACTTGTAGCTGTGGTTCACACTTAAATGAACAGGTTAATTCATCTGTTCGACTTGGCCCCCTGCTCAATAAGCAAGGGGTGCCTTTTCTTTTGACCTGGATAGCGGGTTAAGGGGCCAAGCCTTTAATCGAATAAGGCAACTGAAACAACCAATAAAGGGAGATGCAACACGCGAGCATACGTATGCAAACAATAATCAAGATGCCCTATGCAATAATGCGAGCACACACATGAAGAATAAACCCTATTTCCTCTTTTCTTTTCTTTTCCTTTTATATATATATTTTTTCTTTTATTTTTCAAAAGACGCGTCTTAGATTAGGTCGTTATTCAAACAAAAGACGCCCTAGGTGACGGCGTGAATTTGAAAAACGTTTGTGAATTTTGAGAAAGTGACGACCATATATGTGGGCGTTATTTAAAAAGAGACGACCTTAAGAAAGGCGTGAATTCAATAAAAAGCGCCTTAAACGAAGGCGTTAATTCTTTTTCTTTGGGTTGACAAAGCCACCCGGGCTCTTAATCCTACACGGTCACCATTTAAAACTCGTTGGTCTTTCTTGATTAATCAAAAGGGGGGCGACATAATAATAGTTAACTTATACCCGAGATTTCGCATGGTGCAATCTCATAGGTTAGCCTTGACCATTCTGCTGGTTTATGACTTACCACAAAGAAAATGAAGATATAAGGAAGCCCATAAGAGATTCTGAGAAGCTTTAGAAAAAACCACTTCCCCTTACCCTATGCTTGTTGGGGTTCGGTCTTCGGCGTAGGGAAACTTTGTTACCTTTTGCCTCATTTATTTTGCATGCATACGCCCAAGGTTTTCCTTGCGAAGACTTTACCCTCTTGACATGCTTTTCTTTTCATGATTTGACTTTCACTTTGGAACTGATTTACATTGCTGAAAAATAAACCTAATTGTACTTGGGCTTTTGTGGCATTTGTTCCCTTTTGGGCCCTGACTTCCACTTACAAGGGCGGCGGATAGGCTTGGTGGATCTACCCCGAGACTTCCTTTCCCTTATGGGCCGAAGAGAAAAAGAATGGGCATCGTCTTCACCTTTAGTCAGGTTTTTGACTTCCCATCGGATTTTGCACCACTTGAGTTCACGATTTAAGTGTGTAATGTGTGCGGGTGTCAACCCCCTTTTGAGTTAACAAGACTGATGAATGAATTCTGAATTTTGACCTTTCAGACCTTGAGCCCTTATGTGCCATGGCAACCCTTTTCAATATATATATATTTCTTTTTGGATTTTGGAAAATTCTATATATTTTTTTTTTGTTTGGTTTTTGGAAAATTCTATTTTTTTTGGATTTTGGATTAGGGGTAGTATTTCTTAAGGTATAGACCATTCCAAGGGTGAGTTAGCTCTTGTCCTTCAGCATTAATCAGTTTATAAGCATTGCCAGGATAAACCTCTTTTATAACAAATGGTCCTTCCCAGTTTGGTTGGAGTTTTGAGCGAGGTCCACCAGGTTTTACAAAAATTCTCTTGATTACCATCTCACCGACTTTGAATTTTCTCTCAATCACTTTCTTTTGATAAAAACGTGACAGCCTGTTTTAATAAACACGCGCATGCTCAGCGGCGACCAGACGCTTCTCATCTAGGAGTTCCAATTCAGCAAGGAGCGAATCGCGACGCTCATCAATAGGGAGTTCCTTGTCCGATTGTACTCGCAAAGATGGAATGAGAATCTCATAAGGGACTACCGCCTCCATTCCATAAGTAAGGGCGAAAGGGGTTTACCCAGTAGGGGTACGAATGGAAGTGCGATAGGTCCAGAGAGCTTCAACTAGCTTGTCTGGCCAATCCAAAAATTTATTAGCCTCACACGTCTTTTTAATGATTTTGATCAAAGTCTTATTAGTGGCCTCTGCCTGGCCATTGCCCTGCGGATAATAGGGAGAAGAATGATGCAATGCAATGTTATACCTGTTGCAGAGATCCTTGAGCTCTTGGGAGATAAATTGAGGTCCATTGTCGGTGACGATGGTACTCGGGATGCCGAACCTCGTGATGATGTTCTTCATTATGAACTTGCAGACTGTTGACGCTTTAATCTCCACGTAAGCTTCCGCTTCCGCCCACTTGGTGAAATATTCCGTTGCCGTCAGGATGAACGACTTTTGCTTGGTCAGGAGGTTTGAATCACCAAGAGGTCCAATGATATCAAAAGCCCACATGGAGAAAGGCCATGGGGAGGACATGGGATGGAGTGAAGAAGCAGGAGAATGAATTTTGTCGGCATGTAGTTGGCACTTAACACACCTTCGAACATAGATGGAGCAATCCTCTTCTAAAGTTTGCCAATAGAAGCCTAGCCTAAGGATCTTCTTAGCTAACATCTGGCTGTTCACATGACCACCACACACTCCTGAATGCGCCTCTTCCACAACTTTCCAAGATTCATCATCGTCGAGGCATCTTAATAAAACACCCGTGAGCCCTCTTCTGTAGAGCACACCTCCAACCAAAACATAACGTTGAGCCACTCTTCTAATTGCTTTCTTCTCCTCCACAGTGGCTTCCTCGGGATAGGACTGATCATTGCAATATCTGGCAATCTCATAATACCAAGGTTTCTCTTCGTCAGCCAACTCTTCTTCCCAGTCCAAAAGCATGACCTCTTTGCCTTTAAGAGATTCACTCCGTCTGACCTTCTCGAGCACCTTATCCCTAATATCAAGGAATGCACGATCCTTAATAGTTGGAGTATCACGCTGATGAATGAGAGGAACATGGAAATCACGCTCAGGAGGGAAGACTAGAGCAGAGGCCAAAGAGGCAAGAGCGTCAGCTAGGATGTTCTGGCTTCGAGGAACATGAACGAAGATTAACTTAGTGAAGAGTTTGGCATAAGCTGAAGCAAGTTCCTGGTAGGGCTTGAGCTTAGGATTGATAGTGCGGCACTTGACAAGCACCTGGCGTAGAATGAGTTGACTATCACCCACGATTCGTAATTGGGTAACACCGTATTTATGAGCGGTTTGAAGGCCGGCCAAAAGAGCCTCATACTCAACTATGTTGTTTGTGACAGGGAAAGTAAGCTGAGCGGCGAATGGGATGGTGACCCCTCCCGGTGTTAAAAGAACCATGCCGATCCCTCTTCCTTATGAATTTAGAGCTCCATCAAAATGTAATGTCCACATATAATCGTGGGGTCGATTAATGGACATCAGTTCTTCATCTGGAAACTCCAAATTGACAGGATCAAATCGGGGTAGAGGGTGGTGAGCAAGATGTTCGGCAATGGCGTAGCCTTTGATAGCTTTCTGTTGAATGTAAGTGATATCAAACTGAGAAAGGAAACTTTGCCAGCGTGCTAATCGATTAGTAAGAACAGATTTTTTGAGAAGGAATTTAATCGGATTCATGCGTGCAATGAGGTGAACCTCGTGAGCTAAGAAATAGTGTTTTAACTTCCGAACTACCCAGACTAAAGCAACGCAAGTCTTCTCCATGGCTGAGTACCTCTGCTCATAAGGGTTTAGAAGCTTAGACAAATAGTATGCTGCCCTCTCTTTACCTTCTTCATCCACTTGAGCTAAGACAACACCTACAGAGTCATCCCTGACAGAAACATAGAGAATAAGTGGTTTGTCTGGAATCGGTGGCCTCAGGACAGGAGGATTGGCCAAATAATCCTTCAATCCGTGAAAGGCTGCCTGACACTTGTCATCCCAATTAAACTTGACTCCCGGCTTAGTAAGCTCGTAAAACGGCCTGCATCGTTGTGAGTGCTGGGAGACGAAGCGGCGAATAAATTGCAACCTCCCGATCAATCCTCGAACTTTCTTCAAATTCTTGGGAGGAGGCATGTCTCTAATGGCCTTCGCCTTGTTGGGATCAACTTCAATTCCCCTTTTGCTGACAATGAATCCAAGCAACTTCCCTGATGATACGCCAAATACACACTTTTTGGGGTTCATTTTCAACTGATACTCTCATGATCTCTGCAAGACCTTAGTTAGAACCCCAGGATGCTCAATCCTTGTCCTTGATTTTACTACCAGGTCATCCACATACACTTCAATATAAATATGAATCATGTCATGAAAAATTGCCATCATAGCCCTCTGATAGGTGGCTCCAGCATTCTTGAGTCCAAAGGGCATGACCACATAACAATATGTACCCCATGGTGTAGTGAATGATGTTTTCTCTTGATCTTCCTCAGCCAAACGAATTTGATTGTAACCTGAAAAACCATCCATGAAAGAGAGAGTCTCAAATTCTTCTGTATTATCAATCAAAACATCAATATGAGGGAGGGGGAAGTCATCTTTAGGACACGCCCGGTTGAGGTCCCGAAAGTCTATACAAATCCGTACTTTACCATCTTTCTTCATGACCGGGATAATGTTAGCCACCCAGTTGGGGTAGAGGATAACTCTAACAAACCTAGCCTTATGAAGCTTGTCGACCTCTTCTTTCATCTTTAAAGCCATGTTAGGGTGGAAACGTCTCAACCGTTGTTTGACCGGGACCGACCCTAGCTTAAGTGTAAGCCGATGTTCAACGAGCGCAGGGTCCAATCCAGGCATATCCTCATAACTCCACGCAAACGTGTCCTTGTATTCTTGAAGTACCAAAATAAGCGCCTCCTATTCGGAGGGCGGCAAATTCTTGCTGATGAGGACAATCCTAGGGTCTTCCTCGGTACCCAAATTAACTTCTTTGGTAGGCTCCTCTACAGAGGCTGATGGTTCATCAAATCTTCTCATACCACTGGGAAAGGCATCAGCCTCGTCCTCATATTCTTCATAACTTTCATCCCCCTCTTCAATAGGGTCTTCATCATTCATGATTTCATAGACACCAAAACCCTCATAAGAAACATTAGTATCACCATATTCTAACTCTGGCAGGACGATCGGATTTTCCAAAAATCCGGGAAGAGCTAAACAAGCCTGGCACCTTCTGGCTAACTCCAACAGAAATCTACGCGGAATCTGCTTACCCTTGGATTTCTTATGAAAATCTACCCCAAGAATTTTATTAGAGGAAGAGGAACAACTAGCTTGATTAGAATAAGCTGAAAAGGGGGAAGGAGGTGAAAAAGTGGATACAGAAGGAGATACAGAAGGAGACCCCTCACCAGAGGGGACGAAAAGATCTATCAATGAATCATGGAAGAGTGGCCCCTGGGTCGGGACACACTCGGAAAAGAGATAAGAAGTCTCCTCAACGGAGATGGAGGACTGAAGAGTTGGAATTTTGACATTTTTTTTCATTTTTATCTTTATCCTTATTTTTATTTTCTTTTTCTAGAAGAAAGCAATGTGAAGGGAGAATAACAGGAGGAGTGGAGATTGAAAGCTTGGAGAAAGATTGAATCAGAGATGACCCGCGCGGGGGTGTGATGGAGAGTTTGGAGAATTGCTCGAGGAGCAAGGGAGGAATCGGGAGAGAAATCTACAGTGAATCTGGAGAAAAGCTGACCATAATTGGCGGCGATCTCGGCACACGAGAGAACAATTGAGAATGTAGGGAAACAAGAAGAGACGGATGCATAGAAGTGAGGGAAAAGAGGCCGGCCCACAGCATGTCTATTGTAAATCCTTCTTCATACGGAACATCTGGCTCTCCAGTGTCCATATAATCACTCAGCAACTGCCTCTTATCTGTAATCACAGCCGGCTTTTCAATCAATTCATGTATTAGTGGCGGCCATTCCGGATCAGTCGGCATAAAGAGACGGCTCAAAGAAATAGTAATATCATACATATCGAACCATCTATACCAGTCACACTCTGGATCATCCATTTTCCTTCTTTTATCGGGCCTTAGAGACTCCAGGGCTTTATAAGTGGCCAATGGTGCGATATGACGAGCAAACTGTCTCGCATGAACATCTTGACAGTCTAGAATGGAGGTGATTATTGTAGTCTGCTCATTATTCTAAACGCCACCCGTGACAAAATGTGTCTTCAATGTCCAAGTAAGCGGCTGACGATCTGTCTTCAAGGTGGATGTCATAACTGCCCATGGTTCATCTTCATTTTTGCCCGGCCCTTTGTAGCCCAGGCCGCCTCGTGTAATCAATTTCTTAGGCTTAATAGGCCTATTCCTGCCTTGACAACTGGCACCCAGACCTTTGACGTTTTGATACCCCATTTTCATTAGAATTTTCCAGCCAGGGGTGTTTATCATGCTTTTCTTCTGCCTCCCCTTGGAAGGAAAGGGTGTCATAGCAACTGTCGTGACAGTCTCGGGCGACATTGGCCGTGGGTGAGGGAGGTCTAGCATTGATAGCAACGGCTTGTTGGCAGGCCAAATAGAAGGAACTGATGAAGCCAAGTGTATATCTTCCTCTGGCAGAATTGGCATACTGGTAACTTTGATGATGCGGCCCTTGTGTGGAAACTTAAGGCATTGATGATTTATGGAGGGCACTGCGTCGAGCTGTTGAATGTAGGGGCGGCCCAGAATGCCATTAAATGTTGGATCCATGTCCAAAATGTAGAAATCGACCGTGATTGCGGCCGGACCCAAACTAACCTTTAATGTGATCATGCCTAGATGAGGCTTCTTGGTATTGTCATATGCTGTGACTGTTATAGTAGATGGCCGAATCAGGTTTTCAGGAATGCCGCATAATTTCAAAGTGCTCGGTGGTAACACATTGATAGATGCCCCAGTGTCCACTAGACATTGTTTCACCGCCACCTTATTAATATCAACCGTGATACATAGAGCATATTTCCTTGTTGAAAGTGGTGCCAGTTCATGCTCATGAAAAGTAATCGCCGGCTGACTGCTATTGGGCGTTAACACTATGGTTATCTGCTCGACCGGAATGTCCTCGTTGACCATGACCTTCTGCAAATATTCCTTCAGGGCCATCTGATGAGTGGTTGACCTTTTGATAAGTTCTAAAATTGAGATTCTTGCTGGAGTTCGGTCAAGATGCTTTAACAAATCATACTGAGTGCCGGGCACGGACTCTTGCTCCTGTTCTTGTTCATTAGGCCCCTGCGCGGGCTCTTGCTCTCTTTGGGGAAAGATGCGCTGGAACATCCGTCCACTACGGAGTGGTGCCACGTTTTTTCGTGCCTCTGTCGGGGCAAGTAAAGGAGGAGGGTTTGAGGAAGAGGGTGTATTGGCGTTAAGAAGTGGTGGAGGGGTGTTTGAAGAAGGAGCTCCCGTAAGAGGTGTTGGTGAGGAGTTCAAGGGAGAAGCCCCTGCAGGAGGTGTAGGAGTAGGAAGGGGTGCCCGAGTGTGAGAAGAGTTAGTGGGCGGAATGAGGAGGGATCTGGGTATAAAAGATGGGGGAGCTGATGGTGGGGGGATCCTTGCCGATGGAGGAGTAGTGGTGGTGGGTGTAGCGTGCGTTGGCGACGGGCGGATAAGGAGTGGTCTAGACGCCGAAGGTGAAGGGTTGGTGGTGGATGGCGGAGTTTGCTGCGTGGTAGGCTGCGGAGGCGGTGAGCGGGTAAGGAGAGATCGGGTTGGCAAGGATGGAGAATTGGTGGGAGCAGGTGGATTAACGGGGCGTAGAAGAGCCCGTCTTAATTGGGGAGCAGAAGAAGAAGGAAGCGTGCGCAAGAGGCGCGGAGGTTGATTTGAATTATGATTACATGCCCTGACAGAGGCATTCTCTTCATGCCACCCCTGTCCTCTCTCCACCTCACGGAGAGATGTGACAGGGTTCACGTGCTGATTTGGAGGGTGCTCCGGCAGTGGATTGTGGACAATCCTCATATCTTGCTGAGGTGTCGGAGCTTGCTGTTGTACTTGTGGAGCCGGTTGCTGTGGCTGCTGAGCCTGCTGTTGCCGAGGAGGCCTTCTTTCTTTCATAGTGGCGATAAACTGCCTCATCTCATCCCAATTAATGCCACCCTGGTCATTTAAATCATAAATGTAATCCTTGAAGTTGAAACAACGATCAATGTTATGACCAGGGGAGCGGTGGAAGACACAGTAGCGGGATGTGTCAACATTAGCGGGCCACACTGCCCTTTCCTTTGGTAGCATGAGCAAGTTGGCGGCCATTAAGGCATTGAAAATATCCGGGAGACTTTCTGGCAATGGCGGATAATGGGCCCTTTTGGGGCCAAGTGGTCTCCTTTACTGTTGTTGTTGCGGTCCATAATTAGTGGGTGGCGGTACTTGGTGATATTGTTGCGGAGCTGGAGGGTCAGAGCGGGGCGCTTGGTTTTGTGGTGGAGCAAAGGAAGGTTGAGGAGTAAATTGGTGTTGTGGGGGTGAAGTAAAGAGGGAGCCTTGTGATGGAGGTGGCGGGGGTCGTGGGTTAGATTGGCGAAAAGGTGTGGGGTTGCCGACCGCGCCAACCTGCTCATTGATGACAGTGCCCTCAGTCGTGGGCCTGCTATGGTTGACATTTGTATTCTTTTTAACCAACCTTGGTTTTGGCTCAAACATGCCCATGATGGGCGAATCTTTCATTTGGGTCTGAATATAACGAGCTCTTTCATAAAGCTCCTCCATGGTGGTCAATCTGTTCATAGCCAGTATATGCCAGAACTGAGGGGTTGCATTGGATATAATCATCTTAACCTGTTCCGGTTCTGATAAGGTATCTTTCAACTTCTCGGCCATTGACCGACATCTATCAGTAAATATGATGAAGTCCTCCTCGGGCTTCATTTTCTCTGCAACCAAATCTATAACTGAAAGGGAGGGTCCAACCCGGTCCCTATATTTCTACAAGAATTTCTTCTGAACCACATCGAAATCACTAGCATCTGCTGGATCCAAGGAGTAGAACCATTCGAGGGCTGGCCCCTCTAAAGATCTTCTGAACAAATAAGCCAATGAGGCTTTGTTGCCCTGCCAAAAGGACGTTTCATACATAAAATCCTTCAGATGGATAAAAGGATTATCAGTTCCATTGTATCGCCGAAAGTTCGGCATCTCAGAAGGTGGTAAGTGAAAAACTGGCAATGTAAGAAGAGAGATTTCTGGGGCATTCTTGGCAGCAGTAACCTTGTTGAGTTTTTCTTCCATGCTAGCCAATTTCTGAAGGAGCAAAGCATTAGTGTCTGACTCGACCGGGGCCGAATTTGGAATTAAGATATTTGGCATAGGCGTCCTTAGAATTTGGGGAGGTTGAAAGAATTGGGGCCTAGCCGCTGAGTAGCTCGCCTGTTGGGCCGGCATGGCCGCACCAGGGGTCGGTGGACAAGAGGGGGGTTTGTGCAAGACCGCTTGGTCATTAGTGAGGTGATGGCCACTCTCTGCCGGAGGGGGATTGGAGGATGAAGAGGGAACGGACTTCTCTTTCAAAGCAGCCTGAACTGCCTGCCGCTAGGAGTCATCTAATTGAGATAGAGCATTAATCAAATCGGTAACATTGAAGGATGGGGAAGGGTTCCCCGAAGTGTTGGAGGGTAAAGCCTGAGAAGGGGACACAACCTCTTGAGTAGTGGTATCAACCACATGAACTTGAGGATAATGAGAATGAGGAGGAGGGTAATTCCCTTCATGATAGATAGAATCTTGGGGAACCTCATATGATTGACCGAAATCGTTCTCCTCCACATCATCATAGGAATATCCGTAGCTTGCCATGTTGATAATCTTACCTGAACGGAGTTGCATGCTTAAAAAGAGAGAAAGCTTTATGAATGAATTATCACACAATCAATCACCCAATCAAGGCAAGCTTGAGCAAATCAACCCAACCAAGTTTATGCAAACAAGTTGAGATGAAGGCAAGATTTTAGTGTTATGTTTGAGATTAGAGTGAGTTAAATTACAAAATAATTCACTCCTATTTGCAAAGTGAAACCTAGTTTGGATCCAAGTGTAGCCTCCGTGTCAACTAGGTTCTTTCTCTTTCCTCACCAACGATAGGTTCTTCTAAACTCCAGGTACTTCAAGGGTACAACCAGCCCAGCGTCCGTGAGGGAATCCACAGGTGCGGGGACTTACGGAGGTCTTGGAAAAGGGATTTCCGGTCCAAAGAGACGGAATGCTCAATGGAGGGTTGTCCCGATTCCAAGAAAGGTGTGTGGAATCCTAGTGTAGAGAGAGGAGGTCTCTCAACCAAATGCCACAAAATGCAGTATAAGATAAGCCAATCACAGCAATATAATCAAATACTCAATGTAAGTATGAATCCAGCATGAATAGACAGAAACAGTAAGGTTCTGTAAACACACAGGAAAGAGGCGACCTGGAGGCAGTCGCTACTAACAAAAGAGACGACAGTGTGGCTGTCGTGAAACACTGCGAGGGGCTCACAGGTGATGCAAAAATGTGTCTTGATGTGGGGCACTAAATATGATAAAGACGCCTCTGACAGAGGGCGTCAAATATAAATGGTGCGCACGATCGAAGAAAAACGCGCCTTGGTGTGAGGCGCTGCCAAATAAGAAGACGCCCGAGAGGAGGGCGCAAATTCACAGAAGCAGCAGATATGATAAAAGACGCCTTGATGTGAGGCGTTAAACAGAAAAAAGACACCCTGGATGAAGGCGTTAAATAGAAAGGCGCCTTTATGAAAGGCGTTAATTCAACAACAGCAGTAGACTTAATCACAAGCTGGCTGATCCCGGGGAGTGTGCAGTGTGCACAGTGGAGGGTGCCCGTGGGGCACAAAGGAGGGGTACCGTGGGTACCAAAGGGAAAGGGCACGCGTGGGTGCCAAAGGGGAAAGGGCACACGTGGGTGCCAAAAGGAGATGGTAATCAAAAGAAAAACAGTGGAAGTCCCACCTTGATCGCCAATTTGTGAATCATGGAAAATCCACTCTTAAAGGAAAATAAGGAAAATAATAAGAATATGAAGAATAATAAGAAGAATAATGAAAAGGGGAGTAAAAGAGCACGTGGTGCTACTAAAGGAGAGTGATCGCCAGAGGGATTACCTCAATAAGAAGAAAAGATGATCGTGAATACCTGGTGATAATAGGATGCGGGATGGATGTGGATTCCTTCCTCCACCTTCTATCGGCCGGCCAATGAAGGGGGTCTTCCTTGTTGATTACCTTGAAACAAAGAACAAACAAATAAAAGAAAAGTGGATCAGTCGAGAGTGAGTGTAGTATCAATCCAAAGAAACAGTATGATGATGAAAGAAGAATATAGCATGCGCACCTTTTTGTTTGGTTTTAAAACCCCTAGAGAAATAGGGAGAGGAGAGGAGATGCAATACTAATACAAAAGAAGAAAACGATGGACGTTGATGATACGATGAAAACACAAACAAAGGAGAGAGAACCCTACTGTTCCTGTAAACAGTAAAGGGAGAACCACCGGAGCAGCAGGAAGTAGAAGGAAGATGATGAAGAGATCACACGGATGAAGAGAGAAACTCTTCTCTGTGCTTTCTTTGATTCGACTAATGACTCCAGCGACCTTGCTAACACCGTGACCTCTCGCTGTGTCCTCTGTAACCTCGCGCGAGATCAACCAGGGGACTCTTTTATAAGGTTTTGATCAAAGATAGACACAGATTCAGGAAGATAAGAATAGGCAGTGGTTGTTAACGGCAAGGACTCTAGTTCCCAGATCGAGCAAAGTGACCAAGAAAGGCAGGGAACTCTTCAGGAAAGACGAGTTTAAGAAGGACACGAAAAGGTGAGACACGACCTACCGAAGGGTGTCAATTCAACAATTGACGACCTGCCTAAGGACGTTAAATCAAAACACGACCAGGATCAGGGCGTCACTTCCTGGATTCAATTTTGGTAATAAAACCTTCTTTATTTGAAAATTATAAAAACACGCCTGAAGCAAAGGCGTTAAACAAAAACACGCCCTTGTGGAAGGACGTTAATCATTGATTTTCAATCAGGATGGGACTCGTAAAATACCAGGAATTGACGCCCATACCTTTGGTCGTCCTTTCTTAAGAACACGCCCCAGATTAGGTCGCTATTTAAAACACGCCCCTAATGAAGTCGTGAATCACCAAAATGCAAGAATAAATCACAAAACCACACAAAAATAGAAAAACTTTATATTTTAGAAATATTGAAGTTCACTTTGGGGCGTTAACATGGTGACATGAGATTTGATCAACAAAGCGTCAATTTTGGCGTGTCTACACCTAGCTGTGAGGGGGTCTGGAAGGGGGTGTTCCAGGGTGTGGGAAGGGGAGAATGGGGGCTGGAATGGGGTGTTTGCAGTGGGTGAGAGAGAAGCTGCGAATTTGGGATGGGTGGGGGTGAGGGAAGGAGAGTTCTCTCTCCAAGGTTTGAAAATTAACTAATGGGGTGGTTAATGGGGCTTTAGGGATGGGAATGGTGGTGTAGGGGAAGGGAAGGTGTTGTACCCCTGGAAATAAAAGAATGAAATAAGTGAAAATAAAAGAATTTATTTGAGTTGTATATATACTAATGGGCCTCACTTGTGTAAATATGGATATAAAGGCTTTAAACAAATCTTAAAAGCTTAAATCACTTAAACCCAAACCCACGTACATGTATAAACCAATAAGGCCCACATGTGGCCAGCCCATTCAACAAATACCCTATCCAAAGACCATCCACTATATGCAGGATCGAGCATGGCTTGAGCCTTTAGGGTTTTCAACGTCAAAAGTTGGCATGCAGCTGTGGTTTGGGAAGGAAGAAAACAATATGTGGTAGGTTTAAAATCCTGCCATTCCAAGTGATAGAACTTTCCAGAACCCTGCATGGTTATAAAAACACACCCACGTCGAATCACCAGTGGTCTTCCCTCTCCATCTTACTGCTGTTGCCGAACAAGAAGATGGTTTTTCTTCTCCCTGTGCTGATTGTTTCTTTCTCATCATAGCCATTCTCTTCATCCTTTACTCCTTTATGCAGTGTGGTTCGTGAAGCCGTTGAAGGAGGAGTTTTCTTCATCCTGCCGTCTTCATCCTGCGGACGTTTGAAGACGGGGCTCGTCTTCATCCTCCTCTCCCTCCTATAGCTTGACTGCTACGAGAAGAAGATTGATCTTCTTCCTTTCCTTCCTCCTGCGTCTGCAACCAAGAAGGAGGTGTGGAGGCTTCCTCCATCTTCATCCTGCAAGCAACATAAGCCTCGACATCTTCTTCCTTCAAGATCTTCTTCCTCCGACGATTTGCTCTGTTTGAAACAGAGTACCGTAACAGCATCAAATCTTCATCGTTCAAATCTTCCAAAAGGTAGGTTATCTCAAGTTTCGTAGCCCAAATGAACATAAAACATGATTATGTTCGTGCATATAGTTTTTTTTCGCTGAGTTTTGATAGTTTTGGGAAATTTTGTAAATAGCGACCCTCATCAGGGCGCTAATTCTTTCTGACGCCCAAGCAAATGGTCGTCAATTCCCATGTGATTTAATAATTACGAATGTTAAAAATTTAATATCTACGTAACCAATAATCTGATTTAATGCATGAACATAGTTTTGGAATCCTGCTATTTTTCTTGACCTGTCCATATACATGTTGTCATAAAAATGTTTATATTGGAAAAGTGCTATTGTTCATAGTGGAAATCTGGAAAAAAAGAAAATGACGACTTGACGTATGTCGTTTCTTCTGCATATGACGCCACTGTCAAGGGCGCTATATGTATAGAAGGTGACAGCTACCAAGTCGCCATTTAATAAACCATGGAAAATTGATTATGTTAATGCATATATCCCGATTGAAATTGATGGCTCTGCACAGAGTCTTCAATTGATTAAATAGCTACCCTGACCAGGGCGCTATATGTCTTTAACGTGGCATCCCACCAGACATCACTTACCAAGATTCTGAAATTTTATACCTATATAAAGATACATAGAGAATTTGACGACTCTTCGCAGAGTCTTCAATTTGTGAAATAACGCCCCTGACCAAGGCGATATTTATTGAAATGAAGTCATTGGCTAAGGCGCCAATTTCATGTCTTCTAATTTTTCATGATTTTTCCTGTAACCGTGGATTTATATATATATATACCTGTACATGGCACTATATTCCAATCCGTGAGTATAGTCCCACGTTTTTTTTTCGGCGCTTTACCGATTACCCTTTCAACTCTCGGTGACATACAAGCCCTCCATTGGACATTCCGTTCCTTTGGACCGGCAAGTTAGTCATTGGGACCTCCATAAGTCTCCTCGTAGCCTTAGATTCCCTTAAGGCCGACTGAGCTGGTTGTACCTTAAATACCTTGTACCTTTGATTGCCATGTCTTATGGTAAACCGGCCCTCTCATGGTGCCATCTTGGTCCATGAGAGAATAATCCTAGCCGGTGGAATGATGATATTCCACTAGGTGGTGTCTTGGATTGAGTCCCTTATAGATGGGGTCAATCTCCCAGCTTGATTCATGTCCCTTGAGTGGTGACGGGTTTAGTCATCCACTCAAGTTATCACGACTACCTAGTTAAGGTACCGATTCTACCCAGGTTATCGACATGTCATGGTTCTCGTTGGTTTTATCATTGTCCATCTAATGTTCTTCCTTGAATTCTGTGGAACCTATCCACGAATCTACCTTGATATCCTACATGAGTTTGTTCTTAGAATTCCATGGCTATCACTAAAGTGGTTGTCTAGATATTACATGTAACAATGTCCGCGCTTATAGGGCCCGATCTGGTCCTGGGAGGAGCACCCGAAAGTACTTGTGCCCATGGGAGTTATATTGATCACGGTGTGACATTGCACCGAAGTGCTTGCTTGAATCTACGCCACTCCACTATCTCTCTCTCGCGTGCTTGACTTGATTGACTTGACACGACTTGCGTGGCCCGGAATGGGCAAAGTACTTGCTTGTTAATAGCCATTATCTCATGACATGGAAAAACTTTATTGATATACTTGGTACTCGTTCAAATACTTGAAATCTTGATTACTTGAAATTCCCTATCTTGGATCGGTAGTACGTGTTATTTCCTCTCGTTATCATGTTCAATTCCATCGCATTCTGTTTTACATGATTGACATGCTAGACTTGCATTTTCATTTGGAAGAGGTAATTACTTAAACCAATTGCTAGTTCTTGAGATATAATTCCTACTGAGCGTTCGCTCATCAAGTTCCTTTCCCCAACTTTTCAGGTAATACGGACCCTGACTCGGGCTCGGATGGGCAGGAGCAAGAGTGACGAGCGTAGAATCTGCAAGCGTCATGCTACTACACCTTATCATGTCGAGTCGTCCTTAGTTCATTCCTTGGAGTCCTGTCGTTAGATCTTTTTCTATTTCAAAATTTGTAACATTTAAGGCTTGTGGGCCTGATTAGTAACGTTAAGTCTTGGAGTTATGTGATTTTGTTTAATGGTTAAGTTGTTATCAATGGTATCTGTACTTGGTTATGTTTTAAAATTCTTGTCTTATTGCGCACTCTGTTTTGATGTCGAAATTTTACTTGCTCTGATTGAGATGATTGATATAAACTCGTCACGTTTTTCCCGGGTTCCTTCCGCGCTCGGGGCGTGACAGTTTTTGTGGTATCAGAGCCTAGGATTTCAAATTCCTAGGAAACCCAAGTCCAAGGATAGGTCTATCCCCAAACTGTGAGGATGGGTAGTGCCATGGGTATAAGTTCTTGTAGGGCATCCGACTACAAATTTCAACATGAAACTAATTAAGGTTAACTCCTTGTAGGACTATGGCTGCTGAACGCGCACAATGGCGTGAGATGCAACGAACTGTTCAAGGCCTGACCCAGGCCATACAACAAGTGGCTCAAGTTGGGGCACACTATGGAGCTGGCGACCTCCATCGGAGTTTTAGAAACCTCAACCCTTCGAGGTTCGCAGGATCATCAAACCCCAAGGATGCAAAAAATTGGATAAAGGAGATTGAGTGAATCTTCCGCGTCATGCAATGCGCGGATGGTGAAAAGATGCTTTTGGCCACGTTCCAACTGGAACGGGACACCCGTGCTTGGTGGGAGTCCGTCGAGGCCACCTTGCTTGAAGATCATGTTACATGGGCCGAATTTGTCGAGCACTTCAATAGCAAGTATTTCTCTGACCGTGTTCAGGAGAAAAAGGCCGTGGAATTTGCTGCCTTGAAGCAACGATCCCTGTCAGTGGCCGACTACGAAACCCAGTTCTCCAGGTTATCTAGATATGCACCACACTTAGTATGCACTGAGAAGATGAAGGCAAGAAGGTTCTTGAATGGGTTACGACCCCAATATATCACTCAGCTCGCTCCCTTGGATATTCAAGTGTACTAAGAGATGGTGCGTCGTTCCCAACTGCTAGAAGACGCTATAGAGTTGTCTGACAAAATCCGTGGTAAGGATAAAAGGGAGAATGTCACAAGCCCCAACACTTTTAAACCGTCTTTCAAGAAGCGGACCAATAATGGAGGCGAACCCTCCAAGGAGAAGAAAATCAAGAAGGGCAATAACAAACCTTTCTCCATCACGGCACCGCCAAAGGAAAATTGTAAATATTGCGACAAGCCGGGTCATCAGGCTGCGGAATGCTGGAGAAGGCTCGGAGCATGCCTTCGTTGTGGGAGTAAGGAACACCGTATTCCTGACTGTCCAATGATGAACGAGCAAAGTGAGCCGGAGACAAAGGAAGAGAAGCGTCCGGCAAAGAAGCAAGGACGTTTACAAGCTCTCCAAGAGACGGTACCAACCGAGGGTGGGTTGGTGGAAGGTATTTTGTCTGTCTGCTCTAAATCTGCTCAAGTACTATTTGATACTGGCGCCACACATTCTTTTGTTTCAAAGAAATTTGCTGCTTCATTCTCTATGGAACCTGAATGGATAAACTTGGTGATTTCTACCCCGTTAGGGAATGAGTCTGATGTCACTTTCCATTACCCAAACTGCAAGATTATAGTTAAAGGTCACAACTTACCTGCATATTTAATATGCTTAGACTTGAAGGAGTACGATGTAATTTTAGGGGCCGATTGGCTATCCACCCATCGGGCAACTATAGACTGCCGAAATGGAAAAGTAACTTTTGTGGATTACCCGGAGTTAACTTACGTTACTCCCTGGAAGAGATCACCAGTCATCTATGCTCTTCGAGCACATAAACTTATCAACAAAGGATGCGAGGCATTCTTAGCATTTGTAACTGCCACGGAGGCTAAGGTAGCTAGACTAGAAGACATTCAAGTGGTTCGGGAGTTTCCTGATGTTTTCCCTGAAGACTTGCCTGGTTTGCCACCAGAGAGAGAAGTCTCATTCACTATAGACCTTGTTCCGGGTGCCGGACCTGTTTCCAAAGCACCCTATAGAATGTCCCCCGCAGAATTGAAGGAATTGAAGGAGCAGCTTATGGAGCTATTGAAGAAAGGATTTATCAGACCAAGTTCTTTCCCATGGGGAGCACCAGTGCTGTTCGTCAAGAAGAATGATGGATCGATGAGGCTGTGCATCGATTATCGGCAGCTGAACCACCTCACTATCAAGAATAAATACCCACTATCGAGGATTGATGAACTCTTTGATCAGATTTCTGGAGCAAAGTATTTCTCAAAAATTGATCTTCGATCGGGTTATCACCAATTGAGGATCAAGGACCAGGATATTCACAAAATTGCATTCCGAAGTAGGTACGGGCATTATGAATTTACTGTTATGCCTTTTGGACTAACAAATGCCCCTGCAGCTTTTATGCAGCTTATGAATAGCATCTTTAGACCGCATCTGGACAAATTTATTGTGGTTTTTATCGATGATATCCTGATATATTCAAAGTCTGAAGAGGAGCATGAAATGCATTTGAGGATAGCATTGCAGATATTGAGGGATAATCAATTATATGCCAAATTTAGCAAATGCGAGTTTTGGCTAGAAGAAGTGTCCTTCTTAGGACACGTAATTTCAAAGGATGGAATCTCAGTGGACCCCGCAAAGGTCGAAGCGTTAAAGAACTGGGAACAACCGACAAATGCAACAGAAATTAGGAGTTTCCTTGGTCTTGCTGGTTATTACCGACGTTTTATTAAAAACTTCTCGAAGATTGCAGTACCACTCACCAGGCTGACCCGCAAGGAAGTGCCATATGAGTGGAATGAGGAATGTGAACGATGCTTCCAAACATTGAAGGACCATTTGACCACTGCTCCGGTCTTGGCCCTTCCTATTGAAGGAGAGAAGTACGAGGTATATACCGATGCTTCCGGTATTGGCCTCGGTTGTGTAATAATGCAACAGGGAAGAGTTATTGCATACTCTTCTAGGCAATTGAAGAAGCATGAAGAAAACTACCCGGTGCATGACTTGGAGTTGGCCGCGGTAGTATTTGCACTAAAGATCTGGAGACACTATCTCTACGGAGAACAATTCACAGTATTCTCCGATCATAAGAGCCTCAAATATCTATTCTCTCAGAAGGAGCTTAATATGAGGCAACGTCGATGGCTGGAATATTTAAAAGACTTTGATTTCACTATTCATTATCACCCCGGTAAAGGGAATTCGGTAGCTGATGCCTTGAGTCGAAAGCCGAGAGCCCTTATAGCCAGCTGTATGATACGGGAATGGAAACTTTTAGAGGAATTCTCCAGATTAAATATAAGCACGGACCAGAAAGATGGGTGTATTACTCTCTCTCACATGAGTGTGCATCCGGACTTGCTATCCGAAATCAAGAAGTTACAAGACGAAGATCCTGGAATGATTGAAATCAGGGAGAAACTAGATCAAAGAACCGGGTTCAAGCTGGCAGTTGATGGAAGGCTAATGTTTCAGGAAAGGACATGTGTTCCGGACTATCCTGAGTTGAAAAGGAAAATTCTAGATGAAGCTCACCGCTCTAGGTATACCATTCATCCTGGAGCAACTAAGATGTACAAAGATTTAAAAAGAACTTTCTAGTGACCGAACATGAAGAGGGAGGTAGCGGACTTTGTATCTCACTATCTCACGTGCCAACAAGTAAAAGCGGAACACCAAAGACCCGCCGGAAAGTTACACCCCCTTGATATTCCCAAATGGAAATGGGAAGGAATTGGTATGGATTTCATCATGGGCGGACATGATGGGATTTGGGTAATCATCGACCGAGTGACCAAGTCGGCGCATTTCTTGCCAATTAAATGTTATGTTAGATGGACGCAGTCTATTACCACGGAGAGTGGATCTAGAGGGGGGTGAATAGATCTATTGCCTAATTTAAAAACAATATAAGGCTCTAATGCGGAATATAGGCAGATCTACTAAATCACTAACTCGAGTATTAGATTTGAACAGAAGCAAATCAAACTGTGAAGGTAAACAGGAAATCCAATCGCACACAGTTCATGGACAATCACACAAACACAAGGCACACAGGATTTTTAGGTGGTTCGGTCAGGAGACCTACGTCCACCCCACACTCAACTGAGTATGACTTACTGCTGCGTAACACAGATTGTGTCCGCTGGGAAGTACAGCTTGGCCTACAACCGCTGATGGACAGCTTCGCTGGGTAGTACAGCTGGCCGACCAGAGGAACAAATCCTCTGCAACCGCTGGGCGATACAGCTTAGTCGTCCGAGACCTGGTCTTGCCTGCTGAGGATTACAGCTTCACATGTCCAGTGGAAACCTCCACTGCAATTGCTGGCTCATAGCTTGAAGAAACAGATTCAAAAATAAAAGACAGAAGCAAACGAAAATGAGAAACCCCGGAAGGGAAATAGCTCTCAATGAGCAAACATCTCAGCTCTGGTATCTGAACCAAGAGTCTGAGTTACAACCTCTCAATGAACCTCTCTCAACTCATCTCTCTCAATCGAACTCTCTCAACTCATCTCTCCTTTCTCTCTTTCTTCTCTTCTCTGTTTTTCTTCTCTGTGGATCTCGGTGGCTCTCTGCTGCTTCAGACTTTCAGTCTCACTGTATAGACTTTGCCACTTGTTCGATCAGCATCCTTCTGAAGAAGAAAGCTCATATATATACCAGCAGCAGATTGGATAAGGGCGCGTGGCTTCCACATTTCTCGCCCAGAGAATTCGCCAGATCCGAGGAAATTTCATCCACATGGCAGCATCCTGGATGGGCTGCTTCCACGTGTCACCATCTGGACATCTCATCCTCCTTGGATCACGAGCCATGTCATCAATCTCAGCTAGGAGTCCCTGTCAGACAGACGAACAGAGTTATCAGTTTAAGTCAAAAACCTTGTACAGACTTAATGAAGGCACTGCAGAAGCGATGTACAGACTTCATGAATGTGAAGCAATGCAATGTTCAGACTTTATGAATCCGTGGCTATGGCATTGTATAGACTTGGTGAATGCAGAACAATGCCATGTACAGACTACATATATGCAGTGCTTTGGCCTTGTACATACCTCACGCATGCAGGACTGTGGCACTGTATAGACTTCAGGTATGCAATGCTAAGAACATAGCAGATGGTTGTATAGACATGCCATATGAATATGCAGACTCATCGTGCAATGTTGTCTAGACTTAGAATGCTATGCATGAAGCAGTGTATAGAGTTAGAGTGCAATGCATGTTCAACTGCAGACAGCAGAGTATATACATTTCAAGTGAATGCATTGACATGCTGAAAGAATTAATGTATAGACTTGCTACGGCACAAGAATAACATAACGATGTACAGACTCCGCCTTGAACAATGCACAATGCCTATAAGAATGTATAGACTTAGACGATGTGTGGACTTGCCAAAGGGAAGGCTGTACAGACTTGAGCAAGCACAATGTATAGACTTTGGCAAGGCAATGGCTGTACAGACTTCAGCTCAGCTGCAATGTATAGACTTGCAGGGGCAACGTAGGTAAAGCTACCAGTGTATAGACTTTGTGAATGCGAATGTAATGTACAGACTCTGCAATGTATGGACTTCATATATGTAGTGCTATGCGATGTACAGACTTCCTATATGAAGGCAACCGCTGTACAGACTTGCTGAAGTGTAATGCAATGTGCAGACTTTGAAGAACATTCAGCAACCAATGTATAGACTAAGGCAATGTAAAGACTTGCCAGTGTATGGACTTGATGAGCATGCAGCAATGTGCAGACTTCAATGCATGAAGGAGCACTGTGTAGACTTAGATAGACACAACGTGCAACAATGCATAGACTTTGAAACACTAGATGCACGATGTACAGACTTCAACTAAAATGATGCACAATGTACAGACTTGAATGCTGTGCGATGTACAGACTTCATGTTATGCATGAGACTCTAAGGAAGACGGATGATGTATAGACTTAGCCAGCCTTCAGCTTGATGTAAAGACTTCATGAATGATGCATGCAATGCACTGGACGATGTATGGACTTAGCCGATGCAGACTAGTCCAATGTACAGACTTGCTCTTTGTTCAGACTTCATGAATGATGTATAGACTTGCCAAGGAAAAGGCTGTACAGACTTGAGCAAAGCAAAGCAATTGAATGTATAGACTTCACGATGTGAAGACTTGCCAAAGACAACTGGACGATGTACAAACTTGAGCGAAACAAAGTCTGTACAGACTTGAAGGTTCACAATATAAAGACTTTGGCAAAGCAGCAATGTACAAACTTGCACAGTTCTGGGATGTATAGACGTTATCTGAAAGCCCAATGTACAGACTTGCAAAACTGAACGTATGTAAAGATCCCAATGTATAGACTTGACTGCCTGCAAGCATGTATAGACATTATCGTGCAGACAGGACCTCACATGCATTAGTGTATAGACTGTATGCCTGATGGATGCACTGATGCAGTATATGCACAGAGGAAGCAATGCACCGATGCAATGCATGCACATAGCAGGTATTGAACTGAAGCAATGGATGTACTGACTTGTGTTCTCAACGATGCATAAACACAACACAATGTAATGTATAGACTTTGAGTGTATAGACTTGTGTGTGTGTGCAATGTGTAGACCTGTGAAATGCATAGAACACACAGACAATCTGATAAAAATAATTTCATCAAAACATAAACAGTTGCCAATCAATCAAAACAAGCTGTTGCCAATGAAGTGAAGCATATTGTCAACATCATCAACATAGAGGAGTCACAACAATCTCCCCCTTTTTGATGATGGCAACACCCAATCATATAGAATAGCACCATCCTGTCATACAGATGTATTTTGATGAAAGACATGAATTGTTAGTCAGATTTGTCATGCAGATGCTATGAATGCATGCTGAAATGAAAACAGCTCCCTGCTAACAAGATCTGCCCCTATGCCATAATCATGATGCATACACTACCCCTTTGCCAAATAGTGGATACACTCCCCCTAGAATGAATTCATCAAACAGATAAAATATTCTCCCCCTTTGCCATCAACAAAGAAGAGGGAAAGTGATTACAAGGGAAGGAACAAGAGAGATCATCTGACTGGCATTCTGAACAAGTAGTTCAGGAATAAGCATTCTAAAGCACAGAGTCTTCAGTCATATGAATTTAGAAAATGCTTTGAGATAGAATGCTGGTTTAAAAGTTATAAAATTTGAGTTCATGCACTATAATCAATGAATAAGTTTTCTGTGCATGATAAAACAATGAACCAAAAGCTCATTTGCATGGGAGATTCAGTTTCAGAATATCTTACTTTCGTAGACTCATTAAAAGTTGTTAAGAGATACCAGGTCATGTATTTAAATTAAACAAATTGACATCCTTGAAAATTCTTTTGAAGGAACAGCATTTTTCATTGTATTTCATTAAGGGCATTCAGGTACCATTTATCTTTTTGCGTAAGGGTATACGTTTATCAGGCGCCAATACCCCTAGATACTCAACATTATGGACCATTCTGCCTATGATCAAACTCAATAGAACTGATTTACACCTTTTTGTGTGAGGGTACACGTTTATCAGACGCCAGTTACCCCTAGGTACTCAGTGAAACCACCTTACTGTTTTGATTATTTTATACAGAGATAACTGATACACCTCATGACTTAAGTGTTGTCCATTTCTTTGATGGATCACTTAGTTTCTCAGTATTTTATCAGTCATTGCTCTGCCAATTGTGTTTTTCAATTAATTTTCAATGTTTGCCAATATTTTTCTTAGCTGTCCTTTAATTATTTCAGAATGACTTATTTAAGGACAATACACATACTTAGCTTCTCTAACATGATTTCAAGTGAGTTTTCAGATTTCAGATATAATTGGCTTTGTCTGACATGTAATGAAATAAGGGTTGAGAGCTTTATCAATTTTCAGCTTTCTTATTTACTGATTGTAATTTTTAAACTGTAAATTTTATAAAATTTAAACCATTAAGTCAGTCTTCAAGTAATTAAAGTTCTTATAAATGAAGAAGTATGTTTTCTATTGCTTAGAAATCAGAACCGACTAACAGATTGCCATTTTGTCAGCCTCAGCTCATTCAGGGTCAAAGAATTTGGATTTCAATAAATTTGATGACCATTCTGAATTTCTAACAATACTCCCCCTGTCTATATGCATGTGACTTTAGATGAGAGAGAGACCTTAGACACAGTCATGACTAGATGATATGCAATGATGATCATGACTGTGATGCCACAAAAAAATATGAATGTTATGCATGATAATGAGTCTAGTGCAACAATCAACATTCACAAAGTTTATTCAAGCAATCCAGAGAGTTTATTCATCATGCTGAAATTTACACAAGCCAAGTTCTCTTCTAAGAAATTTAAACCTTTCATTCCCTAGTGGCTTAGTAAAGATATCAGCAATTTGTTTTTCAGTTTCAATGAAGTTCATTTCAATTTCCTTTTTATTTACAACATCTCTAAGAAAATGGTGTTTTATCTCTATATGCTTAGTCCTAGAATGATGAACATGATTTTTAGCAAGGCATATAGCACTAGTATTATCACATAACATTGGAATACATCTCAATTTTATCTGATAATCATCCAGTTGGTGCTTGATCCATAGTACTTGGGCAGCACAATTAACAGCTGCAACATATTCAGCTTCAATTGTAGACAAAGCTACAGTGTGTTACTTCTTAGATGCCCAAGATACTAGACAGCCACCTAGGAATTGATAATATCCACTAGTATTTTTTCTATCTACTCGACACCCAGCATAATCTGCATCAGTGTAAGCTAGAAGTTCTAACTCACACTTAGCAAGATACCAAAGACCTAGCTCTTGGGTGCCTAGTAAATATCTAAAAATCTTTTTCACTGATTTAAGATGTGATTCTTTGGGACTAGCCTGAAATCTAGAGCATAAACACACTGAAAATTGAATGTCAGGCCTAGATGCTGTAAGATATAGAAGGGATCCGATCATACCTCTATATAGCCTTTGGTCCACTGGTTTACCTTGAGGATCTTCATCCAAACTGGTTGAGGTACCCATTGGAGCAGCTATTTCCTTGAGGTTGTCCATTTTGTACTTCTTCAATAGATCCCTTATGTACTTGGACTGAGAGATAAAGGTACCATCCTTTGATTGTGTAACCTGCAGTCCAAGAAATAGTTTGAGCTCACCCATTGAGCTCATTTCAAACTCATTAGTCATAATTTGAGAGAATTCCTCACACAATTTGGGGTTAGTTGACCCAAACACAATGTCATCCACATAAATTTGAATGATAAGAATATCTGAATGACTCACCTTGGTGAACAATGTTTGATCAACTACACCTCTTGTGAAGTTCTTATCAGTGAGAAATTTGCTCAACCTGTCATACCAAGCTCTAGGAGCTTGCTTTTTAAACCATAGAGAGCTTTTATGAGTTTATAGACATGATTAGGGAAGTCTAAGCATTCAAATCCAGGAGGTTGCCTCACATAGACATCCTCACTGATTTTCCCATTTAGAAAAGTAGATTTTACATCCATCTGCTGAAGATTTATTCCTAGGGAACATGCATAAGCCAATAAGATTCTGATTGCTTCTAACCTGGCTATAGGGGTAAAAGGCTCTTCAAAATCTATTCCAAATTCCTGATTATACCCCTGAGCTACAAGTCTGGCCTTATTTTTAATCACATTCCCTGATTCATCAGTTTTATTTCTGAACACCCATTTAGTCCCTATGACTGTTTCATGATCAGGAGGTGGAACCAAATGCCACACCTTATTCCTGTCAAATTGATTGAGCTCCTTATGCATGGCATTAATCCAATGCACATTCTTGAGAGCATAGTCAATGGACTTGGGTTCTACATTTGAAACAAACGCATATATATTCAATTCATTTTGAATCCTTAAGTGGCCTCTGGTCCTAGGGGGGTCATGCAGATTTCCAATCACATTATCTACAGGATGATCTTTAAGATATCTAATGTTAACAATTAGATTGTCATGATTTTGATTTACCTCCCCCTGAACTGTAGGCTCTTCTTCATTAGGCTCTTCATTTCCTTCCTCATTTTCAGATTGGTCTGTAGAATTTCCTTCTTTCAGAATATCACCACTGTCTTCATTCCTGCATTGACCAATATTAGTCTTTAATAAGGATTCGTCAAAAACTATATGTGGAGATTCTTCAACAGTTTTGGAATTTAGATTATACACTCTATATGCTCGGGTGTTTTCAGAATAACTAAGAAAAATTCCTGGTTCACCTTTAGGTTCAAATTTATCAAGGTCTCTTTTATCATTTATATGTATAAAGCATTTACACCCAAAAACTTTGAAGTGAGCAATAGAAGGTTTCTTACCCTTTATGATCTCATAGGGTGTTTTCTGGGTAGAAGGTCTTACCATGGCTCTGTTAATTACATAACAAGCAGTATTTACTGCTTCAGCCCAAAACCTTCTTGGTAGACCACCTTCAACCAAGAGTGTACAACCCATCTCCACTAGGGTTCTGTTCCTTCTCTCCACAACTCCATTCTGCTCAGGTGTCCTTGGTGAGGAGAACCTATGGTTAATTCCATTTGACCTGCAGAATTCATCAAACTATGAGTTTTCAAACTCACCTCCATGATCAGTCAAAATATTTTCAATTTTCTGGTTTTTCTTAAGACAGAACTCCTGAAATTCTGAGAATGCATCACTTTTATGTGATAAGAAATATACCCAAGTATACTTAGAGAAGTCATCTACCATGACAAACCCATACTTCCTCCCTGATAAGCTGACAGACCTGGTTGGCCCAAAAAGGTCTGTGTATCAGCTCATAGGGTTTAGAAGACAGATTTTCTGTTCTAGATTTAAATGACTTTCTAGTTAACTTTGATTGAGTGCATGCATCACAGATTTTATTTTCTTTCTTAAAGGAAACTTCAAGAAGTCCTCTAACCATGCTATGCTTATTCAGTTTATGCAAAACAGTGTAACTAGCATGACCTAACCTACGATGCCATAAAAATGCTAAGTCTTCTCTACTAGCAGTAAGGCATATGTTAGAATGTTGAATATCATCTAAATCTATCATGTAAGTGTTATTTATCCTCTTACCAGAAAATTTAACAGTTTCGGAATCAGGTTCAAAAATTTTGCAACATTGAGAGTCAAAAAGCACTTTGCATCCTTTATCACATAGCTGGCTGATGCTAAGTAAGTTATAAGCTAATCCTTCAACCAGCATGACATCCTCAATGCAACAAGTAGTACACTTACCTACCTTACCTGTTCCAACAATCTTACCCTTTGTGTTGCTATCAAAGGTGACAAGGCCTCCTTGTTTCTCTGTCAGCATGCAGAACTTGGCCTTATCCCCTGTCATATGCCTGGAGCAGCCACTATCCATGTACCACAAATTATTCTTGACTGCCAGGCATACCTGCACACACAATCAGGTAGAGAAGTTTGGAACCCAAGACTGATTGGGCTCCAGAGAAGATGAAAAGCAATTAAAACAAGAAAGCATACTTTTAGGTATCCACATTTGTTTGAAACAGTTCTGTTAAGTGGATTTTCCAGATTTCTTTTTGTTTTGCTTTTTCTTGTTGACACTAGCATGATTATCTACAGATTGATTATTTCTGTGCCAGTGCCTTGGCCAGGATGTATTCGCGAAATTTTGGCCATAGTAATCATTGGGCTGGCTGTGGAAATATTGGTTCCTAGGTGTCCAAGAGCCATACCCATTAACCCAATTCCCTGTGTAAGGTTTATAGGACTGTGTAGCCTGATGTCCATAACCTGTAAACCTTCCTTGAGTCCTAGTCCATCCTGACCTATTTGGATAGGTTGACTGTGCAAAGAAGTGGGACTGGGCTCCAGGTTGGTAGAAATGTTTGGGTTGAGCTCTAAAAGCATTCTGCCTCCCCTACACCTTGGACCCTGCTGACCTATTCATAGGTGTGTATTGGGTCTTTTTCAGAGGTGGTGGTGATGGTGGAGACTTGGTGACCTTAACATGGGGTTTATAAGACTGTGTAGGTTGACCCCTAACCTGAGACTGAGCTTTGGGATTTTGCTTGGATGTGCTAGCTCTACTAGTCTCATTCAATTTTTGTTTGCCCTTCTCCTCAGCACTGGGCTTTTTCAGATTAGCAGTTTTGTTCATTGAAATGTTTGAATTCATGCTAATTAGAGGTCCTTTCTCTTTTTGTGCAACAAATGAAATAGTTTTCATTCCAAATGTTTTTGTTGCACTAGAATTAAATTCAAGGCCCTCTTTTCTGTAGTTAACCTTTGACCCTAACAAAGCATTTAGGTTATCTGAACCTTGGGTCATTTTCTCAATAATCTTAAGCTTGTCCTCATTATCCTTTTGAATATCTTCAATGGATTTTTTAAGTTCTGTATTCACACTTAAGACAGATTGATATTTTTCATTCACTATTTTTATCTCACTCTCACATTTCTGAATTTTCAATTTCAGTTCATCAGTTTCTTTTTCTAACCTCTCATTTTCTTCTTTAGAGGCTTTTGACTCATTCTTGATTTCTTCTATTTCAGAACATGTGAGTTTCAATTTTTTATTCTCAGATTCTAGACATGCAATTTTATCAGTTAGAGTTGTATCATTTTGCATGGAGTTAATCTTTCTTCTTAGATGCCTATTTTCCTTTCTAATATCATCAACTCTATCAGCTATGTCATGGTAGGCATCTACCCAATCAACAATAGTAAAATTTTTGAATCTAGTGATTACCTCATCTGAGTCCTCCTCTCTATCTTCAGAGCTTGTTGCCATAAGGCAAATGGGCTGTTCAGATTCGGCTTCACTGTCAGAGGTATTGCTCAAGGAGCCTTCATCTTCATCACTCTAGGTGCTAACCATAGCTCTCCCTTTCGTGTTCTTCTTCTTTGACTTGTCCTTGTATTTCTGATTCTCTGGACAGTCAGCTTTCATATGGCCTGTTTTCCTGCATTGATAACAAGTATTAGTTTCAATTTTCTTTGTAGGGTTATGTTTATACCTTTTATCCCTTCGGCCGCCACTATACTTCTTTTGGCTGAATCGTCCTGCTCCTTTCCTGAGGAACCGCCTGAACTCTCTGGTCATCATTGCCATCTCAGTATGAGTTATATCTTCTTCATTCAGGCTCTCCTCGGATGATGAACTACTAGAGCTGGATTTGCTGGATTTGCTGGCACCAGCTTTCAGAGCGATTGGCTTCTTCTTCCTCTCAGCTTCTTCTATCTTTGGCATATTAATCTCATATGCCATCAGCGAGCCAATTAGCTCATCAGCCCTTGTGGTTCGCAAATCCCTTGACTCCTCCATCACTGTAGCCTTAGTATGCCAAGCATGAGTCAGGGAGCGCAATATCTTCCTCACTACATTGTATTCTGTCTGAGGTTTCCCGAGACCTCTAAGACCATTTGTGATGATAGTTAATCGAGAGTACATCTCCTTGATGGTCTCATTTGGCTTCATCTTGAATGCTTCATATTCAGACACAAGGAGATTAGCCTTCGTTTCTCTAACCTGAGAAGTCCCTTCATGAATAACTTCTAGTGTATCCCACATCTCCTTAGCTGAATTGTAAGCTGATACCCGAGAAAATTCTATGGGGTGCAGAGAGCACTGAATGGCATTTATGGCACTCCAATTTAGTGTAGACCTCCTGATCTCCTCCTTGGTCCAGACTTCCTCATTAAGGGACAGCTCATAAGGTCCCTTGCTTACTACCTTCCAGATCTCGTAATCCTTCGCCCTCAGAAATACTTGCATATGGTTCTTCCAGTATGCATAGTTAGATCCATCGAAGAATGGGGGCTTTGTGGTTGAGTGTCCTTCAGCTATCATCCCTCGAGCATCCATCTTTGCCTTTCCTCTTTGGGCGGTAAGTCCCTGTAGAAGAGTATGGCTCTGATACCAACATTTATGTTAGATGGACGCAGTCTATTACCACGGAGAGTGGATCTAGAGGGGGGTGAATAGATCTATTGCCTAATTCAAAACCAATATAAGGCTCTAATACGGAATATAGGCAGATCTACTAAATCACTAACTCGAGTATTAGATTTGAATAGAAGCAAATCAAACTGTGAAGGTAAACAGGAAATCCAATCGCACACAGTTCATGGACAATAACACAAACACAAGGCACACAGGATTTTTAGGTGGTTCGGTCAGGAGACCTATGTCCACCCCACACTCAACTGAGTATGGCTTACTGCTGCGCAACACAGCTTGCGTCCGCTGGGCAGTACAGCTTGGCCTACAACCACTGATGCTCAGCTTCGCTGGGCAGTACAGCTTCCCGACCAGAGGAACAAATCCTCTGCAACCGTTGGGCGATACAGCTTAGCCGTCCGAGACCTGATCTCGCCTACTGAGGATTACAGCTTCACCTGTCCAGTGGAAACCTCCACTGCAATTGCTGGCTCACAGCTTGAAGAAACAGATTTGGGAACAAAAGACAAAAGCAAACGAAAATGAGAAACCCCGGAAGAGAAATAGCTCTCAATGAGCAAACATCTCAGCTCTGGTATCTAAACCAAGAGTCTGAGTTACAACCTCTCAATGAGCCTCTCTCAACTCATCTCTCTCAATCGAACTCTCTTAACTCATCTCTCCTTTCTCTCTTTCTTCTCTTCTCTGTGGATCTCGGTGGCTCTCTGCTGCTTCAGACTTTCAGTTTCACTGTATAGACTTTGCCACTTCTTCGATCAGCATCCTTCTGAAGAAGAAAGCTCATATATATACTAGCAGCAGATTGGATAAGGGCGCGTGGCTTCCACATTTCCCGCCCAGAGAATTCGCCAGATCCGAGGAAATTTCATCCACATGGCAGCATCCTGGATGGGCTGCTTCCACGTGTCACCATCTGGACACCTCATCCTCCTTGGATCACGAGCCATGTCATCAATCTCAGCCAGGAGTCCCTGTCAGACAGACGAACAGAGTTATCAGTTTAAGTCTAAAACCTTGTACAGACTTAAGGAAGGCACTACAGAAGCGATGTACAGACTTCATGAATGCGAAGCAATGCAACGTTCAGACTTTATGAATGCGTGGCTATGACATTGTATAGACTTGGTGAATACAGAACAATGCCATGTACAGACTACATATATGCAGTGCTTTGGCCTTGTACATACCTCACGCATGCAGGACTGTGGCATTGTATAGACTTCAGGTATGCAATGCTAAGAACATAGAAGATGGTTGTATAGACATGCCATATGAATATGCAGACTCATCGTGCAATGTTGTCTAGACTTAGAATGCAATGCATGAAGCAGTGTATAGAGTTAGAGTGCAATGCATGTTCAACTGCAGACAGCAAAGTATATACATTTCAAGTGAATGCATTGACATGCTGAAAGAATTAATGTATAGACTTGCTACGGCACAAGAACAACATAACGATGTGCAGACTCCGCCTTGAACAATGCACAATGCCTATAAGAATGTATAGACTTAGAGGATGTGTGGACTTGCCAAAGGGAAGGCTATACAGACTTGAGCAAGCACAATGTATAGACTTTGGCAAGGCAACGGCTGTACAGACTTCAGCTCAGCTGCAATGTATAGACTTGCAGGGGTAACGTAGGTAAAGCTACCAGTGTATAGAATTTGTGAATGCGAATGCAATGTACAGACTCTGCAATGTATGGACTTCATATATGCAGTGCTATGCAATGTATAGACTTCCTATATGAAGGCAACCACTGTACAGATTTGCTGAAGTATAATGCAATGTGCAGACTTTGAAGAACATTCAGCAGCCAATGTATAGACTAAGGCAATGTAAAACTTGCCAGTGTATGGACTTGATGAGCATGCAGCAATGTGCAGACTTCAATGCATGAAGGAGCACTGTGTAGACTTAGACAGACACAACGTGCAACAATACATAGACTTTGAAACACTAGATGCACGATGTATAGACTTCAACTAAAATGATGCACAATGTACAGACTTGAATGCTGTGCGATGTACAGACTTCATGTTATGCATGAGACTCTAAGGAAGACGGACGATGTATAGACTTAGCCAGCCTTCAGCTCGATGTACAGACTTCATGAATGATGCATGCAATGCACTGGACGATGTATGGACTTAGCCGATGCAGACTAGTCCGATGTACAGACTTGCTCATTGTTCAGACTTCATGAACGATGTATAGACTTGCCAAGGAAAAGGCTGTACAGACTTGAGCAAAGCAAAACAATTGAATGTATAGACTTCACGATGTGAAGACTTGCCAAAGACAACTGGACGATGCACAGACTTGAGCGAAGTAAAGTCTGTACAGACTTGAAGGTTCACAATGTAAAGACTTTGGCAAAGCAGCAATGTACAGACTTGCACAGTTCTGGGATGTATAGACGTTATCTGAAAGCCCAATGTACAGACTTGCAAAATTGAACGTATGTAAAGATCCCAATGTATAGACTTGACTGCCTGCATGCATGTATAGACATTATCGTGCAGACAGGACCTCACATGCATTAGTGTATAGACTGTATGCCTGATGGATGCACTGATGCAGTATATGCACAAAGGAAGCAATGCACCGATGCAATGCATGCACATAGCAGGTATTGAACTGAAGCAATGGATGTATAGACTTGTGTTCTCAACGATGCACAAACACAACATAATGTAATGTATAGACTTTGAGTGTATAGACTTGTGTGTGTGTGCAATGTGTAGACCTGTGAAATGCATAGAACACACAGACAATATGATAAAAATAATTTCATCAAAACATAAACAGTTGCCAATCAATCAAAACAAGCTGTTGCCAATGAAGTGAAGCATATTGTCAACATCATCAACATAGAGGAGTCCCAACATTAAAAGTCGATGGTCGGTTGATATTTTGGCCGCATTGTATATTAAGGAAATCGTAAGATTTCATGGAGTCCCAACATCGATTGTATCTGACCGAGACCCTCACTTCACCTCTCATTTCTGGAAGGGTCTACAACACTCTTTGGGGACGAAACTCAACTTCAGTACTGCTTTCCATCCCCAGACCGACGGCCAGACCGAGAGAACAAACCAAATAGTTGAAGACATGCTACGGGCTTGCATTATTGACTTTGGCGGAGGCTGGCATCATCATTTGCCCCTAGCCGAGTTTGCATACAACAATAGCTACCAAGCCAGTATACATATGGCTCCATTTGAAGCTTTGTATGGCAGGAGTTGCCGATCTCCGATATGTTGGGATGAAGTTGGCGAGAAGCAACTACTAGGGCCAGATATGGTAAGAAACACAACAGAAAAGGTTGAACTTGTCCGAGAGAGACTCAAAGTAGCACAATCCAGACAGAAATCTTATGCAGATAATAGAAGAAGGGAATTAGAGTTCCAAGTTGGAGACCATGTTTACCTCAAGGTCTCACCCGATCGAGGAATAAGAAGGTTCGGAGTTAAAGGCAAGCTTACACCAAGGTTCATTGGTCCATTCGAAGTGCTGGAAAGAGTTGGCGAAGTAGCTTATCGCATCGCTTTGCGTCCACAACTGTCGGAAGTGCACAACGTGTTCCACATTTCCATGCTGAAGAAATATGTGCACGACCCTTTCCACGTCATTGATCATAGTAACTTAGTGATTCAAAGGGACCTCACTTATGAACAAAAGCCAATGAAGATTCTTGATCAAGAGGTCCGAGTCTTAAGAAACAAGACCATTCCCATGGTAAAAGTGCAGTGGAACAAATGCTCGGAACAAGAAGCTACATGGGACACTGAGGAATCTATGCGAAGAAGATATCCAGAATTGTTCTAAACCGTAAGTACTCTATACCCTCCATGTCTCCATTCACGCAATTGAATTTGGGGACCAAATTCTTCTAAGTAGGGGAGGGTGTAGCACCCCTAGAAATAAAAGAATGAAATAAGTGAAAATAAAAGAATTTATTTGAGTTGTATATATACTAATGGTCCTCACTTGTGTAAATATGGATATAAAGGCTTTAAACAAATCTTAAAAGCTTAAATCACTTAAACCCAAACCCACGTACATGTAAAAACCAATAAGGCCCACATGTGGCCAGCCCATTCAACAAATACCCTACCCGAAGACCATCCACTATATGCAGGATCGGGCATGGCTTGAGCCTTTAGGGTTTTCAACGTCAAAAGTTGGCAGGCGACTGTGGTTTGGGAAGGAAGAAAACAATACGTGGTAGGTTTAAAATCCTGCCATTCCAAGTGATAGAACTTTCCAAAACCCTGCATGGTTATAAAAACACACCCACGTCGAATCACCAGTGGTCTTCCCTCTCCATCCTACTGCTGTTGCCGAACGAGAAGATGGTTTTTCTTCTCCCTGTGCTGATTGTTTCTTTATCATCATAGCCATTCTCTTCATCCTTTAGTCCTTTATGTAGTGTGGTTTGTGAAGCCATTGAAAGAGGAGTTTTCTTCATCCTGCCGTCTTCATCCTGCGGATGTTTGAAGACGGGGCTCGTCTTCATCCTCCTCTCCCTCCTACGGCTTGACTACTATGAGAAGAAGATTGATCTTCTTCCTTTCCTTCCTCCTGCATCTGCAACCAAGAAGGAGGTGTGGAGGCTTCCTCCATCTTCATCCTGCAAGCAACATAAGCCTCGGCATCTTCTTCCTTCAAGATCTTCTTCCTCCGACGATTTGCTCTGTTTGAAACAGAGTACCGTAACAACATCAAATCTTCATCGTTCCAATCTTCCAAAAGGTAGGTTATCTCAAGTTTCGTAGCCCAAACGAACATAAAACATGATTATGTTCATGCATATAGTTTTTTTTTTGCTGAGTTTTGATAGTTCTGGGAAATTTTGTAAATAGCGACCCTCATCAGGGCGCTAATTCTTTCTGACGCCCCAGCAAACGGTCGTCAATTCCCATGTGATTTAATAATTACGAATGTTAAAAATTTAATATCTACGTAACCAATAATCTGATTTAATGCATGAACATAGTTTTGGAATCCTGCTATTTCTCTTGACCTGTCCATATACATGTTGTCATAAAAATGTTTATATTGGAAAAGTGCTACTGTTCATAGTGGAAATCTGGAAAAAAAGAAAATGACGACTTGAAGTATGTCGTTTCTTCTGCATATGACGCCACTGTCAAGGGCGCTATATGTATAGAAGGTGACAGCTACCAAGTCACCATTTAATAAATCCTGGAAAATTGATTATGTTAATGCATATATCCCGATTGAAATTGACGGCTCTGCACAGAGTCTTCAATTGATTAAATAGCGACCCTGACCAGGGCGCTATATGTCTTTAACGTGGCATCTGACCAGACGTCACTTACCAAGATTCTGAAATTTTATACCTATATAAAGATACATACAGAATTTGACGACTCTTCGCAGAGTCTTCAATTTGTGAAATAACGCCCCTGACCAAGGCGTTATTTATTGAAATGAAGTCATTGGCTAAGGCGCTAATTTCCTGTCTTCTGATTTTTCATGATTTTTCCTGTAACCGTGGATTTATATATATATATATATACCTGTACATGGCACTATATTTCAATCTGTGAGTATAGTCCCACGTTTTTTTTTGGCGGTTTACCGATTACCCCTTCAACTCTCGGTGACATACAAGCCCTCCATTGGACATTCTGTTCCTTTGGACCGGCAAGTTAGTCATTGGGACCTCCGTAAGTCTCCTCGTAGCCTTGGATTCCCTTAAGGCCGACTGAGCTGGTTGTACCTTAAATACCTTGTACCTTTGATTGCCATGTCTTGTGGTAAACCGGCCCTCTCATGGTGCCATCTTGGTCCATCAGAGAATAATCCTAGCCGGTGGAATGATGATATTCCACTAGGTGGTGTCTTGGATTGAATCCCTTATAGATGGTGTCAATCTCCCAGCTTGATTCATGTCCCTTGAGTGGTGACGGTTTTAGTCATCCACTCAAGTTATCACGGCTACATAGTTAAGGTACCGATTCTTCCCAGGTTATCGACATATCATGGTTCTCGTTGGTTTTATCATTGTCCATCTAATGTTCTTCCTTGAATTCTGTGGAACCTATCCACGAATCTACCTTGATATCCTACATGAGTTTGTTCTTGGAATTCCATGGCTATCACTAAAGTGGTTGTCTAGATATTACATGTAACAATGTCCGCGCTTATAGGGCCCGATCTGGTCCTGGGAGGAGCACCCGAAAGTACTTGTGCCCATGAGAGTTATATTGATCACGATGTGGTATTGCACCGAAGTGCTTGCTTGAATCTACGACACTCCACTATCTCTCTCTCACGTGCTTGACTTGATTGACTTGACACGACTTGCGTGACCCGGAATGGGCAAAGTACTTGCTTGTTAATAGCCATTATCTCATGACATGGAAAAACTTTATTGATATACTTGGTACTCGTTCAAATACTTGAAATCTTGAATACTTGAAATTCCCTATCTTGGATCGATAGTACGTGTTATTTCCTCTCGTTATCATGTTCAATTCCATCGCATTATGTTTTACATGATTGACATGCTAGACTTGCATTTTCATTTGGAAGAGGTAATTACTTAAACCAATTGCTAGTTCTTGAGATATAATTCCTACTGAGCGTTCGCTCATCAAGTTCCTTTCCCCAACTTTTCAGGTAATAGGGACCCTGACTCGGACTCGGATGGGCAGGAGCAAGAGTGACGAGCGTAGAATCTGCAAGCGTCATGCTACTACACCTTATCGTGTCGAGTCATCCTTAGTTCATTCCTTGGAGTCTTATCGTTAGATCTTTTGCTATTTCAAAATTTGTAACATTTAAGGCTTGTGGGCCTGATTAGTAACGTTAAGTCTTGGAGTTATGTGATTTTGTTCAATGGTTAAGTTGTTATCAATGGTATCGGTACTTGGTTATGTTTTAAAATTCTTGTCTTATTGCGCACTCTGTTTTGATGTCAAAATTCTACTTGCTCTGATTGACATGATTGATATAAACTCGTCACATTTTTCTCGGGTACCTTCCGCGCTCGGGGCGTGACAGAAGGGGTGCTTGGGGAGTGGGGAATTCTCCCTTGGGAGATGAGAGGGTGCTTAGGGAAGGGGATTGGGTAGCTGGTGGTTGGGTGGTGGAGTATGGATTGGTGGAGGGTCTCTTGGGACTAGGGGTGGAGTAATGAGGGTTGGGGTAGTTGGGAGGATGAGTAATGAGGGGAGAGGAAGGGTTGATGATGTGGAGGAGAGAGAGGGAGGGGAGGAGAGAGAAAGGGGTGCCCCCTCCTCTTGGAGAGAGAGAGAGAAAGAGAGAAGGGAATACACCCCTTAGAGAGAGAGAGATTTGGAGAATCCACTCCAATAAGACACTAAAACTCACTTGATTTAAATTGATCATAAAAGGTTGTTACATATGAGAGGAGTGGGGGCCTATTTATAGGCTCACACAATTTCATGGACTAAAATGACCTTGAACAAACTAACTAATGACTAGCCTATCCAGGTGGGGGGGCGCCCATGGACCAAGCCCATCTTTTGGGCCCATTTGGCTACTCAAACCAACCTAATGACTCATGGACTTAGGTAGATAACCCACTAACCTAGGTACATGACTCAAATAAAGGAAAAATTACATAGTTTATGACTCAAAGAAAATATGAAAATTACATGGATAGACTCAGAAAAATGTGAAGAATATAATGATGCATGCCGTCAATCTATTTGAGCTTCGAAAAATAGTGAAGGGGCAAGGGATGCCCCCATCATACCCCCGGGGTGGGGAGAACTCGACCCTGTCAAGTATGGGTCCATCGGGGAAGTGGTACACCAATGCAGCTTCAGGCGAGCCACGATCTCCGAACTCAACCCGAGTCCATAGCCGGGGAATGGTGCTTCAGCTTTTCAAAGTGGCTCGGACACACCCTCATGCTGGCAATGAGATCTTGCTTGCCTAGTATTGCCGCTGTATGCTCACGTCGGGCTCTCAGGCTAATTTGTGGTGGCACTCCGAGGGTGTCTCTCACAAGGATAGGTGTAAGCTCAAGGCACTCACTATGATCCACCGCGGTGCCCTTAGAGGGTGTCAGATCCACCATGTGGGAAGTGGGGTGAATACCAAAACCCATTAGAAAGTCCAACCCATAACCTGGTTTGCCAAAGCTACTCGAAACTTGGGAAGGTCCAAGTCCTCGTGCCCTCAAATTGGAGGTGACCCTAGGGTAGAGCCACTCCAAAGTCATCATCGTCAAGTTGCCAACTTGGAAGTCCAAGTGGCGCTCATGAGTTTTTGCCCGCATCTTGTGAATCTGACCGCTTGTTGCTTGATACTTGCTTGGATGCATATGCCATGCACTATGATGCGGTGTGAGTGGGAAATGTATGATATGCATAGGGGGGCCAGGACAAGCATATTTAGACCAATCATGTAGAAATGCCATGGAGACTTTGATGGAATTAGGAGGACCGGGGCATCCATAAATGTCCCTCTCATTCGTAGGTGTGATAAGTGCCGAAGGACCCGGACATCTATGAATACTCCTAATATGCTTAAGACTCATGATGAATGAAGGTGGACCATTACATCTGAATATGGACCACTCATGCTTCCTACTTGACATGTGGGTGATATGAATGAATGGACCCGACTTATGAATCATGTCAAGTGGTGCGGTATGCCTAGGCACATGCATTCCTATCCTATAGATGACTTCTATGTGCATGGGTGTGGGGTGGCCCTTGAGCTTCCACTCGTATGGATCACAGGGATCTAAGAAGGGGGACATCATGGAGTGGGGCAATTCATCAATCCTAAGGTGTATGTTACCTAAGGTCAAGGCTCCCATGGTGTAACCCGATTTCAGGAAGGGTGGGGTTTGGCCCAACATGGTGGGTGGGGGTAGGGTAAGGTGAGTGGTGAGTAAGGTGGGTGGGTCACATGGGGAACAAGACTCCCATAGGAAGGGATCAAAGGGATCATGATAAGGGTTACCTAGAGAGAGATACTCCATGTCCTCAAGATCCTCACAAGGTGGTGAATCATCCTCTTCTAGTGAAATGGTTGGGCCGGTGTATGGGGTGGGTTGGTTGGTCAAGGTTCTAGGAATCACAATGGTAGGGGAGTGGACCGGGATGGGCTCTTGCACCATGGGGAGAAGGAAAATGAGGTCGCTAGTGTAGCAACCAATAGTGCAAACCGAGGTGATAGACCCGGTACATGGGTGGATGAGGTCAAGGCTCTTGGGTCGATCTGCCCCTAGAGTCAACAAACAAGTCAAGTCTAATTGCCACTCTAGACCATTGAGGAGATCATCCCAACCCTCTACCTCATAGTAGGATTGGATCGTGGTGTGAAAGGAGGGGAGGGTCACAATTTGGGATTGATGTCCCATAGGTGAGAGGTGTGGGGGTGAACTAGGGACGGGGGGGCCTTGCTTGAGCCATTGGAGTATGGACTCATTCACGGTGAGGGTGTATGGCTCTTGAGGATCCGGACTAGGAGAGGTGGGTGGAAGTGGAGATTCTTGGATTTCCTTTATGGTGGGTTGCGGATCCGGACTAGCATCCATTTCCGTGTGGGTGGGTGTGTGGGTTTCAACTTCTAATGATAATGGGGTGGGAAGGTCTAATGCGGGGGAATTGGTGATAGTCGATGCGTGGTGCACCCGAGGTGGTGAACAAGCATGGGCTTAGGTTGGGATTGGTAAGGGAAGTAGTGGAGGTCTAGGTTGGGGTTGGGTTGGGGTAGGAAGTTGAAGATGGGTGGGTTGAGGGGGTTTGGGAAGATTGTCCTTGGGAGAAGTGTCCTTGTTTGGGGACAATGAAGGGGTAATGGTGGCCGGGGTGGGAGAGGTTTCAACCACTAGGGGTATGGGAAGATGCTTTCTCGTGGGGCATTGTCCGGCGATGTGCCCCAATTGGTGGCACCTATAACATTCCGGCTCGCACTTACCGGAGGTTATTTCACTCACTTCTATCTCCATAGGACCTTTTCCTTTTTGAGAAGGGGTAAGGTGAGGGGTGGAGGTGGGGGCCAAAGGGCCTTGAGTAAGGAGGGTTGTGGAATTGGGTTTTGGTTGCATTGTGGGGAATTGGGGAATTGGAGTCTTGGGTTGGTCGGGTGGGGATGGTGGAGTTGAAGTGCTCCTTGGGCTTTGGTGATCCGAGTAGGAAGGGGACACATATCTAGCCCTAAGTTGTTCCTTCATGTTTCCCCAAGTGGTGATGGGATCTTCCCTTCTAATTATCCTTAGCCAGATAATTTGTAGCCAATAGGTTTGAGCCCGTTTGGTAAGTTGTGATTTGGCACATCGGACTTTCTCATCCTCGGACATGGGATACCAAGTGAAGTAATGGTCCATTGAGACTTCCCAATCTAAATAGTCAATAGGATGAGTTCCATCAAAGATGGGAGGTGGGGGAGGAGCCCTACTATCATCCGCCCTTGGGGCGGGCCAATTTTCTCCTAGTTGGTCGAGTCGACCCGATAGGTTATCAAGCCGCTCATTGGCATAGGTCAAGGCCTTCATGAGGTAGTTGACATGGCCAAGGAGGTCATGTGTGTTAGTGGTAGGCATCCCTTAGGGGTTTGGACTCATGGAGAGGGCCGATGGGTAAGGTCGGTAAGAGGTGGCCATGCTAGTGGATAAAAGAGATGCAACCGAGGACTCTAAATGCATAAACACGCCCTAGGACCAACTTGATAGAGGCAAGTTGTGAACTTGCTCTGATACCACTTGATGTGACATCATCTTGGGGTGATAGTCACAAGATCAAATGCCCTTGGACCTACAATTTCAGGCAAGTATCTTTGAGCGACGGACTTATTCTAGCGAACTCACTCGCGTGGCGCACACAAGTGCCCGTAGGTGACTCGGCGATGATGGAGAGGGTCCGAGGCGGGACCTTGATGCTCCAATGGTTGGCTAGCTTGGGGAGAACCCCAAATAAGCTAGGGATGCCCAACTCACGGGCAGCCAAAGCCAGCACACCAAGGGTGTGGGATGTAGGGGATCACTCACAACTCGCCCGCGGTGATCACTCACATCAATGACAATTATGGGCCGAGCTCTCACTCTCCGTCCAACAAAGCAATAACGATAATACTATGCCAAGCAAGGAATTTAAACCAGCCAAGAGGGGGACCGAGGCTCACCTAGTCGGCGTGAAGACGCCGACCCCGGCCGGAGACGGGGGCGAGTGGGGAGGCGAGGGTATGCACCCGCACGCCGCGTCGATGAAGCTTCAAACCTGCGACTTGAATTATTACATGAACTACACCCCTTGCAAGGGGGGGGGATCTCGGGGTGGGGGTTAAGTTATTACAGCCAACACTACCTCCACGCAGGGAGGGGCCTTCAGCCGGCCAAGCTAGGGAAGGGGAGAACCGACCTAGGAACTAATTGATAGAACGCCGACAGTTCTGTCCTCCCTATGGAACAGGGGATAGGCAGTCAAAGATGATGCCGCTGTGGCTTCTCCTAAATTTTTTTTGATGACGAGACCAGTGGCAAAATCTTCGAGATTGGATCAGAAAGACGTCCAATTTTTGTGGAATTTTCTGGTTGGCGGTGCTGGTCGGGGAAGAGCCACGAACAGGGACTCAGATCTCTAGTTCTGACTATCTCAGCACCACTGCAGCACAAAGCTGGAGTTGTCACGATTGCTCCCAAGCCCTGAATCGAGCGTGGCCAGAGTCGTTGGAAAGGTTGTCGAGTCCTCTTCGAAACGAGACCCACAGGGATGCCAGAGGGTGCTGGAGCAGATCGGGAGAGCCCAAACAGTGGACAGGGGTCGGTTCAGTTCTAGGAGGAGTAGAACTGCACACCTGGAGGAGAAAATTGATAAATCTTATCTCCGGATGCCGAACGGGGTTCCGCTTCTTGTCCCTCTAAGTAGGCTTGTGGTAGAAGATCCCAGCCAAGTCCGGCCTTCAGATCCTTAGGAGGGTGGCCGTGGCAGACTCTGCAAATGGCTTCAGGTTGCTGACCGGGCCTATCCTGCGCAGTCGGAGAAGAATAGCTCTCCTTGGCAGTCACAAACTCAGACGGGGACGAAACCACCACCATTGCGAAGCTGCTTCGACGATGATTCCACCAATATATGGTACACCTCCTGAAGCCTCATGATGATGCCATGGACGCTGCTGCAATCTGCTGGTGCTCTGCTGCCTTCGAATTGAGAACTGTAGGTTGAAGATGATAGGGGGAATGGTGTATATGGGAGGGGAAATGGGGTGGATGGGTGTGGGAGTGACCCCTAGCTGTGAGGGGTTCTGGAAGGGGGTGTTCCAGGGTGTGGGAAGGGGAGAATGGGGGCTGGAATGGGGTGTTTGCAATGGGTGAGAGAGAAGCTGCGAATTTGGGATGGGTGGGGGAGAGGGAAGGAGAGTTCTCTCTCCAAGGTTTGAAAATTGACTAATGGGGTGGTTAATGGGGCTTTGGGGATGGGAATGGTGGTGTTGGGGAAGGGAAGGGGTGCTTGGGGAGTGGGGAATTCTCCCTTGGGAGATGAGAGGGTGCTTAGGGAAGGGGATTGGGTAGTTGGTGGTTGGGTGGTGGAGTATGGATTGGTGGAGGGTCTCTTGGGACTAGGGGTAGAGTAATGAGGGTTGGGGTAGTTGGGAGGATGAGTAATGAGGGGAAAGGAAGGGTTGATGATGTGGAGGAGAGAGAGGGAGGGGAGGAGAGAGAAAGGGGTGCCCCCTCCTCTTGGAGAGAGAGAGAAGAGAGAGAGAAAGAGAGAGGGGAATCCACCCCTTAGAGAGAGAGAGAGAGATTTGGAGAATCCACTCCAATAAGACACTAAAACTCACTTGATTTAAATTGATCATAAAAGGTTGTTACATATGAGAGGAGTGGGGGCCTATTTATAGGCTCACACAATTTCATGGACTAAAATGACCTTGAACAAACTAACTAATGACTAGCCTATCCAGGTGGGGGGGCGCCCATGGGCCAAGCCCATCTTTTGGGCCCATTTGGCTACTCAAACCAACCTAATGACTCATGGACTTAGGTAGATAACCCACTAACCTAGGTACATGACTCAAATAAAGGAAAAATTACATAGTTTATGACTCAAAGAAAATATGAAAATTACATGGATAGACTCAGAAAATGTGAAGAATATAATGACGCATGCCGTTGATCCATTTGAGCTTCGAAAAATAGTGGCGGGGCATGGGATGCCCCCATCAGGAGGGGCATGCGAGGATGCCGAAATGAGGGGCACGCGTGGGTGCCGAAGGAGGGGCACGCGAGGGCGCCGGTAGAGTGGTAATCAAAATAAAAACCAAAAGTGTCCCACCGCGATCGCCAATTTGTGGAACGTGTCAAAAAGACATGTTTTGAAATTAATTCAACAAAGTATAAAAGATATACATACTATAGAAAAGGAAGCATGAGATGCTTCAATGGAGTGTGATCGCCAGAGGGTATGATACCCCTCAAAAGGAGAGTGATCGCGAGGAGTACCTGGTGAGCGGGTGAGATTTGGGTTTTTCTTTCCTCCTTCAATCGGCCGGCCGATGAAGTGGGTCTTTATTTCGATTACCTTGAGAAGAAAACACAAACCAAGAAAAATAGACCGGATTAGCCAATGTGTAGTATCAAATTCTGTGTATAAAATGATATGAAATCGTGTATGAACACACCTTTTGGTGGGTTTTTAAACCCCTAGGAGGAGTGTAGGATGGAGAATATGTGGATGCAATCACTCGTTACTAAGACTATAATGCAAGAATTTACTAATGATTCCAACACCTGAGGCTAGATGAGCAATATGGTGATAAATCATGCACTTGAGTCAATAAGAAAGCATGAACCCCTTCTGCTCCTATAAGAAGTACAAGGGAGGAACACTTTGAACAACTTCGGATGCTCAACACTAGCAAAGAATAGTAGCAACAGAATCGCAGCAAGTGAAGTTTTGTGAGCTCTCGAATAATTCTCTCAGAATTATCAAAGTACTTCTCCCATATTGCTCAGGTTGCTGTCTCTTTCAGGTTGTAACAGGGTGATGCTCTCTCTCGGCTTTTCCTTCAGGCTCCTCCTCTCGCCCGAAGGGGCATATGAGGGGTATCTATAGTGCTTTATGGGAGATCAAAGTGAGGAAGGGCCAGAGACCCCTTTCCAAAGCTGAATAGGGTACTAAATAATAGCAATACTCAATCTGGGAAGGTAGAAATCGATTTAGACACGAAACTGAAACCGCGACCATGACACGGCCGCTTTTCCGAAACAGTGCCCCTAGATCAACCACCTATTAGGCTTGAAAATTTACACTTTCCATATTTAAAAAGGTGATACGCGTCCAATGGATGGACGCATTTCTCAATTGGCATCCTAAGCAAGGGCGTTACTTCCAAAAGTTGATTTTCGGTCGGATTCGTAAGGCTCGATGAACATGCCTGAGATCCAGACGCGATTCACTAAGAGGCGACAAGGCCAGGGGCGTGTTTTAGAAAGCGGCCATGGGTTAGTCGTAGATTCTTGAAAAATGAGAAAAACCTATTTATTAAACCAGTGATGAAGTGCACTTGGGGCATTATATTGTAACATGAAATTTACTCAACATAGTGTCAAAATTGGCGTGTCTACACTTCTCACCCCATGAGTGGCCCATAAGGAGAAATTAAATGAGAGGACGAATGAAATAGAAGAAATGGTGAGTGGATCGATGGAAGGCCCTTGAGAAATCTCGCCCCTCCATGGCAAAGGAAGTGCCCATCCAACCGGCTTAGTTGATGAAATTAAGGTGCAATTGCCCTCATTGGCAGTAGAATGTGTTATGGTAATGCAAGAAAAGAACCCCTTCTTAAGAATTTGTATAATGATGGAATAAGGGGTAATGAGAGCATCAAAAATATCTCGGCCAACAAGCAAAGTGACATGAACAATCTCAGCCTTGGGCCGACATGGCATCAGCTTATGAGAATGCTTCATTGGAGACTTTTCAACAATGCCCGACACAAGAACAAGGACCGGCATACGGCAAATGAAGTCTTGAACTTTGAATAACATAGCCATAGACAAATCCTCCTTGCCCGACTCTTGAATACTCTCGGCACATGCGCTTGTAGTTATATCCCCACTCCGAGGGGTGGTGGAAGGTGAAGCAAAGGTGATAGACTTAATGAATGATGAAGGTTTAATGGATGGCGCTAGTGGAAGGGTAAGTAAAAGCGGGGGTTCGAAAACAACAAGCTTCTCCCCTTGCTCAAAAGCTGATGGGGTTGGCTCGAGTGCAAAAGGGGGTGAATCCTTCTCAGGATTAGCCACGGGTGTGGGTGAAAGGTTGAGTGGAGGGATAAGAAGGATTGGCTTTCGGTTTATGGGAGTAGTGGAGGGCCAAAGTGGCGATAATGGAGGGTTAGTTGGTTTGGAATAAGGAGAAGGTTTGATGGTAGGTTCAGTGGAGGCCGGTGTGGAAGTTGATGAAGGTATAATGGTTGGAGGTGAATCAATGGAGGGCCTGGATGGCTTGGGGGAGGTTAATTGTATGGAGGTTGGAGGTGTAGCGGAGGGAGGTTTGGTGAGCAAGAAGCGTCAAATTTTAGAGAGGCGAGAGGATTGAAGAGTAGGGGAAGAATCGTGATGCATCGGTGTGGGTGATTAGAGTATCGACCCATCGTAACCCCAATTGGTTTCATAAACGAGGTTGGGGACGGTGGCATCGTCTTGAGCAGGGGGCTCATCGGGTAATGGAGTGAGAGTAAAGAGAAGGAAACTCGGAGTGGGTGCCTCTTTAAGAACTTCAACATCTTGTACCGGCTCCAACTCTTCATAAAGAACTTCCAATTATTCATTATTGGATTCAAGTGGAGGCCGTGGTGGAGGTGTATTAATGGGTGGTGGAGTATAATGTTGTGGTAGATTATGTTGTGGGAGATTTTATCTAGGCGGTGGGCCATATGACGGAGCGAGATGAATGGGTGGAGGAGGCGTATAATGACATGGAGGTTTTTACGTATATGGAGGTGGATGTGGAGGCGGATGGCCATATGGATGACTATGGTGAATGGGTGGAGGGTAGACGGTGCCCACTTTATTGTTAACGCTTGTCAAAATATCTTGCTCACTTAGATCATCGATGCCATTATCTCTCCTCTCCTTCCAATCTTTTTCCATCTTGGTGATGTTATTCATAAAAGCATGAAGAGGATTGACTTGAGGAGGAGGAGGAGGAGGAGGAGCGGGCCGCGGGCTTGTGACCCTCTTCAATTGTTCCTCCATTGAAGCGATTTTATCAAGAAGGGTTTTTTGGAGAGGTGTAACTTGAATAACGGAGGGTTGGCATGATGACCTTGAAGGGACGGCTTGATGTAAAGGCTGTGGAGGGTGTGAAGATTGACCCACAAAAGGACCCGGACGGGTTGGGTTACAAGAGACATAATAGCCTTGGGGCCGTTGAGGAGGAGGAATAGAAGGAGACGGGTTATGGACCACCCAAGGAGGAGGATGAATAGAAGAGGGATGTGAGTGATGGGCCACCCGAGTGGGAATAGAAGGAGCATGAGAAAAGGAAGGCGGGTGATGGGTCACCCGAACGGAAGTATGTGTAGAAGAAGGTCGGTGATGGGCCACCCGTGAGGGATTGGAAGGAGAAGGAGAAGAAGATGCACCCTCAACAATAGCCTTAAGGGCTTGGATTTGTTGAGGGGTGAGATGGTCTAATACATGCAAAACTTGGGAGACCTTCTCATCATATGGAGGAGTTGGTCCCGGGGGAGTAGTGGCTCGCAATGGATAGGACGAACCATGGGATTGAGAATTGCCCATAGGTCGGGCAAGACCATGAGAATAAGGATGTGGTCTCTTAGATGAGTTGTGGTGAGAATAATGGAATTGAGGATTATAAGATGTTCTTGGTTGATCATCCTCATGAATGTGATTATGATTAATCATGGTTTCATTATCAAAGTGGAATATTATGCAAACAAGCAATATTCAATCAAAACAATTAAAAAGATATCAAACAAGTTGATGTTTACGCTTGATTTTTATTAGTTGAACCTTGGTGAATTAGATGATTTTGACAAAATTTGATATGATTCACACAAGGTAGGAACTTAGTTTCAATATGGTTTTCTTCAAACTAGGCATACGCTCTCACCACATATAGGCCAACTAAACTCGGGGAGCTTCAAAGTACAACCTGCCTAACGTCCATGAGGGAATCCACGGGTGCGGGAACTTATGGAGGCTTGATTTAGGAATTTCCAATTCAAAGAGATGGAGTGCTCAATGGAGGGTCCTTCCTTCACCAAGAGGGGGTAAGATCTCCTAGAAAGTGTAGGGAGAGGAGGTCTCCCAACCCAAATGCCCTAGATGTAATACTAATGCAAAAGAATAGAAATATGGATGTATGAACAATAATATGTAAAGATAATACAAAACAAATCACATACTAAGGGAATTCTGTGAAAACATGGAGAATGGGCGACTGTCACAGTGGGCGCCAAATCAAGAATTGGCGTCCACAATCTGGCCGCTCTTTCCTTTTTTTTTTTACATTAATATGAACGCGTCCAACCTCGCAGACGTGTTTATTTTTTTTTAATTTATTTTTTAGGGAACAACATCTGTCACAGTGGGCGCTAATTAAGGAAATAGCACCCACTATTTGGGCACAAATTCTTTCCCTCCGAGAAACTATCTCGGCGGTGATGGGGGCATCTCTCGACCTTCACATTTTTTTCACAGCTCCAATTGCTCGCCGGCATGGTTCCATTGTGTTCGTCATACTTTTCTGAGTCAAGTCATGTAATTTTCATATTTATTTGAGTCATAAGCTATGTAATTTTCCTTTTATTTGAGTCATGTCCCTAGGTTAGACAGTCATTTACCTAAGTTGAGTGTCATTAGGTTAATTAGTTTGGTTTAATGGGCCCATTTCAGTGGGCTTGGCCTAGGGGCGCCCCCTTCCCCCTTGGTTATTTATCATTAGTCCAAAATGTAGGGACTTATTGTAAAATGTGGGTTCCCTATAAATAGGACCCCCATCTCCCCATTTTAAGCTAATGAAAATCTACTATTTTGATTCCAGAAAAATTGAATTTCTTTGGTGAGAAGCCATTAGAGAGGAGTGAGAAGCTACCCTCCCCTATCCCCCCCTCTCTCTTCCCTCTCTCTCTCTCCTACCCGCGCCATTTTCTCTCTCCTCCCCACTATCCACCTCATCCTCCACCTCAGCCCTAGTTGGCCACCTCATCCACTCCTCACTTGCCACCTCATCCCACCTCTTCATCTCCCTAGAAGCAATAACTATGCCATTTAATCCCACCCATTCTCCCAAGCACCCCTTGGCATTCCCCATACACCTCCTCCATCTCCCAAGGTAGAACACCTCTTACCAAGCAACCCTTCACCTTCCCAAGGCACCTATTCCCATCCCCAAGGCCACCATTGATCCCCCCCCATTAAAGGAAATTCAAATTCACATTCCCTCCACCCACTTGTGTCCCCTCACCTTCCCCCCTCCCTCCAAGCCCCAAATTCGCAGCTCCCCATCCCTCCACCTGCTAGACCCCCTTCCAGACCCTATTCTGCCACTCCCACATCTTGGATCGCCCCCTCCCAGACCCCCTCACAGCCAGGGGTCGCCCACACACCCCTTCCACCCCATTTCATGCTCATTCGGATCTGCATCGGAGAACCTGTTCTCAACTGAAGACTTGCAGAACTCTAGAAACTTGCAGCGCCAATCACTTCTTCATCCTAGAACCCCTGGGAGCACAAGAGGTACCGTTGGAAGCAACATCCAGTCTACTTCGCAACGAAGGTGGTCCCGCCTCCGTCTGAGTTTGTGGCTGCCCGGAGGACTCAACTTCGTTAGACTGCGCAAAATCCTCCCAGGCAGACCTCCAGTAGTGGATTGCAGAGGCTACCACGACCAGAGTTCTAAGCTTCATGGAGCAGCACTTGGCTGAAACGTTCTCCTCCAAGTCACCTAGCATCGCCAAGAAGCGGAGCGTCGTTTGAAGCCTGAAGCACAAAGTTCCGAATTTCCTACCATTAGTGCGCATTTCAGTCTGACTGAAGACAGATCCGACCCCCTCCCACTTCTCAGACTCTCGCGGTCAGCTCCAACCTCCGCCGGTGTCCTTGTGGGTCTCCATTCGAAGAGGTTTCGACTATGAATCCAAAATTTTCAGCCATGCCTGAATCAGAGCTTGGGAGCATCCGTGGTGGCCTTGCCTTCCTGCTATAGTGACTCAGAAGCTACCAGAATCAGAAGCCTGCAACCCTGTTCACGCATCTGCCCCGACCGTCGTCGCCAACAAGAAAATCCCCAAATATTCTGAAGTCATCCTGGGTCAACCACGGAGATTTTTCTACTAGTTTTGTCGCCAACAGAATTCGGAGGAGTCCACAGCGGTGCCAACACCGACTGTCTATCCGTTGTTCTAGAGAGTGGACAGAACCGATGACCTTCTTCCGCTTCGGCTTCTAGTGTAGTTTTCCCCACCCCACATGGCCGGCTGACCATCCCTCCCTGCGTGGAGGTATATTTTGGTTGTAAAACTAATCCCCACCCCTAGTCCAACCCCCTTCCATGGGGCGTAGTGCATGTTAATTAAAATTTCAGGTTGAAGCTTCATCGGCACGGTGTGCGGGCAAGCCCACGCTTCCCCGCTCGCCATCGTCTCCAGCCGAGATCGGCGTATTCACGCCAATCAGGTGAGCTTCTGACCACACTCCTATGCTGGATTATTTGTGCTTGATTAGTATTGCTTCAAGTGTGCCATCGGTCTGTGAGGAGTGCTCGGACTCAAATTGCTACTATGTGAGTGTCCACCACGGGTGAGTTGTGAGCGAGACCAATTTACCCACGCCCTTGGCGTGCTGACTGCCCATGAATTTGGGCAACCCCAGGCCCTTAGGGGCCTCCCCAAGCCAGCCATACCCTTGGAAACCTTCGGGTCCAACCTCGGACCCTCACCCCTTCGCCGGTCCACCTACGGACCCGAGTGTGCCAAATGCGAGTGAGTCCGCTTGTGTGACATTGCCGTGTCCATTGCTTTGCTTGCAATCTAGGTCTTAGGTTATGTCACATCAAATTGGTGTCAGAGCCAAGTTCTAGACTCGTCTCTAGTAAGTCTTGTCCTAGGGCCATTGCATTTATTCCCCCCCATTCATCATGGCCACTTCCTACTTAGTCTACTCGCCACCCTTGGATATCATTCTAGATGAGGACATTACCTTTGACGGATCACGTTCTAGTGATTATCTTAGGTGGGAGGCTACCATGGAAAAGTACTTTGAAAAGACTTGGGCATATGGAACAGCAAGAGTCCGCGTTGCCAAGGGGCGACTTCGGGGTCAAGCCAAGGAAAAATGGTGGAACATAGTGGGCTTAAGGGATGTTAGGAGACAAGAACCCATTCACTCATGGGAAGAGATGAAGGTAGAACTTAAGAAGATCTACGTCCCCAAACGTTCCCCCTCCTCCTACTCAAATACCCATAGCCCGAGGAGCACTACCACTCCTCCATTCTCGCCCGGCCAGTTCAAGGCCGCCATAAAGGCCCTCTACATCTCCCAACCCCACAACACCCACCACTTCCTACCCCTATCAACACCTCTACCCTTTACCACCCAACCTCCACCATTCAAACCCAATTGGACCCCGTGTCCACCCCTCCACCCAGGCCCATGACGACCACCACCCCCCAACCCAAAATCCCCCATCAAATCCACACCCCACAAGCCTCCATGGTCCCCACCACTACCCCTCCATCGTCCCTGAAAAGGGACACACCTCCCAAAACCAATCAACCTAAACCCCCTCACCCAACCCACCTTCCACTTCCAACCCCAATCCTACCCCAACCTAAGCCTCCACTACTTCCCCTCTCCATCCTATCCCAAGTCCCCCATTACCCACCACCCCGGGTGCACCATACGCCGATCATCATCACCCCGCCTACAAAGGGCCTTCTCACCTCCTTGGTAGAGGAACCCATGATCCCCACACCCGACCCCATAGTGATGAACACCCCAGAACCAGTCCCCAACTTGGAGGAAACTCATGCCCAAACCGAGGAAGAAACTTCACCTTTTACGCCACCCCCTCCAATTGGGAGTGAACTTATCATAAGTGGGACCTTGGTTAGATGGCTAGAGGAAAACCCGACTCACCCTATCCTGCCCCATGCCTACCCTCCCGTGGGATGACACCTCCCCATAGTACCCTTCTCCACCTATCACACCACCATCCAATCATCCTACCAAGTGGAAACCTTAGGGGATCTTCTTAAGGGCTTAGCATGGCAAAGAGAGTTCACGAGCATGTTGAACCTGGTGACCAACCAATCTTGTTGTGCCCCTTGTGCCTTGATGATGCTGTGATGTTTTGATGATAGCAACATTAGTGTCACCACATAAGATTGCATGATTAATCTATGATTGAGTGCTTGATCTGTATGCCTTGATGATGATTTAACTGATGAGCATTCAGTTGCTGCTTTAGGATTGGTGCATTGTTCTGTGCACTGTTTTGCTTGCTGCATTGGGTCTAAACATGTCTACGCATCAGTTAAGTCAGTGCACTTATGTTTTGTCTAAGGCTAGTGCATTTTTGTCAGTCCGGCTGCTCAACAACCTCGGTGCATGTCACCGTTCATAGGCATTAAGGTCTGTGCATTCCACTCTCTGTGCATACAGTCTTGGAGAGTGTTAGGTCAGTGCATTGTTTATTCTGCGTCTCATGGTGGCCTGGAGTCGGTGCATGTGTGCGTCTCATTTAGCGTCTCACACACACCTTAAGTCGATGCACATGAGCCTTCACGGTCGGTGCAATGCAATGTTTGCTATGGGCTAGAACTAGGTCGGTGCCTGTTCTTATTGTTGTGCTCATTTTCATGCTAGTTGGTACATAGTCGGTGCACATCTCACCAAGGTCCGTGCACGCTTGCCACCTCGCATTCTCAGGTCTGTGCACGGTCCCATACTTGCATAATAAGTCAGTGCAGTTCATGCATACCGCATACACATAGTCGGTACAATTTATAGCTCCGCATTCACGACAAGTATGTGCATATATCTACTAAGTTAACTTGAGTCCGTGCATACATAATCTCATGCTAAATCAAGTCTGTGCCCACCTCGTAACCAATTCAGTGCATAAGAGATTCATGCATCTTAGTCCATGAAATGTCTGTAGTCTACATAGTCAGTGCATCCGTTAGTCTTGTGCTGCAAATAAGTCTGTGCATATGCTAGTGTGACAGTACTGAACTCGTACATATAATACCCTATGTTCGTGTACATCTTTCGTGATTGAATGAAGTCTGTGCATATTTTATACATAACTGAAAGACACTTGTGCAATAGGTCAATAGCTCGTGTTCTTCAAGAAGGGCACGTGATCCAATGATGATCCTCACTCAAAGATGCTGCCACATGGACCCTAAAGCTTCCAGATTCTGACAAGTGGCGAGTGTCTCCTGAAGCTTCCAGGCCGGAGCGTTCCCTCCACACTCCTAGGGCAAGAGCTCGTCAACCTGGCCTGATGGATTATATATAGTCTGCTTCCTACAATCATAAGGACATCTCTCTCGAAAGTAGTAGAAGAAAAAGAGAAAGAGAGAGATCGAGAGCAGCAGAGAAACGCAGAAGAAGAAGAAGTAGACAGGAAGAGAGAGAGATCGAGAGTTTGAGAAGAGAAGAAGAGAAGCTGCATCTGAAGATTAGTCCCTACTGGAATCTAGATCAAATCCAATCCAGTCAGCTCCTTGAGAGCCATATCTGTGCTTTAGTGCTTACAGCTTTCAGTTGCTGTCATTTCCCATTTCTTGTTTTTCTTTTTATTGTTATTTCAAGCTGTTTGTCAGCAGAGCAAGCTGTGTTGCTCAGCTGTAGCAGAGGAGGATTCCTCTGGACGGATTAAGCTGTAAGCCCCAGCAGTTGCAGAGGTGTGGTGTCCTTTCGGCGAAGCTGTAATGCCCAGCTGGTCAAGCTATGTGTCAGTGGATGGCTAAGCTGTATTATCCAGCAGAAGCAAGCTGTGATGCTCAGCAGATGTAGGCAAGCTGTGAGGCCCAGCTGTTAAGCTATGTATCAGCAGGAAGCCACACTCTGGTTGGAGTGTGAGGTAGACGTAGGTCTAGAGGACCGAACCACCTTAAAATCTTCTGTTCATCGTGGTTTGATTTTTTATTCTGCTCCGCTAGCGGTATGCTTAGGAACGTCCATGATAGTCTGATCTTATATCTAGTGAGAGATAGGTTTGCACACGGTGCGTTTGATTCTGGTCTTGATAGAGTCTAGTTGATTAGATGAACTGAGTCATCTCTTTAGTTTATATGGAGTAGATCAGAAGTACAATCTTTCTGATCTTCCTTCCATCTTTCGAAGGGTGCATCTAAGCTGATTAAGGCACTCGTGGGTTTTAATTCCGCATCTCTATTTGTTATAAGTTTTAATTAGGCATAGTCTTAGAGATGGATTCATTCACCCCCCCCCTTCTGAATCCATCGCACCGGTCCCATCAATTGGTATCAGAGCGGGTCTCTGTGTATTAGATCTAACGATCTACAGAGGATCCTGCTACTTCCGTGGTGCATTTCAGAGTGGATCTGATTTTGTCACTTTTGGTGCTTCAGTCTTTCTGAGTCGGTGTCTTGCTGTACTTCGATTGATTCCGGTGCACTTCTCATTTCTTTCTATTGATTAATTCATCTCTCGATGGCTCATCCACCGATCTTCAGAGGTGATGGTTTTGAGCTATAGCTGAAAAAGTTGCATCGATATGTAAGAACAACCGATCCTGACTTGTGGAAGGTAATGACTCACGGTTCACACAAATTATCAAAAGATAAATCCAAATGGACCGAGGAGGACACATTGAAAGACTCCGTCAATTCTAGAGCATTGAACATGGTAAAAGCATCAATATACAGAGCACTAATCTCATACGTCTCATCTTGCAGGTCTGCCAAAGAAATCTTGAACAAACTAAAGGATGGCAGCTGCAAAAATGATAATCGATGCATGATGACTCAAGGAAGTGAACATAGCAGCAATCAAGATGAAGAACAGGACAATGATCAGGTAAACATCTTTGAAGACTATGCCCTGGATGATTGGATTGCTGCATATAATGAATTGCTAGGGTCTTATGATCATCTAAGAAAACAATATAAGAAGATGAAAAAGAAAATGGACAAAAATGATTCTAAGCTAATGTGGGCTACCTATAAATAGGACCCCCATCTCCCCATTTTAAGCTAATGAAAATCTACTATTTTGAGTCCAGAAAAATTAAATTTCTTTGGTGAGAAGCCATTAGAGAGGAGTGAGAAGCTACCCTCCCCTATCCCCCCCTCTCTCTCTCTCCTACCTCCGCCATTTTCTCTCTCCTCCCCACTGTCCACCTCATCCTCCACCTCAACCCTAGTTGGCCACCTTATCCACTCCTCACTTGCCACCTCATCCCACCTCTTCATCTCCCTAGAAGCAATAACTATCCCATTTAATTCCACTCATTCTCCCAAGCACCCCTTGGCATACCCCGTACACCTCCTTCATCTCCTAAGGTAGAACACCTCTTCCCAAGCAACCTTTCACCATCCCAAGGCACCTATTCTCATCCCCAAGGCCACCATTGATCCCCCCCCATTAATAGAAATTCAAATTCACATTTCCTCCACCCACTTGTGTCCCCTCACCTTCCCCCGGCCCCCTCCCTCCAAGCCCCAAATTCGCAGCTCCCCATCCCTCCACCTGCTAGACCCCCTTCCAGACCCTATTCTGCCCCTCCCACACCTTGGATCGCCCCCTTCCAGACCCCCTCACAGCCAGGGGTCGCCCCCACACCCCTTCCACCACATTTCATGCTCATTCGGATCTGCATCGACGAACCTGTTCTCAGCTGAAGACTTGCAGAACTCTAGAAACTTGCAGTGCCGATCACTTCTTCATCCTGGAACCCCTGGAAGCACAAGAGGTACCGTTGGAAGTGTCGTCCAGTCTACTTCGCAACGAAGGTGGTCGCGCCTCCGTCTGAGTTCGTGGCTGCCCGTAGGACTCATCTTTGTCAGACCGTGCAAAATCCTCCCAGGCAGACCTCCAGTAGCAAATTGCAGAGGCTACCACGACCAGAGTTCTAAGCTTCTTGGAGCGGCGCTTGGCTGAAACGTTCTCCTCCAAATCCCCTAGCATCGCCAAGAAGCGGAGTGTCGTTTAAAGCCCGAAGCACAAAGTTCTGAATTTCCTACCATTAGTGCGCAGGTCAGTCTGACTGAAGATTCGTCCCACTTCTCAGGCTCTTGCGGTCAGCTCCGACCTCTGCCGGTGTCCATGTGGGTCTCCTTTCGAAGAGGGTTCGACCACGAATCCAAAAACTCCAGCCATGCCTGAATCAGAGCTCGGGATCATCCGTGGGGGCCTCTCCTTCCTGCTGTAGTAACTCAGAAGTTACCAGAATCAGAAGCCTGCAACACTTTTCACGCCTCTGCCCTGACCGCCGTCACCAACAAGAAAATCCCCAAAAATTCTGACGTCAGCCTAGGTCAACCACAGAGATTTTGCCACTGGTTTCGTGGCCAACAGAATTCGGAGGAGTCCATAGTGGCACCAACACCGACTGTCCGTCTGTTGTTCTAGAGAGTGGACAGAACCGACGATCTTCTTCCGCTTCGGCTTTTAGCGTAGTTTTCCCCACCCCTCCTGGCCGGCTGACCGCCCCTCCCTGTGTGGAGGTATATTTTCGTTGTAAAACTAATCCCCACCCCTAGTCCAAACCCCTTGTAAGGGGCGTAGTGCATGTTAATTAAAATTTCAGGTTGAAGCTTCATCAGCGCGGTGTGCGGGCAAGCCCACGCTTCCCTGCTAGCTATCGTCTCCGGCCGGGATCGGCGTCTTCATGCCGATCAGGTGAGCTCCTGACCACACTCCTATGCTGGATTATTTGTGCTTGATTAGTATTGCTTCTAGTGTGTCGTCGATCGGTGAGGAGTGCTCGGACTCAAATTGCTACTATGTGAGTGTCCACCATGGGTGAGTTGTGAGCGAGACCAATTTACCCACGCCCTCGGCGTGCTGACTGCCCGTGAATTTGGGCAACCCCAGGTCCTTAGGGACCTCCCGAAGCCAGCCATACCCTTGGAAACCTCTGGATCCAACCTCGAACCCTCACCCCATCGCCAGTCCACCTACGGACCCGAGTGTGCCAAATGCGAGTGAGTCCGCTTGTGTGACATTGTCATGTCCGTTGCTTTGCTTGCAATCTAGGTCTTAGGTTGTCACATGAGAGAGCCAGAAACTAATAAACAAATAGAAAATCAATGGAAAAAGGAGATGGATAGCACTCACAACATATCAATCTAACTCCTAGCAATCAATAGAACATGAAGCATGGCATCCGTACTTTTTTTTATATGGATAGATAGATAAAAGGAAATTTCCAAAAACCAAGAAAATTACCAATCACTTGTGGGGGGGTGTAAAAATAAAAAGAGTTCTACGTGGAGCACAAAAGGAGATGCACCGTGGGTGCAAAAGGGAAAGGGTAATCAAAGAAAAATAATGGTGGTCCCACCGTGATCGCCAATTTAGAGATCTATGGAAAAAATCTTCTTAGAAAAATTAATTAACAATATGAATGAATAAAGGGAAAAAGAATGAGAAAGAGATAGAAAAGAGCATGTGTGGATGCTAATGGAGTGTGATCGCCAGAGGGGTTACCTCAAAAGAATATAACAATAAGAAACAAGGAGGGATCGCGAAGAATACCTTTCAAAAGATGCGGGGGAGATATGATTGCACCTTCTCTTTCTATCGGCCGGCCAATGATGAGAGTTTCTCTTGTGTTGATTACTCTTGCAAAAATAACAAACCAACAAAGAAGAGATTGATTAGAGATATGGTGTGTAGCATCAAGTTCTTAAGATAAACAATATGAAAAGCATGAGCATAAACACACCTTGTTGGTGTTGGTTTTAAACCCCTATGCAAAGGGTGGGGAGAAAATATGATGAATGGTGGAGGGTGCAACTGCTGCACAAAGGGAGATGTGCTAGAGTGTACAAGAGGAGGATCTCAATATTGAGATGATAAAAATAAGAAAAGAAGATGAACAAGATGATGCATGCAATGCTTATGATAATAAAATAAAGAGAAGAGAGGGGGATGGCGTATTGGTTTTCTCCAAAGATGGCTTCAAGATCTTCAATAGAGGAAGAAGCTCTAAAAGGATGTAGCTTTTTGGTATATGGAGCCTCTTCCTTGAGCCTTCAAACCGACCGCACCTCCCCTTTGATTGATTGAGTAGCCTTAGACACAAGAGAAAGAGGGGTCCTATTTATAGACCTAAAATTCAAAGTTTAATCCAAGGAAAATTAGGAGATCAAGTTTTAGTCAGATTTAGAAGAGTATATTCCTTGGCCAAGTGTCCTTTCAACCTTAGAAAGCCTTAGAACCCTTTCCCAAGTGAAAAAGGAGCTCAAAATGGAGAAAGAAGGAGGTTCTGCTCGAGTTCAGATTCTGCAAGAATGGGCGACCGCCAAAGTGGTCGCCAATTAAAAGGCTGCACGTTCGAAGAGCCACCAATTCTGAGGCGTTTCGAGAAGGATTAGGACTTTTCAAAATTAGAAAAGAATTGGCGCCCATGGGCCGGTCGCCAATTAAGATTTAATACGATTTTTGGACGGAGTTAAATGCTCAAAATAAGGCAAGTATGAATGCGTCTGGGGTCCTGGACACGTTGAAGAATAGGCGTCAGCCCGAACGAACGCCTTTTTTTGAATATTTTAGAAATTAGAAAATTACCAAATATTGGAAAAGGAAATCACGTCCGGTTGGTCAGACGCGTTCATGAATTTTATGAATTTTGGTAATTATTTGAAAATAAAATGTGAATTAACGTCAATATGATGGTCGCCCATTAAAGAATAGGCGGCTGTATAAAAGGGCGTTAATTCTTCAAGAAGGCGATGGAAAGGAATAGGCGATGAAGGGCCTGTCGCAGTTTCAAGAACATGTTTGAATAGTCAGACACATTTAATAAAAATAGCGCCAATTGCAAAGGCGTTAATTAATAATCAAAATGGATAATAGAAGATGCTTCCGTCATCCCAGACGCGTTCAGTAAAAGGCGGCTTCTCCGTCGAACGTCCATTCATGATTTTTTTCAAGCCAAAAATAGGGGAAAATAAGAAAGCGTACGAGGTACCAGACACGTTTTGACAAGGTTGACTTATCCTAGTTTGATGCGTCGACTCAGAAGAATTGGCAACAATTGAAGCAGGCGCTTATTCCATCAGAAAGGAATTGGCGACCAACGGGCTATCGCTAATTCAGAAAAGTTCTAAAAAATTAGAGAAAAGTCCAGGAAAATGGGGAAAAATAGGGAAAAGTGTAGGAAAGTTGAGTATGGGAAGAAAAAGAAAAATCACTCAAATAAGTCGATTTGAGGGTCAAATCGGGGCTTCGCAATGTAATAGGAGGTATGCTCAAAATGATGTCAATTTTGGTGTGTCTACATTATGAAGAAAGACCGATCAAGATCTTAGATCGAAAATTACACCAACTAAGGAATAGGGCTATACCGATGGTAAAAGTCTAATGGAGTAAGCATGGATTCGAGGAGGTTACTTGGGAATTATAAGAGTAAATCAAGAAGTAGTATCCAGATTTGCTCTTAGGTTAGAATTTTGAACCATCCATTTGAATTTTTAAATTACTATTACGTGATGTGAATTTTGAGGACCAAATTCTTAAAAAAGTGGGGGAGGATATAGCAACTCGAATTTTATATATGCATTTATATGTAAAAAAATAAAATATGAAAATAAAATAAATGATATATATTTTTCTTTATGTCTTTAAAGTGTAGAATATATAAATGTGAATCATATCCCACGTGTTAACATGAACGGTGAGATTCGCGGCACGATTCTGAGAAGGCAAAGACGTCGGTACTGTAGTAGTACTGTAGCATCCGATTTAAGAGAGAATTATTATGCTCTAATTAAATCCTAATTAGTGGATGTTGTATTTTCTTATCTAATTGAATAAATGGGGTCATAGATTATGTCATAAAGGGAAATTTATTTCAATATTTACATGTTAAAAATTAATGTCAACATAAGTTGGTGTAATAGTAACATGAGTTAGTGAAATAGAAAAATTGGGTGAAAATTTGACTTAGAATTAAATTAGCAATAAAACATCATTGAATAAATGAGGTATTTGATTTTGTCATGAAAGGAGATTTATTTCAACATCCACATGTTGGAAGTTATTGCCAACATAAGTTTGTGTAATAGTAACATAGGTGGGTGACATAGAAAATTAGGTGGAAGATGTAATTAAATTAGCAATAAAATAATTATGGGACTTGACCTATAAATAGGGCTGAGATCTTCCCTACTCAAAGTACAAATCTATTGGGGAATTGCTAGTTGTAGAGAGGAGAAAATCTTGAAGTTTGGAGGAGTGTTCGAAGTATTCTTCATTCTTGTTGTTCTTCCTTTTTGATCTTCCACTAGGCAGGTATTCTCTCAGGCTAAACTCAAATTGATGCATGAATTAGATGTAGATGCATGCCTACTTTGATTCTATACCATTTTCATCAATTTTAATTGAGTATTAAGAATGCTGTCCATACAACTAGACATAAGATTATAACCGAGATTTTTAACCGCCAGAAGATTAGTCTCGGATCACAGTGTCTTTTGAAGACCGTGTTCCGGATGCGCGATCTTCGCCCCAATCGTGATGTCTTCAGGTTCTAATTGAACCAATATATCATCTAGCATGTTAAATATGTCATGTTAAGTTGTATATCATTCAAATTCACACACGATTAAGTTAAGGATATGGAAGATAATAATTCTATTCCATTAGCTTATATTTCCGTCCTAGTTCTTGTAACCTTCATGATATCTTTGATCTCTATGACTATATTATCTGTCTGGCATGTTAAATGGAGTAGATATTATATGTTAAAATTACATGGGCTTAGTTGCATGATCATGATGAATACGAGTTTTAACAATTTCCATGTTATCGCGTTACCGTGTTTTCAACAAGTCGCATAGCTCGCTAGATTTCTAAAGAAGAACGGTGTCTAAGGAAAGAGGTCCATTAGCAAACACTTTTAGTGGATAAGTGGTTCCTTAATTAGGGCCTCGTGTATACGAGGAGAGCCTCCCACTGTCCCACCTCTTACTTGGCCGTGTTTCTTCGATTTTCTAGTTAAGCTCCGCCTACGAAAAATGGGATAGAATATTTGCTAGAGTTGTTCCTTATTCTCGACAAGTAGTGTAATTCTCTAGATTTTTATGGAAGAACGGTGTCTAAGGAAAGAGATCCATGAGCAAACGCTTTAAGTGGATAAGTGGTTCCTTAATTACGGCCTCACGAATGCGAGGAGAGCCTCCCACTGTTCCACCTCTTACCTGGCCGTGATTCCTCAATTTTCTAGCTAAACATTCGATTGTGAAAAACTTGATCTAAGCCTGTTTAACAAGGTTTTCCGTGAGAACCGATCGTGCCGTGTCTGTCAATCTAATTCCTTCTTATTGAATTAATGTCGTTAAACATGATGCCTTCTCATCGACTTAATATCGTTGAACATTATGCCGTAAATCATCCTTGAACTTCTCTTACAACTACTTCGTAATCTTGTATTACTTGTTCCTCGAGTGATACTTTTTGCTAGATCTGTTCTTTATTTCATGAGCTTTACCTTGAAATTCTTTGGCCATACATATTATGTAGATGTCTAAATATACTTGGGATCTATGATCCATAACCTCAATGCTTGGCGTTAATGGGGCCCGGTCTGATCCTAGGGGGAGCGCCCAAAAGTACTTGTGTCCATAGGAGCTATTATTGACCTGGTGTGGCATTGCACTGAAGTACTTGACTTGCTAAATTTATTTATGACATTCCACAATTCGTGAAATATTTAACTTGCTTGAATACTTGAAAGTACTTGAAATTATATGAAATGCTTGACTTGTACATGCTTGCGTGAAATGACAAATTCCATGATAATACTTGCTACATGATCGTTCTTTACTGGAATTCTACTCTTGATATCTCATCTACTTGTGATTCCAATTACTTGTTTTCCTTTACTCTCTCTCTTACTCATGTTTCATGTTTTGATTAGTTACATTTCTCGGCATAACACAGTAAGTTTATCTAAAATGATAAATACTTAAAGTTGCCTGGTATAGATATATAAATCCTACTGAGCGTTCGCTCACCCTACGTTTTCAGTTAACATTGCAGGCAGTTCCGACGATGAACCCCAAACACATGGGAATGGGCAATAGTGAAACGAGAGATCGAGTTCATCTTAGTTACCTAGGTTTATGAGTGTTGCTCTTGCTAGAGTTATATACTTGGAAGTTGTATTATACCTCTTAAGGCTTAATGTTGTTGTAAAATTTTATTTCAATGAAATAAAAGTATCCTCTTTTCATTATCTCTCTTTGTGGTTAGATCCTATTATACATGCTATGATCGACACGAGTGTTACGACTCGTCGCGTCTCGATATTCCGCGTCGAGACGTGACACCATGCGTGAGAGAGGGAGAGGGAGAGTGACCATGAGAGAGGGAGACGGTAAGAGTGGGAGAGGGAGATGGTGAGAGAGGGAGAGGGCTCTGGCGAGAGAGGAGATGCCGAGAGAGGGAGAGGGAGACAAAGGGAGAGAGGAGATGCCGAGAGAGGGAGACGGAGAGGAAGAGGGAGACAGTGAGAAAGGGGGAGGGCTCCGTCGAGAGAGGGTGAGGGAGAGTGCTTACTAGAGGGAGCCGCCGTCACCGCTCACCGAAGAGAGAGAGACTATCAGAGCCCGTCATGAGAGAGAGACTGTCGAAGAGAGAGAGGCCACTAGAGATAGGGAGAGGGAGACCACTGCGAGAGAGTTGAGCGCGAGGGTGAGAGACGGCGTGGGAAGGGGAGGGAAATGAAATTGTTTTTGATGGTTTTTCGATGGGAAGATATTCTGTCGAAAGTTTCAGGCGGAAATTTTGACCGTACTTAATTCTGTCGGAAACTCAAACGTAAATAATATTTTAGTCGCCAAAATTTCCGACGGATATTGGTTATTCGGAAATGCCGTCAAAAGTTCTGATGGATCTTCCGACAGAATATTACTCCGTTGGAAATTTCGACGGAATTTCTAACAAATAGCTATCCGTCAGAAATACATATGGACCTTCCGACGTACTCTTTTTCGTCGAAAATTTCCATCGCTATAACCTCCTTTCCTTGTAGTGTGGGGAGGGAGTTGTAGGGTGGGCGGGGTACTGGCAGGATGGAGGGGAGGGGAGATCAAGGGACGGTGGTTTCCGGCAGGTTGAAGGGGGAAATATCGGCGAAGTGAGATGGGACTAAGAGGAAAATGACTTTTTTTATTTTATTTTAACTGAGGATGTTATTATCTTTTTACAAACTTAATTAAAAGTAACCGTGATTAAGTTTACGGGACGTAACGGATGATTACGACAATGATATTTTTTACAACATTTGGTTAAAATTATTAATATGATTACTAATATATTTTAGTAATGATATTTTTGTCAAATAACTTTTAACGATAATTAATTTATAAAAATTATAAAAATAATTGAGAAGAAATAAAGAATGTGAAAGAGCACACCAAACCGTACGTGGTTCAGATGGGTTCAGAGAACCCCCTACGTCCACCGGTTGAGATGAGTAAATTTCACCATGCAAACACTAATCAGAGTACAAAAATTGGAGGGGGAGCTCTCAACCCAAACCCTATAATACCCAAATCTCTCTCCAGAAATTTTTTCTCAGATAATTAGACTAGACGAAGGTGGTAAAACAAATCTCCTGCGTGTGTTCAGGAAGAAGACGATGCGTAATCCAGAGCCGCATGCAAGAGGACGAAGGCCATAATCGAAAACCCCCGCGTACAAGAGTTGGGTGGTTCTCGAAACTCCCACGCGGAAACGTGAGTTCCGTCAGGAGATGGGGTTCCGTGGAGAGAGTCCCGCTGGGACTCCAAACTAGGTCAAACCCCAACACCTAGCCAGGGCATTAACGGAACTTGGAAGGGTGTCAGGGCGCCGAGTTCAGGCTGTGTATGGTGGAGGAGGAGGCCGGCCCGCGCTTGGGTGCAGGCGTGCCTCGACTGAGCAGAGGACCGGGCAGAGGAGATTAAAGGATGGTTAAACACTCTCGCTTCTGGCGCTTGGATGAGGAGCTCCACCGCGCGCGCATGGCCGATGCCATGCTTCAGAATTCGCTTCTGGCTTCAATGAGTTCCATTAATTGTCCGGCCTCAAAAGTGTTGTCCTCCCGACTCACTAGAATGGCTGTCTGGGATATATTCACCTGGATGGACTGGTTGTTGCACAGTCGTGAGCTCTCTCATGCAGCATCTAGGTGGTCTCCCTCCCGATTGAGGAACCAGAAGGGAGGATGGTGGGCGACAGCGCCGCCAAGGAGGGAACAAGTGCGGTTGGCGCCTTACTGGGGTCGGCGTCACATGAGTCGTTTTCAAGCGTCGGGGGCAGCCAGGCAAAGTCGGACGCTGCCATGGAGGAAGGCAGTGAAGAAGAATTCATTCCCTTCAGCGCTGTCGCGCTCTTCTTCTCCCCTATTTGGCTATTTCCGTGCATTGATGGGGACAGCCAGGCAGAGTCGGACAGTTCCAAGGAAGAAGACATCGGCAACTCGTTTTTTCTGGTTAGAGTTTATTGAATCGGTTCATCTAACTCGTAACTTTAAGGCGGAGAGTGGAGAGAGATCTACAATTATTATTAGATTATATTTTAATTCGTTTTCGATACGATCGTGCATATTGATTGAAGTTTTGTCACGTGAATTATCACAACGAGAGGTAAAACCCAAATCAGAATCATGGGTTCTAATATCGTATTAAAATTTTATTAGATTAAATAATTCAACTCAAAATTTTATGATGTTAGTATAGAGGACTCTGTTATTATAAACATATTATATTTTAATTCAATTTTAATATAGTATTATTCTAACATTTTCATCTCTCTCTCTCTCTCTCTCTCTCTCTCTCTCTCTCTCTCTCTCTCTCTCTCTCTCTCTCTCCGTGCACGACAATGCATGCCACCAACATTATTTTCTTGCAGTTTATTAACGTATACCTAAAAGGTTATAAAGTGAGGTTGCTAATTATCCCCTTAATTTATTAGATATTATGATTAAGTTTAATATTTGTATGCAAATAACTTTTATGCAGTGATAAAGAGTACAAAGGGTAATTAATATTTTGTGATAAATAGCTAGTTCTCAAATTGTTAGCATATAAAATAAAATCAAATTCAAATGAAAAAAGAATGTTATGTAAGGCAAATAAGAAAGTAGTATATTGTCTTAACTTTATTTGCATTTCAGGGGGTATGCTCTATGATGGTCATATTGAGATGTCCGTCTTTTCCCATATTGTGACAAAGATTGATGCTAAACTTTAGTCTTGAAAGGCAGCTTTCTTAATTTTCACGGCGGTAGACTTACTCTTATAAAGCATGTTCTTTCGACCATCACATTGTATACAATGACAACTTTATCCGCTCGAGCAACAACTGTCTCAAATATAAATTATTTTTTTATTACTCGAAAAAGTGAGATTAACAATAGAAAAATTATGTCAGGTCCCGAGATTATGCAGCAGAAATAATCGGGAACACAAACAGTCGGCATGGTAAGCCTCGAGCAATCAATATAGTCAAAGCGTAATAACAATCACACAAAGTAATTGCACAATATATTTACTCAAACCTTCACTTTTATTTCATATCAAATAATCATAATTCAAGTACATAATATTTCACTCTCTCTCTAGACTCAATAAAGACAAAATTACATGTAAAGACTCATTCTAGATATAATTTGACATTCTAAGGCTTCTCTTGAATCCATATTCCATTAATCGCTCTCGGACCCATCACTGGAATGACCTGAATCCGAATCCGATTCACTCGTATTTCTTGAAAAGATTAGAAAATAGGTAACGAACACACTTGCCCAGTAGGTATCTTCGCATCAACATGATTGACAATGTTAAAGTAATTAATATCTTAGCTCTAAAGAACAAGTTAAAATCATGCAGATACGATAAATCTCGTGAATAAAACCAAAGTAACAAGATATGATCAAGCTTGAGAAATGAGAATATGAATTGATCAAGTTTAATCCAGCAAGAATGTAACAATGGCCTTTCATGAACAAGAATGTAACGAGAATGTACTAGCAAGTCATGTAACAAGTAAGAATGTATCCTTCACTTAGTAACAAGTACTTCGTGAATTCATGTAGATTTTCGTGATTTCTGTGGATATTTTCACTTATTTATAAAAAAAGTACTCCCAGTGCAATGCGACGCCAGTAGTATCATACCCCATGGTTTATATAGTATGTTTCCGACAATCAGCTGAGAGGACTAACATAGAGCCCTTGAACACAATCAATGCTCGAACTGCATCTTCAAGTATATAAATCAAGCTACTTCCACGTATATAACGATAATGTGGCCAAGAATTGTACAAATTCAATGATAGTTCCATGATAAAGTACCGAAAATAGGAATGCTTCTATTGAGAATAAGATTTCAATAAACACATTGATAACTAGGTTATGCCATGGAAATAAATTGGCAGCATAATAGTACATTTCTTAACTTTCACAATTTACTTAGGTATTTTGGGAATAATGTGACAGGTTCTAAATAATCAATAAGACCATCTAGGATCATAGGAATATTAACCCTTGGGTCAAACCTCAGGTTAACTGTACTCAGGGAAATAGTGGTTGTTTACTGGGCCCTTTTTTTAAGAAAGCGGTCTAGTTCTGGACCGTTAAGGACAAGACTGTTCGATATTTAAAATAAGTTATCTGGAGTCTTTAGCAGTCAAAGAAAGAACCGTCAAGGATCCGTTAGCAGTCTAGCTAAGGCCTGCTAGCAGACTCTGGCGGTCAACCACAAGGCCGCTAAGTTCCAGAAATATAAAACACCGGTATAAGTGCTTTCTAAATAATTGGGCTTTAATGGTACAACCAGCTCGACGTCCTGATGGGAATCCCAGTCTCACGGAGACTTACAGAGGCCTTGAAACAAGATTTCTTAGTCTATTGGAAGGAATATCCAAAGGAGAGGTTATCAAGTCCAAGGTTGTGTGCTTAATGTGCATAGGTGTAACTAATGGTCATGTACCCGGATATATGCCATGTACTTATGAAAATGACTCTATAGTGTTGGTGCTGGTGTGATGGATTCAGAGGGGGGGTGAATGAATCCCTCTTAAAAATTACCCAATTAAAAATTGTAACTTGACACGAATGCGGAATTAAGACTAGTTAAGCTATACAAAATAAGGAGGGCAATGATTCTCTTGATCAAACAGTTGAGCTGCAAGAGTGCAGACTCCTAAGCAAACTTACGCTATTAACTGAACCCAATCAAGCAAACGAATGCAAATTAGACGCTCAGATGACTTGAGTGAATTTGACACTCTCCAGAACCAATATCAAATGAACAAGATGAAAATAAATTCCACACTAGACAAAGGATTCAGATCGAACCTAAACATACATCTAGCAGATCAGAATATACGCTTAAACCACAATGGATAAGAAGGTTTTTAGGTCGTTCGGTCCTCCAGACCTACGTCCACCCCACACTCAACCCGAGTGTGGAATCTTGCTGACTCACAGCTTGAACGGCTGGGCCTCACAGCTTGCCTACAAACAGATGAGCATCACAGCTTACTTCCGCTGGGCAATACAGCTTAGCCATCCACAGCCTAACAGCTTGATCCGCTGGGTAATACAGCTTAGCCGACCAGAGGAATCCTCCTCCGCAACTACTGAGCAACACAGCTTACTCTGCTGATGAAAAGCTTGAAATAAGGTTCAAAAGAAAATAAAAGATAAGAGAACACAGCAACTGAAAGCTGTAAACGATAGCAACACAGATGTGGCTCCCATAGAGCTGACTGGATTGGATTTGATCCAGATTCCAGTAGGGATAGATCTTCTGATGGAGTTTCTCTTCTTCTCCTCGAACTCTCTATCTCTCTCTCTATCCTTCTTTCTCTTCTACTGCCTCTCTTTCCTCTCTCGAACTCACGAACTCTTTTCTTTCTCTTCTGCTCTCTCTTAGGCTGGATCTACCTAACTCTTTTTCTCTGTCTGCTTCAGTTCTTCTTTTTCTACCAAAGGCTTTTCGATCTTCCAGCTGCTTCCTCTGAACGAGGAATCTTCTATTTATCCTAGCTGCAGAGAGTGTGGCGTGTGCTTTCCACGATTCCCGCCCAAATGCCTTGGCCCACGTGGCAGCATCCTAGCTCAATGCTTTCCACGTGTCACGATCCTGTCACCTCCTCCACTCTTGGATCACGTGCCATTCTTATTCTTCTCAAAAAAAATACCTGTCATACTTTTAGAAAGAAATATCAGCTCGAGACAGTTATACATATAGTAAAGAGTTAAATAGGACTGCACGGAGTCAATCGGCGAATAAGCCAGATGTGCATAGACTTAATTGTCATGTATACACATTCATGCACGAGTTCAGTACTGTCACACTAACATATGCACAGACTTATTTGCAGCACAAGACTAACGGATGCACTAGCTATGTGTATGCAATGTGCAAGCATTGCACAGACCTGCTCGGGTCGTGAGCAACCTTGCATGGACTCCGTGTGTGCGAGTATGAGAGTTGCACAGACTTAACAATGCATATATGCACTGACCTGAGATAGTTGTGATATGCAAGTAGATGATACTAGCAACGACCCTAGTACGTACAAGGTGCAGCTTACACCGACCTCATTCATGCACAAGGTGCAACTGGCACTGGCTCTGATATGCATGCAGCAGCATTCTTTGCACCGACCCACATCAATACTAGGAACAAAGATTGCACCGACCGTTACTTCCTATATGCACTTACCTTAACATATGATGTGCATTGACCTAAGTGCATTGCAAATTAGTGATGTGAACGGACCTTGTGACAAGCATGCATCGACTTCCATCTTCCAAGCAAGTGTGCACGGACTCGAAAGCACATACCTATATGCATGTGAACAGGGAAATGCATGGACCTTGTTTGTGCATTAATTACGCATGAATTATGCACTGACATTATTTATGTGTTCATATGGCAAGATGTGTGCAGACCTCTATATGCAACATGTGTGAGCATGCACCAACTTTATGAATGGCCAGGAGAAAAACTACACCGACTCAATATGCGTAAGACAAAAACTGCACCGACTGTGAAATGCACGTGAGACAGAATATGCACCGAGGTTGATCATTTGAAACCAAATCTTGCACCGACTTAATATTGCTAAGAGCACGGACTCAAACACGCGAACAGATCAATGCATCGACGAAGATATGCACTGACTTTAGTCTACACAAACTGGAATTCTGCACCAACCTTGTGTATGAGCAGCCAAGAGAATGCAACGACTTGGGTGCGTGCAAAGGATGCCTTGCACCGACCTATCCAGCGTGCACCAACAAAGGTTGCACCAACCTTATGCTCAGTCACATAAGATGAAACATGCACGGACTCTCTACTGAATGAACAGGGTTGTACTGACCTTAATGTAAGCATGAACACAATATGCACCGAGGCAAGGTTTGCACCGAGGAAAAACTTTGCACCGATCTTCTATATGCACCGACCCAAGTATACTGTGCTCACGACCAACATTGCACCGAGTGCACATATGCACCAAAGTAAAACATGCACTGACCATGCTATATAAGTATGCAAAGTTTGCACCGAGACAGAAAATGCACTGACCTTCTTCAGTGTGATGCATGCACAAGCATACCCATGAAATGCTCATCAAACTCGTGATGCATACAACAATTATACTCGTGATGCATACAACAATTATTCAACAGCACTGACTTAAGCAATGCACAGCAAGCAAGAGCAGATGCATAAACATTCAATCTTTCATTCAATCTTTCATGCAAACACATGGTGACTTATAGTGTTTACTATCATCAAAATCACAGAGGCACAACAATCTTCCCCTTTTTGATGATGGGAACACTATGAGTCAACATTGACTCTCATGGTAAATTATTCTCCCCCTTTGACGTCAGCAAAAAGAAAATAGTTTGAGAGAGAAATACAAGCACGCATGAAATGATTGAAGTAAAAACTCCCCCTTTGACTAAGTCATGGAGGCATAGAAAAGCTATTCTCCCCCTTAATGACACAACATGAATGCAACAAGAGGATCATGAATGATCAGCAACCACAGGATCAGTGAGATTGGAAGTCTGATACCTGGTACATTGATATAACAGTTCGGAAAAAAAATTAACAGAAGCACAACTTGATTTGTGGACTGTAAAAGAATGTAGAAGATAAGCACAATGAGTTACAAGTGAGTAGAATCTGAGCAGGTGTGATCTCCAAGCCAAAGTATATGAGAAGAAAAGATTTTCAATGGGGTGCCCAATTCATATATCCATGTTTAATGTTTCAGAATCTTCTATTGTAAAAGCTTATGAAATGTCTTTAATTGACAAGCATGGTTTAAGAATGATGTACACAAGGTTTGTCAATAAAATACAATACTCATATCTGAAGTAATTTTTTAATAAAGATGAACCAATTTCTCATATAACATTCTAGTTGAAACTCCTTTCATCTTACACAATTAATTCCATTGACTTCTTTAGGAAAAACAGTCAAGAGTATTGAGGTTAAACAAAATGACACTTAGTGAATTTTGAATTGCAAGGGTTACGGCAAATCTTTTTCACTATTGATTTTAACATTGAGCTTAGTGACCAGACATGTGCCATTTATACCGTTGACATTAAGGGTACACGTGGGTTAGACGCTAGTACCCCCAGTTACAAAGCATAAACTACCATATCTGTCTCTTATCAAAAACTACATAGATGATTTACACCTTTGACATTAAGGGTACACATTTTTCAGACGCCAGTACCCCCAGTTACTAAGTGAAACCAGCCCTATAGATTTGACCATATGAACAGAGGTAACATGAAGCACTTCATGACATAAATTCCTCTCCATTTCTTTGATGGAGGGTTCAGTTTCTCAGTGCAATTCAGTCATTGCTCTACCACAATATTCATTTCTTTTACAATGATTTTGCTATTGTTGCCCTTTTAATTTTCAAAGTGACTTGTTTAAAAACAATACAGGTTACATGCATTTCAACCAAAGTAAATCAAGGTTTCAATTTTCAGATGTCGGAAGATCTTACATGAACTTACAAGAGACAGTCAGTTAAGGTTTATTAAAAAAAACTGATTCAGATATTTTCAGGTCCTTCAAATTCAAACTTAGTGATGGGAATCAACACCGGACACTGACATTTTTAATTTACATTTGTGTCTTTTTAGTTTACTTTTATATCCTTGGGAAAGTAGGTTTACAATTGTAAGGCTTTATAAGCCAATTTGTTATTCTCTAAGGATCTTTGGGTTTTTATGTAAAAGTTCAGTAGGTCCAACAAAGGGGCCCTCACTCCTTCCCCATTGGTCCACCTAAGCCCTAGGGGTCCATGTGGGGTTGGTCAAATGCCAAGGTGGCTTCTAGAAGGATTCTTTCCTTCTTGGACAAGTCAAGGGGACAATGGGTGAAAAATGTCCAAGATGCCTCCCCTTAAGTGAAGGGGGTGCCCCCCATTAAAATGACATTTTGTATTTTCTTTTTTTAGGCCAATTGACCACATGGGGGAAGAAAATGCTACCCCTCCTCTCTCTCCCACGAAATTCCAACCCCCTCCCCCTTCCCCCCCTTCTATATAAACCCATGTATAGTGTTTTATAAGAATTAATGAATGAAAATTTGGTGAATTGTGCAAAAAGCCCAAGGGGCGCCCCTCCCTCCTCTCCCCCCTTGCAGGTGGATTCCTACCATTCTTCTGAGGTGGATTACTCACTTCCAACCCCCTTCCTGAGTGCGAAGCTCAACGCCGCCGCCGCCGCCACCACCATCGTGCCGCCACCGCCACCCCGACGAGGTTCTGTCTCAATCAGGACAGAACCCCAATCCCAAAATTCTATTTATTTCTCTTATTGTCAGATCGAGCCCAAACTATGAGAGTTCATTCTTCCTATCTCCCTTAACCTCCAGTTCAAATTTCATGTCATTTGTATGTCGTTTAGTATTTTTACCATATTTCTTGTTCTTCCCCTGTAATCTACCTTTTTGTAGATCCACGGGACAGAGTCACCTTGTTGTATTTTCCCCACCCCCTTAGGAATTTTATAAAAAATCACAAAACTTTCTCAGTGTCCCTCACCTCCCTCCCAACCTCCCATATATTTTTCAGTCACTGTAAAAATCATTTACCCTTCGGGCAAAGGTCCGTTTCAGGCAGATCTCTTTCTGTCCTGAGTGTCTGTAATCAGATCCACAGAAAAAAACATAGTGTTACAGAGCCTCCCATTTCTCATCCCTTCTTTGGATCGAATTTAAAAAAATATATGTTGTATATCTGGAAGTCCTCTTTCCAACGCCACTGGTCTCACCTAGATCTGATTCCGTAGATGAGAGAATTAATTCTTTCCGCCGAGGTGCACAAATCTATTCCCTGTGCAGGTCCGAAATAGCAGTGCGGGAGAAATTCACAAACAAATACCAAAAGTCAACTTCTGGAACCGCCCCTTCAGGGAGTCGTTCAAGGACGTCCTGCCAACGTTCTAGCCAAGCGGAGCCTTCAAAATATCTCAGGAAGGCGACGTTCCTTTGGAGTACTGTCTAGCGAGTCAGAACTGAGTCGCCGCAGGACCGAGTCGGACCAGTAGGCCGAGTTCACCCAAACGCAGCTCCAGCTTGCTACCCGTCAACCTAGGGTCGGTCCTCCCAGGCCCCACTTGTAGCTCTTTACCTCCCTACGTGGAGTGGGCAATAAAATTCACTATTGTAATTAAGTTTTTACCGTTGTTATCGGGAGTTACCGTGACTGGCCGAGATTGTCTTCCCCACGCCCGGAGCGTGGAGGTAAATTCGCTCCCTCTCTCTTTCGCATTTGCTTTACTCGTATTTATTTGTATATGCCACTACGAGTGTTAGGATTCTTAGCCCGATAAATTGTTATCACCGCTGCGAGAGAGCGAGAGTGAGTGACTCGTCCCGTGACTCGACCCGAGTACATGCGGAAAAGCCGATACCCGAGACTCACTGCGGGTTTCTCGACGGCGCACGGTCCAACGTTTCCCTCGCCAGGGACGATCGCGAGCTAGAGTCCCAGGTCACGTGTCCGTCCCGCATCAATTTGGTATCAGAGCGAGTTGAGTCTAGGGTAGTATTTATTTAAAAACACAAAAAAAAAGTCATTTAAGTCTAGGAGTCTAAGTCTAAGTGTCTCACTTGCATACCATTGTCCGGTATATAAAAAGGTGTCGCGCGACTGTTAGGTTACGCCTATCGGAGAGGTGATTCACTCGGACTCCGCCAGATATCGGATCTTGGTTGTGTCTAGTTTCATAGTCGAGTCTGCATTTCAACTTTGCATCGCATTTAGAGTCGTGTCTAGGTGCTTGCATTAGTTTGCATAAAATTTTACTTATAAAAATAAAAAAATGCCATTGCATACCCATTCCTAGGGATATGTTCCCATCTTTTGGCAACTATGGCCAACCCATGCCGACCCGTCCAAGGCAACAAGTCCATGTCCGAGTACATTAGGGACTTCAAAGTGTACCGATTTGGAAACGGACTTGGAGAGGAGAGCACCACGACTGCCTCTCAGTTCCGAAGAGGTTTTGTGGACGTCAAAAAAAGAAGAGAAGAAAAGGAACGTTCCTGCGGCACAGACGTCTCGACACCCCGAGAGCAAGTCGAAGACGGAAAGGCCGAACAAACCCCATACCTCCTCCAAGCAGGACGAATATATATATTCGGCACTCCGCCACCCAACGAGAAGCCCTTCGGGCAGAAGAGATTGCCCCGACTCCCCAGTCGACGGTGCCGAAGGCCGAATCAAAAGAAACTCAGGAATTCGAAAACATGTTCGGCATGCGCCGAAAATTACTCAAAGTTCCGAACCAGGATTTAGAGGCTCCAAACTAAACACCTCGGAGGTGGTGCATTATAACTAAAGCAACACAAGAGGACAAGCGTCTGTCCGAATAGCCGCGACTCCGAGATGAAGTCTAAACCGGCGCGGCCTGCACTTAAACCGGCGCGCCCTTGCTTGGGCCTTAAACCGGCGCGCCCCTCCAACAGGCCTTAAACCGGCGCACCCTCTTCCTTTGCTGATCCGGCGCGCCCCTATTCACTTGGTGATACGGCGCGCTAATTGCATTTGGGTTTAAACCGGCGCGCCCCTGGCCGCGCCGGTTTAACCCCATTCTCTCCCATCTGCCAACCGACACTCTGTTCTCCTATCAGATTCGGGGTAGGTTCTAGGGGGCATAGCATTCAATGCTACCAAGCTCTGCCTCCACATCCGTTCGACAGCACAGCGGTGAGGCACGCATCGACGGTGGAAGTAGTAGAAGATATCCTGGTAAACCCGCAAACGTCCTATCCTCGGACGAACGACAAGGTATGGCACCAATCACCGGATGCCAGCGTAACATGTCAATCCTGCTCGTCTGGCAGACGAAGTAAGTGGCGGGAGTCTCTTTTGTTCGAACAAAGAAAGGGCAACCCATTCTATATATACTCTACATGTTCGACAGAGCAAAGGAGAGAGAAGGCAGTCTCGAAGAGAGACACTGGAGGCTGGCCACTGAAGAGAAAAGACGAAGACAAGAGAAGCTCCATTCCCCTGCGGCCGTGAGGTGAAGAAGAAGAGCGTGAGTGTGAGAGAAGAGAGGTGAGCTTGGAGGCAGAGGAGCTTGTGCTCCGTTCCCCTTCCCCCACAGGTGTATTCTTTTTCTTTCTCCGATGTATCCTCCTGCTTTGTGGTAAACCCCCCCCCCCTCTGTAATTTTGTCTCCCTTCCTTCGTGGATGAATAGAAAGAAAGGCTTTTGCACTATACATATATTGTTCATTTCCGTTAGCCTTTTCCTTCCCCCTCTCTTTATCTTCTGCTCATCCAGGGCCTTTAGAAGACTGCCTCTCCGTGGCATGGCCTTCTAGGGAGCTCGTATGAAGGATGAATATTCATGGCCTTCCATGGCGAACATCCGTCCCGCTGGAGCTATCAGGAGGTTACTACGTACCCATGAACTGCTAGAACCCCTTGAAGGCTGGTCCTCGGGGCTTCTGCGTTCAGCTATGGGACACCGGACTGCCGTTAGGCCACTCCGAGCTTTTGGGATCGTCCCGGCATATTCCGTTTGACAATCCCTTATTGCGCCCCAGCAAACCTCAGTCCGGGGGAAGTGCTGCCTGATTTTTGCCAGGGCCAAGAACAAGAGGAACAAAGAACAAGAACACATAAGAACGAATAAATGAAGCTTCTTCAGACTAAATCAACCCCACTAAGAAAGCCCCCCTCTTGAAATCAAACTGAACCTCTGAACAAACCAGGCACCTTCATGTCTGAAACCCTGGACCCTTGAGTTCCTATGACAAACTCTTCTAAAAAAACACTCAAATCTTCATGCTAATCCATCTTAATAAACAATTAAAACACTTAATCTTCTTCTCCACAAACTTAACCCACCAATTGAACGAACAAACCAATCATCAAAGCAACCTGTAAAAGAAAAGAAAGAACAAAAGAAGCAAACAGAATAAAAGAAAACCTCTTTGGAGCTAATCCGGCGTGGGCTAATCCGGCGCACTACCCCCCCGCACCGGTTTAGCCCCACACTCAAAATGACTTTCAAAATCATGAGATGAATAGTGCACACCCCCTTACTATTCACCTTATTAATCCAGCACGCCATTCTTCTTGAACACAATCCGGCGCGCCCCCTGTGCATCCACCTAATCCGGCACGCCTCCCATGAAGACCCCTTAAACAGACGCGCCCCCCTTTGCTTACTTAAACCGCCGCGCCTAAAAAAAAAGCAACATAAATAGCTAAATAAAAGAAAAGGCCTGAAACTATTAAATAAAACAAACGAAGAGACCTAAATCAATAAAAAGAAATGAAAGAATATAAGCTGCCTCTGCCATAATCAAAATTTTGTTCCGGGGGCTCTGCCCCCGGAGGCCCCCGTAAGGGGCGCTGCCCCCCTAGACCCCCGCGACCTGACCGGGCAGGTCGATCCGCGTGCGAGCGCACACGTTGGCGAGTTCGGGCTCCACACTGAACAATTCACTCCCCCGGACTGCGTACGAAGAGAAAAGTAATGATGCCCCACTAGATCGGACTTGGATCACGGGAGCCTTCACCCGGATGTGACCGATCCGAACTTATCCCGGGCCGATAGATCATTAATCTGACCCGCTTCTATAGGGATCTAATCCCGCACTTGCATTAAACTTTTCGTACTCACGGCAGACATTTGTACGGTTTGTCACTTCTCTTACACTACAATGGCGGACTTCCGTCCGAACAAGAAATGGTCCGACCGTGACCGACATGCACGCATACCTTGGAACCTTCGTTTCCCCAGACTGTGTGTGAAGAGAAAAGCAATGACTCCCCATGGCATCAGACATGGACCTCGGGAACCCCATTATGGCCATAGTATGAAACCATCTCGGGCCGATAGTTCACCAGCTTGACCCACCTCTATCGGGATCCAATCCCGCATCCACATTAAACTTGCCGTATCCACGGCAGACATCTGTACAGCTTTGTCGTTATCTTCGATGCTTCAAATGTGGACTCTCGTCCGAACAGTGAATGGTCCGTTAGTGACCGACATATATCCCAGGATCTAATCCCGCAGTTGCATTAAACTTTCCGTACTCACGGCAGATATTTGTACGGTTTGTCACAGTCTCTTACGCTACAAACACGGACCTTTGTCCGAACATAGAGTGGTCCATGAGTGACCGACAAAATCTAAATGGAACGAGAAGGCTCTCGTCATCCCCGGACCCTTTGCATGGAAATATCAATAAGGCCTCCGTGGGCCATGCCTAGACCTCAGGTCCGCCCCGATCATGGTCATTGCCTGACCCATATCCTCGGCCTATAGCCCGCTCCCTTTGAACACATACTGGTTCTGGGATCTGATCCCGGGACATCCCCCTGTTGCCCCTTGGCACCGGAAATACTGACGATGCCCATGTGAGCCTGGCTTCGACCGCAGGGTGGCCCACCGCAGCATGGTCGCAACTTGATCTTGCACCGAGCCGACAAACTTATCCGTTTTTGACCGCTCTAACCGGGGTTTAACTGAACGTTTCCCGTCGCTTTGAATAATAAATTTGTCATATCCCGACGTACATATGTTCCGGTCTTCCCGCAATGATTACGCTATTCTTAAGCCGGACATTCGTCTGAACATTAAATGGTCAACACACAACCGACATGAGCTCAGATGCTTTCTTCACACCCTCGTACAAGGACTTCAACATTTCTTAATAGGTTTTTTTATGCAATTAATTTTCTGGCCATGAGGACCCTGATTCCCGGTGATTAATCAAGGGTGTTCCCCTCTCCGAGGGGATGTAAATGACGCCGTGACATTTACGGCGCGGCGGGTTTTAGTCCTGACACGAACTACACAATCGTCTGATTAGTCAGATTGAGCGCACAATAAATCGTCACCTTGGTGACTGGCACGCCCATGCACTTAATATACCCAATAAACAAATAAATAAAGATCTAAATAAAAAGTGCGTCCATAAATTTGGCACGCCCAGTGGGACTTGAACCACCCTTCATCTCTTTGCCGGGATTCGGGGTCTCATGACCTCCTAATAAGTGATGTTTGTCTACTTTGATGAATTACAGGTGCTGTCTTTGTCAGCCCTATGGGGAGAAAAGCCGGACTAGGCGCAATTGTCTTTGTGGCCTCGAGGACGCTACTCTGAGGCATATGCAGCTTCCAGGAATCATGAAGGCTGCTAAAAGAAAAAGAGAAGAGAAAGAGAGAAGAAGGGAGGGGAAAGCAAACTCCCCTTTCCCTAAGAAGAAAAGAAGAAAGGAAAGAAACGAAAAATAGAAGAGGAGAAAGAATTGGCGAGAGAGGGTTATACGGCCATATCTGTCGACACCCGTGGTAAATAAAGATTATCACTGTGGGACTGATGCGGTGGAGCGAACCACTCATCCCCTCCCTGAGGGGGTGAGCGCTCTCCTGCACAACTGCCTTGGTTGATTTTACAAAAAAAGGAAGAGAAGAAAAGAATGACAAAAAGAAAGTTGGCAAGCATTGCCGACCAAGAGAACAAGAAGAAGGCTAGCATCCTGCCCGACTCTAGGAGGGTCTGAGTCTGGGGTGTAATGCCCCGCTCCGTTCCACCTTCCTGCTGCCCCTACTCGGCATAAGACGGCCCCTCGAGTGGCTGTTAGAAGATCCAGCAAGCCGCAAGTGTAGCTTGATGAATTCCTACCCGCTGTGGGGAACGCTCTATAACAATGAGACCAAGCACGGCCACCACTCTTGAAGAGAGCATGCATATACCCCGCCATGGGGGGGATGAGAGGCAAGAAAGAATATACCCCGCTCTGGGGCAAAAGAAGCAACAGAATCCACCCCCACCTCAGGGCATAAGAAGAGACAGAAGTTGCACCCTGGCTTAGGGGCATTCGACGAAGGGAAATACGCCCCGCCTTGAGGGGTAGAAGAAGCAGAATTCACCCCGATCTGGGGGCATAAGAAGCAAAAGACACACCCCGTGCCGGAGGCATATGAAGAGAAATACACCCCGCCTCTGGGGGCATCAGAAGCGGTAATACACCCCACCTTGGGGGCACCAAGAAGCAACACACCCCATCTTGGGGGCACCAAGAAGCAAAATACACCCCACCTTAGGGGCACAAGAAGCAAGAAACACGCCCCGCTCTAGGGGCACACGAAGAAAGAAACACACTCCGCCCTTGGCGCATAAGAATCGGAAAAATACACCCCACCTTAGGGGCATAAGAAGCAAAAGAATACACCCCGGCCAGGGGGCACATTAAGAGAATCCACCCCGACTCGGGGGCACATAAAGCAAAGGTGACACCCCCGCTTGGGGGAATATGAAGAGAAATATACCCCACTCTGGGGTGGAAGAAGCAGAAGAATCTACCCCGGCCTGGTGGCACGATATGCAACAGAGTTACACCCTGATCAAGGGACACGTGAAGAAAAGACACATCTTGCCTTGGGTGCACAAGAAGCAAAACACACCCCTCGTGGGGGCACGTGAAATAAAGCTATCCTCCCCCTTCAGGGGCATAAGAAGCAAAAGATACACCCCATGCTGGGGGCATGTGAAGAGAAAGATACCTCCCTTTGGAGGCATAAGAAGCAAAAGAATACACCCCGGCCTGGGGGCACATGAATAGAATCCACCCCGACGCGGGGGCACATAAAGCAAAGGTGACACCCCGGCTTAGGCGAATATGAAGAGAAATATACCCCCCTCTGGGGTGGAAGAAGCAAAAGAATCTACCCCAACCTGGGGGCACAACAAGCAACAGAGTTACACCCTGATATAGGGGCACATGAAGAGAAATGTATCCCGCCATAGGGGCTCATAAAAGAAAAGAGAGCAAGAATACACCCCTGCCTGGGGGCACAGAAGCAAAGAGACATACATCCCAACCTGGGAGTACGTGAAGAGAGGTATATCCTGGCTTAGGGGCATTTGAAGAAGCAACATACCCCGCTTGGGGGCATAGAAGCCATAAAGAATACACCCCGGCCAAGGGGCACTTGAAGAAGAAACACACCCTGCCTAGGGGCATAGAAGCTAGAAATAATACACCCCGGCCTAGGGGTACTTGAAGAAGAATACACCCCGCCCTGGGGCATGAAAGCTATAAAGAATATACCACGGCCTAGGGGCACTTGAAGAAGAAACACACCCCGCCTAGGGGCATAGAAGTAAGAAACAATACACCCCGGCCTGGGGGCAGACGAAGAGAAATATACCCCGCCACGGGGGTATAGAAGCCAAAAAGAATACACCCCGACTGGGGGCACAAAAGCAAAGAGGCCTACCCCCGACCTAGGGGGCAGATGAAGAAAAGCTACACTCCGATTTAGGGGCACGTTAAGAGAAATGCACCCCAGTATGGGGGCATTAATGAGAAAGGAAGAACAGAACAAAAAGAACAGTCATGAGGTGGACGTGGTCTCTGCACCCGCCTCTTCACAGTAAAAAGAAGAGCAAAAAAGAAAGAACAATCGTCAGCAGACGTGGTCTTTCCACTCGCCTCTCCACACAAAATAAGAAGGGAAGAAAAGAAAGTGAGCCATGAGGCAGACGTGGTCTTTGTACCCACATCTTCACAATAAACAAAGTAAAAAGAAGAGCAAAAAAGAAAGAACAGTCGTCAGGCAGACGTTGTCTTTCCACTCGCCTCTCCACACAAAAGAAGAAGGGAAGAAAAGAAAGTGAGCCATGAGACAGACGTGATCTTTGCACCCGCCTCTTCACAATAAACAAAGTAAGAAGAAGAGCATAAGAGTAAGAACAGTCATCAGACAGACGTGGTCTTTCCACCCGCCTCTCCACACAAAAGAAGAAGAAAAGAAAAGAAAGTGAGCCTTGAGGTAGACATGGTCTTTCACCCTTTACCTTCAGCCATCCAACAAATAGACCCCTCTTGAAGTTGGCATCATGGCCTTTCATCCAAACTGAAACCTTTCACCGACGGGGCGTTAAACCGACTAAACCTCCCATCGATGAGGCGTTAAATCGACTAAACCTTCCGTCGACGGGGCGTTAAACCGACTAAACCTTCCGCCGATGGGGCGTTAAACCGACTAAACCTTTCGTCGATGCGACGTTAAACTGACTAAATCGACTAAACCTTCCACCGATGGGGCGTTAAACCGACTAAACCTTTCACCGACGGGGCGTTAAACCAACTAAACCTTTCACTGACAGGGCGTTAAATCGACTAAACCTTCCTCCGACGGGGCGTTAAACCGACAAAACCTTCCGTCGACTGGGCTTAAACTGACAAAACCTTCCGCTGATGGGACGTTAAACCAACAAAACCTTCCGCCAACGGGGCATTAAACCGACAAGATATTCAGCCATCGGGGCTTCAAGCCGACAGATATTCAGCTATTACGGCTTCAAGCCGACAGCTATTCAACCATCGGCCTCCGGGTCGACAGCTATCCCATTATCGGCTTCTAGGCCGATAGCTTGCCCCTCATCTACCTCCGAGCCGACAGCTATCCAATTATCGACCTCCGGGTCGACAGCTATACAACCATCGGCTCCCAAGCCGACAGCTACCCTAATTATCGGCTCCTAGCCGATAGCTTCCCAATCAAAGAATCAACCTCCCACTTTGGTTCAGATCCTTTCCCGGCCAGAGAATCAAAGAATCAACCCTCTACTTTGGTCCGGACCCTTTCCTGACCAGAGAATAAAAAATAACCCTTCCACTTTGGTTCGGGTCCTTTCTCGGCCAGAGAATCAAAGAATCAACCCTTTCACTCTGGTTCGGATCCTTCCCCGTCCAAAGAATAAAAAGAAGTTCCTCCTCCTCGACTCTCGTAGCCGCTTCCCCAAACATCCTTCGACTCTTTGCAGCCTACTTCCCAGCTTCGGCTCTTGCAGCCAACTCCCCTAATACCTTTACTACCACTACACCTATACGTAACAACAATATGTTCTTACGCAAAAAAAAAAGAAGAAGAAGAAAAAAAGAGACAAAAAAAATTTGCTTGGTTGCCCTGCTTGCATGCTTGCTTATAATATAGAATAACGCACCTCCTTGGAATTTTCTAGGACCGTGTTTCCTTGCTAAATAAAATCACCCCGATTCCGGATGCACGTGCGTCACGGCATACGCTCAAAGAGAACCCAATTATGGCGGGTGCACACGTCAAGGGGAAGAGTTGTGGCTAAATTGTTAAGCCCAACTCACAAAATAAACCTGAGGCAACACTCCCACACTTCACGCTTAATGTGTTCAATGGTCTTCGACCATAGGGATTGCCCGACTTTCTTCTTAGCACACTACGGAGGCTTGAATTTCTGCACTCGCATGAAAGGTAATCGTGAGGAAAGAGCTGCCTACCCCCACTTTAAAAAAAAGGAAGAAAAAATGATGCAAAAAAAAAGAAACGTGAATCTGAGTAGTCGGGAATTCCCATTGAGACACATGAGGAGACTCGCGTGAAATGGTGAAGCGAATTTCAATAAGGATGAAGCCTAATAGCCGGGAATCCCCATTGAGACACATGAGGAAACTCACGTCAAATGGTGGAATCCGTAATAAAATTATGACAAGGATGAATCCTAGTAGCCGGGAATCCCCACTGAAACAAATGAGGAGACTCGCGCCGAACGGTGAAATCCGCTATCAAAATAAACAGATGGGGGGCTATGCGAAGCTACCGAAATCGAAAGCACGAAACCCATGTGTAGGAGCTAGAGCGATCCTCGAGTGTTGCTTAGAAAACCTGCATATCCCTATGTTTAGGGCCTTTTGCTCACATGTTCGCTCCTCCACTCCACAGAGAATTACCTTAGGTGAAATGCGTGAATTTAAGCTATGCATGCAAGACATGCGATATCCTCTTGATGGGCGCACCACCCCTCAGTTGTGCCTCGTGGCCCACACCGTGTCTGCGACTTATGGGCGATATCCCTATCCTATCCCCTATAGAGGGAGCTACCTTATGTGTATTCTTATGTTATGCTTGCTAATGAATGCATGCATGCTTGAATAAAGAAATAAATAAAAAAGAAGAAATAAATAAATAAACTTAATTTCAGCTATTGCGGACTGCTTTCTCGGTTCTGGCTCGTACAACCCAATCTTGGTCCTCACGGCCTACTTCCTGCCCCTGCGGCTTGCTAATCTCCCAAGTTCGGCTTCCGCAGCCTGCTTCCCCGATCTAGGCTTTCATAGCTTATTCCCCAATTTCGGCTTGTGTAGCCATCTTCCCGATTGCGGATCTTGTAGTCCGCTTCCCCGATTTCAGCCTTCACAGCCTACTTCCGCAACACTGATTCTGGCCCTTGCGGTCCACTTTCCTGGGTTCGGATTTCATAGCTGGTACTCCTGGCGCATGGAAGAACACAAAAAGATTCTCTCCACTCTAGATCGGACCTTCTGTCCGGCTAGAGAACAAAAAGATCATTTCACTCTAGATTGGACCTTCCGTCCGGCTAGAGAATAAAAAGAATTCTCTCCACTCTAGGTCGGACCTTTCGTCCGGCTTGAGAACAAAAAAGATTCTCTCCACTCTAGATCGGACCTTTCGTCCGGCTGGAGAACAAAAGATCTTTCACTCTAGATCGGACCTTCCGTCCGACTAGAGAACAAAAAGATCCTTTCACTTTGGCTCGGACCTGCCGTCCGACTAGGGAACTAAAAAGATTCTCTCCACTCTAGATCAAACCTTCCATCCGGCTAGAGAACAAAAAGATCTTTCACTTTGGCTCGAATCTGCCGTCGAGTCAGAGAACAAAAAGATTCTCTCCACTCTAGATCGGACCTTCCGTCCGGCTAGAGAATAAAAAGATCCTTTCACTTTGGCTCAGACCTGCTGTCCAGCCAGAGAACAAAAAGATTCTCTCCACTCTAGGTCAGACCTTTCGTCCGGCTAGTGAACAAAAAAGGAATTCTCTCCACTCTGGTTCAGACCTTCCGTCCAGCCAAGGAATTAAAAGACCCTTCATACAGCTGGTACCCTCGGCGCATTAAAGAACGAAACAGCCTTTCACCCTGGCCCGAGCCTGCCATTCGGGTAAGGAATCATCCTCTTTTCCTTGCGCTAACACTAGCCCGTGTCAGTGACTTGACCACCTCTCCGTCCCTTCGGGCGATGAATATCCTTTTCAGAATCAACAAACTCTTCTCTCTATCCCTTCGGGTGACAAATACCCCTTTTGATTTGGACCTCCCGTCTAGGCCATTGAATCAACAAGTTCTTCTCTCCGTCCCTCCGGGTGATGAACACCCTTGTCGAATCAACAAACTCTCCTCCCCGTCCCTTTGGGCGACGAATCCCTTTCAATTTGGACCCACCGTCCAGACCGGTAAAGGAATAAACCCTCCTCTCTGCCCTCGTGGCTCACTTCCCAATTATAGGCCCCCGAGCCGACAACTTTCAATTATCAGCCCTTAGCCGATAACTTTCAGATTTATCGGCGTCTGTGCCGATAGCTTCCTAATTACCGGCATCCAGGCCGACAGCTTCCGACTATTGGCATCCAAGCTAGTAGCTCTTCACTATCGGCATCCACGCCGGCAGCTACCCAAAGTTGTTCAAAAAAATGAAAAAAAGAAAGAAGAAGAAGGGAAAAAGAAAAAAAGAAAAAAAAGAGAAGAAGAGAAGAAGAAAAGGAGAAGAAGAGAAGAAGAGAAAAACAAAAAGAGAAAAAAAGGGAAGAAGAAGAAAAAGAGAAGAAAAGAAAGAAAAAAGAAGAGAAGAAAAAATCATCATCGAAGCCTCTGAGGGATGTCGACTCGTCAAGTCCCGTCGGAGATCAAAATATTTTAAGTCCCATCGACGCATAAGACAAGTGGCCTGGACCTTTCGTCTGGTTCGATGAACAAAAAGACCCTTGCTTTGGCACTAACACCGTGTCAACGAATAAACCACCTCAGTATTACAATTCCCTGTCCCACCGACGAACAAACCCGTGGCCCGAACCTTCCGTCTAGGTCGATGAACAAAAAAAAAAACCCTCCTTCCCTTTGGCTCGGACCATCTGTCTGAGTCGATGAATAAACAATGTTCCTTGAACATAGCACGAGTTACCAACTCCCTCTCGAGATTGGCCTCATCCGTTCAGATTAGGCCTCTTGCCGAGGCTGGCGCATCAACTCTGTTTCTTTGCTTCGGCATTCACCCCATGCCGATGACTAAACCCCCACTCTGACATGTTGGTCCACGTACGTATGCGGTGAAGCGATCCCCTCATCCCTTCGCTGAAGGAGTGAGCGCTTTCCCGTGAATTCACACCGGACTAGCATCCCACTGGCTCGGAAGAATAGATATCCTATCAAAGAACTCTACACTCGCGGGCCCCACGCACTCGTCCCTCACTTGCGCCTCCCACGAGTGGGGGTCATTTGTGGACATCAAAAAAAGTAGAGAAGAAAAGGAACGTTCCTGCGGAACAGACGTCTCGACACCCCGAGAGCAAGTCGAAGACGGAAAGGCCGAACAAACCCCATACCTCCTCCAAGCAGGATGAATATATATATTCGGTGCTCCGCCACCCAACGAGAAGCCCTTCGGGCAGAAGAGATGGCCCCGGCTCCCCAGTCGACGGTGCTGAAGGCCGAATCAAAAGAAACTCAGGAATTTGAAAACATGTTCGGCATGCACCGAAAATTACTCATAGTTTCGAATCGGGATTTAGAGGCCCCGAACTAAACACCCCGGAGGCGGTGCATTATAACTAAAGCAACACGGGAGGACAAGTGTCCATCCGAATAGCCGCGACTCCGAGATGAAGTCTAAACTGACGTGGCCTACACTTAAACCGGCGCGCCCTTACTTTGGCCTTAAACCGATGCGCCCCTCCAGCAGGCCTTAAACCCACGCACCCTCTTCCTTTGCTGATCCGGCGCGCCCCTATTCACTTGGTCATACGGCGCGCTAATTGCATTTGGGTTTAAACCGACGCGCCCCTGGCCGCGCCGGTTTAACCCCATTCTATCCCATCTGCCAACCGACACTCTGTTCTCCTATCAGATTCGGGGCAGGTTCTAGGGGGCATAGCATTCAATGCTACCAAGCTCTGCCTCCACATCCGTTCGACAGCACAGCGGTGAGGCACGCATCGACGGTGGAAGTAGCAGAAGATATCCCGGTATACCCGCAAACGTCCTATCCTCGGACGAACGACAAGGTATGGCACCAATCACCGGATGCCAGCGTAACATGTCAATCCTGGTCGTCTGGCAGACGAAGTAAGTGGCGGGAGTCTCTTCCGTTCGAACAAAGAAAGGGAAACCCATTCTATATATACTCTGCATGTTTGACAGAGCAAAGGAGAGAGAAGGCAATCCCGAACAGAGACACTGGAGGCTGGCCACTGAAGAGAAAAGACGAAGAGAAGAGAAGCTCCATTCCCCTGCGGCCGTGAGGTGAAGAAGAAGAGCGTGAGTGTGAGAGAAGAGAGGTGAGCTTGGAGGGGGAGGAGCTTGTGCTCCGTTCCACTTCCCCCACAGGTGTATTCTTTTTCTTTCTCCGATGTATCCTCCTGCTTTGGGGTAAACCCCCCCCCCCTTCTGTAATTTTGTCTCCCTTCCTTCGTGGATGAATAGAAAGAAAGGCTTTTACACTATACATATATTGTTCGTTTCCGTTAGCCTTTTCCTTCCCCCTCTCTTTATATTCTGCTCATCCAGGGCCTTTAAAAGCCTGCCTCTCCGTGGCATGGACTTCTAGGGAGCCCGTATGAAGGATGAATATTCATGGCCTTCCATGACGAACATCCGTCCCGCTGGAGCTATCAGGAGGTTACTACCCATGAACTGCTAGAACCCCTTGAAGGCTGGTCCTCGGGGCTTCTGCGTTCAGCTATGGGACACCGGACTGCCGTTAGGCCACTCCGAGCTTTTGGGATCGTCCCGGAGTATTCCGTTTGACAATCCCTCATTGCGCCCCAGCAAACCTCAGTCTAGGGGAAGGGCTGCCCGATTTTTGCTAGGGCCAAGAACAAGAGGAACAAAGAACAAGAACACATAAGTACGAATAAATGAAGCTTCTTCAGACTAAATCAACCCCACTCAGAAAGCCCCCCTCCTTAAATCAAACTGAACCTCTGAACAAACCAGGCTCCTTCATGTCTAAAACCCTGGACCCTTGAATTCCTGTGACAAACTCTTCTAATAAAACACTCAAATCTTCATGCTAATCCATCTTAATAAATAATTAAAACACTTAATCTTCTTCTCCACATACTTAACCCACCAATTAAACGAACAAACCAATCATCAAAGCAACCTGCGAAAGAAAAGAAAGAACAAAAGAAGCAAATAGAATAAAATAAAACCTCTTTGGAGCTAATATGGCGTGGGCTAATCCGGCGCGCTACCCCCCCCCCCGCGCCGGTTTAGCCCCACACTCAAAATGACTTTCAAAATCATGAGATGAATAGTGCGCACCCCCTTACTATTCACCTTGTTAATCCGGCGCGCCATTCTTCTTGAACGTAATCCGACGCGCCCCCTGTGCATCCACCTAATCCGGCGCGCGTCCCATGAAGACCCCTTAAACCGGCCCCCCCCCCTTTGCTTACTTAAACCGGCGCGCCTAAAAAAAAGCAACATAATTAGCTAAATAAAAGAAAAGGCCTGAAACTATTAAATAAAACAAACGAAGAGACCTAAATCAATAAAAAGAAATGAAAGAATATAAGCTGCCTCTGCCATAATCGAAAATTTATTCCGGGGGCTCCGCCCCCGGAGGCCCCCGCAAGGGACGCTGCCCCCCTAGACCCCCGCGACCTGACCGCGCAGGTTGATTCGCGTGCGAGGGCGCACGTTGGCGAGTTCGGGCTCCACACTTAACAATTCACTCCCCCGGACTGCGTATGAAGAGAAAAGTAATGATGCCCCACTAGATCGGACTTGGATCTCGGGATCCTTCACCCGGATGTGACCATGATCCGAACTTATCGCGGGCCGATAGATCATTAATCTGACCCGCTTCTATCGGGATCTAATCCCGCACTTGCATTAAACTTGCCGTACTCACGGCAGACATTTGTACAGTTTGTCACTATCTCTTACCCTACAAATGCGGACTTCCGTCCGAACAAGAAGTGGTCCGACCGTGACCGACATGCACGCATACCTTGGAACCATCGTTTCCCCAGACTCTGTGTGAAGAGAAAAGTAATGATGCCCCATGGCATCGGACGTGGACCTCGGGAACCCCATTATGGCCATAGTCCCAAACCATCTCGAGCCGATAGTTCATCAGCTTGACCCACCTCTATCGGGATCCAATCCCGCATCCACATTAAACTTTCTGTATCCATGGCAGACATCCGTACGGCTTTGTCGTTATCTTCGATGCTTCAAATGTGGACTCTCGTCCGAACAGTGAATGGTCCGTTAGTGACCGACATATATCCCAGGATCTAATCCCGCACTTGCATTAAACTTACCGTACTTACGGTAGATATTTGTACGGTTTATCACAGTCTCTTACGCTACAAACACGGACCTTTGTCCGAACATAGAGTGGTCCATGAGTGACCGACAAAATCTAAATGGAACGAGAAGGCTCTCGCCATCCCCAGACCCTTTGCATGGAAATATCAATAAGGCCTCTGTGGGCCATGCCTAGACCCCGGGTCCGCCCCGATCATGGTCATTGCCTGACCCATATCCTCGGCCTATAGCCCGCTCCCTTTGAACACATACTGGTTCTGGGATCTGATCTCGGGACATCCCCCCGTTGCCCCTTGGCACCGAAAATACTGACGATGCCCACGTGAGCCTGGCTTCGACCACAGGGGGGCCCACCGCAGCATGGTCGCAGCTTGATCTTGCACCGAGCCGACAAACTTATTGGTTTCCGACCGCTCTAACGGGGTTTAACTGATCGTTTCCTATCCCTTTGAACAATAAATTTGTCGTATCACGACGTACATATGTTCCGGTCTTCCCGCGACGATTATGTTATTCTCAAGCCGGACATTCATCCGAACATTAAATGGTCAACACACGACCGACATGAGCTCAGATGCTTTCTTCACACCCTCGTACGAGGACTTCAGCATTTCTTAATAGGTTTTTTTATGCAATTAATTTTCTGGCCATGAGGCCCATGATTCCCAGTGATTAATCAAGGGTGTTCCCCTCTCCAAGGGGATGTAAATGATGCCGTGACCTTTACGGCGTGGCGGGTTTTAGTCCCGACACGAACTACACAATCGTCTGATTAGTCAGATTGAGCGCACATTAAATCGTCACCTTGGTGACTGGCACGCCCACGCACTTAATAAACCCAATAAATAAATAAACAAAGATCTAAATAAAAACTACGTCCACAGGTTTCCGACTTCATTTCCGGTATGAATGTCTTATCCGTGACGTGTTCTCTCTAGCGCAGTCATATGAGGTCGCTCTCATGGTTGAGCCTTTCGAGGCAAGGTTTGATGCCGCCATTCGGCTAGCAATGCCGCCCTTTGGCGAGCATCTACCTCCCAGCCGATTCTCGATCCGGTCGGACCCCCACCCCAGTCGGGGAATCCTTCACCACCCGTGAGTGCTCCATTGCCACCCTCTACTTCCGATCCTTCGGAACCATCTTATTTGGAGCCACCTCATCCCGAGCCACCCGTGTTTCTAACGGGTACGCTCTTCATAGCCAAGCCACTTCTTAGCTGGCTCAAGGATGACTTGGTCCCACCTCCTTACCCATCCATGGACCCCACCCTACCATTAGTGCCGGTCAACTCATTCCATACCATATTTCGGTCTAGTCACCATGTTGTTACATTGGATGACCTTATTGTGGGATTAGACTCGCAATGGAAGTTGACGCACTCATTGGCCTGAGGCTTCGACCAACCCACTAGTCTTAGCTTCACCCATCCGACCTTGGGGTCCATTACCTCTGTGTACACCATGGGTTGTGTCACCACGGAGATCCTCTTATTCCTCCCCATGCCGACCGAGCCCGACTTCATTCCCTTTTGCCCAACAGAGGAATCTTATTTTCTACGCATGATCACCGTCCCACCTACCACAATGCATGAAGGTGACCATCCACACCTTCAAGATTACCACACATGGGACCGTGACTTGTGAGAACCCACCACAAGGGGTCATACCTTCTTTGATCCCTTTGACCCATTCCCTAGTGGACCCCTAGACTCACCATATATACTTCACTTCTTTGAGGGAGTCCACTACCACACCCCTTCTCCACGGGCCGGGTTGTCTACACCCACCAAGCCTGTTCACTTACGAGATACACCATCATATAGGGGAAAGGAAGAAGATGCATTTGGTACTCCTGGCCCCCCCACATCCAAATCCAATGTGCATGCATGGTCCACTTTAGGATGTCTAGGAGTCCCCCATTCCGTCAACCATCGAGTACATCTAGTGTATGAAGTCCTGCGATCAATGACACCCAAGAGGGGGGTGAATTGAGTGATTACAAATTTTACGAAAACTTTTACCCTTTTAGAAATATGTGATAGAATGCTAGATAAGAGATTCAAAACTATTTGAACATAAATTGGATTTATCAAACTTTGTATGATGAGATATAGAATATGCAAGATATACGTAGATAAATCCGTAACAACAATTAACACATACACTCACTTAGAATGGAGGTAGAAGAAAAGGACCAAACCACACAAATCAAACCATAGTGCACAGTGGTTTTTAAGGTGGTTCGGATGCAACGACGGCAATCCTACGTCTACCCCTCACCAAACCCGGTGAGACTTCACTCGGGGATAAATCCCCAAATGGAGACGACGCTCCAACCACACACGTAGGACGACGCCTGCAGACACACACGGGGACGCGCCCCAACACACATACACACACGGAGACGAGGTCTCCAACACGATCCAACAACTAGATCAACAACACACACACTTGCTGCCACAAGTGCAGCAATCCACACACACGAGACATAATGGATCTAAAAGACCCACACACACACAAACATAGAACTAGGAAGATCCACGCACACACACGAATCAAATACGGCACACACACACACGCCCACGGATCCAACAATGATCCACACACACACACAAGTTCTTCAGTTTATGATGAACATAAATACAACACCCAAATCATAAAGACGATAAGGCTTAGTTTAGAAAAGTCTTGATTTGGGTTCCCTTTGAATGCATACTGCGGGGTTGAGAATGGATGAAGAACACTTGCTGCACGGAGTACTGTTCACGGCTACAGTACCCTTCTCCTTTACTTGGACAATCTTCCTTTGATCTCTTCTTGAAAATCTTGCTTGCTTCTTGATAGCCCCCCCTTGATCTCTCTTTGTTGGTTGCTTGCTTCTTCACTTCATAGATGCTTGTTGGCTTCAGAAGTACCTTAAATGTGTTGGAGATAGATGAAGAACTTGCTGCACGAGGTACTGTTCACGGAGCTACAGTACCCTCTTCTTCCTCCTTGGACAGCCTCCCCTTTGGATCTCTTGGATAATTAGGGTTATGACTCTAATAGGATGTTTTATAACCCTTGGAAGGTCTATGGACAAGCCCTAGACCAGATCCACAAATTCTGGAGGGTTTGGTGGCTTTGGGATTAAACAATAGCAAGAGGAGATGCTTCTTTCGAGATGGACAAAAGTCAATATTTTTGGCTGATCGGGGCTGGCGGTCGACCGCTATTGAGAGAACTGCTGGCCGTTGGTTTCTGGGAATTCCAGTCGATCACTACTGGGCTGGCGGTCGACCGCCACTGTGAATCCCTGTAGGCGACGAGCTGCTGGCAGGGGCGGTCGACCACCCCTGAGCTGGCGGTCGACCGCCAGCTGGGCAGACCCCGGGTTTCCCGGGTCGGTCCGTTAACCTCTTCAGCTCCGTTGCTTAAGTCCTTTAGCAGCCCGTTCATGTCTGCGGCATCACCCTTGACAGTTTAGAAGGTGTCAACTGAGTCTTTGACCTTGTGGATTTTTACTGAGTGTTTTGACCTGCAAAAGCATAAATAATTGATTAGAACTATAGCTCAACCATCCATATGATAAATGAATGAAGTTCATGCAGGTCGATCCATGGGTGAGGGCGCACGATGGCCAGAAGGGTTTCATGTTTTAATGTGCATGAATGAGGTGTATGAAGGAGAGGCATATACGATACACATGGTGAGATCGATGCTAAGACAAGGTAAGAGTCTCACCAATGGTTCTTGACAGTAAATGACATATACCACCTATTTTGGATTGTGGAGGAGCAGGGTGCTTATCCACACGTTTGGTTCACCAGGTGACTACCATGTGTTTGATCCTGTAAGCAAGATAGTCAAGGTTAATACCATGCTTGTTCCCGTTGAAGAGGTTATGAAACCTCTTGCCTCTTGTAAAACCAACATATGCAAACCAAGGATCAAGACCATGTAACCGTTCCCATTTGCCATCTCAACCATACATTGATAACAAGAGCATGATCAATCAACCACAAGTTTAGTTATCATCACTTAATCACACATTAAGTTTAGTTATCATCAAAAATATAACTAAACAATCACAACAATCATCAAAACCATAACTCAACAGTGTATGCATGGCACACATTCGGGTGTCCTGGTCCACCTTTGCATATGCATGAGTCGGACTAACCGTAGGTTTGTTTAGGGTCATGTGTTAGTCTTTGTTTCGTACAGTTTGTCTATCGAGTGCATGCGCATACATCGAGTCGAGTCGATCTTTGTACGCTCGCGTTGCTAATCCCTTTCGAGTATGAGACTTGTCGGACTTTTGGATCGGTTCTACCTCACATATCGGATCTAGTCACATAAGGAACAAGCGGTGATTCCTAGTGATCCTTTGAGCCGCCTCCCTTCATTTGAGAGTGAACCCACCCCGGAGTGTCCACCTCTAGCCTCCTCCCCAGCAGCGTGTGCATATCGAATCTATACGAGATGAGCAGGTGTCGATTACTTGGAGTGGAGCATACTCCGCGCTTCCTGGTATGATGATGGATTGCCGGCGTCACGAGCAGCCGCACCCCTTACTCGACGGGGTCGAGTTCTTCCCACCCGGGGAGAATTGATGGGAATTAACACCGGGCACTGACATTTTTAATTTGCATTTGTGTCTTTTTAGTTTACTTTTATATTCTTGGGAAAGTAGGTTTACAATTGTAAGGCTTTATAAGCCAATTTGTTATTCTCTAAGGATCTTTGGGTTTTTATGTAAAAGTTTAGTAGGACCAACAAGGGGGCCCTCACTCCTTCCCCATTAGTCCACCTAAGCCCTAGGGGTCCATGTGGGGCTGGTCAAATGCCAAGGTGGCTTCTAGAAGGATTCTTTCCTTCTTGGACAAGTCAAGGGGACAATGGGTGAAAAATGTCCAAGATGTCTCCCCTTAAGTCAAGGGGGTGCCCCCCCATTAAAATGACATTTTGTATTTTCTTTTTTAGGCCAATTGACCACATGGGAGAAGAAAATGCTACCCCTCCCCTCTCCCCCAGGAAATTCCAACCCCCTCCCCCTTCCTCCCCTTCTATATAAACCCATGTATAGTGTTTTGTAAGAATTAATGAATGGAGATTTGGTGAATTGTGCAAGAAGCCCAAGGGGCGCCCCTCTCTCCTCCCTCCTCTCCCCCTTGCAGGTGGATTCCTGCCATTCTTCTGAGGTGGATTCCTCCCTTCCAACCCCCTTTCCTGAGTGCGAAGCTCAACGCCGCCGCCGCCGCCGCCGCCACCATCGTGCCGCCACCGCGCCACCACCGCCACCCCGATGAGGTTCTATCTCAATCAGGATAGAACCCCAATCCCAAAATTCTCTTTATTTCTCTTGTTGTCAGATCAAGCCCAAACTATTAGAGTTCGTTCTTCCTATCTCCCTTAACCTCTAGTTCAAATTTCATGTCATTTGTATGTCGTTTAGTATTTTTACCATATTTCTTGTTCTTCCCTTGTAATCTGCCTTTTTACAGATCCACAGGACAGAGTCACCTTGTTGTATTTTTCCCACCCCCTTAGGAATTTTAGAAAAAGTCAAAAAAAATTCTCAATGTCCCTCACGTCCCCCCTACCGCCCATATATTTTTCAGTCCCTGTAAAAATCATTTACCCTTCGGTCAAAGGTCAGTTTCAGGCAGATCCCTTTCTGTCTTGAGTCTCTGTAACCAGATCCACAGAAAAAAACATAGTGTTGCAGAGCCTCCCATTTATCATCCCTTCTTTGGATCGAATTTAAAAAAATATGTGTTGTATATATGGAAGTCCTCTTTCCAACGCCATTGGTCTCACCTCGATCTGATTCCGTATCTGAGAGAATTAATTCTTTCCGCCGAGGTACACAAATTTGTTCCCTGTGCAGGTCCGAAATAGCAGTCCGGGAGAAATTCACAAACAAATACCAAAATTCAACTTCTGGAACTGCCCCTTCAGGGAGTCGTTCAGGGACGTCCTGCCAATGTTCCAGCCAAGCGGCGCCTTCAAAAGATCTCAGGAAGGCGACGTTCCTTTGGAGGCAACGGCTTGCTGTCCAACGAGTCAGAACTGAGTAGGCACAGGACCAAGTCGGACCAGCAGGCCGAGTTCGCCCAAACGCACCTCCAGCTTGCTGCCCTTCAACCCATGGTCGATCCTCCCGAGCCCCACTTGTAGTCCTTTACCTCCCTGCGTAGAGTGGGCAATAAAATTCACTGTTGTAATTAAGTTTTTATCGTTGTTACCGGGAGTTACCGTAATTGGCCGGGATCGTCTACCCCACTCCCAGAGCGTGGAGGTAAATTCACTCCCTCTCTCTTTCGCATTTGCTTTACTCGTATCTATTTGTATATGCCGCTGCGAGCGTTAGGATTCTTAGCCCGATATATTGTTATCACCACTGTGAGAGAGTGAGAGTGAGTGACCCGTCCCGTGACTCGACCCGAGTACATGCGGAAAAGCCGATACCCGAGACTCACTGCCGGTTTCTCAACCACGCACGGTCCAACGTTTCCCTCGCCAGGGATGATCATGAGCTAGAGTCCCAGGTCGCGTGTCCGTCCCGCATCACTTAGGAATACATAAGACTTAAACCAATTCAAATCAACAAACATTCTTAAACCTGTATAATATAAGATTCTTTATTAAGGATGATTTCAGATTTGTGAAAGAGTACACAAACTGATATTACTTCACTTCTTTGTACGTTTAACATGGACAAAGCATTCAGCAGCAAGAGACATTTGACAAGCATGCATAGAGAGTAAGACAAACGGAACTCATGCTTGCAATAGGTATGATCAATATGCATCAGATGGATTTACAAGAAACCAATAGCTGAGTCTGGAGTATAGCATATCAACTTGACAACAATAAAGTCTAGTTCAACTCGAGAAAGATTTGAGTGACTATGTCACGCCCCGAGCGCAGAAGGAACCCGGAGTGCGTGACAAGTTTATATCGATCATGTCAATCAGAGCATTAGTGTATTCAACACAAAGACAGAGTGCGCAAAAGTAAAGATAACACAATCCTTTATTCAATCACAACCTCAAAGACTTCTATTATAAATGAAAATGCTAAGACTCAATAAAAGGAAAAAGTACAATGATTGACTCAAGAAATTAGAAAGATAAGACTAGTAGGCACTGGGATAGACGGAGTAGCTCTAATCTCTTCACTCTTGACCTTCCCCATCCGATTGAGTCTCGTCATCGGACTTACCTGAAAAATAGGGGAAAACACTAGATGAGCGAATGCTCAATAGGAATTATATCTCAAGAGCTAGCTTGCTTTAAGTAAATTACACGTTACATGAATGCAATAAAGCTATGCATGTTTACGTAAAACGACAAGAGAGAGAGAGAGTATAATAAGAGATAATTGAGTGAACTAGCATGTCTTTCAAGAACTTATATCAATAAATGTCAAGATATTCAAGCAAGTATATTCATCATGTCATGTCGGGAATTGACTATCACGTTTCAGGCAAGTACATAAATACCCTTTCCGGGTCACGCAAGTCATGTCATGTCAAGTCGAGTATGAGATTGTGGAATGTCTAATCAAGCTAGTCATGCACTTCGGTACAATGCCACACCGTGATCATATCAACTCCCATGTGCACTATTACTTTCGGGTGCTCCTCCCAGGACCAGATCGGGCCCTTATATGCGCAGGCATTGATCGTGTATTTTTCGACATCCACTATAGTTATAGCCAATATAGAGTTTCAATGGAATAAGCTTGTAGGGACTTTAAGGTAGATCTTGTGGAATAGAATTTCAAGGACTGAACATGATGCATAAAAATAACAATAACTGTATAATCACGATTAACGATAAAACTAGGTGGGATCGGCTCCCAAATGGGTGCCATGACAATAAGAATAAGCGCTCATATAGCGATGGTCGCTCGTTCTTAGACATGATAAGCTAGATAGAATTGAGGTCCACAAGTATGGCACCTAATTCATAAGAACACTAATAGCATGGTTTCCCATTCCATTAATTTAGAGTATTCTCATGACATCCTCTTAGCAAGTCATGAGGCCGGTATACCATGTTTCTTTAGAGTGGCATGGTAATCAAATAGTGACATAGGTTTTAAGGGTACAACAAGCTCGGCTGTCTCGAGGGAATCCAAGGCTAGCGGAGTCTTACGGAGGTCTCTATGATAAAGTCACTGGTCCAAAGGACGGAATGTCCTATGGAAAGTTCGTCTATCACTGAGAAATAGTGGGTAATCGATAAAACAACGTGAAACATGGGACTATACTCACGGAATGGAATATAGTACCAACACACATAACCCATTGTCAAAGGGTTACTGAAAAATACGAAAATCAGAAAGTCAGAACTATCAGTCAATTGACGTCTGGGCTTAAGTCTTCATTTTATGAATTGACGCCCTTGTCAGGGTCGTCAGTTCAGTAAATGATGACTGTTCACGCAGTCGTTATATCCAAGTCTTGTTAATATTAAAATATATAAACATTCTAAAATTTCAGATATTATATAAATGACGTCTTATATTAAGGCTTCAATTTCGTAAACAGCGCCCTAGTCAGGGGCGTCATATATCAAAAAGATGGTAGGATGCATGTCATTATTTCAATATCTGGGAAATTATAAACATTTTCAAGAATTCTTGATTTATCACTAATTGACGCCTGCGTACAGGGGCGTTTATTCAATTGACGACCTAGACATGGTCGTCATTTACTTGTCATATGATCAGGTACAATCACAGACATGGCTTTTGGGGTATTTCCAATCAAGAAACAAGAGGCATGGGTAGATAGAGAAAAATAGCAGGAATTCACTAACATGATCGTGCATTAGTTAACACATCAGGGTTTATAGTTATTAAATTTTGAACATTCGTCATTATTAATTAACTGGACAATTGACGCCTATTTTCACGGGCGTTAAATAAAACAACGCCTTGATCTAGGGCGTCATTGTCAATAAAATGATGAAATCATGAAAACTCATATGGCAGTCAATCGCAGCACTAACAACCTACGTGCATGCAATTGGCCTAATATCCATAAAATTTTCCTTAACACTTGAGAAAACCTACCTTCATCGATGATTTGAGTGACGAACGGTGAAGAACGATACTCTGTTTCTATCAGAGTTACTGGAAACAAGAGCAGCAACTCTTTAGCCAACGCAATAGCAACACCCTTCGGAAGAAGAAAGCAGCAAGATGATGAGGGTGATGATAGCTTCCGCAGTGCAGTAGAAACAAGAAAGAAGAAGAGGATTCTTCTACGTTCCCGGCAGGAAGAAGATGGCAAGAGCAACAACGCAGCAGCCCCTTTTGTCCAAAGAAATAGAGAAGCAGAGGGCTTCCCACGAACACCCAAAACCTTCAGAAGAAGAAGCTTTATGCTTCTCCACGGTAATACGTGAAGAACTGTCGAAGAAGCAGAAGAGGGCTTCCTCCTTTCACAGTATTGGTAGCAAGAGGAAGAGGAAGAAGAAGATGAAGAACTGCTATGTTCTTCTCGTACACCACGGCAGGATGAAGAGCAACGCAGTAACAGCACCAGGGAAACAACAGTAGAAGGACGTCTTGGTTCGATGGAGGGGTTGGTATTTATAAGGAAAGGAATCCTGATGGGTTCTAGGAGTTCGATTAAGACTAAAACCACAGATATCCACGTATGGATCCCTTTCCTTAATCCAAACTTACCCAGATAACATCCCTGTTCAAACCAAACACCGACTGTTCCTTTTGGAAATGACGCCTTAGGTTGGGGCGTTATTTCAATAAATGACGCTTGTATACATAGTCGTCAAAATTAAATGACGACTTGCTCGGAGGCGTCATTCACCTTTCCCTATTTGTTAATTTAAGGTGTAACGATCTTTCTGGATTTTTATCTTTTTTTTTCTTGATGTGATCTAGATGGAAAATTTTAGGGGTATGAGTTTTCCATTTTTCTCTATTTTTCCATATAATTAATTTTTCAAAATTCTTTAATTCAAAAACGGGCACTATTCATTTTAGAATAAAATAACGACTTTCATTAAGTCGTCACATTTGAAATCAACGCCTAAAGCAATGGCGTCATTTGCATTTTGGCATTTCTCCTTAACCTCCAAAGGACCGATATTGTATAAATATTCCTATTATTTTATAATATTTTTAACTATATACTTTATTTGACTTTTGCTAATTTGTAAATAACGACTTGCATTAAGTCGTCTTTCACGTTGGATACGCCTGTACGAAGAGGTTTCAAATGAGTTTTTGGCCTTTTCTTAATACTCTTGAAAGAACCGAAATTGCATATATGATCATTCTTTTATCTTTTACATATCTTTAATATAATTAAATCTTATATATATATCCTTCTCCCTTCTAATAAGATTATAATGTAATAAATGTGGAATATTATATTTTCTAAATTAGTAATAAAATATAAATTGACATTTTCTTCGAGATTTAATGATTCTTAATTCAATTAAAATTATGTTGTGCATTAAATGCTTACCTAAAAATAACATGTCATTCTTAAATTTATTATAATACAATAGTAGTGTCCATGAGTTCTTTTGTCAAACTTTTTAGGATGAAAGAGGGTCATGTACAAGGTCTGGGCCTTGTTTAATTATTGTTTTTAATTTATTTAGACTTTCTAGTCCTTTAATTTACCAAAGTTGCTACACCCTCCCCCACTTAAAAGAATTTGGTCCCCAAATTCAATCATATTTAGACGTGGAGAGTGTAGAGTACATACCTTTTTAGAATAATTCTGGGAATCGTTTCCTCATAGACTCCTCGGTCTCCCATGTGGCTTTGTGTTCTGAACTTTTACTCCATTGCACCTTGACCATGGGAATAACTTTGCTCCTTAATGTTCGTACTTCGCGATCGAGGATCTTCACGGGCTTTTGTTCATAAGTGAGATCCCTTTGAATCACCAGGTCTCCATGATCGATGATATGTGCCGGATCGTGCACATACTTCTTCAACATGGATATGTGAAATACATTATGAACTTCGGACAATTGAGGAGGTAAAGCGACGCGGTAAGCAACCTCGCCAACTCTTTCTAGTATCTCAAAAGGTTCGATAAACCTTGGTGTAAGCTTGCCCTTAACACCAAATCTCCTTATTCACGTCCAGGTGATATCTTGAGAAATACGTGATCTCCGACTTGGAATTCGAGATCTCTTCTTCTTGTGTCAGCATAAGCCTTCTGTCTAGACTGAGCAACTTGAAGTCTTTCTCTAATCAACTGAATCTTTTCAGTGGTATCCCTTACCATGTCTGGACCTAATAGTTGTTTCTCGCCGACTTCATCCCAGCACAAAGGCGATCGACAACTCCTTCTGTATAAAGCTTCGAAAGGTGCCATTTGTATACTTGCCCGATAGCTGTTATTGTATGCAAATTCAACCAAAGGCAAGTGATCATGCCAGCTTCCACCAAAATCAATGATGCAATCTCTGAGCATATCTTCAACTATCTGATTGGTTCTCTCGGTCTGACCATCCGTTTGAGGATGAAAAGCTGTACTAAAGTTAAGTCTCGTCCCTAGCGAATGTTGTAGACCCTTCCAAAATTGAGAAGTAAAACGAGAGTCTCTGTCAGACACGATTGAGATAGGTACTCCATGTAACCTGACTATCTCCTTAATGTATAATGCAGCAAGGACATCAACTGACCATCGACTCTTGATTCGCAAGAAGTGTGCCGATTTGGTCAATCGGTTGATGATAACACATATTCCATCATGTCCTCCTCTAGATTTAGACAGACCCATAATGAAGTCCATACCGATAGCCTCCCATTTCCACTTGGGAATATCAAGAGGATGTAGCTTACCAGTAGGCTTTTGGTGTTCTGCCTTGACTTGTTGGCACGTGAGACAGCGAGACACAAAATCTACTACTTCTCTTTTCATATTGGGCCACCAAAAGGTCCTTTTCAAATCTTGGTACATCTTAGTTGACCCTGGATGAATCGTGTACCTTGATATGTGAGTTTCATCTAAAATCTTCTTCTTTAGCTCCTGACAATCTGGTATACAAGTTCTATCTCTGAACAACAATCTTTCATCCAAAGCTATCTTGAATTCTGATTGCTCTCCAATCTTGCCTTTGATTTCCACTAGTACGGGGTCACTATCTTGAAGTCCTTGTATTTCGGATAGCAAGTCTGGCTGTATGCTCATATGAGATAATGTGACACACCTACTATCCTTGTCTATGCTTATATTAAGTTTAGAGAATTGTTCTAGCAACTTCCACTCCTGAATCATACAATTGGCTAATAGTGCCCTCGGCTTTCGACTGAGGGCATCGGCTACGGGATTACCCTTTCCAGGATGATATTGTATAGTGAAGTCGAAGTCCTTAAGATATTCTAGCCAACGTCTTTGCCTCATATTCAATTCCTTCTGAGAGAAGAGATACTTAAGACTTTTATGGTCAGAGTATACAGTAAACTACACTCCGTATAGGTAATGTCTCCATATCTTCAGTGCAAATACTCCTGTCGCCAATTCTAAGTCATGGACTCGGTAGTTCTCCTCGTGCTTCTTCAATTGGCGAGAAGAGTAGGCTATAACTTTCCCTTGTTGCATTAAAACACATCCGAGGCCAATGCCAGAGGCATCGGTGTATACTTCAAATTTCACGCCTTCAATTGGTAAAGCTAAGACCTGTTGTGCCCCTTGTGCTTTGATGATAATGTGGTGTTTTAATGATAGCAACATGAATGAGTCACCATAAGAACAACACATTGAGTCGTCATCTATTTGTGTCTGCATATGAATTTGTTGTGTTGCATATGAATGTTTCATTGAACATCTTATCTGAGTGTCACTACATGGAACAGGCTGTGTGCATTGGTGCATTTCATAACTAGTGCATTTCATAACTCTGCACATTCATTTGGCTTTGTGTTGCTGTAGTGTAGTCTATACATTGCATGTGTCGCAGATAGCATAGTCCATACATCACAGTTCTCGCAGGCTAGCAAGTCTGTACACTGCATGGCTCGCAGGCTAGTAAGTCTATACATTGCATGGCTCGCAGGGTAGTAAGTGTGTACATTGCATTGGCTAAGTCTGCAGCGTCAACTCTGTAAGTGTGTACATTGCATTCTCAAGTCTGCAGCGTCAACGCTGTAAGTCTATATAGCCTCTGTGTGTTCTATGCATTTCATAAGTCTACACACTCAGCATAGTCTATACATCGTGTTGTGTCTGTTGTAGATCGGATTAAAATCCGCTCTTTGTTGGGGAAATTAAATATGACAATGGGATAAATAATGCAAAAGAATGCAATAAAAATAGCACGAGGTGCTAAAGTGGAGATGATGTGATCGCCAGAGGGGTTACCTCAATAAGAAGAAAAAGGAGATCGCGTGTACCTGATGGAAATTAGGATGCGGGATGGATGTGGATTTCCTCCTCCAACTTCAATCGGCCGGCCGATGAAGTGGGTCTTCTTAGTTGATTACCTTGTAAAAAGACAATGAAAACAAGCAAAAGAGAGAGGGATCAGCCAGAGTGCCATAGTATCAATCCAAAACTAACATGAAATGATGAAAAGACATCAACGTGCGCACCTTTTTTTTGTTTTTTTTAAACCCCTAGAAGAGAACTAGGGAAAGGATATGATATGTTGATATGTAATGCAATAAGAAAACTAATGATAGGATGACAGTGATGATGAATATGCTTAAAAAACAAATGAAATAAGCACGATAGCCCTGCTCTTCCTGACGAGAGTAAAGGGAAGCCGTGAAGGTATTGAACGGATGTAGAGGGATGGATGAAGCACGCCCCTGATGCAGAGGGATGGAGTGGAAGCAGGCGTTCAACCTTCTGAATACTTCAAATGCTTTGAATGCTTAACCCGGTTAACCTTTTTCACGATCGAATGATAGTTCCTTTTATAATGCTTCAATCAGATAATCAAACCAAGGAAATGATAAGAACAGGCAATGAGGCATCCAGGGAAGGATCAAGATCGAGCAAGAGTCCCATGGATGGTAGGGAACTGTGAGGGAAAGATGGAAAAAGGAAGGCCTCTGGATGAAACACGACTCAAGCCAGGGCGTCAATTTATGAATTGACGACCTGCCACAGGACGTTTATTGAAACACGACCTAGGAAAGGCCGTTTCTTCCTGGATTTAATTTTGGAAATAAAACTTTCTTTGTTTAGAAATTCCTGGAACACGCCTGAGGTAACGGCGTTGCTTAAAAACACGCCCTGAGGTAGGACGTTACTATGGAAAAGTTTTTTATTTTGAAAATAGATAATTCCAGAAATTAACGGATAATACCAGGAATTGACGCCCTCACCTATGGTCGTCCCTTCTTTTGAAACGCCCTATGACAGGTCGCGACTTTTGAAAGTAACGCCCTTCGTTAGGTCGTGAATCACGAAAAATGCGGGAAAAATGCATAAAACTCACAAAAATAGAAAAACTTCATGTTATAGGAATATTGAAGTCCACTTGGGGCGTTTACATAATGACATGAGATTTGATCAACATAACGTCAATTTTAGCGTGTCTACAGCTGCCCCGCCTTGGCGTCTGCTTTGCAAGGGAGTGAGACAGAAATGGAATGAAGTGTAACGAAAGGAATTAAGTGGAATGAACTGATAAGGAGATGCCAAGGTGTGATGTGACACGCCTCAGAACATTAAGCATTTGAAATCTTTCCAAGATTCTGAGTGAAACAACTCTGAGTAGTTCCAAGGAAACATCGATTTGTTGGATAAAAGGAGATTAAACTAAGTAAATAAAGGGTGTGCGCGTGGGCACGACTGGGAAAGACCATTGGAGAGCGATTACCAGCCAACGTGGACGTGCTACAACCAAGGTAAATTTTACAAAAAAATAAAGAGAATTAGGATAGAGATCCAACAAAAGGGACACTTTCAAGGAATCAGCCTGAACGGCTTCAAATAGAATGAAGTACTTGATTTGAAGTGGAATATCTCATATCAACTCAATCAAGAGCGAGTGAACTTCATTATTGCCATAATATGAAGATTTTCAGCATGAAACTCAAGGTCCTACATGATGCATGCTGGGCTAAAAGAAAAGATTAAAACAAACTAAAATAGAAAATAATCAAGGATAATATTGCTAAGCCATTTAGATCTGGTCAAGAATCCACATCTCTGAGCTAACACTAAGCCGAAGCCCGTTTGTCCGCGCATCAACTCAGAAAGTGGAACCATCGTCCCAAACCTTTAACAACTCAACGGCCTATCCGTGTGATCAAGACTTTCCTGAAATCGTCATCATTTTTGATGAAGGGGAACTCAAATTTCAGGTTCATCAGAACCACAAGGTCCTTGACATACTATAATAGTGTAGATATCATATAATAATAATGCTTACAAGAAACAGATACAAGGTGACAAGATGTTACTCCCATGAGCTGTCCAAACGCCTCGAATCCTGCAAAACTTCTGCACTTGAAACTTATTAGCTTTTATCCATCAATTCAGAACATGACATGATCATAAGTGCTTAAGCATTAACAATTTCACAAAAATAATAGCACTTAAGTTCATTAAAAGCAAGGAGAGGTCAAAAATCCGTAAGCCAATAAAACACGCCTAAGAATAGGGCGTTAACAGCATGAAAGACGCCTGACCATAGGTCGTTAAACATTTAAAACACGCCGTACTCAAAGGCGTAAACAGTAACGGAAGCTTTAGAAGAAGACGCCCCATGTTAGGGCGTTAAATAAAACACGACCACTAGTCAGGTCGTCAAAAAATAAAAATAGACGCCCTTACACAAGGCGTTAATTCAGCACGAACCTCCGTTTCTAAATCAAGAACACAGTCCTTAACCTAATCAAACTTCTATCTTCGGGACTCTTCAAGACTCTTCAAATCCTTATAAAAAGGAAGGCTTTCTTTCAATAAACCAACCGAATCTCTCTGCAGCCGTCCAAGCCTTCTGTTCTTCTTCATCTGCAGGTTGCAACTGCTGCTCAAACTCTTCCGGCAGCGGCGATGGACAGGATGATGAAGAAACCTATAATCTCTACTCCCAGAATTACTGAAGTACAAGGGCACATAAGTAATCGAATTGCTTCGAATCAGGTAAGCTATTCCTTTGTTATTTGCTATGTGCTGTTCCTTCTGCCGAACTCTCCTCTTATATTTCATATGCTTATGCTTGTTACTACATGTGTTATGTTTTCTTCTCACAAGATTACCCAACTCTTCCAGGAGCTAGAAGATATATCCAAATCAAGTGGTTGCCCCTCATCCTCTCCAAATTCACCTTAGATATGAGGGTATATGTAGCTAGATGGCGTCTCTTGGGGTTGATAACCCATGCCAAGCATTATGATCAAATCCACATAGATTGGGCTACCATAGGAGCATTGATTGAAACATGGCATCCTTCCACCCATACTTTCTTATTTTCCATATTTGAGGCTACTATCTTGCTGGAAGAAGTAGAGTTGATCTTAGGCTTAAAAAGGATGAAACACGGAGAAGAAGAAAAGATGGCCATCATGCCAAGGCAAATCTCCTCCCATGAATTGCTAACCCCATTGATACCTAGCCCAAATATAGTGAACCAAATCAAGGTCACTAAAGGAATTAACCTCTTGAAGCTCGCCTCGTGGGTGTACAAGAGAGCGGATCAAGTTAAAGAGGAAGAGGAGATAGAAAGAGTGACCAAAGCCTTCGTGGTGTGCTTAGCAGGAGCACTCCTATTCCCATCCACGGAGGACTTTCTAGAGGAGTCCCAATTGAGCGCAGTGGTGAGCTTATGGGAAGAAGAAAGAATTGGACCGGCGATCCTAGCATATCTCTATAGCGGGCTCACTTCGGCGGCCATGGGAAGGCCCATCTACGGGTGCATGCTAGCATTCTCTAGCTGGATTGATCTCCACTTCAAATTCGATCCATGCCACGAAGCCCAACAATCGTCAAGGATCTTCTCCAAAAGTCCGCTTTCTTATATCACCGGCTCGTTGGGAATAAGCAATAGGGTGACGAACCGCATTCCTCAAATCAAGAAAAGGGCGGAGTGGAGAGAACACTTAAAGGTAATGCCCAAAAACCTCTTTACTTGCTCTCCGGGAATACTCAAAATGCAGGAACTTCGCACAAGATTCTCCATCGGCACGGACCTTCGACTTATTGGCGCATCCGAGTTCATCTTGTACAATGCACACCGGTGCCTTCCTCAGCTCGGTCTTCCAAGGCGAGTGCTAGAAGACATCTCCCATCTTCCTCCAATCAAATCAAGGCATCTAGGCAGCGATGAACATGGAGAGGAGGCAATCACCATTCAAGCTCTGTGGAAGCTAAGCAAGCTTCATCACCCTGTAGAAGACTTAGAAGAAGCCAAAGAATAGTGGAAAAATTATGTGATAGCATTGAAGAAATTAAGGCCCAAGGTGGCTCATTAGTTATTGTAATCCTTTCTTTCAAATAATAAAGATTGCTTTCTGATTGAGCCAATTATCACTGTGATTATGATCAAAATCATCCAAAACCTGCGTTTCTGTTGCAAATAACGCCTCAAATAAGGACGTGAATCAACTGAAAGGCGCCGTATCCTAGGGCGTCTCCTTTTCAATTTGACGCCCGCAGGAAAGGGCGTTAATTAAATAAAACCTTCAGACAAGGCGTTAATCTATTCAAATCTCAAAGAATATAATCGTTGAATCATCAAAAATAACGTCTTTTCCTTAGTCACTTATCAAGAATAACACGCCCTCAACAGAGGCGTTACTCTAAGCCAGCAATGATGACTTTCATTACATCAATCAACGCCCATTCAATGTGTCTGATGACGGTTATCGTTCCCCATGCAAAACAAATTAACGCCCTAATAAACATCATCTATCTCTATAAAACGCCCAAGGCCTGGTCGTGAATTCCATTATAAACGCCTTCCATTAGGGCGTGTATTCTTTTCGAAACCCAAAAGTCATCGGCCCCTTTCTTCTTCCTCCTTCCGTCCTCATTTCCCCCCTTCTGCAAACCCTAACCGAAGCCCCCTCTTGAACTCCCTCTCTCGATCTCTTCTCTCACTCTCTCAATCTCCCTCTACCCTAACTCTAGCCATGGCCGGTGGAGGACACAAGCGCCAGAGGGTAGCCGCCCCAGAGGTCGTTGACCTCGACGCCGCCCACGCCCAAGAGGAACCCGCCGTGGAGGAGCTCGCCATCGTGGCCGTTGAAGAACCGGCGGTGGTTGCCGGCGGCGACGAGGCCGAAGGAGCAGCAACAGAAGAAGGAGGAGAAGACGAAGGTGGAGAAGAAGAAGAAGATGATGATGAAGAAGAGGGAGAGGAAGAAGACGATGGACCACCGCCCACGGCGGCGGTCGCTCCTCGGGGTCAACTCCGGCGGCCCAGACGGCCACTGCCTCGGCCACAACCCCAGAAGCACAAAAAGGTAGGTTCCCCCTCCCCAATTCCATTTTTTTTAATTTTCATTTTATTTTTATTTTTCCTGATTTTTCATGGCCCTCGGGCGCGAAACCTGCAACTCAGAAAAGAAACGCCTCCCATGGGGGCGTTAATCACAAACGAAATGCCCTTGCCCAGGGCGTAAATTCCTTTTATTTTCTGAAAATTAATTAACCTCCATGACAAACGCCCTACAGCATGTCGTTTCTTCAAAATTACGATTTTTCATTAATTCCATGCTCATTAAATGTTTTTTCATTAATTATTTCGCATGCTGTCATTCTTATTTGAATTATCTGAAAATCATGAAACCCACGCCCCTCACCAGGGCGTGATTTAACAAGAAACGCCCAAAGCAGAGGGCGTCTCTTCAATAACTCTCCATTTAAACTGAACGGTCCTAAAAATGGAAAACGCCCCAGCCAACGGCGTGATTTGAAAATATTTTAGGATTTTTAGAAATTAACAACATGTTCACGCCCTACACAGAGGCGTTTCAAAGATGAAAACGCCCTCAGCCAGGACGTTACTTTAATAGAAAAACGCCCCCTTTAGGGGCGTGAATTTACTAAGAAACGACCTGAGGAGGGTCGTGACTTCCAAAACATTAAGATCAATGCCCAGGCAAAACCAAATGCAATTACACAAGATTAACCAAACAATTGAGCAAAGTTCTTCTCTTTAATGCGTGCAGGGGCTGATGAGGACCCGTATCTCATGGGTCATGGTCTGGGCAGCATACCAGGGTCTCCCCGACTTCCAGAGGGTTAGGGTAGATGCTATGGGGTTCGGGGCTTTCCTATCCATTGAGCCATTTAGACCCGACCTAGCACTTATCCAGGTTTTACGGGAACGTTGGGATAGGGTGAGCCGGTCCTTCCTGATGCCCTGGGGGCACATGGTTCCTACCCTAGAGGATGTGACTAGGATTACAGGGTTGAGGGTGGATGGTGTGGCTGTGAGTGGGTTCACCTATCCTGACTACACGGAGATGGCCCAGAGGCTACTAGGGCTGGAAATGGTCTATGTGGTGCCGAGCGAGTGTAGGACCATCTTCCGTACAGACCTGACTACGGTGATGGGTTTAGGAGACGCCAGGCACAGGTCAGGGGAGACCTTAGGTGAGTTTGCACAGAGGCTGACTGACGGTGTGAGAGCGGTATGCTGCCAGGACCCGACTGACCATGAGAGAGCGGATCGAGACCTGAGGAGGTTCCTGCTGCTGCTGCTCGGGAGATTATTGCTGGGGACGAAAGCCGACGTCATCAACTGCCGCTTCTTGGGCATCCTTGAGGACCTGGAGACAGTTGGCACTTACGCTTGGGGTGCAGCCTTGCTGGCACATTTGATAGCTGATTTGTCCACGGGTACCGGACGAGAGATGACCGTCAGTGGCTTCTCACCTCTTCTTCAGGTATGCAATTTTCTCATTTTCATATCTTTTTTCTTTTTCTTTTCTTCTTATTATGATGCATGTGAATGCCTTACTAATGCAATGCATGGATGCAGGTGTGGAGCCACTTATACATGCCGATGGGGCGCGTTGACCCACGGCCCGGAGCTGAGGGATCTTTTCCTCTGGCGCGATGCTGGTTACCAGTCGTCTTCGGTGCCCCACTCGACTACGAGTTGTGGGTTCTACGGAGAGAGTTCCGCGACTTCCCTCCCTCGTTGGTATGTATGAATGAATGATATGCATTTCTTTTAAATTGATTTGAATTGATTATGATGAAATGATATGTATGAATGCAGGTGCAGTGGAGGCCTTACGAGGATATGACGGATGAGGGCCAACCTTGGGTCGTATCGGGGCGACCTCGCTTTGGGCGCGAGCTGTGGCTGCACTGCCTGAGCGAGATCGAGCTGTTATGGCTCCGGTTGGTGATGAGGACCCTGGGCCTGCCCCAGGAGTGGATCGAGGTCGGAGAGCCTCGAGGCATAGGAAAGAAGACCCGCGGTCGCACCAAGGCGATCGACTGGAGGGTACATTTTGAGGAGTAGTACGCCGACTGGCAGCGTGGCGGGACCAGAGTCACCTCTCGCGCGACTGACAGCTCCGAGTACCTCCGGCGCTACTGGGAGGTATACGCCGGCTGACCCCAGATGAGGGTCTTAGGGGTATGTATGAATGCACTTATTTCTAAATTGAATGCAAATGCTTATGTTTCTATCATGTGACTAACATGTAATGGATGCAGGATGCGAGGGACATAGCGGCGATAGATGCCCAGGCCCACCTACACAGCCTGGAGGACCAGCTAGCCGCCACACGGGCCGACCTAGAGACCCTGGTGAGTACTTAAATTACTTCTATATGCAAACGAATCTTTTTGTTGAATTATTGATGATTAGCCACTGACGATCTCAATGAATGTAGCGTGCCCAGCAGGGAGTAGTGAGGAGAGATCCAGGGGAGGCCTCTAGCTCGAGGGGACCTAGCGCGGAGGTGACCGCGCTATCAGAGCAGCTAGCTAGAGCGGTTGCACGGGCCGAGGCAGCAGAGCGGGACCTCGTCTCACGGGTAAATTCTGAACTCAAACTCAGTCAGTTCAATTATTGATTAAATATAGCATTGAGTACTGATAAAAATTCATTTTTATAGACTGAAGAGCTTCGAGCCGCTCTTATCTGCGTAGACGAGAGCTTCCAAGCGACGAGCTCACATGTGAGTAATTCAATCATGCATCGTTAAATTATTGAATTATTGCATTTATTGTGGAATTGATGATTTGCTTACCCTTTTGCAGGTGACTCAGCTTCAGGCCGTACGTACCGAGTTGGAGATCCGTGACCAGCGGATCTCAGAGCTTGAGAGGTCCCAGAGGCGACGAGAGGAGCTTCCTCAGGACGTGGCCGAGCTGCGGGTGGCTCTTGAGATGGAGAGACGTGAGCGTGCTTGAGAGCGGGAGGAGCACTTGGCGGACCGTGCCCGTCACCACGAGCTACAGGAGTCGGAGCGTGCCCGGTACCAGGAGCTGGTGGTAGCACACGAGCGTGAGCTGGCAGACTCGAGGACGCAGCTGGTCCTTGTTCAGGAGCGGCTACGAGTTGCTGAGGAGCGTCTCCAACGAGGGCGTGAGCGAGCTCGTGCTGCGGGATACTCCTTTACTAGCTCCACTTTTGTTGCGGGTTCTTCTCTTCGAGAGAGGAGTGAGGCAGGGGGCCAGGCTCGAGTTCCAGCTTCTTCTCGGGGGCCCATGCCCCCTCCACCAGCGCCAGCTCGGGACGGTGAGGAGGAGGTTGAGAGTAGGAGAGTAGAGGAGGGTGGAGGCGAGAGCTGAGAGTTTTGTACTTGTACTCCTCCACCCTCACACCTGTACATGATAGACATGATGATATATATATATGGGAGATTTGAGCTTTTGTTACCTGAGCACTTGTGTGGTTGTGGACTTGTGTTTGTGTACTTTTCCTTTCCACGTTCCTCGTGTTTGCTATACTTTGCCCTGTATCTGCAGCTGCAGTTTTCACTTGAACAAACAGGTTAATTCATCTGTTCGACTTGGCCCCTTGCCCGGCGAGCAAGGGGTGTCAATATCCTGACCTTAATAATGGGTCAAGGGGCCAAGCCTTTAATTAAATAAGGTAAAATGAAATAACCAAAACTGGGAGATGCCTCAGGACGTCACACATATGCAAACAATAATTAAAAGATGCCCATGCAACATGAAGAATTTATTTTTGTTCTTTTCATTATCTATATTTTTTTTCTGGGATTTTCTGAAAAACACGCCTTAGATTAGGTCGTTACTATAATAAAAGACGCCCACGGAGGCGGCGTGAATTTGAAGAGATTCTTTTGAATTTTGTTGAAAACACGACTTTCCCAGAGGCGTTATTATTTAAATAAACGACTGTAAGCGAGGCGTGAATTAACATGAACGCGCCTTGAACAAAGGCATTAATTTTTATTTTTCCCAAATTGGGCTGATAAAGCCATTAAGGTGGTGGGCCCTACTTGGTCATCATCTAAGATCCATTAACCTTTCTCGAATAATTAAAAGGGGGATTAGCGTGCATATAAATAAACTTATACACAAGATTTCGTGCAGTGCATTCTCTTCGGTTTGTCTCGACCATTCTGCCAGTTCGTGACTTCACCGCATAGAAGGGATGGAAGAAAATACAAGGGAAGCCCATAAGGGATTCTGGAATGCTCAGGGCAAAGTTACCTCCCCTACCCTATGCCTGTTGGGGTTCGGTCTTTAGCGTAGGGAAAATTTATTGCCCTTATGCCCTTGTTATATTGCATTCATACGCCCAAGGTTTTCCTTGCGGGGACTTTGCCCTCTTGACATGCTTTTCTTTTCATAACTTGACTTTCACTTTGGAATTGATTTGCATTGATGAAAATAAACCTAATTGTACTTGGGCTTTTTGTGGCATTTGTTCCCTTTTGGGCCTTGACTTCCACCTACTAGGGCGGCGGATAGGCTTGGCGTGTCTACCTCGAGACCTCCCTTCCTCCCTTGTGGGCCGAAGAAGAAAAGAATGGATATCGTCTTTCCCCTTTAGTCCGGTTTTGACTTTCCATCAGATTTTGCACTACTTGAGCTCAAGAGTAAAGTGTGTAGTGTGTGCGGGGTCAACTCCCATTTTAAATTAGCAAGACTGATGAATGGATTCTGAATTTTGACCTTTCGGACCGTGGACCCTTGTATGCCATGTCAACCCAAAAGGAAAACCATGAAAGAAAACTTTGATGAAAAATATTCGATTTTTTTTGGATTATTTGGGAGATTTCTATTTTCTTTGGATTTTTATGAAGTTTTCAATTTTTGTTTGGATTTTTGTTCAGGGGTAATATTTCTTGATATACAAACCATTCCATGGGTGAGTCAATTCCTCTCCTTCAGCATTAACCAGTTTATAAGCATTGCCGGGATAAACATTTTTTATGACGAACGGCCCTTCCCAATTTGGTTGGAGCTTTGAACGAGGGCCACCGGGTTTTACAAAAATTCTTTTGATTACCATTTCACCGACCTTAAATTTTCTCTCAATCACCTTCTTTTGATAAAAACGTGAGAGCCTGTTTTGATAAACGCGCGCATGCTCAGCGGCGACCAGACGCTTCTCGTCAAGGAGTTCCAACTGGGCAAGGAGTGAATCACGACGCTCATCAATAGAGAGCTCCTTGTCCAATTGTACTCGCAGAGAGGGAATAAGAATCTCATAAGGGACTACTGCCTCCATTCCATAAGTAAGGGCGAAAGGAGTTTGCCCAGTGGGAGTTCGAATGGAAGTGCGGTAGGCCCAAAGAGCTTCAACCAGCTTGTCTGGCCAGTCCGCAAATTTATTAGCCTCACACGTCTTCTTAACAATTTTGATTAAGGTTTTATTAGTGGCTTCTGCTTGGCCATTGCCCTGCGGATAATAGGGAGAAGAATGATGCAATGCAATGTTGTACCTGTTGCAGAGATCCTTGAGATCTTGAGAGATAAATTGAGGTCCATTGTCGGTGACGATGGTATTCGGGATGCCGAGCCTCGTGATGATGTTCTTCATGATGAATTTGCAGACAGTTGACGCTTTGATTTCCACGTAAGCTTCTGCTTCCGCCCACTTGGTGAAGTACTCTGTTGCCGTCAGGATGAATGACTTTTGCTTCGTGAAGAGATTCGAGTCACCAAGAGGTCCAATGATGTCAAAAGCCCACATGGAAAAAGGCCATGGGGAGGAAGTAGGATGGAGTGAAGAAGCAGGGGAATGAATTTTGTCGGCGTGTAGTTGGCACTTAACACACCTTCGAACGTAGATAGAGCAATCCTCTTCTAGAGTGGGCTAATAGAAACCTAGCCTAAGAATCTTCTTAGCTAGCATCTGGCTATTCACATGACCACCACACACCCCAGAATGCGCCTCTTCCACAACTTTCCACGATTCATCATCATCGAGGCATCTTAATAAAACACAGGTGAGCCCTCTTCTGTAGAGCACACCTCCAACCAAAGTATAACGTTGAGCCACTCTTCTAATTGCTTTCTTTTCTTCTGCGGTGGCTTCCTCGGGATAAGACTGATCATTACAGTATCTGGCAATCTCATAATACCAAGGCTTCTCTTCGTCAGCCAACTCTTCTTCCCAGTCCAAAAGCATGACCTCTTTGCCTTTAAGAGTTTCTTTCTGCTTGGCCTTCTCGAGCACCTGATCCCTAATATCAAGGAAAGCACGATCCTTAATAGCTGGAGTGTCACGCTGATGAATCAGAGGGACATGGAAATCACGCTCAGGGGGGAAGACTAAAGCAGAAGCTAAAGAAGCAAGAGCGTCAGCTAGAATGTTCTGACTGCGAGGGACGTGAACGAAGATTAACTTGGTAAAGAGTTTGGCATAAGCTGAAGCGAGTTCCTAGTAGGGCTTAAGCTTAGGATTGATAGTGCGGCACTTGACCAACACCTGGCGCAAAATGAGTTGACTATCACCGACAATCCTCAAGTGGGTGACACCATATTGATGAGCGGTTTGCAGACCGGCCAAAAGAGCTTCATACTCGGCTATATTGTTGGTGACAGGGAAAGTGAGCCGAGCAGCAAATGGAATGGTGACCCCTTCAGGTGTTAAAAGGACCATGCCGATCCCTCTTCCTTGAGAATTCAGAGCTCCATCAAAATGTAACGTCCACATAGGATCAAGGGGTTGATTAATGGACATTAATTCTTCATCTGGGAACTCAGAATTGATAGGATCAAAATGAGGTAGAGGGTGATGAGCAAGATGTTCGGCGATGGCATAACCTTTGATAGCTTTTTGTTGAATGTAAGTGATATCAAACTGGGAGAGGAAGCTTTGCCAACGTGCTAATCGATCAGTGAGGACAGATTTTTCAAGGAGGAATTTGATTGGATTCATGCGTGCAATGAGGTGAACCTCGTGAGCTAGGAAATAATGTTTTAATTTCTGAACTACCCAAACCAAAGCTGCACAAGTCTTCTCCATGGCTGAGTACCTCTGCTCACAGGGGTTAAGAAGCTTAGACAAGTAGTATGCTGCCCTCTCCTTACTTTCTTCATCCACTTGAGCCAAGATAGCACCTACAGAGTCATCCAGGACTGAAACATACAGAATAAGTGGTTTGCCTGGAATTGGCAGCCTCAGGACAAGAGGATTGGCCAAATAATCCTTTAATCCGTCAAAGGCTGCCTGACACTTGTCATCCCATTCAAATTTGACTCCCGGCTTGGTAAGCTCGTAAAACGGCCTACATCTTTGTGAATGCTGGGAGACGAAGCGGCGAATAAACTGCAACCTCCCTATTAATCCTCGAACTTCCTTCAAATTCTTGGGAGGAGGCATATCTCTAATGGCTCTCGCCTTGTTGGGATCAACTTCAATTCCCCTCCTGCTGACAATGAATCCAAGCAGCTTTCCTGAAGAGACGCCAAATACGCACTTCTTGGGGTTCATTTTTAAATGATATTCTCGCGACCTCTATAGAACCTTAGCTAGAACCCCAGGATGCTCAATCCTTGTCCTTGATTTCACTACCAGGTCATCCACATACACCTCGATGTAAATATGAATCATGTCATGAAAAATCGCCATCATAGCCCTTTGGTAGGTGGCTCCAGCATTCTTAAGTCCAAAGGGCATGACCACATAGCAATATGTACCCCATGGTGTAGTGAATGAAGTTTTCTCTTGATCCTCTTCAGACAGATGAATTTGATTGTAACCTGAGAAGCCATCCATAAATGAAAGAGTTTCAAATCCTGCCGTATTATCGATCAGAACATCAATATGAGGGAGGGGGAAGTCATCTTTAGGACATGCTCAGTTGAGGTCCCGGAAATCTATGCAAATCCGAATCTTCCCATCTTTCTTCATAACCGGGACAATGTTAGCCACCCAATTGGGGTAAAGGACAACTCTAACAAATCTAGCTTTGTGGAGCTTATCGACATCTTCTTTCATCTTCAAAGCCATGTTAGGGTGGAAACGCCTCAACCGTTGTTTGACCGGGACAGACCCTGGCTTAAGTGTAAGGCGGTGTTCAACGAGCGCAGGGCCTAATCCAGGCATATCCTCATAACTCCAAGCAAATGTATCCTTGTATTCTTGAAGAACTAAAATGAGCGCCTCCTCTTCGGAGGGCGGCAAATTCTTGCTAATGAGGACAATCCTAGGGTCTTCCTCGGTACCCAGATTAATTTCTTTGGTAGGTTCTTCTACGGAGGCTGATGGTTCGTCGAATCTTCTCATTCCACTAGCAAAAGCATCAGCCTAGTCCTCATATTCTTCATAATTTTCATCCCCCTCTTCAATAGGGTCTTCATCATTCATGATTTCATAAACGCCCAAACCCTCATATGAAGCAACAGCATCTTCAAATCTTAACTCTGGTAGGATGATCAGTTCTTCCACAAACTCAGGGATTGCTAAACAAGCTTGGCATCTGATGGCCAACTCCAACAAAAATCTTCGGGGAATCTGCCTACCCTTGGTCTTCTTATGTGGAACTATCCCCTGATTTCTATTATTAGAAGGAGAGGAGGAAGAATAGGAACAACTAGCTTGATCAGGGGAAGGAGATGAAAAAGCAGATACAGGAGGCGATACAGAGGAAGGCCCCTCACCAGAGGGGGAGAAAAGATTGATCAAGGAATCCTGAAGGAGCGGCCCCTGGGTCGGGACGCACTCGGGAGAAAAATAGGAGGTCTCCTCAATAGAAATGGAGGATTGGAATGTTGGAGATTTGGCATTTTTTTTTCATTTTTATCTTTTCCTTTATTTTTATTTTCTTTTTCCAGTAGGAAGCAATGTGAAGGGGGAGTAGCAGGGGGAGTGGAAATTGCAAGATCAGAGAAAGATTTAATCAAAGATGGCCCTCTCGGGGGCGTGATGGAGATTTCAGCAAATCGCTCGAGGAGCGAAGGAGGTATCGGAAGAGAGAATTGGACTGAGTTTGGAGCAAAATTGATGGTAATCGAAGGTCGTCGTGGTACGCGACCAAACCAGCAAGAGTATAAGGAAGCCAGAACAGTGGGATGCATGGAAGTGAGAGAAAAGAGGCCGGCCCACAGCCTGTCCACAGAAAATCCTTCTTCAAAGGGGACATCTGGCTCCCCAGTATCTGTGTAGTCACTTAACATCTGCCTTTTATCTGTGATTACTGCTGACATTTCAATCAGTTCTTGAATCAGCGGCGGCCACTCTGGATCTGTTGGCATGAACAGGCTGCTCAGAGAGATTGTGATGTCATTCATGTCAAACCACCTGTACCAGTCACATTCCGGATCACCCATTTTTCTTCTTTTATCTGGCCTCAAAGACTCCAGGGCTTTGTAGGTAGCCAGTGGGGCAATGTGACGAGCAAACTGTCTGGCGTGCACATCTTGACAATCAAGCAATGAAGTAATGACGGTGGTCTGCTCATTATTCTGAATGCCACCGGTAACAAAATGTGTCTTTAAAGTCCAGGTGAGCGGCTGGCGATCTGGCTTGAAGGTGGACGTCATAACAGCCCACGGCTCTCCTTCATTTTTGCCCGGTGCTTTGTAGCCTAAGCCCCCTCGTGCAATCATCTTTTGAGGCTTAATGGGCCTAATCCTGCCCTGACAATTGATACCCAGGCCTTTGCCGTCTTGATATCCCATTTTTAATAGAATGTTCCAACCAGGGGTTTTAATCATGTTCTTTTTCTTCTTCCCCTTAGAAGGCAGGGGTGTCATAGCAACTATGGTAACAGTCTCAGATAGCATCGGCCGTGGACGGGGAAGGTCCAGCACAGATAATAACGGCTTGTTGGCAGGCCATATGGAAGGAACTGATGAAGCTACATGAATGTCTTCCTCTGGCAAGATCGGCACGCTGGTCACCTTGATAATGCGGCCCTTGTGTGGAAACTTGAGGCACTGATGGTTTGTAGAGGGCACTGCATCAAGCTGCTGAATATAAGGGCGACCCAGAATGCCATTAAAGGTCGGATCCATATCCAGAATATGAAAATCTGCTGTAATGGTGGCTGGACCCAAACTGACTTTGAGAGTAATCATACCCAGAGGGGGTTTCTTTGTATTGTCATATGCCGTGACAGTAATAGTAGATGGCCGAATCTGGCTCTCAGAGATACCGCATAACTTCAGAGTGCTCGGTGGCAACACATTGATAGATGCACCGGTGTCTACCAAACACTGCTTGATAGCCACCTTGTTGATATCAACCGTAATACATAGGGCATATTTTCTTGCCGGTAGAGGTGCTAACTCATGTTCATGAAATGTGATTTCCGGCTGACTGCTAGCAGGGGTCAAGACTGTAATTATCTGTTCAACCGGAAGGTCCTCATTGACCATGACTTTCTGCAGGTATTCCTTCAGGGCCAGCTGATGAGTGGTGGACCTCTTGATCAATTCAAGAATGGAGATTCTGGCTGGAGTGCGGTCCAAGTGCTTTAATAAATCATACTGAGTCCCCGGCACTGAATCTTGTTCCTGCTCTTGCTCTTGTGGCCCCTGCACAGGCTCTAGCTCTCTCTGTGGGAAAATACGGTGGAATATCCATCCACTGCGGAGTGGCGCTACGCCTTGACGCGCCTCTGTCGGGGCCACATTAGGAGGAGGGTTGGAAGAAGAAGAAGGAATGTTGGTAGCAGAAACCCTGCTAGGGGATATCAAAGGGGAATTCAATAAAAAGGGCGCCTCCGTAGGAGGTGTAGGAGGAACATTTGACGGAGACACCCCCGCAGGAGGCGTGGGAGAAAAGAGGGATACCCGAATGCGAGGAGCATTGGAAGGTAGTGGAATAAGGAGAGATCGTGGTACAAAAGGTGGTTGAACTGATGACGGAGGAACCCTTGCCGGTGTAGGAGTGGTAGAGGGGGTAGCGGGTGCTGGCGGTGAGCGAAGTAGGAGTGGCCTGGATGGCGGAGGTATAGAGTTGGTGGTGGATGAAGGAGTGGCAGGTTGCGGGGGTGGTAAGCGGGTAAGGAGGGAGCGAGCCGGCAAGGCCGTAGAATTGATGGGGGTAGATGGGTTGACGGGGCGTAAAAGAGAACGTCCCGATTGAAGAATAGAAGAAGAAGGGAGGGTGCGCAAAAGGCGCGGAGTTTGATTTTGAGTTGGATCATGGTGAAATGCCCCGACAGAGGCGTTTTCTTCGTGCCATCCCTGCCCTCTCTCCACCTCGTAGAGAGACGTGATAGGGTTCACGTGTTGATTAGGAGCGTGCTCCGGCAATGGATTACGGACGATCCCCATATCCTGCTGGGGTGCTGGAGCTTGCTGTGGCTGAACTTGCTGCGGAGCTGGCTGCTGTTGTTACTGATTTTGCTGTTGCCAAGAAGCCCTTCTTTCTTTCATAGCGGCTATGAATTGTCTCATCTCATCCCAATTGATGTCACCCTGGTCATTTAGATCGTAGATGTAATCTCTGAAGTGGAAGCAACGATCCAGGTTGTGACCAGGGCTACGATGAAAGGCACAATAACGGGATGTGTCAATATTAACGGGCCACACGGTTCTTTCCCTTGGTAAGGCGAGCAAGTTGGCAGCCATCAGGGCATTAAAAATATCGGGGAGACTTTCAGGGAGTGGAGGATAGTGGTCCCTTTTGGGGCCAAGTGGCGGTCTCCGTTGTTGTTGTTGGCCATAGTTGGCTGGCGGGGGCACTTGATGGTATTGTGGTGGAGCTGGAAGGTCTATGCGGGGGGCTTGGTTTTGCGGTGGAGCGAAGGAGCGTTGAGGTGCGAATTGGGGTGGTGGAGTAGGGTTAAAATGAGGGTTCTGTCGTGGAGGCGGTGGTGGACGTAGGTTAGCTTGATGATGGGGGTTGCCAACTACGCCAACCTGCTCATTTGTGACAGTGCCTTCAGTCGTGGGCCCGCTGTTGACATTCGTATTCTTTTTAAATAGCCGAGGCTTTGGCTCAAACATGCCCATGATGGGCGAATCCTTCATTTGTGTTTGTATATAACGAGCTCTTTCATAGAGCTCTTCCATAGTTGTCAGCCGATTCATGGCCAAAATGTGCCGGAATTGAGGAGTTGCATTAGAAATAATCATTTTTACTTGCTCCTGCTCCGACAATGTGTCTTTCAATTTCTCGGCCATAGACCGCCACCTATCAACAAATACGATGAAGTCCTCCTCGGGCTTCATTCTCTCGGCAACTAAATCTGTAACAGAAAGGGAAGGTCCCACCCGGTCTCTGTACTTTTGCAAGAATTTTCTTTGAATAACATCAAAATCGCCGGCATCAGCTGGCTCCAAAGAATAAAACCATTCGAGGGCTGGCCCCTCAAGCGATCGCCTGAATAAGTAGGCCAGGGAGGCCTTATTGTCTTGCCAAAAGGAAGTCTCATACCGGAAATCCTTTAAATGAATGAATGGGTTGCCCGTCCCATTATATCGCCGAAAATTTGGCATTTCAGAAGGTGGTAAATGGAACACCGGCAACGTAGGAAGAGAAATTTCCGGAGCATTCTTAATCACTGTAACCTTCTTGAGCTGCTCCTCCATGCTGGCCAGCTTCTGAAGCAAGAGAGTGTTGGTATCGGGCTCGACCGGGGCCTGATTCTGAGCAAAAGAATGTGGTATAGGCGTTCGTAGAATCCGAGGAGGTTGGGAAGATTGATGCCTAACCGCTGAATAGCTCGCCTGCTGGGCCGGCATGGCCGCAGTAGGCGTTTGTGGATGAGAGGAGGGGAGATGCAAGACTGCCTGGTCATTAACAATCTGATGGCCACTCACGGCCGGAGGGGGATTAGAAGAAGACGAAGGGACGGATTTCCCCTTCAAGGCGGCCTGAATGGCTTGCCGCTGGGAGTCATCCAACTGGGAGAGAGCTTGGATCAAATCTGTGACATTAATGGATGGGGAAGGGTTCCCCGAAGTGTTGGAAGATGGAACTTGAGACGAAGGGTCCGCCTCATGATTAGTGGTATCAACCACATGAACTTGTGAATAATGGGGGTGAGGAGGGAGGATGTTCCCTTCATAATAAACGGAATCCTGGAGAGGGTCCTCATATTGACCAAATATGTTCTCATTCTCATCATCATAAGAGTACCCGTTGCCTGACATGTTGATGATTTTACCTGAACGGAGTTTCATTCTTAAGAGAGAGAGTGTTTAATGAAGGAACTTATCACAAAATATTTTAATCCAATCAAAGCAATCAAATCACCCAACTATGTTTATGCAAACAAGGTTGGCAAGAAACGCAAGATTTTAAAGTTTGGTGTTTGAATTAGAGTGGATTATTTGCGAAAGTTCACTCTTTTGCCAAATGAGACCTAGTTTGATCCAAGTGTAACCTCCGGGTCAACTAAGTTTTTCTCTCTCTTTAACAACGCATAGGTTCTCTAAACTCCAGGTACTTCAAGGGTACAACCAGCCCGGCGTCCGTGAGGGAATCCACGGTATGGAGGTCTTGGAAAAGGGATTTCCGGTCCAAAGAGACGGAATGCTCAATGGAGGGTCGTCCCGATTCCAAGAAGGGTGTGTGGATCCTAGGGTAGAGAGAGGAGGTCTCTCAACCAAGCCAACAAATAAGATAATCCAAGCAGGAATATAATATCAAGACAGATGCCAAGCAACGAATAAGAACTAAACACATGAAGCAGTATCTGTGAAAAAGAAACAGTAAAGAAACGACCTGGGAAAGGTCGTTTTCACAGCAGGAGGAAAGACACGCCCTGCGGTAGGTCGTGACCAAATGAAGACACGGCAGCGTGGCTGTCGTTAAACTCTGTGAGGGGCTCACAGACGGTAGGAAAACACGCCCTTAGGTGAGGCCTTATAAAGAAAGGACGCCTCCACAGGAGGGCGTCAAAACTCAGAGAAACGCCCTGATGATAGGCGCTGATAAGAAATGAAACGCCTTGGAGAGGGGCGTTAATCCACAGGCAATATGATAAGCATGCAGCAGATAGCAGTTATGATAAAAGACGCCCTGGAAGTGGGCGTTAATCAACGAAACACGTCCCTGAGAGGGGCGTTAAATAGCAGACGATATGATGAGCGAACAAAACGCCAGCAGATGCGATAAACACACGCCCTGAAAGGGGGCGTTAATCAATAAAACACGTCCCTGTGAGGGGCGTTAAATCAAAAGATGCCCTTATGGAAGGCGTTAAAAAGCAACAATTGACTGATCCCAGGAGTGTGCAGGGTGCACAATGGAGGGTGCCCGAGGGGCACAAGGGAAAGGGTACCGAGGGTACCGAGGGGAAAGGGCACGCGAGGGTGCCTAAGGGGAAAGGACACTCGAGGGTGTCATGGGGAAAGGGCACACGAGGGTGCCAATGGAGATGGTAATCAATAAAGAAAACAGTGGAAGTCCCACCGTGATCGCCAATTTGTAGATCGGATTAAAATCCGCTCTTTGTTGGGGAAATTAAATATGACAATGGGATAAATAATGCAAAAGAATGCAATAAAAATAGCACGAGGTGCTAAAGTGGAGATGATGTGATCGCCAGAGGGGTTACCTCAATAAGAAGAAAAAGGAGATCGCGTGTACCTGATGGAAATTAGGATGCGGGATGGATGTGGATTTCCTCCTCCAACTTCAATCGGCCGGCCGATGAAGTGGGTCTTCTTAGTTGATTACCTTGTAAAAAGACAATGAAAACAAGCAAAAGAGAGAGGGATCAGCCAGAGTGCTATAGTATCAATCCAAAACTAACATGAAATGATGAAAAGACATCAACGTGCGCACCTTTTTTTTTTGTTTTTTGTTTAACCCCTAGAAGAGAACTAGGGAAAGGATATGATATGTTGATATGTAATGCAACAAGAAAACTAATGATAGGATGACAGTGATGATGAATATGCTTAGAAAATAAATGAAATAAGCACGATAGCCCTGCTCTTCCTGACGAGAGTAAAGGGAAGCCGTGAAGGTATTGAACGGATGTAGAGGGATGGATGAAGCACGCCCCTGATGCAGAGGGATGGAGTGGAAGCAGGCATTCAACCTTCTGAATACTTCAAATGCTTTGAATGCTTAACCCGGTTAACCTTTTTCACGATCGAATGATATTTCCTTTTATAATGCTTCAATCGGATGATCAAACCAAGGAAATGATAAGAACAGGCAATGAGGCATCCAGGGAAGGATCAAGATCGAGCAAGAGTCCCATGGATGGTAGGGAACTGTGAGGGAAAGATGGAAAAAGGAAGGACTTTGGATGAAACACGACTCAAGCCAGGGCGTCAATTTATGAATTGACGACCTGCCACAGGACGTTTATTGAAACACGACGTAGGAAAGGCCGTTTCTTCCTGGATTTAATTTTGGAAATAAAACTTTCTTCGTTTAGAAATTCCTGGAACACGCCTGAGGTAACGGCGTTGCTTAAAAACACGCCCTGAGGTAGGACGTTACTATGGAAAAGCTTTTTATTTTGAAAATAGATAATTCCAGAAATTAACGGATAATACCAGGAATTGACGCCCTCACCTATGGTCGTCCCTTCTTTTGAAACGCCCTATGACAGGTCGCGACTTTTGAAAGTAACACCCTTCGTTAGGTCGTGAATCACGAAAAATGCGGGAAAAATTCATAAAACTCACAAAAATAGAAAAACTTCATGTTATAGGAATATTGAAGTCCACTTGGGGCGTTTACATAATGACATGAGATTTGATCAACATAACGTCAATTTTAGCGTGTCTACATCTGTGTTGTGTTTGTGCATCGTTGAGAACACAAGTCTGTACATCCATGAATCATGGGTCGACCCCCTTCTTTGATGGGTCGACTCCCCGAGATTCACATGTCTATACACTCATCTTCATGCATAGCAGAGTCTATACAGTGCAGCTCATATAACTAGCATATCTATACATTGTATCGTGGCGTTTGTGCTCTAAGTCTATACACTGCATGGCGAGCCCAAAGTCTATACATTGCATTGGCTAAGTCTGAACATTGTCCGTCACAGTTAGCGTCTAAGGCAATGTCTATACACTGGACTCGAAGTCTGTACATTGAGCGTCTCATTGAGCGTCTCATGTAAGTCTATATAATGCATCAGCAAGTCTGTACATCGGACTGTTTCAAGTGAAGTCTGTACAGCGTCATGCATCATTCTTCAAGTCCACACACTGCACTGTAGATTGCTCGAGGTGAAGTCTGTACATCCATTAGTGAACTTCCAAGTCTGTACATCCATCAGTGATCTTGCAAGTCTATACATCGGTAGCTTTACCGACATTGCACTCGAAGTCTATACACTGATAGCTTTACCGTCGTTTCCCTTGGCAAGTCTATACATCCTAGAACTATGCAAGTCTGTACAGCCATTCCCTTGCCAAAGTCTATACATTGTGAACCTTGAAGTCTGTACAGACTTTGCCTTGCTCAAGTCTGTACATCGCCCAGTTGGCAACTCCATACATTCGTTTGCCTTGCATCGTTCATCAAGTCTGTACAGCCCTTTTGCTTGGCAAGTCTATACATTGTGAATGTCTATACACTCGATTGCCTTCCTTTGATCAAGTATGTACAGAGTTCTCTTTTGCAAGTCTATACATCGTTCATGATGTCTGAACAACGAGCAAGTCTGTACATCGGACTAGTCTGCATCGGCTAAGTCCATACATTGTCCAAGTTATGCATGCATCATTCATGAAGTCTATACATTGTCTGTCTTCCTTATAGTCTCATGCATAACATCAAGTCTCTACATTGTGCATCATATGAGTTGAAGTCTGTACATCGTGAATCTAGTGTTTCAAGTCTATACATTGTTGCACGTTGTGTCTGTCAAGTCTACACATTGTTTCTTCATGCATTGAAGTCTGCACATTACTGAATGCTCATCAAGTCCATACATTGGCAAGTCTTTACATTGCCTAAGTCTATACGTTGGCTGCTGAATGTTCTTCAAAGTCTGCACATTGCTTTACACTTCAGCAAGTCTGTACAGCGGTTGTCTTCTTATATGAAGTTTGTACATTACATTCGCCTTCACAAAGTCTATACACTGAAGTCTATACATTACATCCTGCAAAGTCTGTATAGGGTTTTAGACTTAAACTGATAACTTGATTCTCTGTCTGACAGGCACCCTTCGTAAAGCCTAATGAAGGCACATGATCCAAGGAAGGACGAGGTGCCCAGATTATGACACGTGGATGCAGCCCAGCCAGGATGCTGCCAGGTGGTCGAAATGCCTCGGTTCTGGTGAAAAGCCTTTGGGCGGGAGATGTGGAAGCCACACGACCCTATCCACCCTACTGCACTATATATATGAAGAATCCTTTATCTGAAGATGATCGATTAAGGGAAAAAGTCTATACAGTGAAGCAGAAGCAGAGGAGAGCCTTCTCGATCCAGTGTGATGAGTAGAGAAGAAAAAGAGAAAGAGAAGAAGAGCAGAAGAGAAAGAAGAAAAAGTGAGAGATAGAGAGCTCGAGCAGATAAAAGAGGAAGATAAAGAAAAAGAGAGTAAGAGATCGAGAGCAGAGAAGAAGAAGAAAAGGAAAGAGGAAGAGAGCTCGTGAGTTGAGAAGAGAGAAGACTCCATCAGACAATCTGCCTCCACTGGAAGTTGGATCAAATCCAATCCAGTCAGCTCCTTGTGAGCCATATTCGTGCTTCATTGTTTACAGATTTTCGTTGCTGTAGTTCCTTGTTTTCATTTTCCTTTTATACATTTCTTCAAGCTGTTCGTCAGCGGAGCAAGCTGTGTTGCTCAGCATTTATAGTGGAGGATTTCAGTGGACGGCTAAGCTGTATTGCCCAGCGGAGCAAGCTGTGAGGCTCAGCAGGCGAGGAGGATTCCTCGGACAGCAAGCTGTGAGGCTCAGCGGATTGTATGGCAAGTTGTGATGCCCAGCTGTTCAAGCTGTGAGTCAGCGGAATCCACACTCAAGTTTGAGTGTGGGGTGGACGTAGGTCTACAGGACCAAACCACCTAAAAACCCATTGTGCAGTGGTTTGATTTCTTCTATCTGATTGGCGCTAGATGAATGCTTAGGTGCGCTTTGCCTTGATTGCTCACTGTGTGTTTGTTTAATTCCGCAACTGCTTATTAGCCTTCAGGTTTGTCTAGTTAGCGAACTAGCAATTTTAGTGAGCATTAGATTTTAAATTGGGCGAAGTTTTTAAAGGGTATATTCATTCACCCCCCCCTCTGAATACATAGCACCGAACCCAACACTTGGTATCAGAGCGGGTTGCTGTGCATAGGATCTAACAATCCGCAGCAGATCCTGCATTTCTGTTTGGTGCATTTCAGAGTGTGCTTCTTGTGTTCTGTGTTTTGTTTCATCGGTTGTGTGTCTTGAGCTGTTCATCTGATTTCAGTGCATTTATCACTTCTCGATGACTCATCAACCCGTCTTTGATGGTTCTGATTTCAAATACTGGCACAGTGCTTTCCGTGCTCATGTTAAATCTATTGATCGAGACCTGTGGAAAGTGATTTCACATGGTCCACATGAACTACCAAAAGATCAGTCCAAATGGACTAACAAGCATCGATCTATGCGTGCAGAAAATCAGAAAGCACTGGAGTTAATGAAGGCCACGACTAATCGAGCTCTTCATTCATGTTTCTTTGAATCCAGGTCTGCCAAGGAAATCCTGGATAAATTGAAGACTGCTTGCGATAGAGATAATGATCGATGCATGATGGCTCAAGGAAGTGAACCAAGTAGCAATCAAGATGAAGAACAAGATGATGATCAGGTAAACATCTTCAAAAATTACACCCTGGATGATTGGATTGTTGCATATAATGAACTACTGGAGTCTTATGATCATTTAAGAAAATAGCATAAGAAAATGAAAAGGAAAATTGATAAAAGTTATTCTAATTCATCATGTGAAAAGTGCTTGAAGATAAATGAATTGTATGATAAATGTCTGTCTGAGAATCACTTGAATATGAAACAAATGTGCCTATTGAAAAAGGAAAACCAAGAAGGTTTCAATAAAATTTCTGAATTAGAAAGTCAGCTGAAACTGAAAACTAATGAAAAATTGATGAATCTAGAAGATTTGGAAAGGATTAAGGTTTCACACTCTTCCTCTGCTGAATCAAACTGCAAAATGTGCTCAGCTTTAAGAGAACGTAATGAAAATCTTCATAGTGAGAATGAATGGCTAAATAAACAAATTGCCTCACTTAAAGATGATCACAAAAATCTGCTTGCTGAGAAAATTAAAGCAGAAGAAAGAGAAGATGAACTAATTGAAAAATTGGAGCTTATGTCTGGAAATGGAACATGTATTGAAGGAGTCATGAAGCTATCTGAAGAGAATAAAGAATTGAAGGAACAAAACAAAAAACTGATAGTTTTAAATACTATTTTCTCACAGAGGTTTCTGACTATCGAAAAAGAGAAATCTGTTTTTAAGGAAGCTCAACCTCAAAAATTTGAGAAGGAAAACACTGAACTGAAAGCTAAAATTGAAAAATTAAAGTGTTTAAACACTGGCTTATCTGAAACACTTCTCACATTAAAAAAGGGAAAATTCACTTGTGATGGAGAATCACAAAGGGTAATCAGTCTAGAACAAGAAATTGAGAAGTACAAAACTGTAAATAAAATCTTAAGTGAATGTGTCAATTGCAGTGAACATGAGATAGCTAGTTATGAGCTTCATATAGCATCCTTGGAAAATAAAATTCATGATCTGGAAAACTCAGCATCCAAGTTTACAAAAACTGAAAGAAAAATAAAAACTGTTGTGAAAAGTGAGGATAAGAATTCAAAAGGGGGAACAGATTGCACTTCTGATGTTAAGGAAATCACTAAAAGCCAACTATATGCCACCTTTGTGCAAAGCTCAGATGTAGCTGGTACTTCAAAGCAATCCCCAAAATAAAATGAAAATCAGAAACCACCTTCAACATTTGTATTTCAGTTCAAAGCCCAGAAAAATGAAAAGCAAATAAAAACTGTTAAGAATAATCAAAAATTGAAAAAGAAGGGTCATACAAAGAAGGTAAACAATATTTCTGAGTACATCTTGAAATCAGTTAGCTCTGCTGAATGTAATGAGTCAATGCAAAATGCTCATGCTTCATGTACTCATTCTCATGCATCTAGTCAGTCTGTTAGTAATCATGTTGCCAGGAAAACTAAAGTGTCCTGCCATTATTGTGGCAAGATAAGGCATGTAATGGATGATTGCAGACTGTTGATTGAAGATGAGCATGCTGGTGAAGGAATGCATTCTAAGAATTTATCTGATAGAAACAATGCCACTAAGAAATTTGATGCATCATGTTATTACTGTGGTAGGCGTGGTCATCTAATGAATGCATGTTTTAAAATGAAAGAAGACAGCAATGTGAATTCTAGACTTTTCACACATGCTCATGGCCCACATAGATATAAATCTACTTCAGGTCAGCATATCATCTGTTTCACTTGCAACAAGCCTGGGCACAAGGCAAATGAGTGTTGGACTGGAAATTCTTGGGGCAACAAGAACTCAAAAGGCAAGCACCTTAGGTGTCTTGAATGTGGTAAGCATGGGCATGCAGTCAAGGACTACTGGTATGCTCAGGGAAATCACTTTAATTCTAAATTTGTCAAATTCCCTGCAAACAGAAATGATTTTGGTAGGAATAAATCTGTTTTTAAAGGAAAGACACTTGTACGTTCTGAATGTGGAAAACCTGGCCACCGAGCTTCTGAATGCTGGTGGGCAGGTAATGGTAAATCAAAATTTCATGCAGGTAATAGAAATCTTCATGCTAACTCACATGGATTCCATGATTATACAAATGTTCACAAAAAGAATTCAAGAGCTGTTACATCATGCAGATATTGTGGTAAATTTGGTCACTCTATGGACAATTGTTTTCTGATGAAATTTGATGACCATGTTGCTAAGAAACTGTTTAGAACACCTGATAGGGGTAATTCAGGACCCAAGACTTCTTGGGTTCCTGCATGATCAAAATGATTAATCTTTGCAGGTGTGCCTTGGAAGCTGAAGAATAAAGGGGTTAATAATGCAAGGCACTCAAAAGTGAAACCCCCAGAAGTGGACTATTCAGGTTAGTTTTGAAAACTCAGTTTAAATTCTATCTTCTGAAGTTGTGTCCTTTAGATGATAGCATAGCATGTTAAATCTGTGTTTTGCACATTCTATCATGTTTAGCATTGTCATGTTGGGATTTTCTGAACTCTCCTCATACATGATTTGCATATTGATGATTGTCTGAAATTGCATATGCATATATGTTATGAATGCATTGCACATCATCATACTGAAAACTCCAAAAAGAAGTAACTGGCTACACATAGGACTTCTCTGCATTGCATCTCTTTGCATGACCCTGGTATATCAAATGGTAAGCTACTAAAAGGTAGGGAAATCTGCCTGGAGGTTCTAACTATGTGTGAGATGGTCCTTGAGACCAGGTTCTCTGCCGAGTACCAAGGGTCTAGTTTTCATATAGTGCAGTGTACTGAATATCATAAAATTTTAAAAATTTGAAAAATTGAAATGAAATTGATGCATTTGATAAATTCTCTCTCTGATTGAACAAAGCATGAATTCTTCTTGAGCATATTCTAAAATCATGAATAGTTGATTAATTGTATTTCATGAACTTTGTCAGGGGGAGTTTGTCTGATGTTGCATATGAAGAGTAGTTCAGTTGAATAACTTAAAAATAAATTTCACTGCATCTAGACAGGGAGAGCATTTAGAATTGGTGTTTTTAATTGTCATATGTTGAACACCTATTGTCTAGTAATTGATCAACTCTCATCTGTTATCATATTTCTCTCTCTCTTGAAAATGGATTCTGCCTTCCATTCGTTGAGTTGTTAAAGAAGAGTTTCCTTCAACTCTCTTCATGATACTACCTGTCAGCTGATCTGTCTGAATTCCAGACTCAGCCACTGTGTGTTGATGTACACTCTTCTGAAATATTTCTCTATTGGTGATTTACTCTTGCACCAGCTTATACTCACCTTTCACATTTGTCTCAGCTGGTGCGACTGATTTGTTGCTACTATTGATTGTTGGTCAGCTAAATTTAATTGTTCTGATCTGAGGTACTTAAGTTGCATGTCATGCAATTCAGTCTGAGAACTTGGTAGAAATTCCTATCATATAGGTTTAAGAATTACCACTGAATCAGACTGATATAAGATTAATGTATTCTCAGATTTGTAATTAAATGAATTGAAAATATCTGAATGATAAGGTTTAATAAACTTTAACCACATGTGTCATGTAAACCTTAGACTCTCTCATCAAGTATCTGAAAATTTGAAATCAAGGCTACTTTGGTAGAGATACATAGAGTGAGTACTGTAGTTAAACATTAACTTGAGAAATGTTGATGATATGAAAAATTATGAATTCAGAGCAATGACTCGGTCACTGAGAAACTGGGTTCCTTATCAATGAAATAAAGTAACTCATGTCATGAGGTGCCATAGTTATCTCTGATAAAAATTTATCAACAAAACCTGACAGAGCAATGGCTTATTTGTGTTGAGTAACTGGGGAGTCTGGCCTCTAATCAAGGTGTCTCCTCATATAAAAAGACACTCATATTGCTAACTCTGTTCTCAAAGTTGAGAGGCAATGACAGTTATCCCACTGAGTAACTGGGTCACTTCACCTAAGACGTGTTGTACCTCATGTAAAAAGGTGATGATCAACCTAAATTACTCTAAAAAATTATAATGTTCTTCAAATGAAAATATTTTGAAAAATTTTGTCAACTCATGTTCTTAGAACAGTGTTTAACTTCTGTACTAATCTGTGTATATTTTTCAAAGGTGCTATTGAGATCATATGTGTAAGATAAAAGATGATTGTTTCTGAGTATTATCTGAATATTTGGTTCACCTCTATTAAAACTTGGATTCAGATATGAGTATTGAGTTTAATTTGGCAAATTTGATATACATCAAAATTACATCAGATTGGCTAAGTTGCCACTTCATAACCCTTTATGATAGAAAAGTCTATTCTTCTTAAGACTTATTGTTGTGGTGCAAGCATTAAAATCCCTCATGATTAGATTCATTCTAGACAGTCTGATCAACATAAATCTTGCTATTGATTGACTCCTTGAGATGTATTATGCTTTGACTATTTCTCAACCCTACCATTGGATACTACTTCCTGAGATGTACTCCTCTCCACACTGTTGGAATCTTCCATCTTGTTTTGCAATCAGCTCTGGTTCTGTGGATTTTTCACCTGGTTCATTCTGTTCATGCATATGTGAGGTGCCACAACCAGAGTTCAGATTGTTTGTAATGGCAGATTTCAGATTGATTTATTGGATAACCAGAGTTCATTCTTGTGTTTCAGGGGGAATTATGGGTCATCTGCATTTAAGGGAAGTGCAATCAATCATGCATATAGATAGGGGGAGAAATGTTTTCTTCTCATAAGGGAGAACTCTATTTTAATGAACCATGATTCATTCTCTGTATTCTGAATTTGTGGGGGAGAATTGTTTGTTGTGCTGAATTTTATCTCTCAAACCATTTTCCTTCTTTTTGATTATGTCAAAGGGGGAGAATAGTTTGACGAGTCAATGTGACTCATTATCTTGCCATCATCAAAAAGGGGTAGATTGTTGTGCCCCTTGTGCTTTTATGATAATGTGGTGTTTTAATGATAGCAACATGAATGAGTCACCATAAGAACAACACATTGAGTTGTCATCTATTTGTGTCTGCATATGAATTTGTTGTGTTACATATGAATGTTTCATTGAACATCTTATCTGAGTGTCACTACATGGAACAGGCTGTGTGCATTGGTGCATTTCATAACTAGTGCATTTCATAACTCTGCACATTCATTTGGCTTTGTGTTGCTGTAGTGTAGTCTATACATTGCATGTGTCGCAGATAGCATAGTCCATACATCGCAGTTCTCGCAGGCTAGCAAGTCTGTACACTGCATGGCTCATAGGCTAGTAAGTCTATACATTGCATGGCTCGTAGGGTAGTACGTATGTACATTGCATTGGCTAAGTCTGCAGCGTCAACTCTGTAAGTGTGTACATTGCATTCTCAAGTCTGCAGCGTCAACGCTGTAAGTCTATACAGCCACTGTGTGTTCTATGCATTTCACAAGTCTACACACTCAGCATAGTCTATACATCGTGTTGTGTCTGTGTTGTGTTTGTGCATCGTTGAGAACACAAGTCTGTACATCCATGCATCATGGGTCGACCCCCTTCTTTGATGGGCCGACTCCCCCAGATTCACAAGTCTATACACTCGTCTTCATTCATAGCAGAGTCTATACAGTGCAGCTCATATAACTAGCATGTCTATACATTGCATCGTGGCGTTTGTGCTCTAAGTCTATACACTGCATGGCGAGCCCAAAGTCTATACATTGCATTGGCTAAGTCTGAACATTGTCCATCTCATTTAACGTCTAAGGCAATGTCTATACACTGGACTCGAAGTCTGTACATTGAGCGTCTCATGTAAGTCTATATAATGCATCAGCAAGTCTGTACATCGGACTGTTTCAAGTGAAGTCTGTACAGCGTCATGCATCATTCTTCAAGTCCACACACTGCACTGTAGATTGCTCGAGGTTAAGTCTGTACATCCATCAGTGAACTTCCAAGTCTATACATCCATCAGTGATCTTGCAAGTCTATACATCGGTAGCTTTACCGATGTTGCACTCGAAGTCTATACACTGATAGCTTTACCGTCGTTTCCCTTGGCAAGTCTATACATCCTAGAACTGTGCAAGTCTGTATAGCCATTCCCTTGCCAAAGTCTATACATTGTGAACCTTGAAGTCTGTACAGACTTTGCCTTGCTCAAGTCTGTACATCGCCCAGTTGGCAAGTCCATACATTGGAAGTCCATACATTCGTTTGCCTTGCATCGTTCATCAAGTCTGTACAGCCCTTTTGCTTGGCAAGTCTATACATTGTGAATGTCTATACACTCGATTGCCTTGCTTTGATCACGTCTGTACAGAGTTCTCTTTTGCAAGTCTGTACATCGTTCATGATGTCTGAACAACGAGCAAGTCTGTACATCGGACTAGTCTGCATCGGCTAAGTCCATACATTGTCCAAGTTATGCATGCATCATTCATGAAGTCTATACATTGTCTGTCTTCCTTAGAGTCTCATGCATAACATCGAGTCTGTACATTGTGCATCATATGAGTTGAAGTCTGTAAATCGTGCATCTAGTGTTTCAAGTCTATACATTGTTGCACGTTGTGTCTGTCAAGTCTACACATTGTTTCTTCATGCATTGAAGTCTGCACATTGCTAAATGCTCATCAAGTCCATACATTGGCAAGTCTTTACATTGCCTAAGTCTATACGTTGGCTGCTGAATGTTCTTCAAAGTCTGCACATTGCTTTACACTTCAGCAAGTCTGTATAGCGGTTGCCTTCTTATATGAAGTCTGTACATTGCATTTGCCTTCACAAAGTCTATACACTGAAGTCTATACATTACATCCTGCAAAGTCTGTACAGGGTTTTAGACTTAAACTGATAACTTGATTCTCTGTCTGATAGGCACCCTTCGTAAAGCCTAATGAAGGCACGTGATCCAAGGAAGGACGAGGTTCCCAGATTATGACACGTGGATGCAGCCCAGCCAGGTGGTCGAAATGCCTCGGTTCTGGTGAAAAGCCTTTGGGCGGGAGATGTGGAAGCCACACGACCCTATCCACCCTGCTGCACTATATATATGAAGAATCCTTTGTCTGAAGATGATCGATTGAGGGGAAAAGTCTATACAGTGAAGCAGAAGTAGAGGAGAGCCTTCTCGATCTAGTGTGAAGAGTAGAGAAGAAAAAGTGAAAGAGAAGAAGAGCAGAAGAGAAAGAAGAAAAAGTGAGAGATAGAGAGCTCGAGCAGATAAAAGAGGAAGAGAAAGAAAAAGAGAGTGAGAGATCGAGAGCAGAGAAGAAGAAGAAAAGGAAAGAGGAAGAGAGCTCGTGAGTTGAGAAGAGAGAAGACTCCATCAGACAATCTGCCTCCACTAGAAGTTGGATCAAATACAATCTAGTCAGCTCCTTGTGAGCCATATTCGTGCTTCATTGTTTACAAATTTTCGTTGCTGTAGTTCCTTGTTTTCGTTTTCCTTTTATACATTTCTTCAAGCTGTTCGTCAGCGGAGCAAGCTGTGTTGCTCAGCATTTGCAGTGGAGGATTCCACTGGATGGCTAAGCTGTATTGCCCAGCGGAGCAAGCTGTGAGGCTCAGCAGGCGAGGAGGATTCCTCGGACAGCAAGCTGTGAGGCTCAGTGGATTATATGGCAAGCTGTGATGCCCAGCTGTTCAAGGTGTGAGTCAGCGGAATCCACACTCGGGTTTGAGTGTGGGGTGGACGTAGGTCTGCAGGACCGAACCACCTAAAAATCCATTGTGCAGTGGTTTGATTTCTTCTATCTGATTGGCGCTAGATGAATGCTTAGGTGCGCTTTGCCTTGATTGCTCACTGTGTGTTTGTTTAATTCCGCAATTGCTTATTAGCCTTCAGGTTTGTCTAGTTAGCGAACTAGCAATTTTAGTGAGCATTAGATTTTAAATTGGGTGAAGTTTTTAAAGGGTATATTCATTCACCCCCCCTCTGAATACGTAGCACCGAACCCAACAAGACCGGGGCAGTAGTTAGGTGATCTTTGAGAGCTTGAAAGCTTCTTTCACATTCCTCGCTCCATTCATAATGGATCTCCTTGCGAGTTAGCCTTGTGAGTGGTACGGCTATCTTGGAGAAATCCTTAATGAATCGCCAATAATAACCTCCAAGAGCTAGAAAACTTTGGATCTCGCTAGCGTTGGTCGGTCTTTCCCAATTCTATACAGCTTCAACCTTTGATGGATCTACGGATAAACCGTCCTTCGATATAACATGACCCAAGAAAGATACTTCTTCTAACCAGAATTCACATTTTCTGAGCTTTGCAAATAACTGATTCATCCTCAATATCTGCAATGCAATCCTTAAATGCTCCTCATGCTCTTCCTTGGTCTTGAATAGATCAATATATCATCAATGAAAATCACCACGAACTAATCTAGATGAGGCCTGAATATACTATTTATTAACTGCATAAAGGCAGCATGGTCATTTGTTAGTCCAAAAGGCATAACAATAAATTCATAGTGCCCATACCTGCTTCTGAACGCGGTCTTATAAATATCCTCATCTTTGATCCTTAGTTGGTGATATCCCGACCTTAGATCGATCTTCGAGAAATACTTGGATCTAGATATTTGATCAAATAACTCATTGATTCTCGACAATAGATACTTGTTCTTGATAGTGAGATGATTCAACTGTCGATAGTCGATGCATAACCTCATGGATCCATCCTTCTTCTTTACAAATAGCACAGGTGCTCCTCACGGGGAAGTGCTTGGTCTGATAAAACCCTTCTTAAGAAGTTCCATCAATTGCTCCTTCAGCTCCTTGAGTTCGACAGGGGACATCCTATAAGGTGCCTTAGAAACTGGACCAGCACCAGGGATCAAATCGATGGTGAAGGCCACTTCTCGTTGTGGAGGTAATCTCGGCAAATCTTCTGGAAACATGTCTGGAAATTCTTGCACAACTGGGATGTCTTCTAGCTTAGTCTCCTTAGTCTCATTAATAGTGACAAACGCAAGGAAAGATACACATCCTTTCCTTATTAGCTTGCTAGCTCGGAGAGTCGAAATAAGAGACGACTTGCTCCGACTCTTAGGGCTAGTATAGACCAGTTCCGGAAAGTCTTTGAAAGTAACTTTGCTATTACGGAAATCCACAGTTGCCTGATACTTGGATAACCAATCCACTCCCAATATGACATCATATTCCTTTAGGTCTAAACATATGAGGTCGATAGGAAGATTTCTTCCCTTTACCAAGACTTCACAATTTTGATAATGGTGAGTAAGGTCAACTTCGCTTCCGAGAGGAGTTGAAAGAACTAATTTCATCCATTCCGGTTCCATGGGTAGTAGATTAGCAAACTTCTTAGAAATAAAAGAATGCGAGGCACCGGTATCAAATAAGACATATGCAGACTTGGAACAAACTTTCAATGTACCTTCCACTAGTCCACCTTCGTCTTGTTCTGTCTCCTTAATAGATTGGAGACGTGCATTCTTTGTCACCGGGCGCTTTCCGTCACCGACTTGATCATTGAGTAGGGGATAGTCGGGAATCCGATGATCACGGCTCCCACAACGGAGACAAGCTCCTAGTTTTCTCCAACATTCTTCGTCCTTGTGCCCGGCCTTATCACAATGCTTACATACCACCTTAGTAAGTGTAGTGGTGATGGTGAAAGGTTTGGTCTTCTTGAAATTTTGCTCTTGGGAGGGAGTACCTCCATTACTCGGCCTCTTCCTGAAATTGGGTTTGAAGGAACCCGAACTAGTGACCTGTTCCTTCTTATCCTTCCCACGGATCCTATTAGATAGCTCCGTGGCATCTTCTAGTAACTGAGCTCGGCGTACCATCTCCGAATAGACCTGTATGTCCATCGGCGCCAGCTGTGTGATATATTGGGGTCTGGGTCCATTTAGGAATCTCCTAGCTTTCATTTTTTCAGTACTAATTAGACGTTTAGCATATCGAGACAACCTGGAAAATTATGCCTCATACTCAGCCACCGACAAAGATCGTTGTTTAAGTGTGGCGAACTCGGCGGCCTTCTTCTCCTGGACTCGGTCTGAAAAATATTTATTGTTGAAATGCTCAATAAACTCCTCCCAAGTAACCTGTCCTTGATCTAATGATGCTTCTACCGACTCCCACCAGCAGCGGACGTCCCTTTCCAATTGAAACGTTGCTAACAAGACCTTCTCTTGGTCCGTGCATTGCATAACCCGAAAGATACGTTCGGTCTCCCAGATCCAGTGCTCGGCGTCATCCGGATCAGTGGATCCCATGAACTTAGGAGGGTTCATGTTCTTGAAGCTTTGATGGAGATTTCCTGCTCCACGATGCGCACCTCCTTGTGCCACCGGTTGAAGTGCCTGGGTCATGCCTTGCAGAGTGCGTTGCATGTTGCGCCATTGGACACGTTCGACAGCCATTGTCCTACAATTACAATAACTATATTAATATGTGATTATATTCAAAGGTTTTGATTCTAAGTTAACTTAACCCTTGGTTCTACCCAATCTCACCGGTTAAAGGGTTTAAACCTATCCTTGGACTTGGGTTTCCTAGGAATTGAATATCCTAAGCTCTGATACCACAAAAACTGTCACGCCCCGAGCGCGGAAGGAACCCGGAGTGCGTGATAAGTTTATATCGATCATGTCAATCAGAGCGTTAGTGTATTCAACACAAAGACAGAGTGCACAAAAGTAAAGATAACCCAATCCTTTATTCAATCACAACCTCAAAGTACTTCTATTACAAATGAAAATGCTAAGACTCAATAAAAGGAAAAAGTACAATGATTGACTCAAGAAATTAGAAAGATAAGACTAGTAGACATTGGGATAGACGGAGTAGCTCTAATCTCTTCACTCTTGACCTTCCCCATCCGATTGAGTCTCGTCATCGGACTTACCTGAAAAATAGGGGAAAACACTGGATGAGCGAATGTTCAGTATGAATTATATCTCAAGAGCTAGCTTGTTTTAAGTAAATTACATGTTACATGAATGCAATAAAGCTATGCATGTTTACGTAAAACGACAAGAGAGAGAGAGAGTATAACAAGAGATAATTGAGTGAACTAGCATGTCTTTCAAGAACTTATATCAATAAATGTCAAGATATTCAAGCAAGTATAATCATCATGTCATGTCGGGAATTGGCTATCACGTTTCAGGCAAGTATATAAATACCTTTTTTGGGTCACGCAAGTCATGTCATGTCAGGTCGAGTATGAGATTATGGAATGTCTAATCAAGCTAGTCATGCACTTCGGTGCAATGCCACACCGTGATCATTACAACTCCCATGGGCACTAGTACTTTCGGGTGCTCCTCCCAAGACCAGATCGGGACCTTATATGCGCAGGAATTGATCGTGTATTTTTTGACATCCACTATAGTTATAGCCAATATAGAGTTTCAATGGAATAAGCTTGTAGGGACTTTAAGGTAGATCTTGTGGAATAGAATTTCAAGGACTAAACATGATGTATAAAGACAACAATAACATTATAATTACGATTAACGATAAAACTAGGTGGAATCGGCTCCCAAATGGGTGCCATGACAATAAGAATAAGCGCTCATATAGCGATGGTCGCTCGTTCTTGGACATGATAAGCTAGATAGAATTGAGGTCCACAAGTATGGCACCTAATTCATAAGAACAGTAATGGCATGGTTTCCCATTCCATTAATTTAGAGTATTTTCATGACATCCTCTTAGCAAGTCATGAGGGTCGGTATACCATGTTTCTTTAGAGTGACATGGTAATCAAATAGTGACATAGGTTTTAAGGGTACAACCAGCTCGGCTGTCTCGAGGGAATCCAAGGCTAGCGGAGTCTTATGGAGGTCTCTATGATAAAGTCACTGGTCCAAAGGAACGGAATGTCATATGGAGAGTTCGTCTATCACCGAGAAATAGTGGGTAATCGATAAAACAACGTGAAACATGAGACTATACTCACGGAATGGAATATAGTGCCAACACACATAACCCATTGTCAAAGGGTTACTGAAAAACACGAAAATCAGAAAGTCAGAACTATCAGTCAATTGACGTCTGGGCTTAAGTCTTCATTTTATGAATTGGCGCCCTTGTTAGGGTCGTCAGTTCAGTAAATGATGACTGTTCACGCAGTCGTTATATCCAGGTCTTGTTAATATTAAAATCTATAAACATTCTAAAATTTTAGATATTATATAAATGACGTCTTACATTAAGGCTTCAATTTCGTAAACAGCGCCCTAGTCAGGGGCGTCATATATCAAATAGATGGTAGGATGCATGTCATTATTTCAATATCTGGGAAATTATAAACATTTTCAGGAATTCTTGATTTATCACTAATTGACGCCTGCGTACAGGGGCGTTTATTCAATTGACGACCTAGACATGGTCGTCATTTACTTGTCATATGATCAGGTACAATCACAGACATGGCTTTTGGGGTATTTCCAATCAAGAAACTAGAGACATGGGTAGATAGAGAAAAATAGCAGGAATTCACTAACATGATCATGCATTAGTTAACACATCAGGGTACATTCGTCATTATTAATTAACTAGACAATTGACGCCTGTTTTCACGGGCGTTAAATAAAACAACGCCTTGATCTAGGGCATCATTTTCAGTAAAATGATGAAATCATGAAAACTCATATGGCAGTCAGTCACAGCACTAACAACCTACATGCATGCAATTGGCCTAATATCCATAAAATTTGACTTAACACTTGAGAAAACCTACCTTTATCGATGATTTGTGTGACAAACGGTGAAGAGCGATACTCTGTTTCTATCAGAGTTACTGAAACAAGAGCATCAACTCTTTAGCCAACGCAATAGCAACACCCTTCGGAAGAAGAAAGCAGCAGGATGATGAGGGTGATGATAGCTTCAGAAGTGCAGTAGAAACAAGAAAGAAGAAGAGGATTCTTCTACGTTCCTGGCAGGAAGAAGATGGCAAGAGCAACAACGCAGTAGCCCCTTTTGTCCAAAGAAATAGAGAAGCAGAGGGCTTCCCACGACCACCCAAAACCTTCAGAAGAAGAAGCTTTATGCTTCTCCATGACAATACGTGAAGAACTGTCAAAGAAGCAGAAGAGGGCTTCCTCCTTTCACAGTATTGGCAGCAAGAGGAAGAGGAAGAGGAAGAAGAAGATGAAGAACTGCTATGTTCTTCTCGTACACCACGGCAGGTTGAAGAGCAACGCAGTAATAGCACCAGGGAAACAGCAGCAGAAGGACGTCTTGGTTCGATGAAGGGGTTGGTATTTATAGGGAAAGGAATCCTGATGGGTTCTAGGAGTTCGATTAGGACTAAAACCACAGATATCCACGTATGGATCCCTTTCCTTAATCCAAACTTACCTAGATAACATCCATGTTCGAACCAAACACCGACTGTTCCTTTTGGTAATGACGTCTCAGGTTGGGGCGTTATTTCGATAAATGACGCTTGTATACATAGTCGTCAAAATTAAATGACGACTTGCTCGGAGGCGTCATTCACCTTTCCCTATTTGTTAATTTAAGGTGTAATGATCTTTTTAGATTTTTATCTTTTTTTTCTTGATGTGATCTAGATGAAAAATTTTAGGGGTACGTGTTTTCCATTTTTCTCTATTTTTCCATATAATTAGTTTTCCAAAATTCTTTAATTCAAAAACGGGCATTATTCATTTTAGAATAAAATAACGACTTTCATTAAGTCGTCACATTTGAAATCAACGCCTAAAGTAATGGTGTCATTTACATTTTGGCATTTCTCCTTAACCTCTAAAGGATCGATATTGTATAAATATCCCTATTATTTTATAATATTTTTAACTATATACTTTATTTGACTTTTGCTAATTTGTAAATAATGACTTGCATTAAGTCGTCTTTCACGTTGAATATGCCTGTACGAAGAGGTGTCAAATAAGTTTTTGGCCTTTTCTTAATGCTCTTGAAAGAATCGAAATTGCATATATACTCATTCTTTTATCTTTTACATATCTTTAATGTAATTAAATCTTATATATATATTCTTCTCCCTTCTAATAAGATTATAATGTTATAAATGTGGAATATTATATTTTCTAAATTAGTAATAAAATATAAATTCACATTTTCTTCGAGATTTAATGATTCTTAATTCAATTAAAATTATGTTGTGTATTAAATGCTTACATAAAAATAACATGTCATTCTTAAATTTATTATAATACAATAGTAGTGTCCATGAGTTCTTTTGTCAGACTTTTTAGGACGAAAGAGGGTCATGTACAAGGTCTGGGCCTTGTTTAATTATTATTTTTAATTTATTTAGACTTTCTAGTCCTTTAATTTACCAAGGTTGCTACAGACTAGATATGGAAGGGTTCAGATCATGAAAGACTAATGAGTCTCAAATACTCATCCTATCTAGATGCAATGTATGAAGATTTTAAATGCAACAAGTGCAATGATAGAATGCAGGGAGTTTTGACAAAATATGCATCATGAATGTGAAGACTATGCTCATGAGTTTCTAACCTTCTCTATGTGCACAAACAGATGTCAAAATATTAATGCATGCAGATGAGAAATGAATTCAACATATCTTAAATGAACATGTGCACACATAGCTCAAAGTATGAACATCATGCGAAAGCAGTCAAACTCCCCCTGATTAAGTGCATTTTATATAATGAATTGCTGATAACATATTTTTGTGCATTTTACTTAAGAAGCAGATATGTAGTGCACCCTAAGAATTACTATCATAGGCATCATGTGCAATATAATATTCAGAAGATTTCAATCAAGCGCAGACAGATTAGCATGATATGCACTATTTAAAACACATAATATCAGATGACAGAATTTAAAGAGAGTTTGCAGAGCTGACCTGAAGTGTACGATCTTGGGGGTTACATTCTTGAGTGCCTTGGATTATTGACCCCTTTATTCATCTCCAAGGCACACCTGCAACAAACACATCATTTTGATGCAACAGGTACCCAAGAAACCTTGGGTCCTGGTTTACCATTAACACCATTAATTGGTGTTCTTGACTTTTTGTGAACCACAGAATCATCAAAATCCATCAACTTATAGTTGGATAAGGAATGTCCAAACTGACCATAGTGGTGATAGGTAGCAAATTTCAAGTTCTTTTTATGCACATTATTGTGAGCATTGGATTTATGTGCATGAACATTGAAATTTCTGTTATGAACAAGAAAATTCTATTTTCTGAAACCTGCCAACCAGTACTTATATGCTTTGTGGCCAGATTTTCCATACTTAAAATAATAAGAAGTCTTTTTCATGAATTCAGTTCTCTTCTTATCAAAATTATTTTGATGAACAAGGAGTTTAACAGATTTATAGATGGGTTTACTCCCTTGTACATGCGAACACTGTGCGACAGTGTGTCCTATTTTTCCACAGCAAAAATAATTTATTTCTTTCTTTGAAAAGCATGATTTCTAACATGAATTTTCTATGCAGTAGTAGCAGATATGTCATCTAATTCAAACAACTTACACTCAAGTATCATATGACCTATCTTATTGCAATAATAACACTGCACATTCTTCTTCTTTTCAAACTAAATTTTATGAGAAGATTTTTCACAGCAATTTTTCTTTTTCTTTTGTTCAGCCCCGTGCTTATGAATGTTCTGAGATTTCTTAGGTGAAATAGATTTTGAGGTACTAGCACATTCTGAACTTTTCACAAAAATAATTTGTTCTTTTCCTTTCATACTTCTCTAATTATCTGGATTAAAACCTAATCCTTCCTTCTGAATGTTCACTTTATTTCCCAGTAGTTTATCCCGATTCTCTTTTCCCTTAACAAATTTAGACAGTGATTTATTCAAATCAGCAATTTCACATTTAAGTGAAGTGATTTATGTTTCAGAGTTTGTTAGATCTTCTTTACAGGTGAGAATTTATTTCTGTATGGCATCATTCAGATTTTTCAAAATTTGAATCTCATGCAGAAGTTTTTGTTCTTTTCATCATTAAGTTTAATTTCAGCACATTTTTCTCGTTCAACGGTCATGCATCTTTCAGTAGCAACAATGTTCAATACCATCAACTTCTTATTTTGATCTTTCAACATTTTATTTTCATCAATCAAATTATTTTGAGCCACAGTTTTCAAATTCTCATTCACTTTCTGTTTAGACATTTCTAACTTAGAATTTCTATTCTTCAATTCTTCTAATTTTTCTTTCAGAGAGTCAATTTGTTGTTCCTGCATTTTCAGTTCGGATTGAAGACTATTATTCAAATTTTTCACAGAAACACGGTCATTGCATGAATTTTCATTTCTTTTCAGACTATCTTTCAGATTTGCATTTTCACATTTCAGTTCTCTTATTTCATACAACATCTCCTTTTTATTTTTCTCTTTTCAGTCTTAAGAGATTTGTATTCTTCTAACATGTTTTCATACGTTTCAATCAATTCATCAAGAGCTGGTTGTTCTGAGTCAGAAGTTACCTGAGATGGAGACTCATCTGATTGATCACTGATGTGATCTCGTCATAAAGCACTGAATTCCTTCTCCACCATAGTCGTCAATCAGTTTGTCCATCATTTCCTTTGCGCTTCTGCACTCAGAGATACATGTAAGCACATTACATCTTATCGCCCCTTTCACAAGGTCTAGGGCCTTTTGATTTTTAGAGAATTTCAGCTGATCTGAAGTTTTCCATAAGGATTTATCCTTTGGAACTTCATAAGGGCTGTGTGCAATGATTATCCATAGATCTGGATTAACCTGCATCACGTACTCTCTAAATTGATTAAGCCAGCTATAAAAACCTAGACCCTCAAATTTCGGGAGATTAGTCATGAATGACATGCTCAAACTAGATCAAAAATCTAAGTGCAAAACAGATTAAACACAATGGTACAAAATAGATCAAGTCAGATCACATCGACACCTAATCTAGGACCGGATCTGCAGGTCGTTGGACCCTTATTACAGACACCCGCTCTGATACCACTTGTTGGTGCTGGTGTGATGGATTCAGAGGGGGGGTGAATGAATCCCTCTTAAAAATTGCTCAATCAAAAACTATAACTAGACACGAATGCGGAATTAAGACTAGTTAAGCTATACAAAATAAGGAGGGCAATGATTCTCTTGATCAAACAGTTGAGTTGCAAGAGTGCAGACTCCTATGTAAACTTACGCTATTAACTGAACCCAATCAAGCAAACGAATGCAACTTAGACGCTCAGATGACTTGAGTGAATTTGACACTCACCAGAACCAATATCAAATGAACAAGATGAAAATAAATTCCTCACTAGACAAAGGATTCAGATTGAACCTAAGCATACATCTAGCGGATCAGAATAGACGCTCAAACCACGAAGGACAAGAAGGTTTTTAGGGGGTTCGGTCCTCCAGACCTACGTCCACCCCACACTCAACCCGAGTGTGGATTCCTGCTGACTCACAGCTTGAACAGTTGGGTCTCACAGCTTGCCTACAAACAGCTGAGCATCACAGCTTGCTTTCGCTGGGTAATATAGCTCAGCCATCCACTGCCTAACAGCTTGATCCGCTAGGCAATACATCTTAGATGACCAAAGGAATCCTCCTCTGCAACTGCTGAGCAACACAGCTTGCTCCGCTGACGAACAGCTTGAAATAAGGTTCAAAAGAAAACAAAAGATAAGAGAACACAACAACTGAAAGCTGTAAATGATAGCAACACAGATGTGGCTCCCATGGAGCTGACTGGATTGGATTTGATCCAGATTCCAGTAGGGACAGATCTTCTGATGAAGCTTCTCTTCTTCTCCTCGAACTCTCTATCTCTCTCTCTATCCTTCTTTCTCTTCTACTGCCTCTCTTTCCTCTCTCGAACTCACGAACTCTTTTCTGTCTCTTCTGCTCTCTCTTAGGCTGGATCTACCTAACTCTTTTTCTCTATCTGCTTCAGTTCTTCTTCTACTACCAAAGGCTTTTCGATCTTCCAGCTGCTTCCTCTGAACGAGGAATCTTCTATTTATCCTGGCTGCAGAGAGTGTGGTGTGTGCTTTCCACGATTCCCGCCCAAATGCCTTGGCCCACGTGGCAGCATCCTAGCTCAATGCTTTCCACGTGTCACGATCCTGGCACCTCCTCCACTCTTGGATCACGTGCCATTCTTATTCTTCTAAAAAAAAAATACATGTCATACATTTAGAAAGAAATATCAGCTCGAGACAGTTATACATATAGTAAAGAGTTAAATAGGACTCCACTGAGTCAATAGGTGAATAAGCCAGATGTGCACAGACTTAATTGTGATGTATACACATTCATGCACGAGTTCAGTACTGTCACACTAGCATATGCACAGACTTATTTGCAGCACAAGACTAACGGATGCACTAGCTATGTGTATGCAATGTGCAAGCATTGCACAGACCTGCTCGGGTCGTGAGCAGCCTTGCATGGACTCCGTGTGTGCAAGTATGAGAGTTGCACAGACTTAGCAATGCAGATATGCACTGACCTGAGATAGTTGTGATATGCAAGTAGATGATACTAGCAACGACCCTAGTACGTACAAGGTGCAGCTTGCACCGACCTCAGTCATGCACAAGGTGCAATTGGCACCGACCCTGATATGCATGCAACATCATTCTTTGCACCGACCCACTTCAATACTAGGAACAAAGATTGCACCGACCGTTACTTCCTATATGCACTTACCTTAACATATGATGTGCATTGACCTAAGTGCATTGCAAATTAGTGATGTGCACAGACCTTGTGACAAGCATGCACCGACCTCCATCTTCCAAGCAAGTGTGCACGGACTCGAAAGCACATATTTATATGCATGTGAACAGGGAAATGCATGGACCTTGTTTGTGCATGAATTATGCACTGACATTATTTATGTGTTCATATGGCAAGATGTGTACAGACCTCTATATGCAACATGTGTGAGCATGCACCGACTTTATGAATGGCAACGAGAAAAACTGCACCGACTCAATATGCGTAAGACAAAAATTGCACCGACTGTGAAATGCACGAGAGGCAGAATATGCACCGAGGTTGATCATTTGAAACCAAATCTTGCACTGACTTAATATTGCTAAGAGCACGGACTCAAACACGCGAACAGATCAATGCATCGACGAATATATGCACTGACTTTAGTCTACACAAACTGGAATTCTGCACCAACCTTGCGTATGAGCAGCCAAGAGAATGCACCGACTTGGGTGCGTGCAAAGGATGCCTTGCACCGACCTATCCAGCGTGCACCAACAAAGGTTGCACCGACCTTATGCTCAGTCACATAAGATAAAACATGCACGGACTCTCTACTAAAGGAACAGGGTTGTACTGACCTTAATGTAAGCATGAACACAATATGCACCGAGGCAAGGTTTGCACCGAGGCAAAACTTTGCACCGATCTTCTATATGCACCGACCCAAGTATACTGTGTTCACGACCAACATTGCACCGAGTGCACATATGCACCAAAGTAAAACATGCACTAACCATGCTATATAAGTATGCAAAGTTTGCACCGAGATAGAAAATGCACTGACCTTCTTCAGTGTGATGCATGCACAAGCATACCCATGAAATGCTCATCAAACTCGTGATGCATACAGCAATTATACTCGTGATGCATACATCAATTATTCAACAGCACAGACTTAAGCAATGCACAACAAGCAAGAGCAGATGCATAAACATTCAATCATTCATTCAATCTTTCATGCAAACACATGGTGACTTATAGTGTTTGCTATCATCAAAATCACAGAGGCACAACATATAGATGAGAAAGAGATCGTTAAAATAGTGATCAAGGTAAACCATGAATCATCTAACTTTAGAAACATGTATTTAATTACAAAAGTATCTGATTTTGGCATAAATTAACTTATGTTAAAAATAAGTTCTAAATGTATAAGAAACATGAAATCTACTAGAAATCTCTATATATATACATAACAATGCCAGAAACATAGATAAAACTTAACTAACTGGGTTTATCATATAAGAGATAGGGTAATTCTGCATTAGGTTTCGGATTAACCAAAATACAGAATCTCAGGGTCGCAAACGATCTAATTTACAACTGTTTGTAGGGCTTAAGCGGTCTATCATACATCCGCTTGTGGTTTTATAATCGGTGAAATCACATGAACACAAATGGTCCATATATTGGCCACTAATCATCTGTTAGCGGTTTATCGTAGGGCCGCTAACCAATGCTGGCAATCCATTTTTTGGCCGTCTAGCTTCTATTTCCAGAAAAACTAAATATGTGCAACTAGATGCTAACTAAAACACATCATGTATAGAAATCAACATATATAAATTCCACAGCATGATAGAACGGAGGTAATATGCATGGGTTCCATGTATTGGAACAAGAAAATTCCTTTTATTTCATTAGGGTTAGGATTTAAGCATGAACATTACACTGGATGCATAGACTCAAATAAAAGATAAAATTCTCGGTCTATAAAGCATGAAATCAAGTGCAACAAGAGGGCTGTTAATCCTAGAAAAATATTTTAGCCGTTCATGAGATGACCTACCTTGGGAAGCACCTCTAGACTTTGAATTTCAAACTGGAAGTCAACCCTAGTTCTGCACTTCCTGTGATAAATCAGTAACTTCACGCTCCTCTAACTTCTGATTCTCTTGACTTAAGGACGTGAAATTTGGAGGGTAAGAAGAAGATACTAAGGAGAACAAAAAGTTCTAAAGTTGCAACTTCTAAATACCTCATTTTGGGTTCCTAATCTCTTGATCTTCACTGATCTGTTACTCAATTTCCTGGGTTGTTGATGTGGAACCAGCAACTTTGGGTGCCTCTATCTTCCTGATGGGTTGATCTCCTAGCATGAAATTTTGAGGCAAGTCAGTCCTTAGTATTAGGAATAAAAACCTGAAAAGAACCTACCTGAAATAATACCTCCTTACCTTAGTTCCTCGCAAGCCAACATAGGGGCCGCGCAAGTGAAACATAGGGCCTATTTATAGGGTTTGGCTAGGGTTTCATAGATTAGATCTATTGTAGAGTCCCTAGTTGGTACTATCCCGACTTCTGAGAGTCCTTAAGATGCTTACTAGTCCTCCCACCTTGGTCTCTAGGAGATAAACCGTTAAAAATCCAATATTTTTGCTCTTTCTTCAACTCACGGAACTGACAGGAATTAGCGGTCTAGGATTGGACTGCCAACTTTCCTCTAGCGGTTTTACGATAGACCGCCATTATTATTGGGCACCAAATTTGAATTTAATTCAAACTATATTATTCATTTATCCACTTAATTATCTAAATAGGGAGTATTTTCCCCTTTTATTCCGTGAATAAGCTAATTAACCTTCTAGAATATGGGCCAAACTTCATGGGCTTGGTCCCTAAGTCCTTTGGACTTTATTTAAATAGGCTAGGCTAATTGGTTATCATACTTGGGCTTTAATATTGATTTATTTAACCCAGAAATTCATTAATTAATTCATTTTGGTCTTTAAAAATTCTTATAAATTCCTAGAAAATTCTTAAATACTTCAGAAATATTCTATAAAATTTCAGGGGTATTACACCCTCCCCACTTAAGAGAATTTAGTCCCCAAATTAAATATATGGATTATGGAGAGTGTACTTACATTCAAAATAGTTCTGAAAATCTTTTGCGCATGGCTTCTTCGGTTTCCCATGTTGCTTCATGCGGCCATAACTTAGTCCATTGGATCTTGACCATAGGAATAGTTTTATTCCGAAGCTAACATACTTCTCGTTCAATGATCCTGATTGGCTTTTGCTCATATGTCAAGTCCTTCTTAATCTCTAGATTGTCGTAAGTGATGACATGGAAAAGATCAGGAACGTACTTCTTGAGCATCGAGACGTGAAATACATTATGGACTTCAGATAATTGAGGATGTAAATCAATTCGATATGCGACTTCACCAACTCTTTCTAGAATTTCAAAAGGACCAATGAATCTTGGAGTAAGCTTGCCCTTAATACCAAATCTTTGAATACCTTGACCTGGAGAAACCTTAAGAAATACATGATCTCCTACTTGAAACTCCAAGTCACGCCTTCGATTGTCAGCATGTGATTTCTGCCTGTCTTGTGCCATTTGAAGTCTTTCTCGAATGAGTTTAATCTTCTCGGTAGTATCCCTAATGATGTCGGGACCGAGAAATTACCTTTCTCCTACTTCATTCCAACAAATAGGCGAACGACAGCTTCTTCTATATATAGCTTCAAACGCTGCCATTTGGATACTAGCTTGGTAGCTATTGTTGTATGTAAATTCTACTAGAGATAAGTGATCATGCCAACTTCCTCCAAAGTCAATAGTACAAGCCCTGAGCATATCTTCCACCACTTGATTTGTTCTTTCTATTTGACCATCAGTTTGTGGATGGAATGTTGTGCTAAAATTCAGTCAGGTCCCTAAAGAATGTTGTAGACCCTTCCAGAATTATGATGTAAGCCGAGGATCTCAGTCAGATATGATGGTGACGGGGACACCGTGCAATTTGACAATTTCCCTCGTGTATAATGCTGCTAGTAGCTACACAGATCATCGACTTTTGATTGGTAGGAAATGTGCAGACTTAGTCAATCGGTCTATGATCACCCATATACCATCGTGTCCTCCTCTTGTCTTAGGTAAACTCATGATGAAATCCATCCCTATACTTTCCCACTTCCATTCGGGAATATTTAAGGGGTGTAATTTACCTGCGGGTTTTAAATGTTCTACCTTGACCTGTTGACAAGTAAGACAGCGGGATACAAAATCTGCTACCTCTCTCTTCATGTTATGCCACCAGAAGTTTCTCTTCAAATCTTGATACATCTTGGTAGCACTAGGATGAACAGTATATCTTGACTTATGTGCCTCTTCCATGATTAATTTCTTAGTATCGTTATGATTTGGCACGCAAATCCTACCCTTAAATAGTATCCTTCCATCATTTGAGATAGAAAATTCTGGTCTCTGATCAATATTATCCTTGATCTCCATTAATGCAGGGCCATTCTCTTGTAATTTGACTATATCCTCAATCAATGTAGGTTGAGACCTTATATTGACAATTATACATCCATCTTCTTCCCTGTCAATATCAAGATTCAAGTGAGAGAAATCTTTGATAAGACAATTCATACCTTTCCTGAGGCATGCTAGAGTAGCCATTAGTCTTCTGCTAAGAGCGTCAGCCACAACATTTACTTTCCCTGGATGATATTGAATTGTAAAGTCGAAGTCCTTGAGATACTCCAACCATCTGCGTTGTTACATATTCAATTCCTTCTGGGTGAAAAGATATTTCAGACTTTTATGATCTGAGAATATAGTGAATTTCTACCCATAAAGGTAATGGCGCCAAATCTTTAAAGCGAAAATAACCGCAGCTAATTCCAGATCATGCACAGGGTAATTCTCTTCATGATGCTTCAATTGTCTTGAGGAATAACTAATCACCTTCCCATTTTGCATGAGAACACATCCTAGGCCAATGCCAGATGCATCCGTATAGACTTCAAATTCACCACCCACAACGGGCAATGTCAGAATAGGGGCTGTGGTGAGGTGATCCTTAAGAGTTATAAAACTCTCCAAGTAGTCCTTCGACCATATAAAATGATTTTCTTTTCTTGTAAGTCTAGTCAAAGGAACGGCGATCTTCAATAAATCCTTAATAAATCTCCTGTAATAGCCAGCTAGCCCTAGAAAGCTTCTTACTTCTGATATGGTCGTTGGCCGGCTCTAGTTCTTAACAGCTTCCACCTTAGAAGGATCGACAACGATACCTTCGTTTGAAATAATATGGCCGAGGAATGAAACTTCCTTTAGCTAGAACTCGCACTTACTAAGCTTTGCATAGAGTTTGTGTTCTCTTAGTGTCTGCAAGGCTATTCTCAAGTGCTCTTCATGCTCTTCCCTTGTTTTGGAGTATATAAGGATGTCATCAATGAAGACGACTACAAACTGATCAAGATAAGGCTGGAAGACAATACTCATCAGTTGCATGAATGCTGTCGGGGCATTAGTTAACTCGAACGGCATTACCACAAATTCATAGTGGCCATAACGACTCCGAAAAGTAGTCTTGTATATGTCTTCATCTTTGATCTTGAGTTGATGTTATCCTGACCTGAAGTCTATCTTGGAGAAATATTCTACTCCCAAAATTTGATCAAAGAGCTCATCGATACGCGGCAACGGATACTTGATAGTAAGCTGATTCAGTTGCCGGTAATCGATACATAACCTGAGAGATCCATCTTTCTTCCTGACAAATAGAGCTGGCTCACCCCAAGGGGATGTGCTAGGTCGAATGAATCCCTTGTTCAATAAATTCTGAAGCTGTTTCTTCAATTCCTTAAGTTCTGTGGGGGACATCCTGTAGGGAGCTATTGAAACAGGTGCTGCTCTGGGAATGAGTTCAATGGAGAAGTTTACTTCCCTTTCGGGTGGTAAACTGAGTAGATCTGATGGAAATATATCAGGAAACTCATTTACAAGAGAAATATCTTTTAAGGTAATCTCCTTGGATTCAGTGATAATTACGAAAGCAAGAAAGGCTTCACATCCTTGCGAGATAAGTTTACAAGCGTGAAGAGATGAAATAATGGCAAGGTGATTCCTATATTTGATACCAAGGAAAGAAAATCTTGGAAGACCTAGTTTTCAAAAAGAGATAATCATGTTACAACAATTTATATCGGCGTCATGGTCTATAAGCCAATCTGCACCTAATATAGCATCATAGCCCTCCATGTCAAGGCATACGAGGTTTGCAGGGAGATTGTGACCTTCTACCCTTACCTCACTATTAGGATAATAGTTTGTGAGTTTGGTTCCAGGGCCTAAAGGTGTAGTAATAGCAAGGTCTGAAGGTAAAGGAACTGATGAAACTGGCAAGGTCTTTACAAAGGGGGTAGATATAAAGGAATGAGAAGCACCAGTATCGAATAGTACAAAAGCAGGATGGGAACAAATGTGAATGGTACCTTCCATAAGCCCATCATCCCTAGGCACTTCATCATGTAAAACCGCTTTGAGATGAGCCTGTCTCTTACGTCCACTTCCAGAAGATAGCTCTTTCATGAGAGGGCAATCCGGCATGCGGTGCTCCCGGCTGCTACAACGTAGACAAGCGCCAAGGTGCTTCCAACATTCTTCGGCCGAATACCGAACTTCTCACAGAAGGTACAGGCCGTGGCGACCTGCTTATCTTCTTCCTTGACTTTCTTTTTTTTGTGGTAGCCATTACCACTCCCATTCTGGGATATCTTCTTGCTATCACCGGATTTGTAGGGTTCCATGATGCTGAACTTGCTTTTCTTATCACGCCGATCTGATCTTCGGCTAGGTTCTTCGCCTTTTCCTTTTAATTTTTTGACCTTCTCCAAGGTCCTTTCACACAGATATGCCCATTGGACCATCTCTGCATAAGTACGGATATTTTGAGTCCCGAGCTGCTGAATAAAATCGAGTCTTAACCCGTCCATGAATCGATTAGCCTTTAATAAATCGGTACTGACCAGATGAGGAGCATACGGCGCCAGTCTAGAAAACTGAAGCTCGTATTCTGCCACCGACAACATACCCTAGCGTAAAGAAGCGAATTCCATAGCCTTCCGCTCCTTAACGTGCTCAGAAAAATATTTGGCACGGAATAGCGTAAGAAAACTGTCCCATGTATGGGGTGCATCTGCTGGTGGTGTCGGAACCGACTTCCACCATGTACGTGCATCCTTGTTAAGTTGAAAAGTGGCAAGACGTACTTTCTCTTGGTCAGCACATTGCATGACCTCAAATATGCGGTTCATTTCATCAATCCAGTTTTCAGCTTCATATGGATTTGAAGAACCATAAAATCGTGGGGGGTTTAGACTCCGAAAGTTGTGATGCAAATCTCTAGCTATTGCCCCTATGCCAGCTTGCGCCATAGTTTGTAATGCTTGAGTAAGACCAGCGATGGTCTCTTACATTCCGTTCCAATCTATATGATGAGCCATTGAGATAATATTGTACCTAAGAGAAATAAGAAATCATTAACTCTCATGGAATTTTAAAAGGGTTAATCTAGAGCTAATTTACTATCTCATCCAGAGCTCTACCTAATTCTCGCATAGGTGGAGAATTTCTTCCTTAGTTTCATAGGTATGGGTCCTTAAACCTTGGACATAGCCTATGACATGACATATTTCCCTAAGTCCTTAGACTTAGGCTCTGATACCAACTTAACTGTCACGCCCCGAGATTATGCAGTGGAGATAATCGGGAACGCAAACAACCGGCATGGTAAGCCTCGAGCAATCAATATAGTCAGAGCGCAATAACAATCACACAAATTAATTGCATAATATATTTACTCAAACCTTCACTTTTATTTCATATCAAATAATCATAATTCAAGTACATAATATTCCACTCTCTCTCTAGACTCAATAAAGACAAAATTACATGTAAAGACTCATTCTAGACATAATTTGACATTCTAAGGCTTCTCTCGAATCCATATTCCTTTAATCGCTCTCGGACCCATCACTGACCTAAATCCGAATCCGAATCCGATTCACTCGTATTTCCTGAAAAGATTGAAAAATAGGTAATAAGCATACACTTGCCCAGTAGGTATCTTCGCATCAACATGATTGGCAATGTTAAAGTAATTAATATCTTAGCTCTAAAGAATAAGATAAAATCATGCAGATACGATAAATCTCGTGAATAAAACCAAAGTAACAAGATATGATCAAGCTTGAGATATAAGAATATGAATTGCTCAAGTTTAATCAAGTAAGAATGTAACAATGGCATTTCATGAACAAGAATGTAACGAGAATATACTAGCAAGTCATGTAACAAGCAAGAATGTATCCTTCACTTAGTAACAAGTACTTCGTGAATTCATGTAGATTTTCATGATTTTCGTGGATATTTTCACTTATTTATAAAGAAAGTACTCCCAACGTAATGCGACGCCAGTAGTATCATACCCCATGGTTTATATAGTATGTTTCCGACAATCAACCGGGGGGACTAGCATAGAGCCCTTGAACACAATCAGTGCTCGAACTTCATCTTCAAGTATAAATCAAGCTACTTCCACGTATATAACGATAATGTGGCCAAGATTGTACAATTTCAATGATATTTTCATGATAAAGTACCAAAAATAGGAATGCTTCTATTGAGAATAAGATTTCATTAAACACATTGATAACTAGGTTATGCCATGGAAATAAATCGGCAGCATAATGGTACATTTCTTAACTTTCACAATTTACTTAGGTATTTTTGGAATAATGTGACAGGTTGTAGATAATCAATTAGACCATCTAGGATCATAGGAATATTAACCCTTGGGTGAAACCTCGGGTTAACTACACTCAGGAAAATAGCGGTCATTTTTTTTCTCTAAAAGCCCTTCCTTGTGTGAGTTAGGAGAGTGCACCCCTTACCAGAGGTAAAGAGAAAGCCACTCCACCATCCCAACACTAGTAGGTGAATTTTATTAAATTGAAAAGAAGAATATACAATTACATCAATCGGATGCTAGGCATACCTAGCTTATCCAGGCGAACTGCTCCCTTAGTAAACCTAGGTAGCACAGTTTGGGAGAAAAAAGAATTACATTTGTTGGAGCATGCTAAGGAAGCTAAAGAATCGGCAACCTAGTTTGCTTCTCTAAAAATGTGAGATATGGAATTCAACTGAGGAGGGAGGAGGTTCTAAATTTCTCTGATATAAATGAGGATCGCCCAGGGACATTGGGCTTGTTTGTTGACAATCTCCACAATGATTTTTGAGTCACATTCTATGAGAGCTGGTCTGCAATTGACTATATTAAGATATTTAATTCCATCAAGTAGAGCTCTGGCTTCGGCAATGAGGCTATTGGAATGGCCATAGTAGTGTGAAAAGGCAAGTATAACATGCCCAGCTGAATCTCTTATGACTCCACCACCACTTGAGATGCCTGATCGCTTACAAGTGCCATCAGTATTCCGCTTGAGGGAAGGCGAAGGGGGTTGAATCCATTTGATACTAGTAATGTGCGGTCTTCTATTTCCAGTAAATTTGATATGAAAAGTCTCCAAGATTTTCCTTCTGCTAGGATTACCTTCCTTTAAATCAGTAATATCGGTCGTTTACTGGGCCCTTTTTTGAAGAAAGCTGTCTAGTTCTGGACTGTTAAGGATAAGACTATTCGATATTTAAAATAAGTTATCTAGAGTCTTTAGCGGTCAAAGAAAGAACCGTCAAGGATCCGTTAGCGGTCTAGCTAAGGCCCGCTAGCAGACTCTGGCGGTCAACCACAAGGTCGCTAAGTTCCAGAAATATAAAACACCGGTATAAGTGCTTTCTAGACAATTGGGCTTTAATGGTACAGCCAGCTCGGCGTCCTGATGGGAATCCCAGGCTCAAGGAGACTTACTGTGATGACCCGGGATCCGAGTACTGGAAAGGAACCGGCGCGTCTCGAATCTCGGCCCGCCAACCCACGAGCCTGAAGACTCGGAAGGGTAAAAAGGGATGGTGTGGGAGTACAAGAGAAGCTGAAGCAACTGCAGAGATAGCACAATAATCTAAAATAAAATGCACAGCATAATATAAATAAATAAACTGCTACAAGGTCCACAGAGTCTCATATCCAAATAAAGTACAGTCAACAGAAAGAAAAGTATAACTACACGGGGCATCCCCCAGCGTACAACGACACGGGGCATCCCCTGGCTCTGGCAGACTGGCGACTAACCCTGGCTAGAAGAACCACGCTGAAACTCAGCCGTACCTCTCGACGACCCCGCCTCACCTGAAAAGCAGGGGTGGGCCTCATTTCATTGGCCCAATAGGGATCCCCCGGACCCCCACCGCACAATGAGAAAAATGGCTGTAAGGCGCGAGCAACTACGGAAGGTAACACCACCTAGCAGAAGTACGGTAGAACCACACGCTGAAGTAGATAAACGGAAAAGCCGCCTGCTCTACAGTACCGTACCATAAAATCTCGGTCCGACAAAACTTGAGTCTATACCTGCCAGCAAACAGGAGCACCACACACTAGAAGAACGACCGGATGCGTCCCCTGACGTCTTACACCGCGTCACAAGTGTCAAGCTACAACGCCCCGGGCGCGAGACTCAGACCCACACAGTAACCAGTACTACAAAACAAGGACTAGCTAAGGTCGCGCTCATCAGCGCGGGTCCGAAACCCTCAGCCCCGTGTGCACACTCAGACCATACGCCCTAGGCCTGTCCTCTAGCTGGTAATTCCCCCTAAGCCCGGACTCGGCTGTACGCGGGGGCCCTACGGTAACCAGCCTACTCACCATCTCTCTCGGGTCAGCCGCTCCACCACTCCCGGGTGGGTCAGCACCGCGTGCCGTAAGAAGGCTACGACTAGTGGACGTGTCACCGGAGGTGAGACTCGACTTACAGAAACCACCGACTAACACACTAACACAGACTCTCGGTAACCAAAATGGTAGGTATGGATGCCGGGGACACGCATGAGGTCCAACCATCCCTCAAGTCACGTGGCACCCCTACCGAGGTAACTGATTCTCCGGGGACCCCCGGGCGCCCCTATGGCTCTCACTAGGTGCTCACGGCAACCCTCGGGCCACACGCCACAACCGAATCCGAGACTCGCTCCACTGGAGGTACAATTACTGAATGGAAACGCGGCTCGGGGAGGGGGGTTAACGCGCTAGGGACCCAGGGCGGGACACTGTCGCACTCTATTCCCCTGGCGTGACCCCTGAAGAACGCGCTAGCAGAAGCTAGCGTGTTCTCCAAGAAGGCGCTAGCCTAAGCTAGCGCATTCATCAAGAACGCACTAGGAAAGGCTAGCGCGTTCTTCATGAACCGCCAAACTGTTCGTCTTCTCAGACGAACGCGCTCGGATGACACATCGCGTTCAAACAGAACGCGCCCCTGGTACCTACCGCGACAATAGGCCGAGCCCGGTTCGCGAAAAACGTCCAAAAATCTGAAAACCACGCCCATTCACCCTCCCATGTGAAGGGAAAACAACGGGGAATCATCCCCCAGACGTCCTAGCATGCATCTAGAGCCCCAAATCGATCCAAAACCCCAAGAATCAATGGATCTGGCGCTCAAACCCCAAGCATGGAAATAACCCTCCCGACATGAATTTAGCCCCTCTCGGCCTCTCCACGGCCTAGAAATAATGGGGAATGCTGTAAAGAGGGCAAGGATCCATCCCCCTACCTCAATGAAGCTCGAAATCTGCCGGGAAGTCACCGATCTTCAAATCTAGCTCAAACATGAACTCCACCCACGCGCCACGAAAAGGGCACAATCGCGATCCTCTCTCTGCCGCCGTCGTCACCGCGTCGCCACTGATGTCCACCACCCGTTGCCGGAGGAGGAGGGAGCGTCGCAAGCTCAAACGGAGAGAGGGGGGGTTGCAACGGTCGGGAGCGGTCACGGGAGGAAGAAATAAGAAGAAGAAAAGAAGAAAAGGGGAAAAGAAAAAGGGGAAATAGAGGGGTATTTATAGAAAATCCAAAAAATGCTAAAAATACCAAAAAATGGAAAAATACATATTCTCGATCCTCGAAACGCATCGATCACAACGGTGCCACCCGCGGGTAGGTGAACGACCCGGTTCACCAACTACGGGGTTCCGTAGCTTTTCCTGAAACACACACGTGAAAATCGGAAAACGCGCGGAAAAAGCCGCGGAACGCACTCCGGGCCACCAAAACAGCTCCAAATCGCACCGATCCGAACACGAAAGATGTCTGAAACATAATTTTGGACACAACGGAGCTGGACTCTTCGAGAAAGTAGTTCTGGGACCCAAAAAGAAGGATCTGAAAAACTCGGGACATCACAGCCCTCCCCCCTTAAATGAAGTATGTCCTCAAAATTAAGGACAAGGCACAGGTACAGGGGAGAAGACTCACCCGAACAAATAAGGATACAGCAGACGCATCCCATCCTCACGCTCCCACGACGCCTCACCACCAAAGTGACGCTGCCAGACCACCTTAACTAGAGGAATAACCTTGTTCCGCAGGCGCTGCTCACGCCGATCCTCAATACAGACAGGGTACTCTGGAAGGGACAAGTCTGGGGTCACCTCAGGCCAAATGGCATCCTCCAGAACATTGGAATCATTAGGCATATACCTCTGAAGCATAGATACGTGAAACACATCATGCACAGAAGAGAGCTCCGGGGGTAACTGCAACCGATAGGCAACCTCACCGATACGCTCGACAATGAGGAAAGGACCAATGTAGCGGGGACTCAGCTTCCCACGCCTGCAAAAACACCTGATCACCAACAGCAAAACTGAGGGGTCACCTCCTCCGATCGGCATAGCTCTTCTGCTGGCTCTGCGCAGCCAACATCTTCTGTCGGATCAGATGCACCACCTCAGTGCACTACTGCACCAAATCCAGTCCTGTCAGGACACGCTCTCCCACCTTGAACCAATCAAGCGGAGTCCGACATGGTTGCCCGTACAACCCCTCGTACGGTGCCATACCAATGATTGAATGATAGCCATTGTTGTAGGTAAACTCCACTAACGGTAAGTGGTGGATCCAACTCCCTTGCCACTCCAGGCAACATGACCTCAACATGTTCTCCAAAGTCTTGATGGTCCTCTCAGACTGGCCGTCCGACTGAGGATGATACGTCGAGCTAAATGCCAAATCGGTGCTTAGAGCCTTCTGGAAGCTCCTCCAGAATCCAGAAGTGAAGCGGGGATTACGATCAGACACAATGGGAACTCCATCCAACGGAACGATCCGCTCCACATATAAGCCAAATGATGCACGCTCCAACTGACCTTGACCGGCAGCAACCGCGCCGTCTTCGTCAGTCTATCCACCAGCACCCAGATACTATCCTACCCACTGGATGTCCTCGATAACCCCACCCCAAAATTAGTGGTCACGTGGTCCCACTTCCACGCAGGAATATCCAAGGGCTGAAGTGTACCTCTCGGTCGCTGGTGCTCAGCCTTCACCTGCTGACAGATCAGGCACCTGGCCACGAACCCCGTAACATCTCTCTTCATACCAGGCCACCAAAATTGGCTCTTCAGGTTCTAGTACATCTTCGCCGATCCGGGGTGCACGGCATACCGGCTCCCATGAGCCTCTCACAACACTGCGCGTCTCGTCTGCTCCTCGGCTGGGACGTACAACCTACCTCGGAACCTCACGGCTCCATCCTCACCAAACTCCACCTCAGCCAATGACAAAATTCGGGGTAGCTCGGGGTCCGCACGTTAAGCCTCAGTCACCTGACGACGAATAGCTGGCGTGACAGTCAAGCTCGGAAGAACAGCCGAACCCTGATCCCGAGGGATCTTGAGCCTAAAAGTCATGGCCGGAACCTGCTCCCATAACCTTCACTTCCTCAACAACATCTGACTGACCACCACCTTCCTGCTCAAGGCATCAGCCACGACATTCATCCTGCCAGGTTGATACGACATAGTAAAATCATAATCCTTCATGTACTCCATCCACCTCCTCTGCCTGAGGTTAAGATCCTTCTGGGTAAACACGTACCTCAAACTCTGATGGTCAGTGAACATCTCGAACTTCTGACCATACAGATAGTGCCTCCAGATCTTCAGAGTGAAAATCACCGCTGCCAACTCAAGATCATGAGTAGGGTAGTTCTCCTCATGTGGCTTCAACTGCCGAGATGCATACGCCACAACTCCACCGTGCTGCATCAGCACAGCACCCAAACCTACCCCGGAAGCGTCTATACACACCACAAAGCCTCCCGATCCCGAAGGTAACACCAACACCGGAGCAGCCGTGAGTAATCTCTTCAGCTCCATGAAGCTCTGCTCACACTCCTCCGTCTAGACGAACGGCACATCCTTCCGCGTAAGCCTAGTCATCGGGGCCGCAATATGAGAAAAATGCTGGATGAACCTCCGATAATAGCCTACAAGCCCCAAAAAGCTCCGAATCTCCGTGACAGAACTCGGCCTCGGCCACTGCACCACAGCCAAGACCTTAGCCGGGTCCACGGAAACACCATCACCAGAAATCACGTGCCCCAAAAAGTACACCTCACGAAGCCAAAACTCACACTTGCTGAGCTTGGCATACAATTGGTGATCATGAAGGGTCTGCAACACCACTCTCAAATGATGCACATGCTCCTCGGCAGACCATGAATACACAAGGATGTCGTCCACAAACACGACCACGAACTGGTCTAGATATGGACGGAACACCCTATGCATCAAATCTATATATGCCGCAGGGGCATTGGTGAGCCCAAACGGCATCACCAAGAACTCATAATGCCCATACCTCGAGCGAAACGCCCTCTTCTCCACATCGGACTCTCGAATCCGCAGCTGGTGATAACCCGATCTCAAATCAATCCGCGAAAACACCCGGGCTGACTGAAGCTGATCAAACAAGTCATCAATCCGGGGCAACGGATACTTGTTCTTAATAGTCGCCTAGTTCAACTGCCGGTAGTCGATGCACAGCCTCAAACTACCATCCTTCTTCTTCACAAACAACACCAGCGTACCCCAAGGGGAGAAGCTAGGACGAATGTACCCCTTGGCCAGTAACTCCTACAATTGTGCCTTCAGCTCTCTCAACTCCGCCGGTGCCATACGGTAAGGGGCCTTCGACATAGGCGCCGTACCAGGTACCACCTCAATCACGAAGTCAATCTCTCGCTGCAGTGGCAACCCTGGAAACACCTCGGGAAAAACATCAAAAAACTCGCACGTAATTGGGAGGTCCTCCACATCCGGACACTGTCGATCGACCAAAACCACAGAAGCGAGAAAACCTTGATAACCCGTGTCAAGCAATCTATGAGCCCTAATAGCCGAGATAAAAAAATAGGAGGAGGAAGACCGGATACCTTGGAAATAAAAGGTGGGTCCACGAAGCTGCCGGAAGTAGACCCTCTTCGAGCCGCAATTCACAAAGGCATGATGGGCCTCGAGCCAATCCATGCCCAAAATCACATCAAAGTCCTGAAGCGGCAACGCATAAAGCCTGGCCGGTAAGTTTCGCCCATCCACCCACACAGGCACCTTCTCGAAGAAGTACAGGGTGAGCATAAAGTCAGTGGTAGGCAACTCCACTGCCAGATCACAGGACACCTCAGTCGTCGACTCCTCGGCACTCTGAGCAAACTTCTCTGAAATAAACGAATGAGATGCACCGAATCGAACAAAACTCGAGCCGCGCAACCAAGAATCGGAATAGTACCTTCCACCAACTGGGATGCCTCAGCCTCTACTCTGGTAATGTGGGTAACTCTGCCTCGGGCTCTCTGCCTCCCTATGGTAGCTGACCGAGTCAACTGAGGATACTGACCCTGCTACTGGTACTACTGCGGCTGCGACGACATCTGCTGGGGCTGAAACTACTACTGCTGCTGAAACTCGTGCGGCTGACGCGGTCTCTGCGGACAGTCACGCGCCATGTGCCCTGGCTGGTTACACCTAAAGCAAACCACGGGCGTGTGGACGTCGAAAAATGTCGATGATGATCATACGGCATGCACGTCTCGACACTCGAGAGCAAGCCGAAGATGAAAATGCCAAATAAACCTCATGCCTCGCCCGATCAGGATGAGGACTCGCTTGGTGGTCTGCTAGCCGATGAGGGAGCCCCTCGGGCGGAAGATACGGCCACAACTCTATAGCCGGCCGTGCCAAGAGCCGAATCGAAGAAGAGTCGGGGACTCCGACACAGCCCGACGTGCACCGAAAGTCACGCAGAGTCTGGGACCGGGCCCCAAAGGCTGCGAATGAAACATTGTAGAGGTCATACATAGCAACCGGAACCTTCCGGGAATGTCGACATTCACGTAGAATGGCCGTGACTTCGAGAAGAATCCATTTAGTGCTTAAAACGGCACGAGGGGGCTTTAAAACGGCGCGCCTTAAAACGGCGCGCCCCCCCCCCCTTTAAAACGGCGCGCCCTTTTTTCCTTCTTTGGCTACACGGCGAGCCCCAAAGGCCCCTTTGATGCTTAAAACGGCGCCCCTTTGAATGTGGCGCCGTTTTAACCCCCCTTTCTTTGTTTAGCTACACGGCGCACTCGAGGCCTCCCCCTTTGATGCTTAAAGCGGCGCCCCTTTGAATATGGCGCCGTTTTAACCTCTTACTTCTATTTTCTGAAGCGCTTCCGGCGTGCAGTGAAGCCATCCCGTCATCAATACGGTCCCCTGTTTCCTGCGAACAGCACGTCGGCGAACTGCTTAAAATGGTAAAAGGTCTGCTTCGATCCGTTGGGCATCCAAGCATGTTCTTCAAATAGAAACTCTCGAGCCCTGCACTGTCGAACGCTTGCTCCGTCAGTCGGCCGCCCATTCCCCTACAAATGATGAAAGCAACGTGGCTAGCGGTGGATATGCCAGTAGAGGAGGAGGCCATGCCTCTGCCCCTCTCCCGGTCACACTGTAGCCTCGGCGAAGGTGACGTGCACGACAACGGCACTCGACACGGCAGAGGCGTTGCAGGCGAAGCAAGATGGAAAGAAGAAGAAATAAAGAGAAATAAGGGGGGGCCTCTCCCTTCGACAGGGCCACTGGCCCCTATAAAAATCCCACCACGGGGAACTTTGATCGGTGGGAGAAGAGGGACAACTCTTGGAAGCTTGAAAGGCAGAAGCTTTTCTTCTGAGAGAAACCCCTTGAAGCCCGAAGCCTATGTGAAGAAGAAGAGAGAAAGAGTGGGAGAGAGAGGGGAGGAAGAGTGAGAGCCAGCCGTGTGAGGGTGGGTCATTGTCTTTCTCCTCTTCCCTTGTATTCTGCTCGGCGACGTCCAGCCCCGATGTAGCTCTTCTGTTTAAATGGAAATGAAGCATGGGGCCTTCAACCCCGATCCTCACTTATCTCCCTCATGAAACCCGATTTTGATGCTCGCTCATCCCTTCCCTTTTGCAAGTCCACATGTTTTCGTCAGATCATATATGAATAGATATGTACATATGTATCTGTAGATAGATATATACGTATGCATGCATTCACTTCTCTTTACTGCTATCCTTTGGATCTCCCCTCCGCCATGTTCATGTGTCGGCTTTGGCCCTCACGCTGTGTTCGGCCACGGTCGGATGACTCCTGGGTCACCGGAATCCCTTGTAGGCTTGCCCTCGGGACCTCCGACCCCATACGGGAGAAGTCTACATGATCGTAATAACCCATTGGTCACCGGTTTCCCTTGTAGGCTAGCCCTCGGGATCTCCGGCCCCAAATGGGGTAATTTTACTGGTGTCGTTGCTTATGCACACACCGGGATGTTTCGGGGCCGTCGGAGTTCTCTCCGCATGGCGCGCCCCATTTTTTCCCCCGGACCCTTCCGATCTAGGGGAGGTGCTGCCCGATTCTCGCCAGGGCCAAGAACAAGTGAACAAATAGAACACTCAAGAACGAACTGAGTTTTTAATCCAATACACAGTAAGCTCTGTGAATCAAACCCCCTGAATAAAACACTTAAACCTCCTGCTCACTCACCTTAACAAACCATCAACGATGCTTAAACCTTCATCCTATTGATCTAGGGTGTCAATTGAACAATTAATCTAACTATTGATCCTTCCGTAGGCCATAGAATCAAGAACAGAAAGCAAAACAAGTCCACAGAACGAATAAGAAAACTCAAGAGACGATGTCCCGGCGTGGCCTAATCCGGCGCGGTCACCCCTCACCGCGCCGATTTAACACCACCCTCGTAACCTCCCACTCCCTTGAACGCTAAAACGGCGCGCCCCCCGTGGGAGCCTCTCTATCCGGCGCGCCCTTCTGCCTTGCTTAACCATTAAAACGGCGCCCCTTGGCCTCCCTTAAACCGGCGCGCGCCCCCCTCCATCTCCATTTACACCTTAAAACGGCGCCCCTTAACCGGCGCCCCCCCCCTTAACCCTGCGACCTGACCGCGCAGGTCGATCCGTGTGCGAGGGCGCACGTTATCGAGTTCGGGCTTTACACTTAACAACCCGCTCCCCCGGACTGTGTAATGATGCCCCATGGTGTTGGACGTGGACCTCGGGATCCCCGACATGGTCATGATCCGTGCACCTCTTGGGTCGATAGTTCATCAACTTGACCCACTTCTTCCGGGATCCGATCCCGCACCCACATGAAACGTGCCGTACCTACGGTAGATATCCGAATGTCTTTGTTGTTACCTTCGATGCTTCGAATACGGACTCTCGACCGAACACTGGATGGTCCGTTAGTGACTGATATATATATATACCAGGATCTAATCCCGCACTTGCATTAAATTTGTCGCACTCGCAGCAAGTATTTGTATGGCTTTGAACACCGTTTTGCATATCGATGCAGAGGGTTTAGATTATGTTAACCCAAATCGCATGCTTTAATGAAAAATTTATGTTTGGGCCATGAGGCCCCTTTTCTTGGCGATTAATCAGAGGTCTTCCCCTCTCCGAGGGGATGTAATTAACGTCACGGCCTTTATGGCGCGGCGGGTCTCCAGTCCCGACCCGATATCCACAATCGTCTGATTAGTCAGATGGAGCGCACCCCGGGCTTCGGACCACTCCAGTCTTGAAGCCCGAACACATTGTCACCTAGGTGACTGGCACGCCCTCGCACTAGATAAACTGATAAACTGATAAAAAGAACACCCACGTTATTTTCGTCCAACGAAATCTAGTGCGTTCCACAAGGGCGCCATACATTGCCTGCCTGGATGAGAATCGTCACACCAAGGACACCCGCCCTGAGAACCACTCACTAAACCCTGACGCTGGAATTGGGTAGGATGCTGAACACTACCCACAGACTGCTACGCCTGATCTCCGCGACCACGGCGCCTCCTGCCAAAACTAGCTTCCTTGAGCAACTTCTTGAGCTTCGATCCCAGAGATGACGAATCTGCTGCCGACGCCCCGGACGGGGACATCCCTGAACCACCCGTTGAAATCTTGACAGAACTCTGCTGCTGCACGGATGCCGGCTGACCAAAACTCATCTACATCTGACCCGCACTGCCCTGACCTCGAACCTTCTGCATGTCTCTCTCCAATGCCGATGCTGCTCCGCAAGCCGCATCCACATTGGTCAACCCTGACGCAAGCAAAGGATGCCTCAGCTCCAACCTTAGACCCCCAATAAACTGATCGGTCCGCACCGTCTCATCCGCCACAATATGCGGTGCATAAAGGCCCAACTCAACGAACCTGGACCTGTACTGCACCACGGTCATGTCACCCTGGACCAGGTCCAAAAACTCACGCAGCTTCTGTGACCTGAGAAAAGACGGACAAAAAGCACGCTCGAAAGCCGGGACGAACTCCTGCAATAAGATCTGCCGAAGGGGACGGGACTGAAACACTGCTCCCCACTCTGACGTCTACCAAGTCCGGGCTGGCCCCTGCAATCGATACGTAGCCAACACCACCTTCTCTTCCACAGGACACTCCATCGAACTGAACACTCGCTCCATGTCATCTAACCATTCTCTGGCCACCTCTGAATTTGGCTGCCCGTGAAAGTAGATGGTTGGTACTGCAAGAAACCTCTGAATTTAGTGCGAGGGCGTGCCAGTCACAAAGTGACGATTTATTCGGGCTTCATAGAAGCCCATGGTGCGTGCCGTCTGACTGATCAGACAATTGTGTAGTTCGGGTCGGGACCAAAACCCGTAGCGCCATAAAGGTCACGACGTCATTTACATTCCCTCGGAGAGGGGAACACCCTTGATTAATCGCCGGGAATAAGGGCCTCATGGCCAGGAAATTAACATTAATTGTAAGAAGATAGGAGAGGTCGAATTATTCTAAACACGTATCGAGGGTGCGAGAATTCAAGTCATGTCGGTCACTCATAGACCATTTCATGTTCGGACAAAGGTCCGTATTGAAGGTATGACGTAAATGGAAATAAATACGTGCAAATGTATGCCGAGCTTACGATAATTTCAATAAAAGAACGAAAATGAATCCCAAGGGAAACGAGTCCAGTTTGAAGAACTATCGGCCCAGGGCAATGTCGGATCACAGTCATATTGGGGTGGTTCCGGAGATCTAAGCCCGGCATAGAGGGGCAACGTTAATATTCCCTTTACACCATGTCTTGAGGAGAAACGAGGCTGCAGAGCAGATCTCATCGTTTTATGATTGTTTGAACTTTTATTATAATTTTTTGTTATCTTATATCTTTTTGGTGAGTTTGTTATTATTATTAATTATTTATTTTATCATTATTTATTTGATTTATTATTTTTTTGAGCTTATTATTATTATTATTTATTTCTTTATTATTTATTTCCTCCGAAGTCAATAGCACAAGTCCTGAGCATATCTTCCACCACTTGATTTGTTCTTTCCGTCTGACCATCAGTTTGTGGATAGAATGCCGTGCTAAAATTTAGTCGGGTCCCTAATGAATGTTGTAGACCCTTCCAAAATTGTGATGTGAATCTAGGATCTCTATCAGATATGATAGTGATAGGGACACCATGTAGCTTGACAATTTCCTTTATGTATAAGGTTACTAGAATATCCACAGACCATTGACTTTTGATTGGTATGAAATGTGCAGATTTTTTCAATCGGTCTATGATTACCCAGATACCGTCGTGTCCACCTCTTGTCTTTGGTAAACCTATAATGAAATCCATTCCTATACTTTCCCATTTCCATGCTGGAATATCTAAGGGATGTAATTTACCTACGGGTCTAAAATGCTCTGCTTTTACTTGTTGACAAGTGAGACAGCGAGACACGAAATCAGCTATTTCCCTCTTCTTATTGGGCCACCAGAAATTTCTTTTAAGATCTTGATACATTTTGGTACCTCTTGGATGAATGGTGTACTTAGAATTATGTGCTTCATCTAGGATCAGTTTCTTTGTATCCTCATGATCTGGTACACATATTCGGCTCTTAAATAGCAATCTTCCGTCATTGGAAATAGAAAAATCCGATCTTTGTTCTATGTTGGCTTTAATCTCCAGTAATACGGGATCATCATTTTGCAGCTTGACCAGATCTTCTATTAGTGTAGGTTGAGCTTGAATATTAGCGATGAAACAATCATCTTCCTTCATGTCAATATCTAAGTTCAACTGAGCAAATTGAGGAATAAGATTTATCATACTAATCATGAGACTTGATATCTTTCCCATAAGTTTTCTGCTGAGTGCATCTGCTACAACATTAGCCTTGCCAGGATGATATTGAATAGCAAAATTGAAGCCTTTGATATATTCTAACAATCTCCTCTGCCTCATATTTAACTCCTTTTGAGAGAATAAATATTTCAAACTTTTGTGGTCCGAGTAGACCGTGAATTCTCTCCATAGAGATAATGACGTCAAATATTTAAGGCGAAAATGACAGTTGCTAGTTCTAAATCATGTACAGGATATTTTTCCTCATGACGTTTCAATTGTCTTGATGAATAACAGATTACCTTTTCATTTTGCATAAGGACGCACCCTAAGCCAATGCCAGACGCATCCGTATATACTTCAAATCCACCACCTTCCACCGGTAGTGATAGAATAGGAGCTGTAGTAAGATGGTTCTTAAGAGTTTGAAAACTCTTTTCACATTCCTTTGACCAGACAAAAGGATTTTCTTGTCTTGTAAGTCTAGTTAAAGGAACCACAATTTTTGAGAAGTCCTTAATGAATCTTCAATAATAACCAGCTAGACCTAGAAAGCTCCTTACTTCTGATACAGTCGTTGGCCGGCTCCAGTTTCTGACAGCTTCCACTTTAGAAGGATCCACAATGATACCTTCTTTTGAAATAATGTGGCCTAGGAATGAAACTTCCTTGAGCCAGAATTCACACTTGTTAAGCTTGGCATAGAGTTTATGTTCTCTAAGTGTTTGCAAAGCTATCCTCAAATGTTCTTCATGTTCCTCTTTTGTTTTGGAATATACCAGGATGTCATCAATGAAGACAACGATGAACTGGTCCAGATATGGCTGGAAAACATTATTCATAAGTTGCATAAATACTGCTGGGGCATTTGTTAACCCTAACGGCATTACCACGAATTCATAGTGGCCATAACGACTTCGAAAAGTCATTTTATAAATGTCTTCTTCTTTAATTCTAAGCTGATGATAACCTGATCTGAGGTCAATCTTGGAGAAATACTCTGCTCCTGAAAGCTGATCGAAGAGCTCATCAATACGCGACAACGGATACTTGTTTTTGATTGTGAGTTGATTCAGTCGGCGGTAGTCGATGCATAGCCTGAGAGAGCCATCCTTCTTCTTGACAAAAAGAACTGGCGCACCCCAGGGGGATGTGCTAGGTCTGATAAAACCCTTGTCTAGTAGTTCCTGCAACTGCCTTTTTAGTTCCTTAAGTTTCATGGGCGACATCCTGTAAGGGGCTATAAAAATAGGTGCTGCTCCTGGAATGAGTTCAATGGTGAAGTTTACTTCATTCTCGGATTGTAAACTAGGTAATTCAGATGGGAACACATCTGGGAAGTCATTTATAATAGGGGTGTCTGCTATGATGATTTCCTTGGACTTGGTAACAATGACAGAAGCAAGAAAAGCTTCACATCCTCGCGAGATAAGTTTGCAAGCTTAAAGAGAAGATATGATAGTGAGATGTTTCCTATACTTGATGCCAAGGAAAGAAAATCTTGGAAGACCGAGTTTTCGAAAGGATATAATCCTATTTCGGCAATTAATATCAGCATCATGCTCTATAAGCTAATCTATCCCTAAAATGGCATCATAACCTTTCATGTCAAGGCATACTAAATTTGCGGGGAGATTGTGATTTTCCACTATTACCTCACTATCAGGATAATACTCGGTAAGCTTTGTTCCAGAACCTAAAGGTGTAGTAATAGCAAGATCTGAAGGTAAGGGAACTGATGCAATTGGTAATGTTTTCGCAAAAGTAGTGGAGATAAAAGAATGAGAGGCACCAGTATCAAATAGCACAAATGCAGGATGAGAATAAATTTGAAGGGTACCTTCTATAAGTCCACCATCCTTGGGTGCTTCTTCTTCTTCTAGAACAGCATTGAGGCGAGCTTGCCTCTTACGTCCTCCACCAGATGGTTGATCCTTTATAAGGGGGCAATCTGGCATACGATGCTCCCTACTTCCACAACGTAGACACGCACCAAGGTGCTTTCAACATTCTTCAGCCGAATGGCCGACCTTTTCACAAAATATGCAAGCCGCCATGAATTGCTCCTTCTCCTCTTTGGCTTTCTTGTGCTTCTGGGAACTTCCACCGTTCCCGCTCCCGAATCTTTTCTTACTATCACGGCTTTTGTAGGGTTCCGTGATGCTAAACTTCTCCTTATTATAACGCCGATCAGATCGTCGGCTAGAATCTTCTCCTTTTCCTTTCAACTTCTCGACCTTCTCTAAGGTCCTTTCGCATAAATACGCCTGCTGAACCATCTCCGCATAGGTACGGATATTTTGGGTCCCGAGCTGCTGAATGAAACGGGTCGTAACCCGTCCATAAACCGATTGGCCTTCAATAAATCGGTACTAATTAAATGCGGTGCATAAGGTGCTAGCCTGGAGAATTGAAGTTCATACTCCGCGACTGTCATCATTCCTTGACGAAGAGAGGCTAACTCCATAGCCTTTCTTTCTTTGACATGTTCGGAAAAGTACTTGGCACGGAATAGAGTGAGAAAACCATCCCATGTATGAGGTGCATCAGCCGGAGGTGTAGGTACAGACTTCCACCATGTGCGTTCATCTTTATTGAGTTGGAAGGTTACGAGATGCACTTTTTCTTGGACCGTGCATTGAATGACATCGAAGATGTGATTCATCTCATCTATCCAGTTTTATGCCTCATCCGGATTAGAAGAACCATAGAACCGTGGAGGGTTTAAGCTCCGAAAATTATGATGCAAGTCACCAGCCCTCGCCCCTACGCCTGCCTGGGCCATAGTTTTTAATGCGTGAGTAAGGCCGGCAACGGTTTGCTACATGCCACCTGAATCTACGTGATGTGCCATTGCAATAATGAGGTACCTGATGTTGGGTTTAGTGCTATGTATTCAGAGGGGGGTGAATGAATATACCCTTTAAAAACTTCACCCAATTAAGAAATTCTTCCTAATACAACCAGAAGCCCAATAAGTAATTGCGAAATTCAGATTTATTAAGACAACTGAAATGCTTATAGATGAACTAACTAGTGACTTAGGAACAATGTTAACGAACTCTCAATATCACAGTCAAGCATATAGTGTGCGCAGCAATGAGATGAACACATATAGAAAATCAAACCATATCGACCCTATGCATTCATCTAGCGGCAAACCCACAAAGAGATGAAACCACTGCACAATGATTTTTAGGTGGTTCGGTCCTGCAGACCTACATCTACCCCACACTCAAACCCGAGTGTGGATTCCGCTGACTCACAGCTTGAACAGCTGGGCATCACAGCTTACCATACAATCCGCTGAGCAACACAGCTTGCTATCCAGTGGAATCCACCACTACAACCGCTGGGGATTACAGCTTACCCGTCCAGAGGCAGCACCTCTGCAAACACTGACTAACAGCTTGAAGAAAGGATAAAAGATGAAACAAAAATAAGAAGACAATCAGCGACTGAAAGCTGTAAATGAAAGCACAAATGATATAGCTCTCGAAGGAGCAGCTCTTGCTTGGATTTGATCCAAATGCCAGATATCCACTATCTCTCTCTCTTTCTCTGCTCGAGCTCTCTATCTCTCTCTATCTCTCTCTTTCTCTTCTTTCTCTTCTGCTCTTCTTCTCTTTCTCTTTTTCTTCTCTGCTTCTTCTGCTTCTCTTTTCTTTCTCACAGGATTGTGCAGGCTATCCTCTGCTTCAGTCGATCAGCCTCTTGTTGACACCTTGAAAATGAACAAGGGTGGAAGCAGATCATACCCACAGTGAAAGACCAATGATGAGGCTCGTCAACCATTTACCCGGCTGAAGCCTTTATCGGCCGAGCTGACGTCCTGTGCCGATGTCACTCAGATAGCAGCACTAACGAAGCAGTAGTTGTTTGACTAATGAGACCTCCCAGCACACTTTAATAAGAGCTGTGTTACTACCTCATCCAAGAATCCACAGATGACATGTCAGCGTAAGTCAGATGTCGGCTTATTGACAGATGTGATGTAAGATAAAGATGAAGCCGGTACCGGTAGATGAAGATTGTAAGGGCTTTTGCAAAGTCAGAACACAACAAGAATCGTCTCCACAGATTATACACCCGGCTGAAGTCTTCCCAGACTAAAGCTGATGTCCGATCTCGTCACCATTCTGGTGACGATATCAATAAAATGATGCCCAGTTTTATCATCATTCAGATGGCAATACTGATGAAACCCTTGTCCGCGGATTGATGAAAACCCTGCTAATGATCTCAATACAAACTATATCACCAACGGAGGACCCTCTTGGGTACTGATGTACGTGAAGGGCCTATCAAAGGCCTGGTCAAAGAGACCTAAATGGGCCTTTAATGGTGGCGCCGGGAGCCACTTTGTCAAAGCCCAAATGCTGCACAAGGTTGGAGTCCTGCGCGCCGGGAAGCCTTCAGCTGAGGCGTGCCGTGAGGTGTCTACCGAGAAGGCAAGGAGGGACGGCTATAAAGCCCCTTCCCTTCGAAAGGCTGATGGTCGGTCGAAAAGTCAGAGATAGGAAGAAAAAAAGGAAGAGTAGAAGCAAAAACCAGATAAAAAAAGAGCCAGAAGAGAGACCGAGAGGGAAAGAAAGAAGAAGCTTAGAGAAGAAGAAGAAAGGGAGACTCAGGTGGGTAGCCTAGGGAGGGAGAGGAGTCAATGCTCCACCCTCCCCCCATGCTTTCCTCTTTTTATTTTCTTTTTCTGATGTAATCTGGCGAGGCTTTCTCGATGTATCAATGTAGCCGGAGGATTCCGGTCTCGATTTCCATCTCTCTATCTTTCGTTTACCTTCTACGATCTGTACAGGTTTGGGATGATGCAATAATATGAAAGATGAACATGGCTCGTTTGGGCATTCGATCGATTGAAATAACTGTTGTATTTCTCCCCTTCTTGCATCGGCTGTTCTTCTGAATGTCATTTTGCCTAGATGTTATAGCTTTCCGATCCATGTTTCGACCTCCCCTCCCTAGCCTGTCCTCTGGTGGAAGATGAAGACAGAGTCTCAACCCTCATCCGGTGGGTTATTAGGCTCTGTCCCTCCTCTTCCTCCCCCTCGAATCATGGTTTCCCCGGATATCACAGATGTCTGTCGAGCTCCCATCTCGTTCAGGGTCAGAGACATCAATCTCTTGACCGTCTGAGCAGCAGGTGAGTATAGAAAACGCCATACGTCCCATGAGGATTCAATAATGGATGATCTGCCCTTCGACTGATGCTAACCCCCGCGTAAACCCCTTCTGCAGTCCAGATCTTGACTCAATCCGAGCCAGAAATCTCAGAAATCTCCTGAGCAGAGTATCGCAGCCAAGCCAGAAACCCCTTTTAGCCCCTTCCCGGCGTGGCCATTTCCCCGCCGAGAACTACTCTGCCGAGAGATCCCCCTTGCTTTAGCCCCTTCGGCAAGGCAAATAAAGCCTATCCCAATATAGCCTTCCCGGTCATTACCGCGCCGAGAACCCTTGCGCCGAGAGCATTCCCCCTTGGCCAATAAAAACCACGCCGGGAACCATGCTTCCTGCCACCCCTACTTTACGTTGTGAATCCTCCATTCCTTGAACCCCGGAGGAAAGCCTTCCTGCTACAGGCCAAGGAACCACACAGATGCCCTCTGAAGTCCGATCAACCAAGCCTTGCATCTTGTCGAAGGATACTCTAGATCATCATATGTGCCTAATGGATAAACATCATTGGGGATAACTCTCCTACATAACCTTACGAGCCAGAGAAACTCTGCCACTGCATAAGTTTCAATGGCCTCAAAGGGATATTAAGTTGGTGCTGTGATCACATACACGGGCTAGGGGTCCCATACCCCCCTTATTCTGGCTTTCATCCCGGCACTCTGTGGGTGATCGTCTATTACTCCCTGGCATACGCTAGGTACGGGGGAGGTGCTACTGAAATCCTCCCAGCCGATGAAAAATAATACTGAAGCTGTCCTCTGGGCTCCGTATGGTGATGGTGAAAAGGACCTCTGTGTGGGGCTCTTCCCCTCCAATCCCTCTCAGTTCTCGGCCTCCTTTGAAGCATATACAACTAAAACCAGTTGAACCCCATCTCTAGTCTCCAGAGCCAATCTACTCTGATATAATTCCCAGAAAACTCTCAAAATCCTAAAAACAGGGTACCGTAAAGTCCTAAACCCCTCACGGCGCCCAAACACCCCTTCTCGGCCAGCTACCTCTCGGCGGCACCAGCTCCCGGCGCGCCGGGAACCCCCAGGCCGAGAGCTCCTCTTCCCCCTTTTAGCCTACGCCGATAACCCCCTTGGAGAATCTTCAGCGCGCCGTGAGCTTCCTGGATTCTTCCCTTTGGCTACTCCGAGAACCTCCATCTTCTTGCTACTCACGCCGGGAGCCTTAGCCTCCCATCTGTGGTCATGCCGAGAGCCTAAGTTGCCACCCTTTGAGCCCAAATGCCCAGAGCTAACCTACACAGAGATATTCGTGGATCACCAGATGTGTCCCGAGGATAAAGTTAAAGGGAGATAGACTCCCTTATGTTCCATCGATTCGTGTCGAAGTCACAACGACGCGCCTCCCTCTTAGCTCCGGTGAGCCATGCCAATGCATGAGTGCCACCAGCTCCTGTGAGGGAAGAATCAAGCATTGCCTTAGGGCATACGTGTGTAACGTGGAGAGGCCCGACCTCTCTCTTTCTTTCAGCTTTCACCCCGGCACTCCGTGGGTGATAGCCTATTTCCCTCTGGGCATGATCCAGACCATGGGGAAGTGCCACCGAAATGTTAACCGATGCTTTAAACCTCCATCATGATCGCGGCTCATCCTGTCCGCGATTGATATCCTCTGATTTACCTTTCCCCTGAGTCTGATTGTTTTTCGAGCCGTCGATTCACCGATATCGTCTGTTTCTACAATTGATGTTATTATCTTGCCCGCCTTCCTGGCTCTGGTATGAAATTCAAACTGCGCACATAAAAAGAATATCCTTTTTATTATTGCCTCTCGAGGCCTCCTATTTTGGCGTTTAATCAAGGGTTGTCCTTCCTTGGAAGGGCGTAATTAACGTCATAGCCTTTATGGTATGACGGACTTCTGGTCCCGACTCGGACTTCATAATCGACTGACCAAGTCAGATCGAGCGCATAATAAAATCGTCACACACGTGACTGGCACGCCTAATAAATCAATAAATCAAAAATCCAAAAAATAAATAAATAAATAAATAAATAATATAATGAAATAAAATAAAATCCACGTTCCACAAGCTGGCACGCCCGGTGGGACTTAGTCTCCCTTCATCTCTACGCCACAATAGGAGGCCCAGCGGGCCCCCCTCAAATTTCTGATCCTGTGCGCTTTCCTTATTCTCAGGAAGCTGCAATAACTACTGGACTTATGTCTGTACGCTTCGGCCAACAACCGATCGATATGCATGTGCGAGAGGGTTACCTGGCGGTACCCCTGTCATTCGGAGCAATGCCCCCTGCTGTCGGGCTGCCCAACTGCCTGGGCCTCGTCTTCACCGACCTTCTGCAGGTCAGCAGTGACGAGCAAGGCACCGCTGCAGGTGCCCCTATGAAGACTACTGGTAAGAAGGCTGGCTTATCGGAGAAGACGACCTCCACGGTCGTCGCCTGCTATGTACACCAAGTTCAAAGGAGGGACACGGTTCCCGCTGCTGCCCATAGGGGAAAGAGAAATAACCGGAGTAGCTGGTATGCTGCTGCTGAGCGTCGTCTTTCCAATTCTGGGAAGACAATGATGATGGGAGATGTTAGGGTGAACCTCAACGGTCGCCCCAGAGAAGTCCGGCCGGACAGGATTGTCCCGACTGTCCAGACCGACAACAGGTTCCGCGTTCTGGCCGCTAGGAGGGCCAACTGGGAAGCTGATGAAAGGAAGCCGCTGGCGCCCAAGCCAACAAAATATAAACAGGTCTGGCGACCAAAGAAGATTCAGAGCTGGGCCCCAGCTTGATATGAGAAGAAGGCTACTGAGGATGCTGTTGCCCGCTTCAGGGTAGGAAGCAGAAGAGAAGAAAGAAACTACAGAAGAGATGATATTGCTGCTTACCCCAAGGCTCGGGGAAGGAGAGATGAAAAGAATGGTGAAGGAAGGAGTCTGATTACTACTCGCCCTGTGATGAGGGGCAGAAGATATGAGAAGAAGGAAGACCTTACTGTCACCCATCCCAGGGCCAAAGGCAAAAGATGGGAAGGGAGGAATTATGCCGACACTGCCAACTGTTGCCAAGATGGCGACATGGGAATGAGCGAACTAGTCACGGTTGCCATTCCAAGAAGACCAAGAGCCTGTGCCAGACAGGCTGACATATTCAGATATTCTAAAGCCGAGCATTTGAATGCTCAGATGACAAGACTGGCTCATCAGCAGAAAAGTCAGGAAAGATTGATACTCCGACCAGAGCCGCGAAGGCACGATCCGGAGGAGATGAAACGAGTGGTCTAAGACTACTTCCACTACCTGGGGAACTCTGCCCTCGGTCAGCAAAGATTATCCCGTGCTCTGGGCACCGTGGATGAAGAAGAAGGAGAAGCCCTTCAAGAAGTAATGCTCGGAGTCTCCTCCTCCGATTCAAATGATTATGAAGAAGGCCGCAAGGCCGGATATGATAAAGAAGACCTGTATAGGGAAGAGAGTGAAGAAAGAGTATCGGTCTTCGACCGACTCAAATACCCTGACCAGGCAAAAAGAAAAGTTTGCAGGCAGAAGGGAAGAATGTAAATCTTCGCCTGTAACATGGCTGGAATCGCCAGGGGGCAGAATATGCTACCAACTCAGCCAGATGAACTGCTCAGGCTGGCTACCAGACCAGGCCCCGTCACAAGAAGAGGTCAGGCTGCAAAAGATAAGATGAAAACTGATGATGAAACCCGCAAGATCACCACCATGACAGTCAATGTGGTGACAACGGAAGAAGAAGATAATCCCTTCATTGATGATGCTGAAGGGACTTCGGGAGATATACAGATCCCGTCCACCCTGGATCCCATGATCCAGATGATGTTCAGGAGATACCAGTAGGAGATCAATGCTCTCAGAAGACAGCTCAATGAGAGACATGAAGCTACACCGGTCTCCAAGCAAGCCGAGCCTGTCGGGCATATTTCCAGCTCAACAGACACGGCTATCCCAGCTAATCCTCTCCTGGCTGATAAGGGCAAAGCACCGAGCCAACCTGTTCCACAGCAAACAGTAGCTCAGCCCTCTGCATCTCAGACACAACCTACCGCACCCACCTTGCGCGCCACTGTGATGACAACTCCTCACAGCCAAAAACAAGCTCACTTCTTCCCAGAAGAGATAGATCCAGCCCTAGCCCACAAGCTGATGATTGAAAGAATTGTGGAGATGAAGCTGTCTGAGAAGACCGGTGACGGTGTAAGTACCTATGATGTGTACAAAGTACCGTATCCTCCCCAGTATGCTGCTAAAAGACTACCCCCAGGCGTCAGTAAGCCGCCGAAATTTGAGAAATTCAACGGCCAGGGCTCTCCCAAGGAGCACATTGCTTACTATACCACAATTATGGGCGACCTGGCAGCTGATGAAGCCTATCTGCTTAAGTTCTTTGGCTCGTCCCTCACTGGGATAGCCTTTGAATGGTATTCAAGCCTGCCCGCTGGATCAGTGGTTGATTGGCCTGATATGCAAAGAAAATTCCGCGATAGATTTCATGTCACTGAAAGAGAAATTACAATAGCGGAGCTATATGCAACCAAGCAAAGGCAGGATGAAACAGCACTGGACTACATCAAAAGGTGGAGAAACTTAGCCATGAGATGCCGAAGACCTCCTCATCAGGAAGATGCAGTGCAGATATGTAAACAGAGCCTCAAGAGAGAGGTGCTAGAAAAGATGATCGGTGCAGATGTCAGGACATTTGACCGACTGAACAACATAGTGGCGGAAGTCGAGACGTTCTTGTCCAAGCGTCCGACCGCCAATGTTCCCACTATGTCGAAGGGTAACACCAATGACCGACGGCCATCACATATTGAGGCTAACGCCGTAGATTTTAGAACCTTTGAGCAACAGAAAGGGAAAAAGGAGGCAGATGAAGCTCCCCCGCCTGAGGGTGCAACAGAAAGCAAAGATAAGGTCTCTCTGAGAGACAGAATGAGAAGGGCTTACTCTTTTCCCAAAGATAAGACATCAGCACTATTTAACTGGGTATATAAGTTCAACAAGGTAACATTGCCCGAACCGAAGAGACCTGCGGATGCGACAAAGAAAGATGATCCGTTGTTCTGTCCATTTCACCGTGCGCTGGGGCACGCAATTGAAGATTGTTATGTCTTCAAGGATATTATGGAAGGAATGGTCAAAAAGGGTGAGCTACAGTTGGGTGATTACCAGGTGAAGCCACCTCATCCTCATGAGCCTCCGCCCTGGAGGATGGCCGCCAATATGATTTCAGTCTATCAGCAGCTGCCTGAGGAAGCCGTTGAAGAATGTACCAGGCATACTTATGAAGCTTGCCTCCTCACCCCACTGAAAGATCAGGAAGGATGGCAGACGAAGCCCATAAAGAACAGAAGAAAGACTCTTGCAGCCAGCACCAGTGGGGCAACTATTCGGGGTGTCACCCCAAGGCCTGAGCCGCCTCCAGTAAAGCCAGTATGGCATACAGCTGAGACCGGACCAGTCATCCGGATCCCTACTCACAACTGGAGGAGACAAACTCCCCCACCTGCACATAAAGAAGTAAGTCCTGCAGCCAGGTGTCTACAGCAATATATCGATGAGCTCGATGAATATGAGCAGAAAAAGCCCAAAAACCTGCTGATAAAAGACTGTATACTCTGGGAGCAGCTCGAAGAATTGAAAATTAAAGAGCAACCAGAGGCAGAACAAGAAAAAGCTGAAAATGAGCCCTTCTGGGGGCAAGAGCCAGCAAAGCCAAATTCCCAGAAGAAGAAGAGACGGCCCAAGTCCAAAAGGGGAAAGAAAGTCACGACAGTACAATGCAACACTCTGTCGGTACTCTTTTCCTTGCCCTGGGAGAATGATGAGGATGAAGCATCAAATGCCCCGCTAGAAGCCAACCATGCTGAGGCCTCTACCTCAGCCCATGCAACACGTTCTGGGAAAAGATGGGGGCACCCGCCACCAGCTAATCCTAATATTATATTCAGAGGGGAGCAACCATATCAGATCCCCGAGCCAGAGGTACGAGGTGTCCAGGTTCCTCCCCCTGCCAGCTTGTACCAAGAAAAGGAAGAGGCTCCTTCATTCCTGGAATTCTTGTCCAATTTGGAAAATGAACAGTTGGCTCACACGGCCCCAGCTAAAAGCAATAAATGCCAGCAGACTGCAGTTAGAAAGCAGAAGCAGCATGAAGAAAATAAAGGAAGTAACCCTCTAGCAGAAACAGGGGTCGTTACTACAGAAGAAGCCTCCCGGGAAACCGATCAAGAGGGTAAAACCGGCACTGGGCAGCAAAGGCCACAGGCACCACATGAACCTCCAAGACCCCGTTGGGTGGAGGAGATGAGACTGTCTAACGTCCGGGTGGGCAGCCGGATCATGAAAATGCTGAAGAAGCTCCCTACCAGGTTCTCCATCTGGGAAATCCTCTCTCTGAGTGAAGAGGCTCGCCAAGCCATTATTGATGCCTTGCAGTCGCCGGCACAATATGAAGCACTCTTGACAGAAGTGAATTCTGGTCCATCAGTCACATTCACAGAGGATGATATGCTAATCCCAAATTCCGGCCATAAAAGACCGCTGTATATGAGGGGTTCCCTGAACTGTCAGCCGATAAGCAGAATACTGATAGATCCCGGGGCTGCTGTGAACATTCTCCCATACCGCATCTATCAGAAATATTACTTTGATCTGCAGCTTACCAAGGTCAGAGACATGAAGATTGCAGGATTTAACCAAAAGTGTGAGACACCTCTTGGGGTAGCTGATTTCAACCTCACTACAGTGGTACGATTCTATGTGATCGACTCCAACACCACGTATAAAGCCCTGCTGGGGAGACCGTGGCTGCATGAATATCAAATAGTGCCATCCACGCTACATCAGTGCATCAAATACTGCCATGAAGGAAAAGAAGAGAGGGTGTTTGCGGATCTGCATCCTTTCGAAGTGTTCGAGTGCCATATGCTCGATGCATCCTACTATACCGAGGTGTCGCAAAAGTGCGAAAGGAAAGAGGCTGTGGTCAGCCAGAAAAAGCCCGCGACAGAGGCAAGGAATTGGTCTCCACCGCCACCAAAAGGCTATATTAAAAAGCATGAGGTATCTCACATCTCTTATGCCGGTGACTTTGCTCGGATTACCCCTCCTAGCGTCCACCCGGATAATGCCGATGAAGAAATGAAGCAAAAGTACACTCAGGTGGAGGTGCCGCAGGGTTTATTTAAACCCATCGTCAGCCTTGAGTACCAAACGGTGCTACCACTGAAGACTATGAAAATCCCTCGCTTCTGCGAGCCTCCTATTATATTCTACACCGGGGAGCCAGTCGAAGAAGATGATCAAGACTGTATGGCCCCTGAAGAAGCTGCAAACCGGATGGTACCGATTAAAGGCTTGGATTATACTACCCAACGGGTTTCACAAATGTTCTCCAAGATGCAAATGCCATCAATGCAGCATGCTGCTCAGAAGAAGGCATTCAAGGAACTGTAGGATCCGCCTCGAGATAGTAAAGAACTGAGGAAGATCACTCAACACCCAGGATTGGGTTATACCCTCCAGGAATACTATGAGGCTGAGGTAGACGTCATATCTGTCTCCTACCGACATGACGATCCTCCCGAGGTAGGATATGACAAATACCCTTCGGAAGATGAAGAAATCATTTATCAATCCATAATGAGCAATGAAGCCCCAGACAACCTGTCAGAAACAGAGACATCTAATGAGACAAAGAAAGCTTGGCACTGGGAGGACCTATCTTCCAAAGAGGATCTGTTCCAGGCTGAAGCAAAATTTGATACGGGAACCCCGGATGAAGATCAAATAGCCAGAGAGCTGGAAGAGTGTCTGGAGTTTGGGCGCATCCTAGAAGAATTCCGGGCTCTACAGAATGATGACCTTTCAGGGGAGCCCACATTAGAAGAGCCTCTAAGGACAGAGGAGTCCACTTCTGAATTTCCTGCTGAACTAGCCTCGTCCTCGGGACATACTGAACAGAATCCGGTAATATTGGCCCTATATGATGCACCAGCATCCGCTGATGACCAGTATGATGAAACAGAGGAGCATGAAACTGAAGAAGATTATATCCCGGGAGGCTTCATTGATTTGCAAGAAGCCCCGCCCGAAGTCGAAGACGGAGGCCAAGCCACCGTCGATGAGCTGATAGAAATAAATTTGGGATCCGCAGATGAGCCAAGGCCAACATTCCTCAGCGCACTGCTGGAGCCAGATGTCAGAGAACAATATATACAGTTCTTGAAAGAATTCCGAGACTGTTTTGCATGGACATATGATGAAATGCCAGGACTGAGCTCTGATGTGGCACAGCACCGATTGGCAATAAACCCAGAGGCTAACCCTGTAAAGCAGCCTTCCAGGAGAATGCGTCCTGAATTGATAAACCAGATTAACAAAGAAGTTGACAAGCTGATTGAGGTAGGCTTTGTCGAAGAAAACCAGTATACTACATGGCTGGCCAATATAGTGCCCGTAAAGAAGAAGAATGGGCAGATTAGAATATGTGTTGATTTTCGGGACCTTAATAAGGCTTGCCCGAAAGATGATTTCCCAGTGCCCATCACTGAGGTGATGATCGATGCGACTACTGGTCATGAAGCCCTGTCATTCATGGATGGATCATCCGGGTACAACCAGATTTGGATTGCTGAAGAAGACAGAGTGCACACTGCATTCCGCACTCCGAAGGGAATATTCCACTACAAAAGAATGTCGTTTGGCCTTAAGAATGCCGGCGCTACTTATCAAAGAGCTATGACAAAGATCTTTGATGACCTGCTCTTCAAAAAGGTAGAGTGCTACATTGATGATATGGTGGTAAAAACCAGCAAAAGAGAAGACCATTTGCAAGACCTAAGGATAGTATTCCAGAGGTTGCGCAAATATGAACTCAAGATGAATCCTATGAAATGCGCCTTTGGCGTGTCCAGTGGAAAATTCCTCGGATTTATTGTCCGTCATAGGGGCATTGAAATTGACCCGTCCAAGATTAAAGCTATCCAGGAGCTCCCTCCACCAAGGAATCTGCACGAGCTGAGATCTCTGCAAGGGCGCCTGGCTTATGTCCGACGATTTATATCAAATATGTCAGGACGATGTCATCCCTTTCACAAGCTCATGATGAAAGATGTGTCGTTCCTCTGGGACGATGGCTGTCAGGAAGCCTTTGAGAAGCTGAAAGAATACCTCAAGACCCCTCCGGTGCTGGGGGCACCCATGAAGGGCAGGCCCTTGATACTGTATATCGCAGCCACATACTGTTCCCTGGGGGCAATGCTGGCACAGATAAATGAGGAAGGCAAAGAACAAGCCTTGTACTACCTAAGTAGGAGGCTGATGAGAACTGAAGAAAGCTACAGCTACATAGAAAAGACCTGCTTGGCACTAGTCTTTGCTGTCAACAAGCTCCGGCACTATATGCTGTCACATGAAATCAGATTGATATCTGCAGTAGATCCACTCAAATACATATTGACTCAGCCAGTACTGAAAGGCCTGTTGGGCAAATGGGCAGTAATTCTGATGGAATTCGATATCACATATATACCCCAGAGGGCAATAAAAGGACAGGCCGTGGCTAATTTCTTCGCGGAGCATCCTGTGCCGGAGAATGATATGTTGGGGACTGAATTACCCGATGATGAGACACTCGAGGCCTGTCAAGCTCAGCCAGTTATGTGGCAACTGTTCTTTGATGGAGCATCCAGAACGGAGGTAGATTCCGATGGAAAGACCAGAATACGGGCTGGAGCCGGTATTGTGCTGAAATCACCAGAGGGGGAGGTTGTGCATACTTTCTGTTCTATAAACAAGCCATGCACCAATAATGAAGCCGAATATGAAGCTCTGATAATCGGACTCAATATCAGCCTCAACATGGGTATTCAAATGCTTCAGGTATTCGGGGATTCGATGTTGATAATAAAGCAAGTCCAAGGGGAGTTCAAAGTGCGGAAGCCAGAACTAAATCCCTATCACCAGAAAGCTGTACGCCTCATGGCAAAGTTCTATCATATTGAACTCAAACATGTGGGCTGTGGACATAATGCCCAGGCTGATGCACTGGCAAAGCTGGCCAGCTCGCTAGCAGTCCCGCCAGATGAAACACTGAACATTATTGTTATGAACCGGCGGCAAGTCCCCAGTATGCTAGAAGGGTGCCCCGAAGAGGAAGAAGTTGCCACTATCAGCGCAGTACAGGCGTCTGATTGGAGACAACATTTGCTACAGTGGTTTCTGCACCAACAGCTGCCACAGAAAAGGGAGGAAAAGATGAAACTCCTGAGAATCAAAGATTCCTATGAATTCAGAAATGGAACTTTATTCCGAATAATGGCGGATGCACGCAAAAAGATTCTACTCCGCTGCCTGTCCACTGAGGAAGCTTGGCAAGCGATGAAAGAAATACACGCTGGGACAGCAGGCGCCCACCAGGCTGGCCCCAAAATGAAGATAGAAATCAAGAAGCTGGGCTACTATTGGCCTACCATGTTTGAAGACTGCTGTAAATTTACAAAGTCATGCCAGAAGTGTCAGGAGCATGCTATCGTGCCTAGAAGGCCACCTACAACTCTGCACCCTACAGTTCCTAGCTGGCCATTTGCACAATGGGGAACTGATGTAGTCGGGCCACTGCCGACTTCCTCGGCCGATCATAAGTACATATTGGCCATGACAGATTACTTCTCCCGATGGGCGGAAGCTGTAGCATTAAGAGAAGTGATTGGTGAACTGGTCGCCAGATTTATCAAGCAGAATATTATCTTCCGGTTCGGGATCCCCAACCGAATAATATCTGATAATGGAAGTCATTTCAGAAATCGGAAAATCTATCGACTGGCCGAGAAGTATAAGATTGAATGGAGAACCTCCACTCCCTACAATCCCCAGGCAAACGGATTGGCAGAAGCTTTTAACAAGACTTTGTGCACCTTGCTAGCCAAGGTTGTCAGTTCAAATAAAAAGGACTGGGAAGAAAAGATGTATGAAGCTCTGTGGGCATACCGCACCGTCTTTAAGACACCTACAGGGTGCTCACCATACTCATTGGTATACGGCTCGGAGGCAGTGGTTCCACTAGAGCTGGAAGTCCCGTCGCTCAGAGTGTCAATCCAATATGGCCTGGCCCGTGGCGAACAAACAAATGCTGAAAGAAGGTTAGAAGAACTGACTGAATTGGAAGGGAAGCGCCTCCAAGCTCAGAAGAATATCCAAATGTATCAGGCCCGCATGGCCATTGCATTCAATAAACTCGTAAGAGGACGAGAATTCAAGAAAGGTGACCTCGTCATGGTCAAGAAAAAAGAAGTCATGGCGTCCAACCCAAAAGGAAAGCTGAATGCTAATTGGGAAGGTCCTTATATGATACAAAGGGTCTACGAAGGAGGGGCCTATGTAGTTGTTAAGCATCGAGGGGAAATTCAGCTCTCGCCACTCAACGGTAAACACCTCAAGCTGTATCATGCTGCACAACCAATATTCCCCGAGTAATCGGGCCAAAACACCCTTTCCTTGGCTTAGTGGCATCCCGCCCTAGCCGAGATACACCCTTTCTTCGGCTTAGTGGCATCCAGCCCTAGCCGAGATACACCTTTTCCTTGGTCTAGCGGCATCCAGCCCTAGCCGAGATACACCCTTTCCTTGGCTTAGTGGCATCCCACCCTAGCCGAGATACACCCTTTTCTTGGATTAGTGGCACTCAGCCCTAACCAAGCTACCCTTTCCTTGGCTTAGTGGTATCCCGCCCTAGCCGAGATACACCCTTTCCTTGGCTTAGTGGCATCCCGCCCTAGCCGAGATACACCCTTTCCTTGGCTTAGTGGTATCCCGCCCTAGCCGAGATACACCCTTTCCTTGGCTTAGTGGCATCCCGCCCTAGCCGAGATACACCCTTTCCTTGCCTTAGTGGCACTCCGCCCTGATCAAGCTACCCTTCCTTGGTCTAGTGGCATTTCACCCGGATCAAACTACCCTTCCTTGGTCTAGTGGCATTCCGTCATAACCGAGCTACCTTTCCCTTGGTCTAGTGGCACTCCGCCCTGATCAAGCTACCCTTTTTTGGATTAGTGGCGCTCCGCCCTAACCAAGCTACCTTTCCTTGGTCTAGTGGCATTCCGCCCTAACCGAGCTACCTTTCCCTTGGTCTAGTGGCACTCCGCCCTGATCAAGCTACCCTTCTTTGGATTAGTGGCGCTCCGCCCTAACCAAGCTACCTTTCCTTGGCTTAGTGGCATCCAGCCCTAGCCGAGATATACCCTTTCCTTGGTCTAGCGGCCTCCCGCCCTAGCCGAGCTACACCCTTTCTTGGTATAGCGGCACTCCGCCCTAACCAAGTCATCCCTCATCATGATCTAATGGCATTCCGACTTGTCACCCTCCCAAAAAGAGGGGAAGAGAGAATAAAAGAATGAAAATAAATAAATAAAAAAGATGGGGTTAAAAATAGAGATATCCCGCCGGTCTTGTTCAGGTTTTCTGAGCAAGGGCAAAAAATGGCTAGAACCCATCTGTGGTGAAAACCCGAAAGGGCACTGCAGGCAAAATCGGGTACCCCGCCACGTGAAAACCTGAAAGGGCGCGTGGGCAAAAGCAAGAGGGGGCTGGCCCCGGCGAAAACCCGAAAGGGCGCTTGAGTCAGTAACGTGGTGATCCTAAAGAAGCCTCACCACCCGCCATAAACCTCTCGTCGATCAACCGGCACCTTGCCCGATCAACGATCAAACCCACCCAGTATAGACCCTACGTCTGTCTTGATAAAACCCCCATACCTTGCCCAAAGTCCCGCCATGGCGAAGTTCACCGTTGATCGATCGGCATCCTGCCCGATCAATGATGAAACCTATCCAGTTTAGACCCTACGTCTATCCTGATGAAACATATGAAATCCTTGCATTGGTATAAACCCAATACCGTGATGAAACCTATCATTGGTCGATCGGCACCTTGCCCGATCAATGATAAAACCTGTCCGGTTTAGACCTTATGTCTACCCCGATGAAACATATGAAATCCTTGCATTGGTATAAACCCAATACCGATGATGAAGCCTGCTGTTGATCGATTGGCACCTTGCCCGATCAATGATGAAACCTATCCAGTTTAGACCTTACGTCTATCCTGATGAAACTTATGAAATCCTTGCATTGGTATAAACACAATACCGATGATGAAACCTGCTGTTGGTCGATTGGCACCCTGCCCGATCAACGATAAAACCAGCCCAGTGTAGACCTTACGTCTATTCTGATGAAATTCATGAAATCCTTGCATTGGTATAAACCCAATACCGATGATGAAACCCACCTTCGGTCGATGGGCACCCTGCTCGATCGACAAAGAAACCCGTCCTATTAAATTTGCATGTCTCTTTACGTCCCGCCGTGATGAAACCTATCATTGGTCGATCGGCACCTTGCCCGATCAATGATAAAACCTGTCCAGTTTAGACCTTACGTCTACCCCGATGAAACATATGAAATCCTTGCATTGGTATAAACCCAATACCGATGATGAAGCCTACTGTTGATCGATTGGCACACTGCCCGATCAATGATGAAACCCACCCAGTTTAGACCCTACGTCTATCCTGATGAAACCTATGAAATCCTTGCATCGGTATATACCCAATACCGATGATAAGAGCAGCCACTGATGAAGCAGCACATCGCCTGATCCGTGCTAAAATCCCAATTCAAACATATATATATATATATAAATAAATAAAAAAGGATGGGGTTAAAAATAGAGATACCCCGCCAGACTTGTTCGGACATTCTGAACAAGGGCAAAAATGGCTAAAACCCAGCTGCGGTGAAAACCCGAAAGGGCACTGCAGGCAAAATCGGGTACCCCGCCACATGAAAACCCGAAAGGGCGCGTGGGCAAAAGCAAGAGGGGGCTGGCTCCGGTGAAAACCCGAAAGGGCGCTTGGGTCAGTAATGTGGTAATTCGAAGTTCCATGCCAACCGGCACGCTGCCTTTACCTCCCCTTCACTGATGAAACCTTCCGTCGGTCAGTTGGCTCCATTCCCCAACGATGATAAAACCCTTCCGGGGTAGACCTTACGTTTACCCTGATGAAATCTACATACCCTCTTTCAAACGTCCCACCGACAATGAAACCCATCACCATTCTGATGAAGCCTGTCCAGCTCAGACCTCATGTCTGTCCTGATGAAGCCTACGCATTTCTTGGCAAGCCCCACCTGCGATAAAACCTGTTGGAATAGACCTTACGTCTGTCTTGACGAGACCTACACCGTCACGTACGTCCCACCGTTGATCGACCGACACCTCGCCCGATCAATGATGAAATCCTCTGTCCGGTTTAGACCTTACGTCTATTCTGATGAAACTCATGAAATCCCTTTGCGTCGATATAAATCCAATATCGATGATGAAACCCGCTATTGATCGACCGGCACCTTGTCCGATCAATGATGAAACCCTACCCAGTTTAGACCTTACGTCTATTCTAAAATTCCCCTTGCATCGATATAAGCTCAATATCGATGATGAAGTCAACCGTTGGCTGATCGGTACATCGCCCGGCCAATGATACAATCTAGCTAGTTCGTACTTTATGTCCGTTCTGATGAGAACCACATATCCTTTTCAATGTCCCACCTGCAATAGTCTCTACCCAGCCTAGACCATACGTCTACTCTGATGAGACCCCCTCATTTGCATTCCGAAAAATCGTCTCCCTTGCCACATGGCCAATAGGACGTTTGCTGCCACCAACAAAATTCAGTTCAAGCACCTCCTCGGATGCCGTCACGCGGTGGAGCGAGTTCCCCATCCTTTCTCTGAAGGGGTGGACGCTCTCCTGCCAAGGTACGAGCCATTCACATGAGGGATTGTCAAAACCGCTACCCCACCTTCCAAAGTGATAAAACCACATGCAGAATAAGATGGAGACGCATGAAGCCAAGAGATTCCTTTCCATTAAAAAGGGAGTACATAAAGGGCCCCGAGGGGACACCATATCACAAAAGAGAACAAAAAGAAAAAGAAGGGATAGACAATTTATGGCCGCCGGAATATATCCTCGAAGGCCAGAAGACCCACATAAGGAGCGGCCCCCAGCTCATGAAGGCGCGCCTCCTCCTCCTGAAGTCCAATGGACATGTCTTGGAGAGACATCACTCGTCCCTCCAGCGAGGCTACCTCCTCTTCGGACAGCGGCCGGATAAAGGATAATTGCAGCAGTTCGGCTCGAAGTCCAGAGAGCTCCGTCTCCAAGATGGCCATCCGGACCCTCAGCTTACTGCCTTTCTCCCGGGGATGATAACCTTTGGAGGACCCTCTACTGTACGCCAGACAAATGGAGCGATATGCCTCCATCAGGTACCGGTATGAGAAGCCAATGGAATATCTGCCTTCACCATCAGAGCTATCCTTCTCAGAATCTGCCAAGCAGACTTCTTCATACGGCTCACCGTCAATAGGCAGTCCGGAAAGCTGTGACAGACTCCAGAGGTCAAGAGATGTCTCACCCTCTGCTGTATAGAATATGTTGAATAAGGGGCAGAAGACCTCGAACATCCCACAGCATAACCCTCGGGATATAGGATACCGAAATCGGGAAGCAAAAACACTATGATATACCCCGGCTCTGATCAGCAGAGGGGCATATTCCTTCAGAACAAACTCAGTAAATTCCACGGCTCCTACCCGAAATAGGTGGGCGTCAGTGATCTTGGTATCCCCAAACCAACCAGCGGCCAAATGATACTTGAACTGAATGGCCGAACAATACAGCACAAAAGGCTCTTCGCGGTACCCCCACTTTACTGGCGCCAGGAAGAGACCATAGCCGGGCTTCTCCCTATTGACTCGGCCACTGGCATTATCCCGCCGAGCAGGTGTGAACTCCGGGGCCCAGGTCAGCATTTTCTTTTCCGGCTCCAGCTCCGATATGCCAAGGACTGCATCCCAGTCACGCTTCTCCCCGGGAAGATATATAGCCTTTCCGTGATATACTGAATCTTTCAGGCTGTCTCTCTCAACCAGAATTGCGGCTTCAACTGTACGAGCTATTCGGTAGTTCCGCATTCCACCCACGGTGAAGGTCCGGATAAACGGCAGTAAGTGTTTGTCCTTCGAGAAATCCGGGCGATAATCAGTGCCCCGTCTGAAGCATGTTTCCATGGCAGTGGAGTATACCCAGGATGTTGACACCGTATCGGTGTCAGAATCGGACGATTCATCAACGGAAGCAATCTTGTCGTATCCGAAGTCGAGGCTATGCACGTTCAGCCAGTTTACTGTGGCCCGTGATATATCTGGCTGGGTCGACGAACTGGCCCCGACACTTCCAGGGGATGCCGCAGCAGAGCCTGAAGCCATTGCAGTGTCTGCAGTCAAAGAAGAAAAGTGAATTAAAAATCCTAGAACAATGGGCAGTCTTATAAAGATTGTAACATGAGACCCCGTGAAAATTTCGGCAGCATCTCCCCTTATTTGGGGTCTGCCCAAGAAGAATAGGGAGTCACCAACCAAGAGGGGGTGATCCCGAAAACAAAAGGGATTGAATCCCCAAAGACCATCATACCCGGGTGAAATCAAATAACACGGGAAGAAGCTGGACGGTCGGAGGAGAAGAGCTTGCCGCCACCACCGAGAGAGAAAAGAAAGTGAAGAGAGAGAAGAAGCTGAGAATAATGAGAAGCCAAGAGGCTTCGGCGCCTCAAATAGAAGGCTGAAGCGAAGGGCTCTCGGCACGGTAGAATGCGCGCCGAGAACCCCCAGGCCGAGAGACCCCCCTCGGCCGAAAGGCGCGCCGAGAAGCCCTCCGCGCCGAGAAGCACCCCGCGCCGAGAAGCCCTCCGCGCCGAGAAGCACCATGCGCCGAGAAGCCCTCCACGCCGGGAAGCTAGGCGCGCCGAGACCCCCGTCTCCACGACCGAGAGGTCTTCACGCGCCGAGAAGCCTATGGCCTCGTGCCGAGAAGCTCCAAAAAGCTGAAAATAAAGTCAAACAATATGAAGATAGAAAAGAAAGATACATGTGCAGAATATTGTTGCAACGAGATGATCAGGTCTGAGGACCGGATTGAAAAGAAATTGAGGAAGATACCCTCGAATAATGAAAGTCACCTGCAGGCCCCGTGCCGCTTATTCTGCGCTTACGCCGCCCGCAGGTGGGGGGCATTTGTTGACACCTTGAAAATGAACAAGGGTGGAAGCAGATCATACCCACAGTGAAAGACCAATGATGAGGCTCGTCAACCATTTACTCGGCTGAAGCCTTTGTCGGCCGAGCTGACGTCCTGTGCCGATGTCACTCAGATGGCAGCACTAACGAAGCAGTAGTCATTTGACTAATGAGACCTCCCAGCACACTTTAATAAGAGCTGTGTTACTGTCTCATCCAAGAATCCACAGATGACATGTCAGCGTAAGTCAGATGTCGGCTTATTGACAGATGTGATGTAAGATAAAGATGAAGCCGGTACCGGCAGATGAAGATTGTAAGGGCTTTTGCAAAGTCAGAACACAAGAGGAATCGTCTCCACAGATTATACACCCGGCTGAAGTCTTCACAGACTAAAGCTGATGTCCGATCTCGTCACCATTCAGGTGACGATATCGATAAAATGATGCCCAGTTTTGTCATCATTCAGATGGCAATACTGATGAAACCCCTGTCCGCGGACTGATGAAAACCCTGCTAATGATCTCAATACAAACTATATCACCAACGGAGGACCCTCTTGGGTACTGATGTACGTGAAGGGCCTATCAAAGGCCTGGTCAAAGAGACCTAAATGGGCCTTTATGGTGGCGCCGGGAGCCACTTTGTCAAAGCCCAAATGCTGCACAAGGTTGGAGTCCTGCGCGCCGGGAAGCCTTCAGCTGAGGCGCGCCGTGAGGTGTCTGCCGAGAAGGCAAGGAGGGACGGCTATAAAGCCCCTTCCCTTCGAAAGGCTGATGGTCGATCGAAAAGTCAGAGATAGGAAGAAAAAAAGGAAGAGTAGAAGCAAAAACCAGATAAAAAAAGAGCCAGAAGAGAGATCGAGAGGGAAAGAAAGAAGAAGCTTAGAGAAGAAGAAGAAAGGGAGACTCAGGTGGGTAGCCCGGGGAGGGAGAGGGGTCAATGCTCCGCCCTCCCCCCATGCTTTCCCCTTTTTATTTTCTTTTTCTGATGTAATCTGGCGAGGCTTTCTCGATGTATCAATGTAGCCGGAGGATTCCGGTCTCGATTTCCATCTCTCTGTCTTTCGTTTACCTTCTACGATCTGTACAGGTTTGGGATGATGCAATAATATGAAAGATGAACATGGCTCATTTGGGCATTCGATCGATTGAAATATCTGCTGTATTTCTCCCCTTCTTGCATCGGCTGTTCTTCTGAATGTCATTTTGCCTAGATGTTATAGCTTTCCGATCCATGTTTCGACCTCCCCTCCCTAGCCTGTCCTCTGGTGGAAGACGAAGACGGAGTCTCAACCCTCATCCGGTGGGTTATTAGGCTCTGTCCCTCCTCTTCCTCCCCCTCGAATCATGGTTTCCTCGGATATCACAGATGTCTGTCGAGCTCCCATCTCGTTCAGGGTCAGAGACATCAATCTCTTGACCGTCTGAGCAGCAGGTGAGTATAGAAAACGCCATACGTCCCATGAGGATTCGATAATGGATGATCTGCCCTTCGACTGATGCTAACCCCCGCGTAAACCCCTTCTGCAGTCCAGATCTTGACTCAATCCGAGCCAGAAATCCCAGAAATCTCCTGAGCAGAGTATCGCAGCCAAGCCAGAAACCCCTTTTAGCCCCTTCCCGGCGTGGCCATTTCCCCGCCGAGAACTACTCTGCCGAGCGATCCCCCTTGCTTTAGCCCCTTCGGCAAGGCAAATAAAGCCTATCCCAATACAGCCTTCCCGGCCCGGGGGCCTCCCGGCGCCGGGTTCCCGGCGCGGTCATTACCGCGCCGAGAACCCTTGCGCCGAGAGCATTCCCCCTTGGCCAATAAAAACCACGCCGGGAACCATGCTTCCTGCCACCCCTGCTTTACGTTGTGAATCCTCCATTCCTTGAACCCCAGAGGAAAGCCTTCCTGCTACAGGCCAAGGAACCACACAGATGCCCTCTGAAGTCCGATCAACCAAGCCTTGCATCATGTCGAAGGATACTCTAGATCATCATTTGTGCCTAAGGGATAAACATCATTGGGGATAACTCCCCTACATAACCTTACGAGCCAGAGAAACTCTGCCACTGCATAAGTTTCAATGGCCTCAAAGGGATATTAAGTTGGTGCTGTGATCACATACACGGGCTAGGGGTCCCATACCCCCCTTATTCTGGCTTTCATCCCGGCACTCTGTGGGTTACTCCCTGGCATACGCTAGGTACGGGGGAGGTGCTGCTGAAATCCTCCCAGCCGATGAAAAATAATACTGAAGCTGTCCTCTGGGCTCCGTATGGTGATGGTGAAAAGGACCTCTGTGTGGGGCTCTTCCCCTCCAATCCCTCTCAGTTCTCGGCCTCCTTTGAAGCATATACAACTAAAACCAGTTGAACCCCATCTCTAGTCTCCAGAGCCAATCTACTCTGATATAATTCCCAGAAAACTCTCAAAATCCTAAAAATAGGGTACCGTAAAGTCCTAAACCCCTCACGGCGCCCAAACACCCCTTCTCGGCCAGCTACCTCTCGGCGCCACTAGCCTTCAGCGCGCCGGGAACCCCCAGGCCGAGAGCTCCTCTTCCCCCTTTTAGCCTACGCTGATAACCCCCTTGGAGAATCTTCAGCGCGCCCGGAGCTTCCTGGATTCTTCCCTTTGGCTACGCCGAGAACCTCCATCTTCTTGCTACTCACGCCGGGAGCCTTAGCCTCCCATCTGTGGTCATGCCGAGAGCCTAAGTTGCCACCCTGTGAGCCCAAATGCCCAGAGCTAACCTACACAGAGATATTCGTGGATCACCAGATGTGTCCCGAGGATAAAGTTAAAGGGAGATAGACTCCCTTATGTTCCATTGATTCGTGTCGAAGTCACAACGACGCGCCTCCCTCTTAGCTCCGGTGAGCCATGCCAATGCATGAGTGCCACCAGCTCCTGTGAGGGAAGAATCAAACATTGCCTTAGGGCATACGTGTGTAACGTGGAGAGGCCCGACCTCTCTCTTTCTTTCGGCTTTCACCCCGGCACTCCGTGGGTGATAGCCTATTTCCCTCTGGGCTTGATCCAGACCATGGGGAAGTGCCGCCGAAATGTTAACCGATGCTTTAAACCTCCGTCATGATCGCGGCTCATCCTGTCCGCGATTGATATCCTCTGTTTTACCTTTCCCCTGAGTCTGATTGTTTTTCGAGCCGTCGATTCAGCGATATCGTCTGTTTCTACAATCGATGTTATTATCTTGCCCGCCTTCCTGGCTCTGGTATGAAATTCAAACTGCGCACATAAAAAGAATATCCTTTTTATTATTGCCTCTCGAGGCCTCCTATTTTGGCGTTTAATCAAGGGTTGTCCTTCCTTGGAAGGGCGTAATTAACGTCATAGCCTTTATGGTATGACGGACTTCTGGTCCCGACTCGGACTTCACAATTGACTGACCAAGTCAGATCGAGCGCACAATAAAATCGTCACACACGTGACTGGCACGCCTAATAAATCAATAAATCAAAAATCTAAAAAAAATAAAAATATAATGAAATAATATAATGAAATAAAATAAAATCCACGTTCCACACCTCTCTGCTCACCATCTCACTTCTCCAGATGGAGAAGTCTTCTATATATAGCAGCAGCAGCTAGGGCGTATGCTCTCCATGATTCCCGCCCAAGCTTTAGTCCACGTGGCGGTGTCTCAACTTCTTGGATCACGTGCCAAGTGCCAACCTCGGATCACGTGCCCAGACACCTGCAGGATTAAAGAAGAGTTCAGTCGATCAACAAAGCACAGGCTGTACAGACTTCATATAAGGCAGCAATGTATAGACTCAAGGATGCAGTGTGTATGCAGTGTACAGACTTGGCGTGCAGGCTGCTGGACGCAATGTATAGACTTTGCGTGCAGGCTGCTGGACGCTATATAGACTTGCTGTGCAGGCTGCCAGACAATGTATAGACATGCTGTGCAGGCTGCCAGATAATGTGTAGACATGCTGTGCAGGCTGTGGGGGAATGCATAGACTCTGCGTGAAGGCAATGCATGTACAAGTGATGCAATGTTTAGACTTTATGTATGCAGGACTGTGGCGTGTACACACTTTGTAAATGCAAAGCTATGGCATGTATAGACTTCGTCCATGCAATGCTATGGCGTGTACAGACTTCGTGAATGTGACGCTGAAGCATGTACAGACTTCACATATGCAGACTATGAGCATTACAGATGGTTGTACAGACATGCCAAATGAGTATGCAGACTTAGTGTGCACCATTGTGTAGACTTTGTAACATGCAGTATGAGCATAGCAACACAGTGTGCAGACTTCGTGCAATGCATGAAGCAGTGTATGGAGTTAGAGTGCAATGCATGTTCAACTGCAGATAGCAAAGTATATACATTACAACTGAATGCACTGTCATGCCAAATGAATGTACAGACTTAGCGTTATGAACCCAACCGATGTCTAGACTTTGTTAAGACGCTGAATGAGACGCTAACCCAATGCATGCAATCAGTGATGTACAGACTTGAAGATGTAATGTGCAATGCAGTGAAGTGTGTACATTGAATACGAATGCATAGACATGCTGACAACAGATGTGTGGACTTTGAAAGCAAAGGACCTCACATGCATTAGTGTATAGACTGTATGCCTGATGGATGCACTGATGCAGTATATGCACAGAGGAAGCAATGCACCGATGCAATGTATGCACATAGCAGATATTGAACTGAAGCAATGGATGTATAGACTTCACGATGTGTGGACTTGCCAAAGGAAATGCTGTACAGACTTGATGCAAGCACGATGTATAGACTTTGCGATGTGTGGACTTGCCAAAGGAAAGGCTGTACAGACTTGATGCAATGCAAGGTAACAAATGTATAGACTTCAAGCCAATGTATAAACTTCAAGCTCATGCAAGCAAAGCCAATGTATAGACTTGGCATTTGTGTGAGCATGCGATGTACATACTTTGTGTTGTGAACACAGGCTGTACAGATTTGCTAACATGCATGAACAAATGGCATTGTATAGACTTGGCCAATGCAGCGATGTATGGACTTGCATAGTTCTAGCTATAGTGCAATGTATAGACTTGGCCGATGCAGCGATGTATGGACTTGCACAGTTCTAGCACGTAGGTAAAGATGCCAATGTAGTGTACAGACTTTAAGCGTAGGTAAAGACAGCAATGTCCAGACTTTGGCTCTAAGTCTATACAACCAATGCAGTGTACAGACTTTGCAAGAAACACTAGACACTGTACAGACTTAGCCACAAGCTAAACAATCAGATGTATAGACTTATGCATGAAGCAAGGCAATCTGATGTGTAGACTTTCTCAACACAGTGGCGTGCAACTAAACGATGTGTAGACTTTGGAAATGCATAGAGATGCTACAGTGTGACAGCGTCGACGCAGCAGTTCACCCTGATGTGAAGTTAGATCTGGGTCAGATCAGTGGGTCGACGCAGTGACCCCATGCGTCAACGCATCCAGCCTTATCTTCAAAGCCATCTGAGGCATTTCAAGGCTGCGTCAACCTCGTGGACTCAAGGGTTGACGCCATCTGAACTACTTACGAGATGTATAGACATGCGAATCTGATGTAAAGACTTGAGGGGGGTCGACCCATCTAAGAAGGGGGTCGACCCACAAAGCTAGCACACTCATGCATTCTCTACAGAACAGATCAGATATAACACACTCATGCATTCTCCACAGAATAAATCAGTCATATGCATTCATGTTACTATCATTCAATGTGATGTTCTTAGCAAAACAATATTGATGTGACACAACCTAGGACCTAAATTGCAAGCATCCCAACGATTTGGTCATGTCACATAAGCGGACTCACTCGCGTTGGCACACTCAGGTCCGCAGGTGGACCGGTGATGGGGTGAGGGTCCGAGGTTGGACCGGAGGTTTCCAAGGGTACGGCTGACTTGGGGAGGACCCCTATGGGTCAGGGGTTGCCCAAATTCAGGGGCGGTCAGCATGCCGAAGGCTTGGGTTGAATGATCACTCTCACAACTCACCCGCGGTGGCCACACAATTAAACGCTAATTCGGGTTCGGGCACTCTCTTAACGCCGATGGCACTAAGATGCAATACTTGATGTGTCCCCTGTTATTCTGGAGTTTTGATGATGACAGTATTATGCCTCATTATGTTTACATCCTTGATGATATAATCCTGTTGCATTATGAGAAACTGTCAGAAAAGGTTTAAGGATGACTCACAGGTCATGAAGTTAACCCAAGTCAAGTCAAATCATGACAGGTAACGTGAATGCTCAGATCAGGTAATGCTTTAATTTGTTCTCCAGCATACATTCAGCTCTTGTCTGCTATATGCATTCAATTCATTGGTTCATATTCATTATGCATTGCCTCACATCAAGTCTAGACATCCTGGCTGCATTCTAAGTCTACACATCCTGCTAGGTCAATCTCCAAGTATGTACATTGATCTTCAAGGCATTAAGTCTATACACTGGACTGTGCTTCAAGCATTGGCCAAGTCTGTTTAGTTAGTATGGACAGCAGTGGGTCGACCCACCCCTACTGATGCGTCGACCCATCAGAACACTGACTCTCTGGGTATCAAAGTCTATACATCAGCTTGATCGAGTAAGTATGTACAGCATGCCTTATTGTTCATATCATTAAGTCTGTACATTGGCATCTCATCTCCAAGTATGTACATCGCTACTTTATCAAAGCCTGTACAGTCTATCTTCAAGTGTTTGGCCAACTCTGTACATCCGTTTTACCTATTCATTATTGAGGCAGAGTCTGTACATTGGCTCAGACTTTCCAAAGTGTACACAACGCCCTTCATTGAAAGTCTATACATTTTGGCCTATTCCTATGCTCGAAGCTTTAGCTACACTCTAAGTTCATACACTGCTAAAGTCTGAACATCGTAGTGTTCAAGTCTTTCAAAGTCTGTGCATTGACTTCGCTTTTGCAAGTCTGTACATTGGAGTCTTATCTTCAAGTCTGTACATCGGGCAACTTCTAATTGAAGTCTATACAACCAATGCACTTAACTGAAGTCTATACACTGGATTGTCAAGCTTCATGTCTATACACTGGATTGTCTAACTTCAACTCTATCCATCTGATTACTGTTGCAGTGTTCACCAAGTCTGTACACTGCTTCAGATCTAATTCACAATGAGATATGAATGGCGTGTTTGTGATTAAGTCTTGATTCATTAATCTTTTCGTTTGAATTAATTCCTGATGCAAGACAGGAACAGGGTCGACGCTAGAGCTTAAGGCGTCCACGCACCAGTGAAGATGCATCCATGGATACTCTTCACAGTGTTAACTCTACGCAAGGCTACGTCAACTCAGCCACTCAAGAAGCAGAGGCCTTGTCAGAAATACTCCAATGCGTCAACGCAGCAGTGGAGCAGCGTCGACGCAACAGTTAAAAAAGGCTAGGCTGGTTGCTAACTGGAACGCATCAATGCGTCAACGCCACGGGTTGGAAGCGTCGACGCAGCAGTTACAAAGGGTTGAAGATCTCTGAAGGCTGCGTCAACCCTTTGGAGCAAGTGTGTTGACGCCACCTCAACTCCAGTTGCTGAGCGTACTGATGAATGGGCACGTGACCCGAAGCTAGCACCTGACACGTGATCCGAGGTGGGTGCTGAGCACGTGATCCGAGGAGGAATCTTCTGGACGGAAGGCATGGGAAGCTCACGCCCTAGCACCTGCTGAAGCTGATATAAATAGAAGCTTTCGTCCACTGAAGAAAATAGACATGAGAATGGAAGAGGGCTGATAGAGATCAGAAAGAAAGAGCAGAAGAGAATAGAGGAGCAGAGATCGAGAGAGTGAAAGAGCAGAAAAAGAAAAGACCAGTAGAGAGCAGGAGAAGAAGAGAAGAGAAAAGCCAGAGAGAGCCTGCGAAAGAGAAGAAAAAAGAGAAGAAGAAGAAGAAAGAGAGCTCATAAGGATTGAGAGAATAAGAATAGAACCTGCATCTGAAGATTTGTTCCTGCTGGACCGTGGATCAAATCCAGGCCAGCCAGCTCCATTGAGAGCTATCTTTGTGCTTCATCTTTTACAGCTTGTGATTGCTGTGTTATTTTCATTTCTTGTTTTCCCCTTTGTTTGTTTTCTGATTACCTTGGTATTTCTGATCCTCTGGACTGAGGTCGGGTTCCTCCTGGTGGGTCAGGAGAAGGGAGATCTGATCTCCGGTTGCAAGTAGCTGGGAGCTACTTGTGGGTTCCCTCCGGTTTGGAGGAAGGGAGACTTGTCTCCGGTTCTGGGCTTGTGGGTTGCAAGTCCAGGGGTCCCTCCTGGTCTGGAGGAAGAGAGACTTCGGTCTCTGGTTTCCAGGTGGCTGGGAGTCACTTGGGGTGTCCCTCCGGTTGGGAGGAAGATGGGAGGCTATTCCCCTGGTCAAGCTGTGTGGCAGCAACTTGTTTGCAGACTGAGTCTGCGTTCTAGCTTGTGCTAGTGGAAGCCTCACTCCGGTTGGGAGTGAGGGGTGGACGAAGGTCTGTGGACCGAACCACCTAAAAACCCTGCTGTTCTGTGGTTTGCTTGTGGTGTGCTCTTCCATATCTTCTATCTGTTTCACTGATTGTTTGAATAGTCTTGTTTCAAGTTACAGTGGCCTTGAGCTTTACATCTTGGTAAGTGAGTCTAGTTTGCATTGTACTGTCATTTGGCATTAGACTTCATCAGGTTCCACTAGTATAGTCAGTAGCTCATCTGGTCAATCAAATGTCTATTTGAACTCAATAGCTTTTATTCTGCAACTGTATCTAGTAGCAGGCGAATTGTTTTTAATTTGGGCAATATTCTTGAAGGGGATACATTCACCCCCCCTCTGTATCGATCGCACCGTTCCAACAATTGGTATCAGAGCAGGTTGTCTGCTTAGAATGTCCAGCGATCTGTAGATTCGATCCTACTGTATTGGTGCTTTATTATTCCTATTGCATTTATCTAATCAGCCTTCATGGGTAATCCATCGATTTTCAATGGTTCTAATTTTAATGCGTGGTTTATCAGTCTACGAAATTATGTTGATGCAGTTAATCCTGATCTGTGGAAATTAATTTCACAAGGTCCTCACACATTACCAAAGAAAGTGTCCAAATGGACCAACAGCCACAGATCAAAGGATGGAGAAAATCAGAAAGCCTTCAATCTGATGAAAGCAGCCACTGACAGAGCCTTACACTCTTGTCTTCATAATTGCAGCTCAGCAAAGGACATCCTGGATAGGCTGAAGCAATTTCACAGGGTAAACGAGGACAGCTGCATGATGGCTAACAGAAGTAATCCAAGTGGCAGCAATCAAGGCAGTAGCCAAAATGAAGAAGAAGATGATGAGGAGGTAAACATCTTCGAGAATTTTTCTTTAGATGATTGGGAGAATGCATATGCTGAGCTGTTTGAGTCTCATGAACAATTAAGAAAACGATACAAGAACTTGAAAAAGAAAAGTGATCAGGGTAGTTCAAGTTCACCATGTTAAAATTGTTCAAATATGAAGTAATCTCATGATGCCTATTTGACAGATATCCATATGCATAAAAACCAGAATGAAAAACTGTTGAAAGAATTTGATTCTGTTAGCGCTGATTTGGATGTTCTAAAATCTGAAAATGAATGTCTTAGGAAACAATGTGAAAAACTCCAGGTTCAAACAATATGTTCTGTTAAATCTACATGCAATCAGTGTCCATTTCTCAAGGAAATAAATGAAGATATTCACTCAAATTCAGAATGTCAGAAGGAGTTTATTGTTTCCCTAATGGAAGAAAACAAAGATCTGTTAAACAAGATTCTGGAGCTTGAACAGATAGAGGAAGAACTGAATGATAAAATGAGCTCAATAAAAATTGATAAAGACTCTGTTGAAGAAATTGAAAATCTGAGATCAAAAAATGACAAACTAATTCAAGAGGTTGAAGGATTGAAGCAGTTGAACACTGCTATGTCAGAGAAACTTCTTCTCTTAGAAAAAGGAAAAACTGTTTACATTGAAGAGTCTGAAAAATTGAGAAATCTAGAACAAGAAATTGAGGAATGTAAAATTACAAACAAGGTACTAAGCGAATGTGTAAATTGCAATGAACAAGAGATTGCCAGTTATGAAATACACATCATTTCTTTGAAAAATGAAATTGAAGATTTGAATAATTCCTTGTCAAATTTTTGGACGGAAAAGATAATCTAGACAAAATTCTAGGAACTAAGGTAAATTTTCAGAAGGAAGGGTTGGGCTATAATCCCTCAAATAAGAAGAGTTTTCAAAACAAAGTTCAAACTTCCTTTGTGTCCAGTTCAACTTCTCAAAGCCCTCAGAACCTTCCTGGTTATCAGTCAAATGCTCAAAAGAAAACAACAGAAAAATAGAAAGAAAAGAATCAACAAGTTCCTCTTCCCACTCTGCATGTTTCACCCACACACTCGCATGCATCTAGAAAGAAAATAATCTGTCACTACTGTCACAAATATGGACATTTGATGCATGAGTGTAATTTGATGGAAAAAGATGACCTAGCAGCTGCTCAAAACAATCAGGGTAGAAATCATGTCCTTAGGGAAAAGAAAATTCATTGTTATAACTGTGGAAAAATAGGACATGTTGCTGCACAATGCTGGTTAGGCCCTCATAGAAATACCTTCTCTAATTGTTCTCATTGTGGAAAACATGGCCATACAGTCAAGGACTGTTGGCATGCTCAGGGAAGAACATTCTCTCAAAATATAAAACTCCCTGCAAATAGAAATATTTTTGGAAGAAATAAATCTGTTTTTAAAGAAAAGAGTCTGGCATGCTTTGAATGTGGAAATTTTGGCCACCGAGCTTCGGAATGCTGGTGGGCAGGTAAAGGTAAACCAAAATTTCATGCAAGTAACAGAAATCTTCATGCCAATGCACATAAAATTTATGTTCAGAATAATGCACACAGATTCCATGCTAACAATGTTGTGCATAAAAAGAATTCAAGATCTGCCGTTTCCTGTCATTATTGTGGGCAGGTTGGGCACTCCATGAGTGAGTGTAATTTAATGAAGTCTGATGACTTACATGCCCAAAGAATATGGAAAGCACCAATCAGAGGTGTTACTAACAAAGTAGGACCCAAGAAGTCGTGGGTACCTAGAAACACAAAATGAGATCTGTGCTTTGCAGGTATGCCTTGGGATGAGGAATAAAAGGGGGTCAAATAAACCAAGGCATCCAAAGTTTGGTAAACCCCAACTCTGCTGATTAAATGTTTGTTCACCTGAATTTTTGTTTTAATTGAACATCGTGCTTAATATGTCAATGCATACATGTCCAGAACTGCATCTGCCTTTGTAATTTTCTTTTATCATGCACTGGTGCATACATGAGTTTAAAGGATGTCTGCATTTGATGCATGCATATGTCAATTACAGTTAGTGATATTTGTTAAAATGCATAATCTCTGAAAACAAATTGCATTCTAAAAAATCTGAAAAGGTGAGTTGAGTAAGTCTGTTGCTTGGATGATGTCTCATGCTTAAAAATGTTCATCTGCACATTTGACATGCACATGCATCACAATTGCATATAAGTGGCATAGTATTAGCTAAAAGATGCATGTAGAACTACATATGCATTGGATTGTCATGCATGACTCTTGGTATATAAATAGTGAGTTACTAAAGGGCAGATGAATTCCGTCTGGAAGTGCTTACTATGTGTGAGGTAGTCTTTAGACCAAGTCCTCCGCCTGGTACCATAGGTCAGAGTTGCATACATTTAGGAATGTTAGATCATGCATACATTTAGGGGGAGCATTATTCATATTCTACCATCTGAACTTCCCATCTTCAGATTGAACTGCTATCTTGCCTAAATCCCTGTGATGAATGTGTAATGCAACACATTTCAGCTTCCTGCTTCAACTGTTATCAGCCATCTTCACTCATCTTATTCATTGGTATCATCTGTTGAATTGGTTGTTCCCAAAAATGTTTCGGCCTTTCCTGAAAACTCAGAAAGTATTCTCTGTACATATCCTGATCATAAATCTGAAAATAAATTAAAAAGGAATCTTCTATTATATAGGATTATGAATGTCTGATTCTTTCAGTCGGTTGATGATTCATGTATGTCTTGTGTTTGCTTATGAACATATCTTGAAAATATCTGAGTTGGTCTTAATAAACTTTAACCAACATTTTCATGTTGAGTCTTTTAAACTCTTCTGAATTCTGAAAATTCTGAAATCATGATATTCCTTGATTGATATGTATAAAATTAGTATTGATTTTTAAACATCTGAGAATATGGATTATGTCTAAGGGTAAATATTGTCAGAGCAATGACCTTGGTCACTGAGAAACCATGTCCAAAAGACTGTGTCATGAGGTGCCATAGTTAACTCTGCTTAAAAATGATTGATAATCTGGCAGAGCAATAGCATGCACACTGAGAAATACATCTCACTCATCAAAGAAATGATCTGTAGTGTGTCATGAAGTGTAAATGACATCTCTGTTCCTATGAAGCATGACAGTTAGTCCATCCAAGTGCTTAGGGATACTGGCGTCTAAACAACGTGTGTCCTCTAGTTACAAGGGTGTACTAAACTCAAGTGCTCATGAAGAATGTTATGAAAATTGCTGATCTAGTATACCATTTGAAAAATATGTGCAAAAGAAATATTCTATTGGAACCCTTGACAGAAACAAATGTTTTTCTTATGTGTTTAACTTCATTACTATTGATTGCATCTCTTAAAGGAATCTTTGAAATTGAGTGAGTAAGAAAGAAGAAGATCAAACAAGACTGTCAATATGAAAGCAAGGTTCACTTTTATTAAAACTGATTTCAGATATGAGTACAGGAAAATTATAAACAAGCCTTGCATACATCATATTCTGATCTGACTTGTCAATGAAGATCATTCATAAATCTCTATAATAGAAGAGTCTGAAATACTTGTTTACTCAGATTTATGAAATTGATATCCTATTGAAAACCTTTTCTCATTCATTCTGAGTACTTACTTTCTCACATTGGACTCCATTATTTCAAACCTGACTGTTGATCTAAGGGGGAGAATTCTTGCATGTCTCTGTGGTTCAATGTTCACTCAGGAGAGTATCTTGTCAGGGGGAGTTTTTGCTTTTGATGACTTTAACTCACTGCATTGCATAATAGCTCATTCAATAGTCAATGAACATTCCCTTCTTTTTGATGTTGTCAAAGGGGGAGAACTTTTGTGAGTCATTCTTTTTTTTTATTTTTTGCATCAATCAACACTTGCATCACATGGTGTTTATGTTCATGAACTTTGTCATATCTGTGGTGCATGTTATATGGTATTTCATAATCACCATGATGAATCTATTGCAATGACTCATAATATTGCCATCATCAAAAAGGGGGAGATTGATGTGTCCCCTGTGGTTCTGGAGTTTTGATGATGACAGTATTATGCCTCATTATGTTTACATCCTTGATGATATAATCCTGTTGCATTATGAGAAACTGTCAGAACAGGTTTAAGGATGACTCACAGGTCATGAAGTTAACCCAAGTCAAGTCAAATCATGACAGGTAAGGTGAATGCTCAGATCAAGTAATGCTTTAATTAGTTCTCCATCATACATTCAGTTCTTGTCTGCTATATGCATTCAATTCATTGGTTCATATTCATTATGCATTGCCTCACATCAAGTCTAGACATCCTGGCCGCATTCTAAGTCTACACATCCTGCTAGGTCGATCTCCAAGTATGTACATTGATCTTCAAGGCATCAAGTCTATACACTGGACTATGCTTCAAGCATTGGCCAAGTCTGTTTAGTTAGTATGGACAGCAGTGGGTCGACCCACCCCTACTGATGTGTCGACCCATCAGAACACTGACTCTCTGGGTATCAAAGTCTATACATCAGCTTGATCGAGTAAGTCTGTACAGCATGCCTTATTGTTCATATCATTAAGTCTGTACATTGGCATCTCATCTCCAAGTATGTACATTGCTACTTTATCAAAGCCTGTACAGTCTATCTTCAAGTGTTTGGCCAACTCTATACATCCGTTTTGCCTATTCATTGTTGAGGCAGAGTCTGTACATTGGCTCAGACTTTCCAAAGTCTACACAACGCCCTTCATTGAAAGTCTATACATTTTGGCCTATTCCTACGCTCAAAGCTTTAGCTACACTCTAAGTTCATACACTGCTAAAGTCTGAACATCGCAGTGTTCAAGTCTTTCAAAGTATGTGCATTGACTTCAATTTTGCAAGTCTGTACATTGGAGTCTTATCTTCAAGTCTGTACATCGGGCAACTTCTAATTGAAGTCTGTACAGCCAATGCACTTAACTGAAGTCTATACACTAGATTGTCCAGCTTCATGTCTATACACTGGATTGTCTAACTTCAACTCTATACATCTGATTACTGTTACAGTGTTCACCAAGTCTATACACTGCTTCAGATCTAATTCACAATGAGATATGAATGGCGTGTTTGTGATTAAGTCTTGATTCATTAATCTTTTCGTTTGAATTAATTCCTGATGCAAGACAAGAACAGGGTCGACGCTAGAGCTTAAGGCATCCACGCACCAGTGAAGATGCATCCACGGATACTCTTCACAGTGTTAACTCTACGCAAGGCTACGTCAACTCAGCCACTCAAGAAGCAGAGGCCTTGTCAGAAATACTCCAATCCGTCAACGTAGCAATGGAGCAGTGTCGATGCAATAGTTAAAAAATGCTAGGCTGGTTGCTCACTGGAACGCATCAATGCGTCAACGCCACGGGTTGGAAGCGTCGACGCAGCAGTTAAAAAGGGTTGAAGATCTCTGAAGGCTGCGTCAACCCTTTGGAGCAAGTGTGTTGACGCCACCTCAACTCCAGTTACTGAGCGTACTGATGAATGGGCACGTGACCCGAAGCTGGCACCTGACACGTGATCGGAGGAGGGTGCTGAGCATGTGATTCGAGGAGGAATCTTCTGGACGGAAGGCGTGGGAAGCTCACGCCCTAGCACCTGCTGAAGCTGATATAAATAGAAGCTTTCGTCCACTGAAGAAAATAGACATGAGAATGGAAGAGGGCTGATAGAGATCAGAAAGAAAGAGCAGAAGAGAATAGAGGAGCAGAGATCGAGAGAGTGAAAGAGCAGAAGAAGAAAAGAGCAGTAGAGAGCAGAAGAAGAAGAGAAGAGAAAAGCCAGAGAGAGCCTACGAAAGAGAAGAAGAAGAAGAAAGAGAGCTCGTAAGGATTGAGAGAATAAGAATAGAACCTGCATCTGAAGATTTGTTCCTACTGGACCGTGGATCAAATCCAGGCCAGCCAGCTCCATTGAGAGCTATCTTTGTGCTTCATCTTTTACAGCTTGTGATTGCTGTGTTATTTTCATTTCTTGTTTTCCCCTTTGTTTGTTTTTTGATTACCTTGGTATTTCCGATCCTCTGGACTGAGGTCGGGTTCCTCCTGGTGGGTCAGGAGAAGGGAGATCTGATCTCCGGTTGCAAGTAGCTGGGAGCTACTTGTGGGTTCCCTCCGGTTTGGAGGAAGGGAGACTTGTCTCCAGTTCTGGGCTTGTGGGTTGCAAGTCCAGGGTTCCCTCCTGGTCTGGAGGAAGAGAGACTTCGGTCTCTGGTTTCCAAGTGGCTGGGAGTCACTTGGGGTGTCCCTCCAGTAGGGAGGAAGAGGGGAGGCTGTTCCCCTGGTCAAGCTGTGTGGCAGCAACTTGTTTGCAGACTGAGTCTGCGTTCTAGCTTGTGCTAGTGGAAGCCTCACTCCGGTTGGGAGTGAGGGGTGGACGTAGGTCTGTGGACCGAACCACCTAAAAACCCTGTTGTTCTGTGATTTGCTTGTGGTGTGCTCTTCCATATCTTCTATCTGTTTCACAGGTTGTTTAAATAGTCTTGTTTCAAGTTACAGTCGCCTTGAGCTTTACATCTTGGTAAGTGAGTCTAGTTTGCATTGTACTGTCATTTGGCATTAGACTTCATCAGGTTCCACTAGTATAGTCAGCAGCTCATCTGGTCGATCAAATGTCTATTTGAACTCAATAGCTTTTATTCTGCAACTGTATCTAGTAGCAGGCGAATTATTTTTAATTTGGGCAATATTCTTGAAGGGGATACATTCACCCCCCTCTGTATCGATCGCACCGTTCCAACAATACTAATTAAGCAGAGAAATCCAGCAAAGAGGAGTGTTTAGTGGCTCACCTGATCGGTGTGAAGACACCGATCCCGGCCGGAGATGAGGGCGAGCGAGCAAGCGTGGGCTTACCCGCACGCCGCGCCGGAGAAGCTTCAACCTGAAATTTCAGATTACATGCACTACACCCCATGCAAGGGGGGGGCCTTGGGAAAGGGAAGCCAGTGATTACACTCAAACACTACCTCCACGCAGGGAGGGGCCTTCAGCCGGCCAAGCGGGGAGGGGAGAAACCAGGATAGAAGTAAAGAATGGTAGCCGATACCGATCCTGTCCGCTCTCTGCGCTTTAGGATAGACATTTGGTTCTCTGGATGCTGTGGACACTCCTGAATTTTGCCGATGACAAAACCACTTGGAGATTGCTCGTAGCTGGGCCGGTATGATGTCTGAATTTTGATAATTTCTTCGGGCACCGGTGCTGGTCGGAGTAGGAGCTTGAACAGGGGAGCAGATTAACAGTTCTGACTGTCTCAGGATCTCAGTAGCAGGAAGCATAGGATGCCACGACCGTTCCGGAACTCCGAATCAGGTGCCGCTGGCGCCGTTGGAACCGTTGATGAGTCCTCTTTGAATCAAATCTAGCAGAGAAGCCAAACGATATCGGAGAAGACCGGTGGGCTCTGATCACTGATGAGAGGTTGGTGCAGACTGTGGGGAAGCAGAACCGCGTACCCGGGGGAGAAAATTGATAACTCCTGGTTCCGGACGCCAAATTGAGCTCTGCTTTTTGGAGAAGAAAGAAGACTCGATGTAGAAGCTTTTTGAATAAGAACTCTCGATCCGATTCCAAGCAAGATCATCGCAGTTGGGCGTCCACTCTGGCTCTGGTCTCCTGCCAGGGAGGCTTTGAGCAGTCGAGGAAGAATGATTCCCCTGGGCGATCACGAACTCAGAACGGGATGAGACCACCGCCGTTTCGAAGAGGACTGGGAGACGCTTCTAACGATGGCTCTTGATCCTTCATAAACATCCGGAGGAAGACGTGGTCACCTCTGCAAGTTACTACTCTTTTGCAGATCTTCAGTTGAGAGCTGTAGGTTGAAGATGAAGGGGGGAATGGGGTATATGGGAGGGGAAATGGGGGTGGATGAGTGTGGGGAAAGCCCGGGCTGTGAGGGGGTCTAGGAGGGGGTGTTCCAAGGTGGGGGAAGGGAAGAATGGGGTCTGGAAGGGGGTCTAACAGGTGGTGGGAGGAGGAGCTACGAATTTGGGAAGATGGGTGAGAGGGAAAGGGTATTTGAAAATGGGTTTAAGGGTGGGATTAAATTTTGGTCTTGGGGGATGGGAAGAGATGTGTGGGGAAGGTAAAAGGGGGCTTGGGGAGTGAGAATTCTCCCTTGGGAGATGAGAGGGTGCTGGGGGAAGGGGAGTGGGTGGTTGGTGGTTGGAGGGTGGAGTGGGGAGTGGTGGAATCTCCCTTGGGGCTGGGGTGGAGTTAAGGTGGGTTGGTGGGGAGTTGGGGATGAGTTATTGGAGGGGGGGAAGAGAGAGAAAGGTGGTTGGGAGGAGAGGAGAGAGAAAGGGGCGCATGTTTTAGAGAGAGAAAGTGGAGGAGAGAGAAAATAACTTATTAGAGAGAGAGAGGGGGGGATAGGGGCTTCTCACCCAATTGGATTCACTCCACTAAACTAAGTCTTTGAACTCTCAAATGGCAATTTTTCATTGATTGATTCATTAGTTCAAAATGAGGGGAATGTGGTCCTATATATAGGCAACCCACATTTTACAGAAAGTCCCTGACATTTGACTCAATGACGAATAACCGAGGAAGGTGGGGGGCGCCCATGGGCCAGCCCAATGAATTGGGCCCAATAACAACCTAATCAATCCTAATGACACTCAAACTTAGGTAGATGACTCAATGACCTAGGTACTTGACTCAAATAAAAGGAAAATTACAATGACATGACTCAAATAAAATATGAAAATTACATGACTCGATTCAGAAAAATATGACGGACATAATGGAGCTATGCCGATGAGCAATCAAAGATGTGGAAAAATGTGAAGGACGAGAGATGCCCCCATCATACCCCCGGGGTGCGAAGAACTCGACTCCGTCGAGTATAGGTCCGCCGGGGAAGAGGTCCTCCAATGCAGCTCCGGGTGAGCCACAACCTCCAAACTCAACCTCGCGTCCTTAGCCGGGGACTGATCTTCATCATCTCAAGGTGGCTCGGGGACACCCTCTTGCTGGCGATGGTACCCTGCTTGCTTAGTATTGTCTCCGTGTGCACACGTCGGACTCTCAAGCTGATATAAGGAGGCTCTCCGAGGGTGTCACTCATAAAAGTGGGGATAGGCTCAAGCTGCTCACTGGGATCCACCGCGGTGCCCTTAGAGGGTGCTAGATCCGCCACGTGATAAGCGGGGTATATCCCAAAATCCCATCGGTAAATCCAACCCGTAAGCCAGGTTGCCAAAGCCACTCCGAACATGGAAGGCCCAAGTCCTCGTGCCCTCGATTTGGAGGTGACCCTAAGATTGAGCCATTCCAAAGCCACCATCGTAGGGTTGCCTACTTGGAATCCCAAGTGGCACTCATGAGATTTTGCCCGCTCATTATGAACCTCACCGCCCGTTGCTAGATGCTTGCTTGAATGAGTATGCCATGAGCTACGGTGCGGTGTGGGTGGAAAGTGTGTGGTATGCAAAGGGGGACCAGGACATCCATAGATGGACCTATCATGCCATGATGCTATATGGACCTTGATGAGCCTTGGTGGGCCGGGGCAACCAAATGTGGCCCTATCATGCATGGACTCTCTAGCAAAGGTTGGAGGGCCGGGGCATCCGTAGGTGATCCGGTCATGCATGGGGGTGACAAATGCTGGGGGACCCGGACATCCACGAATGCTCCTATCATGCTTAAGACTCATGATGAGTGAAGGTGGACCATTATATTCGAATTTGGACCACTCATGCTTTCTACTTGACATGTGGGTGATATGAATGAACGGACCCAACATAGTGTTCATGCCAAGTGGTGTGGTAAACCTAGACACATGCATTCCTATCCTAGGGATGACTTTCTTGTGCATGGGTGTGGGGTGGCCCTTGAGCTTCCACTCGAATGGATCAAAGGGATCTTGACAAGGGTTACCAAGAGAGAAATACTCCATATCCTCAAGGTTCTCAAATGGTGGTGGGTCATCCTCCTTTACTGAAACAATTGGGCCAAAATTCTTGGTGGGTGGATCGACTATGAAGGGAGGTTTTGGCTTTCTACCCGATATAATAAACTCCAAATCAAGGAGAAGGTCGGGCTCATCGGGTGTAGGGAGGAATAGGAGGAGGTCGCTAGTGTAGCAACCAATGGTGCAAACCGAGGTGATAGACCCGACACAAAGGTGTAGGAGGTCAAGGCTCCTAGATTGGTGGGCCATGGGGGTCAACAAGCCGGTCAACTCAAATTGCCAAGCTAAGCCTTTAAGAAGGTCCCCTAGTGTCTCCACTTGATAAGATGATTGGATGGTGGTGCGATAGGAGTTGAAGGGCACTATGGGGAGGTGTCGCTCCAAGGGAGGGTAGGCCATGATCGGGTGAGCTAGGCTCTCTTTTAACCATCTAGCCAAGGACCCAATTATGATGAGTTCACTCCCTACTAGAGGAGAGGGCATAGAGTGAGGATTATAATACAAGGCTTTGTCCCCATCTTGGGCATGTGTTTCTTTCAAAGTGGGGGTTGGATTCAGGGTGATCACCACTATGGGGTCGGGTGTCAGGATTATGGGTTCTTCTACCAAGGAGGTGGGTAGGTACTTTGTGGGTGGGGTGATGATGATCGGGACATGGTGCATTCGGGGTGGTGAACGAGGTCGGACTTGGATTGAGGTTGGAAGTGGAAGTAGTGGAGGCCTAAGTTGGGGTAGGATTGGGGTTGGAAGAGGAAGGTGGGGTAGGTGCGGAGGCTTGGTTTGATTTGTTTTGGGAGGTGGGTCCCTTTTAGGGGTGATGGAGGGGTAGTGGTGGGGGCCAAGGGGTTTTGTGGGGTATGGGTTTGGTGAGGGGATTTGTGTTTGGGGGTGGTGGCCATTATGGGCCTATGTGGAGGGGTGGACATGGGGTCCAATTGGGTATGTGGACATATGGTTGTGGTGAGGACTTGGATGTAGGATGTAGATGTTGTGGTTGGAGTAGGAGAGGTGGGAAATGGTGGAGAATGCGTGATTAGGGTCTTTGGTTGGCTAAGGGGAAATGAAGGAGTTGAAATGCTCTTTGAGCTTTGGTGTTCGGAATGGGAGGGGAAAATATATCTAGCCCTAAGTTTTTCCTTCATGTCCCCCCATGTTGTGAGGGGAGCTTCCCTTCTAATTATCCTTAAGCCTTCAATTTTCAACCAATGAGTGTGGGCCCGTTTGGTAAGTTGCAATTTGGCAAATCGGACTTTCTCATCCTCAGACATGGGATACCAAGTGAAGTAATGGTCCATCGAGACTTCCCACTCTAAATAGTCACTAGGTTGAGTTCCATCAAATATGGGAGGTGGGGAACATGTCCTTCTATCGTCCGTCCTTGGGGCGGGCCCATTTTCTCCAAGTTGGTTGAGTCGACCCGATATGTTATCAAGCCGCTCATTGGCATGGGTCAAGGCCTTCATGAGGTAGTTGACATGGCCAGGGAGGTTATGTGTGTTAGTGGTAGGCATCCCTTGGTGGTTTGGACTTATGGAGAGGGCCGATTGGTAAGGTCGGTATGAGGTGGCCATACTAGTGGACAAAGAGATGCAACCGAGGACTCTAAATGCATAAACACGTCCTAGGACCAACTTGATAGAGACAAGTTATGAACTTGCTCTGATACCAATTTGATGTGACACAACCTAGGACCTAAATTGCAAGTATCCCAACGATTTGGTCATGTCACATAAGCGGATTCACTCGCGTTGGCACACTCGGGTCCACAGGTGGACCGGCGATGGGGTGAGGGTCCGAGGTTGGACCGGAGGTTTCCAAGGGTACGGCTGGCTTGGGGAGGACCCCTATGGGTAAGGGGTTGCCCAAATTCATGGGCGGTCAGCACGCCGAAGGTTTGGGTTGAATGATCACTCACACAACTCACCCGCGGTGGCCACACAATTAAACACTAATTCGGGTTTGGGCACTATCTTAACGCCGACGGCACTAAGATGCAATACTAATTAAGTAAAGGAATCCAGAAAAGAGGAGTGTTTAGTGGCTCACCTGATCGGTGTGAAGACACCGATCCCGGCCGGAGACGAGGGCGAGCGAGGAAGCGTGGGCTTACCCGCACGCCGCGCCGGAGAAGCTTCAACCTAAAATTTTAGATTACATACACTACACCCCATGCAAGGGGGGGACCTTGGGAAAGGGAAGCCAGTGATTACACTCAAACACTACCTCCACGCAGGGAGGGGCCTTCAGCCGGCCAAGCAGGGAGGGGAGAAACCAAGCTAGAAGTAAAGAACGGTAGCCGATGGCGATGTTGTCCGCTCTCTGCGCTTCAGGATAGACAGTTGGTTCTCTCGACGCTGTGGACACTCCAGAATTTTGCCGATGACGAAACCACTTGGAGATTGCTCGTAGCTGGGCCGGTATGATGTCTGAATTTTGATAATTTCTTTGGGCACCGGTGCTGGTCGGAGTAGGAGCTTGAACAAGGGAGCAGATTAACAGTTCTGACTGTCTCAGGATCTCAGCAGCAGGAAGCAGAGGATGCCACGACCGCTCTCAAACTCCGAATCAGGTGCCGCTAGATCCGTTGGAACCGTTGACAAGTCCTCTTTGAAGAAAAACTAGCAGGGAAGCCAAACAATGTCGGAGAAGACTGGTGGGCTCTGATCACTGATGAGAGGTCGCTGTAGACTGTGGGGAAGCAGAACCGCGCACCTGGGGGAGAAAATTGATAACTCCTGGTTCCGGACGCCAAATTGAGCTCTGCTTTTTGGAGAAGAAAGAAGACTCGAAGTAGAAGCTTTTTGAAACAGAACTCTCGATCCTATTCCAAGCAAGATCATCGCAGTCGGGCGTCCACTCTGGCTCTGGTCTCCTGCTAGGAAGGCTTTGCACAGTCGGGGAAGAATGGCTCCTTTGGGCGATCACGAACTCAGAACGGGATGAGACCACCGCCGTTTCGAAGAGGACTGGGAGACGCTTCTAACAATGTCTGTTGATCCTTCAGAAACGTCCGGAGGAAGACGTGGTCACTTCTGCAAGCTGCTACTCTTCTACAGATCTTCAGTTGAGAGCTGTAGGTTGAAGATGACGGGGGGAATGGGGTATATGAGAGGGGAAATGGGGGTGGATGAGTGTGGGGAAAGCCCGGGCTGTGAGGGGGTCTAGGAGGGGGTGTTCCAAGGTGGGGGAAGGGAAGAATGGGGTCTGGAAGGGGGTCTAACAGGTGGTGGGAGGAGGAGCTACGAATTTGGGAAGGTGGGTGAGAGGGAAAGGGTATTTGAAAATGGGTTTAAGGGTGGGATTAAATTTTGGTCTTGGGGGATGGGAAGAGATGTGTGGGGAAGGTAAAAGGGGGCTTGGGGAGTGAGAATTCTCCCTTGGGAGATGAGAGGGTGCTTGGGGAAGGGGAGTGGGTGGTTGGTGGTTGGAGGGTGGAGTGGGGAGTGGTGGAATCTCCCTTGGGGCTGGGGTGGAGTTAAGGTGGGTTGGTGGGGAGTTGGGGATGAGTTATTGGAGGGGGGGAAGAGAGAGAAAGGTGGTTGGGAGGGGAGGAGAGAGAAAGGGGTGCATGTTTTAGAGAGAGAAAGTGGAGGAGAGAGAAAATGACTTATTAGAGAGAGAGAGAGGGGGGGATAGGGGCTTCTCACCCAATTGGATTCACTCCACTAAACTAAGTCTTTGAACTCTCAAATGGTAATTTTTCATTGATTGATTCATTAGTTCAAAATGAGGGGAATGGGGTCCTATATATAGGCAACCCACATTTTACAAAAAGACCCTGCCATTTGACTCAATGACGAATAACCGAGGAAGGTGGGGGGCGCCCATGGGCCAGCCTAATGAATTGGGCCCAATAACAACCTAATCAATCCTAATGACACTCAAACTTAGGTAGATGACTCAATGACCTAGGTACTTGACTCAAATAAAAGGAAAATTACAATGACATGACTCAAATAAAATATGAAAATTACATGACTCGATTCAGAAAAATATGACGGACACAATGGAGCTATGCCGATGAGCAATCAAAGCTTTGGAAAAATGTGAAGGGCGAGAGATGCCCCCATCAAATATGGTGACTCATTTATGTTGCTATCATTAAAACACCATATAATCATCAAAGCACAAGGGGCACAACACCTGAGAGAAAGAACAAATTATTAATTCTCATAGAATTAGAAAGAGATTAATCTTAAAACTAATTAACTATCCTTTCCCGGGCTCTACCCAATTCTCGCATAGGTGAGGAAATTTCTTTCTTAGTTCATAGGGAGGGGTCCTTAAACCTTAGACTTATCCTAGGACATGACTCTTTTTCCTAAGTCCTGAGACTTAGGCTCTGATACCAACTTAATTGTCACGCCCCGAGCCTTTATTACAGCGGAAGACTAGCTCGGGGAATCGCGAACCGCCGGCATGGTAATCCTCTTGCAAGCAAGAACGATCAGAGCGCAAGGCAATCACACATAAGAATGCAATCGCACAATAATTTAATCAAACTCTAACTTTATTTCATTAATAATCAAAATATCCAAATATAATAGCTTTCAACCTTCAATAATTCAAGGAAAAAGGAAATTACAAAGACTCGATCTAAACATCATTGACTTTCCTAAGTCTTCAATCTCATTTTGATATGACTTTCATTCGCTCTCGGACCCGCTACTTGTATAACTCGAATCCGAATTTGTATCACTTCCATCTCCTGAAAAGATTAGAAAATAGGTAATGAGCACACTTACCCAGTAGGTATCTTCGCATCAACATGATTAGCAATATTTAAGTAATTAGCATTTTAGCTCTAAAAAAATAAGGTAAAATCATGCAAATGCGATCAATCATGCGATTAAACCGAAGTAACACGATGATCATGTAAGATAGAATGAGCAAGTATGAATGTAACAAGAATATAATATGGCCTTTCATGAACAAGAATGTACTAGAAAGTTATGTATCAATCAAGAATGTACTCTTCACTTAGTAGCAAGTACTTCGTGAATTTCTATGGAATAACATGTAACAAGCTAGAAAGTCATGTTCGTGTCGTGGATTTTCACTTCACGATGCCGTGGATCTTCACTTATTTATTGAGAAAGTACTCCCAGCGCAATGCGACGCCAGTAGCATCATATCCCATGGTTTATAATAGTACATTTCAGACAATCAGTCGAGGGGACTAGCATAGAGCCCTTGAACACAATCAGTGCTCGGTCCGCATCTTTAAGTATAAATCAAGCTACTTCCACGCATGTAAACAATATGGCCAAGAATGTACAATTTCAATGATAGGTTTAAGATAAAGTAATCCATCCTAAGAATGCTTCTATTTGAATTAAAGAATTTCAATGAACATATTAAAACTAGGTTATGCCATGAAAATAAATCGGTAGCATAACGGCTCATTTCTTAACTTTCATAATTTAAGATTAAGTATCTTTGAATAATATGACAAGTCCTAGACCATCAACAATCCATCTAGGAACTTTGGAATATCAACCCTTGGGTCAACCTCGGGTTAAAGTACTCAAGAACTGTGACGGTAAATTAATGGGCTGTTACATGAATGTGACAGTCTATAATTGGGCCGTTACAATAGATTGAATTCAGAAAGAATAGTTGAACTCAGTGAATGTGACGGTTGTATACTGGGCCGTTAGATGAGCCTGACGGTCTAGTATTTGGCCGTTACATAGTAAAAACCAAAAAACATCGATAGTACTTTCCAATCAATTGGACTTTAAAGGTACAACCAACTCGACGTCCTAGTGAGAATCCTAGGCTCATGGAGAATTACGGAGGCCTTGAAACCAGATTTCCTTGTCCATTGGAAGGAATATCCAATAGAGAGGTCCTCAAGTTCAAGAATATGTTCATATAGTGCAAAAGTGTAAACTAATGGTCATATACCGGAATATATGCCATGTACTTAGAGAGTTGACTCTATAGACAGAAAGAATGTGTAACAATGTGAAACCATGATAAAACTCCGTCAATACATCAGTAAAATTCATGTTTTAATACAAAACTATAGAGTTTTAGCAATGAAATTAACATGTACTTTAAAATAACTCAAAGTGCTTTAAACATACATGAATCAATTTATAAACTCAAAGTTATGAAAAATAGGTCAAAACTTAGATAACTAGGCTTATTCATAAGTAAATTTGACTGTTTTTAATTCTGTCTCGGGTTGACAGAACATAGTTAATCTAACGGTCGAACATGAGCACGTCACAAGGCTGTGACGGTTTATCGTGGAAGCGTTAGAGTGTTGTAACGCTCCGGTTATGGTCCGTCAGAGATAACAGAGTAGCTTAAGTATAACAGGGAGTGTGACGGCTTATCGTAAGGCCGTTACGTCCCTCTGACGGTCTAACTAAAGGCCGTTAGAGTCCTGTTGACAGGAAAGTAAAAAGATAAAAGACTATGCCTTGAAACATGTCATGCTTTAAAAAGACTTAACTAATCTAGTCATGATAAAACGAAGTATAGTCCATCTAGATGCATAGGTTGCAGTGAATGAACAAGAGAATATCTTTTATCCTCATTTAAGGCTAAAGACATGCATGTATGTATAGACTTACTAAAACATGAAATTCAAAGTCTATGATGCATGGAATCAATCAAAACCAGAGGGCTTTTATCCCTAACATGATATTCTTGCCATTCATGAGATGACCTACCTTTTTACTGGGCTTTCAACTTCCAATTTGGGACTGCAAGACACGCCCTAGTTCTTTCCTTCCAGTGAGTTTTCAGCAACTTCACGTCGCTCTAACTTCTCAATCTCTTGACCTAAGCACGTGAAATTTTGAGGGTAAGAAGGTGAAACTAAGGGAAACAGAAAGTTCTAAAGACACTTCGGCTAATTATCTCGTTTTGGTGCTCTAATCTCATAATCTTCAATAGACTTTTGTTTAGGTTCCTGGGTTGCTATGGTCGAACCAGCAACTTTGGAAGCTTCAAACTTCTTGTATAGTTGATCTCCTAGCACAAAATTTTGAGGAAGATTAGTCCTATGTATAAGGAATAAAAAGTTCTAAATAACTTACCCGAAATACTATCTCCTTACCTTAGTTCCATGCGAGCCAATGTAAGGGTCGCGCAGGTCAAAACTAGGGTCTATTTATAGGGTTTTGCTAGGGTTTATAGATTAGATCGATTCTAGAGTCCTTGTTAAGGCTTAGATCGACTTCTGAGAGTCCTTAATATATTTACTAGTGCTCCCATCTCGATCCCAAAGTGATAGACTAGTAAAAATCTAATCTTTTTGCTCTTTCTTCAATTCACGGAACTTACAGAGTGTAACGGTCTAAGCTTGGCGCGTTACATACTTGTGGCGGTCGCACGATAGACCGCTACATCCACCATTTACAGAATTCAACTTAATTCAAACTCTTTAATTATTTTATCCATATAATTATCTAATAAATGAGTATTTATCCTTAAAATTCGTGAATAAGCTAAATATCCTTCTAGAATAGGGGCCAAACTTAATGGGCTTGGTCTTTAAATCTTTTGGGTTTTATTTATCAAAGCTGGATTAATATTTTAACATAATTGGGCCTTATAATCAGTTTAAGCTTTATAAATTCCTAATAAATTCTAGAAAATTTTAAAAATAATCCAAAAATTATTTATATAAATTTTGGGGCACTACACCCTCCCCCACTTAGAAGAATTTTGTCCCCAAATTCAACACATAGATTATATGGAGAGTGTACTTACATTTGAATAATTCTGGGAATCTTTTCCGCATAGCTTCTTCTGTTTCCCAAGTTGCTTCGGATGGTCATGATTTCTTCCATTGAATTTTGACCATAGGAATAGCTTTATTCCTTAGTTGACGCACTTCCCGATCCAGAATCTTTATTGGTGTTTGCTCGTACGTCATATCCTTCTGAATCTCTAAATTATCGTAAGTGATAATATGGTAAGGATCATATACATACTTTTTCAGCATAGAGACGTGAAATACGTCATGAACTCCTGCTAATTGTGGAGGTAAGGCTAATCTATAAGCCACTTCACTGACCCTTTCGAGAATTTTAAATGGGCCAATGAATCTTGGAGTTAGCTTGCCCTTGATGCCAAATCTTCGAATACCATGACCCAGAGAAACCTTCAGATACACATGATCTCCTGCTTGAAACTCCAAGTCGCGCCTTTGATTATCAGCATAAGATTTCTGCCTATCTTGAGCAATCTGCAATCTTTCTCGAATGAGCTTAATTTTCTCTAAAGAATCCCTGATAATGTCGGGGCCTAGAATTTGCCTTTCCCCTATTTCATTCTAACATATCGGTGATCTACAACTTTTTTCATATAAAGCTTTAAAAGGTGCCATCTGTATGCTGGCTTGATAACTATTATTATATGCAAATTCCACCAGAGGCAAGTGATCATGCCAACTTTCTCCGAAGTCAATAGCACAAGCCCTGAGCATATCTTCCACCACTTGATTTGTTCTTTCCGTCTGACCATCAGTTTGTGGATAGAATGCCGTGCTAAAATTTAGTCGGGTCCCTAATGAATGTTGTAGACCCTTCCAAAATTGTGATGTGAATCTAGGATCTCTATCAGATATGATAGTGATAGGGACACCATGTATCTTGACAATTTTCTTTATGTATAAGGCTGCTAGAATATCCACAGACCATCGACTTTTGATTGGTATGAAATGTGCAGATTTTGTCAATCGGTCTATGATTACCTAGATACCGTCGTGTCCACCTCTTGTCTTTTGTAAACCCATAATGAAATCCATTCCTATACTTTCCCATTTCCATGCTGGAATATCTAAGGGGATATAATTTACCTGCGGGTCTAAAATGCTCTACTTAGCCTTGTTGACAAGTGAGACAGCGAGACATGAAATCAGCTATTTCCCAATTCATATTGGGCCACCAGAAATTTCTTTTAAGATCTTGATACATTTTGGTACCTCTTGGATGAATGGTGTACTTGGATTTATGTGCTTCATCTAGGATCAGTTTCTTTGTATCCTCATGATCTGGGACACATATTCGGCCGTTAAATAACAATCTTCCGTCATTGGAAAGAGAAAAATCTGGTCTTTGTTCTATGTTGGCTTTAATCTCCAATAATATGAGATCATCATTTTGCAACTTGACCAAATCTTCTATTAGTGTAGGTTGAGCTTAAATATTAGCGATGAAACAATCTTCTTCCTTCATGTCAATATCTAAGTTCAACTGAGCAAATTGAGGAATAAGATTTGTCATACTAATCATGAGACTTGATAGCTTTCCCATTAATTTTTTGCTGAGTGCATCTGCTACAGCATTAGCCTTGCCAGGATGATATTGAATAGAAAAATCAAAGTCTTTGAGATATTCTAACCATCTCCTCTGCCTCATATTTAACTCCTTTTGAGAGAATAAGTATTTCAAACATTTGTGGTTCGAGTAGACCGTGAATTCTCTCCATAGAGATAATGACGTCAAATTTTTAAGGCAAAAATGACAGCTGCTAGTTCTAAATCATGTACAGGATAGTTTTCCTCGTGACGTTTCAATTGTCTTGATGAATAACAGATTACCTTTCCATTTTACATAAGGGCGCACCCTAAGCCAATGCCAGACGCATCCGTATATACTTCAAATCCACCACCTTCCACCGGTAGTGATAGAATAGGAGCTGTAGTAAGATGGTTCTTAAGAGTTTGAAAACTCTTTTCACATTCCTTTGACCAGAAAAAATGATTTTCTTTTCTTGTAAGTCTAGTTAAAGGAATCGTAATTTTTGAGAAGTCCTTAATGAATATTCTATAATAACCAGCTAGACCCAGAAAGCTCCTTACTTCAGATACAGTCGTTGGCCGGCTCTAGTTTCTGACAGCTTCAACTTTAGAAGGATCCACAACGATACCTTCTTTTGAAATAATGTGGCCTAGGAATGAAACTTCCTTAAGCCAGAATTCACACTTGTTAAGCTTGGCATAGAGTTTATGTTCTCTAAGTGTTTGCAAAGCTATCCTCAGATGTTCTTCATGTTCCTCTTTTATTTTGGAATATACCAGGATGTCATCAATGAAGAAAACGATGAACTGGTCCAGATATGGCTGGAAAAACACTATTCATAAGTTGCATAAATGCTGCTGGGACATTTGTTAACCCGAACGGCATTACCACGAATTCATAGTGGCCATAACGACTTCGAAAAGCCATTTTATAAATGTCTTCTTCTTTAATTCTAAGCTGATGATAACCTGATTTGAGGTCAATCTTGGAGAAATACTCTGCTCCTGAAAGCTGATCGAAGAGCTCATCAATACGCGGTAACAGATACTTGTTTTGGATTGTGAGTTGATTTAGTCGCCGGTAGTCGATGCATAGCCCGAGAGAGCCATCCTTCTTCTTGACAAAAAGAACTGACGCACCCCAGGGGGATGTGCTAGGTCTGATGAAACCCTTGTCTAGTAGTTCCTGCAACTACCTTTTTAGTTCCTTAAGTTCCATGGGGGACATCCTGTAAGGGGCTCTAGAAACAGGTGTTGCTCCTGGAATGAGTTCAATGGTGAAGTTTACTTCATTCTCGGGTGGTAAACTAGGTAATTTGGATGGGAACACATCTGGAAACTCATTTACAATAGGGATGTCTGCTATGATGATTTCCTTGGACTCGGTAACAATGACAGAAGCAAGAAAGCTTCACATCCTCGTGAGATAAGTTTGCAAGCGTCAAGAGAAGATATGATAATGAGATGTTTCCTATACTTGATGCCAAGGAAAGAAAATCTTGGAAGACTAGATTTTCGAAAGGATACAATCCTATTTCAGCAATTAATATCAGCATCATGCTCTATAAGCCAATCTACCCCTAAAATGGCATCATAACCTTTCATGTCAAGGCATACTAAATTTGCGGGGAGATTGTGATTTTCCACTATTACCTCACTATCAGGATAATACTAGGTAAACTTTGTTCCAGAACCTAAAGGTGTAGTAATAGCAAGATCTGAAGGTAAGGGAACTGATGCAATAGGTAATATTTTCGCAAAAGTAGTGGAGATAAAAGAATGAGAGGCACCAGTATCAAATAGCACAAATGCAGGACGGGAACAAATTTGAAGGGTACCTTCCATAAGTCCACCATCCTTGGGTGCTTCTTCTTCTTCTAGAACAGCATTGAGGCGAGCTTGCCTCTTACGTCCTCCACCAGACGGTTGATCCTTCATAATGGGGCAATCTGGCATACGATGCTCCCTGCTTCCACAACGTAGACACGCACCAAGGCGCTTCCAACATTCTTAAGCTGAATGGCCGAACTTTTCACAAAATGTGCAAGCTGGCATGACTTGCTCCTTCTCCTCTTTGGCTTTCTTGTGCTTCTAGGAACTTCCACCGTTCCCGCTCCTGGATCTTTTCTTACTATCACGGCTTTTGTAGGGTTCCGTGATGCTGAACTTCCCCTTCTTATAATGCCAATTAGATCATCGGCTAGACTCTTCTCATTTTCCTTTCAACTTCTCGACCTTCTCTAAGGTCCTTTCGCATAAATACACCCGCTGAACCATCTCTGCCTAGGTATGGATATTTTGGGTCCCCAGCTGCTGAATAAAACCGGGTCGTAACCCCTCCATAAACCGATTGGCCTTCAATAAATCAGTACTAATTAAGTGCGGTGCATAAGGTGCAAGCCTAGAGAATTGAAGTTCGTACTCCGCGACTGTCATCATTCCTTGACGAAGAGAGGTGAACTCCATAGCCTTTCTTTCTTTGACATGTTCGGAAAAGTACTTGGCACGGAATAGAGTGAGAAAACTATCCCATGTATGAGGTGCATCATCCGGAGGTGTAGGTACTGACTTCCACTATGTGCGTGCATCTTTATTGAGTTAGAAGGTTGCGAGAGGCACTTTTTCTTGGTCTGTGCATTGAATAACATCGAAGATTCGATTCATCTCATCTATCCAATTTTCTGCCTCATCCAGATTAGAAGAACCGTAGAACAGCGGAGGGTTTAAGCTCCGAAAATTGCGATGCAAGTCACCAGCCCTCGCCCCTGTGCCTGCCTGGGCCATAGTTTGTAATGCCTGAGTAAGGTCGATAACTATTTGTTGCATGCCAGCTGAATCTACCCGATGTGCCATTGCAATAATGAGGTACCTGAGAGGAATAACAAATTGTTAATTCTCATGGAATTAGGAAGAGATTAATCTTAAAACTAATTAACTATCCTTTCTCGGGCTCTACCCAATTCTCGCATAGGTGAGAAAATTTCTTCCTTAGTTTATAGGTAGGGGTCCTTAAACCTTGGACTTATCCGAGGACATGACTCTTTTTCCTAAGTCCTGAGACTTAGGCTCTGATACCAACTTAACTGTCACGTCCCGAGCCTTTATTACAGCGGAAGACTAGCTCGGGGAATCGCGAACAGCTGGCATGGTAATCCTCTTGCAAGTAAGAACGATCAGAGCGCAAGGCAATCACACATAAGAATGCAATCACACAATAATTTAATCCAACTCCAACTTTATTTCATTAATAATCAAAATATCCAAATATAATAGCTTTCAACCTTCAATAATTCAAGGAAAAAGGAAATTACAAAGACTCGATCTAAACATCATTGACTTTCCTAAGTCTTCAATCCTATTTTGATATGACTTTCATTCGCTCTCGGACCCGCTACTTGTATAACTCGGATCCGAATTCGTATCACTTCCATCTCCTGAAAAGATTGAAAAATAGGTAATGAGCACACTTCCCCAGTAGGTATCTTCGCATCAACATGATTAGCGATATTTAAGTAATTAGCATTTTAGCTCTAAAAAAATAAGGTAAAATCATGCAAATGCGATCAATCATGCGATTAAACCGAAGTAACACGATGATCATGTAAGATAGAATGAGCGAGTATGAATGTAACAAGAATATAATATGGCCTTTCATGAACAAGAATGTACTAGAAAGTCATGTATCAATCAAGAATGTACTCTTCACTTAGTAGCAAGTACTTCGTGAATTTCTGTGGAATAACATGTAACAAGCTAGAAAGTCATGTTCGTGTCGTGGATTTTTACTTCACGATACCGTGGATCTTCACTTATTTATCGAGAAAGTACTCCCAGCGCAATGCAACGCCAGTAGCATCATACCCCATGGTTTATAATAGTACATTTCTGACAATCAGTCGAGGGGACTAGCATAGAGCCCTTGAACACAATTAGTGCTCGGTCCGCATCTTTAAGTATAAATCAAGCTACTTCCACGCATGTAAACAATATGGCCAAGAATGTACAATTTCAATGATAGGTTTAAGATAAAGTAATCCATCATAAGAATGCTTCTATTTGAATTAAAGAATTTCAATGAACATATTAAAACTAGGTTATTGATGTGACACCAAAATGCAGCAATAGAATTTGATCCCTAGGACTTAATTCGCAATAGCAACAACAAGACTTGAGAGCTACTAGAGAGTCGCCAACACACCGCACGCTCGCGATTCCTGTGGTGACTCGGTGATGCCGAGTCGAGGTGGTGGAGTTAGCCCCTGGCTGGCTAGAGGACCAGCACCGCTAAGGTTGTCCCTCCCAAAGGTATGAAGCCCACAAACAAGGGCGGTCGGGTGCCTTGAGGGCACTAGGTCACTCGCTCACTTTTAGCCACGGTGACCATACTAAGATGGTGGCTCCGGGATCGGGCACTCGCTCTCCAACCAGCGGATAAGTCTCGCAAATATGAAATGAACAGGAATAAAGGGGCAAGGGCAGAGCTCACCTGGTTGGTTTGAGGAAACCAACCCTGGTCGGAGACGAGGGCGAGTGGGGAAGTGTGGGTTCCCCCGCACACTACGCCGATGAAGCTTCAATCCTGTTTAAAAGTACAATCACTACACCTCGCGTAGGAGGGTGATCTCGGGGGTGAGAAATATTTAAGTACAATCAAATACTACCTCCCGCAGGGAGGGGCGGTAAGCCGGCCAGGCGGGGAAGGGAGAACCGTCGGGGAAAGGTAGGTTGGACGCCGAGGATGTTCCCACTTGCAACCAGCAATGGCTGACTGCCCGATGATTCCTGGACTGTAGATCGTGTTCCTAAATTTTGCCAGAGGCGAGACCAGCGTGGAATTCCTCGTATCTGGCACGCGGATGTCCCTGAATTTCCTTGATTTCTTTTGCTGCAGTTGCTGGTCCGGGGTGGGGTTTGATCGGGGAGGCAGAATCTGGGCGCGACAGCTCCCTGTTTCTGACAGTAGGATGCAGAGATCGCCCCGATGGCTTCTGAACTCCAAATCACGATCTACTAGAGTTTCTGGAACCGTGAGCGAGTCCTCTCTGCAGAAAAACTGACGGGGCAGCCGTTTGATGTCAGGGTGGACTGGGGGACGCCGATGAGTGGCAGCTGATCGCTGCAGGTTGTGGGAGGCAGACCCGTCCAGTCGAGGAAGAAAAACGTAAGCTCTGACCTCCGGATGTTGAACGCACTTCCGCTTTTTGATCCCAAAAGAGGACAGGTGGAGGAAGATATTTTTAGAAGAACTCGTGGCTTGAATCTTCCAGTGGCTGGTCCGGGTAAAGCTTCGAACAAGGTGGCAACTTCTGGCCGCAACAGCTATCTGACACGAACAGTGACTTGCAGGAGTTGTCTCGGCCGCTCCCGGACACCAAATCTCAAACCGTTGAAGTTTTTGGAACCGTGGAGGAACCCTCTTTGCAAGAAAACTGGTGGGGAAGCCGTCTGATGTCGGGGTGGACTGGGGGATGCCGATGAGTGGCAGCTGGTCGCTGCAGGTTGTGGGAGGCAGACCCGTCCAGTCGAGGAAGAAAAACGTAAGCTCTGACCTCCAGATGTTGAACGCACTTCCGCTTCTTGATCCAAAAAGAGCACAATTGGAGGAAGATATTTGTAGAAGAACTCATGGCTTGAATCTTCCAGTGGCTGGTCCGGGTAAAGCTTCGAACAAGGTGGCAGCTTCTGGCCGCAACAGCTACCTGACACGAATAGTGACTTACATGAGTTGTCCCGGCCGCTCCCGGGCACCAAATCTCAAACCGTTGAAGTTGTTGGAACCGTGGAGGAACCCTCTTTGCAGGAAAATTGGTGGGGAAGCCGTCTGATGTTGAGGCGGACTGGGGGACGCCGATGAGTGGTAGCTGGTCGCTGCAGGTTGTGGGAGGCAGACCCGTCTAGTCGAGGAAGAAGAGCGAGAACTCTGGCCTCCGGATGCCGATCGTGATTCCGCTTCCTGATCCTGGAAGAGGATAGGACATGGAAGAACTTTGTTGAAGAACTCTCGGTCTGAATCCTCCGCCGTTTGTCGTGGTATGGCTTTAAATCAGGTTCAGGAACTTGGCAGGGGAAGTCCAGCGCAGTCGGGGGAGAACGGCTCTCCCAGGCAGCCCTGAACTCGGAATGAGATGAGGTCACCTCGCCTGCGAAGCCAACTGGTCGACCTTTCCAGAAATATATGGTACGTCTTCAGAGATCTCCGTATGATTCCGTGACAGCTTATGCAAGATGACCCTTCCTCTGCCACCTACAGACTGATCAAAGGGGGGAGAGAGGTGGAAGAACTTGGTTGGCCAAAGGAAGAACAATGGGAAGGGGGTTGGGGGGCTGCGACCTAGGGAGGTGAAGGGGCTGGGAATGAATGGGTGCAGTCCCCAAAGGGAGGAAAATTCGAATTTTAGCTTGGGAGGGGTGAAGGGGGTGCTTGGGGAAGTGAGGGGGTGTATGGGGAATGCCAAGGGGTGCCTTGGAAGAGGGAGGGATTAAATGGGAGAGTTAATGTGGCCTTGGGAGGTGAAAGGGTGGGTGATGTGGCAAGGTGAGGTGGCAAGGTGAAGAGAGAGAGGATGGTGTGAATTTGGGAGAGAGAGGGGGAGGAGAGAGAGAGGGGGCCGCCCCCTTTAGAGAGAGAGAGAAGAGGAGAGAGAGAGAGATAGCTAGAGAGAGAAGGAGAGGTGCACAAATGCTGTGGCAAATTCTTTAATACTTCATTAGCTTACAACTGAGGGATTGGGGTCCTATTTATAGGAAACCCACTTTTACATATAAGACCCTGACTTTTAACATACTAACAGATAACCAAGGAAGGGGGGGTGCGCCCATGGGCCTAGCCCAAAGAAATAGGCCCAATAGCAAGCACCATAGCCTAATGAGACTCAAACTTAGGGAAATGACTTAATAACCTAGGTACAAGACTCAAATAAAAGGCAAATTACATGAGTAGAAAATGAAAATTACATCATAGGACTCGAAATAACGTGGTGAATAAGATGTAGCTTAGGTGGCGAGTATCGGGATCCTCGATCATATGAAATTGCTGGTGATGTCCTCATCATACCCTCGGGGTGCGGAAAACTCGACTCTGTCGAGTATGGGCCCACCGGGGAAGTGGTCCTCTCCAGAAACTCAGAGTGAGCCTCAACTTCCAAACTCAACCCTGCGTCCGCAACCAGGGGACGGTCCCTCATCCTCTCGAGGTGGCTCAGGCGCACCCTCTTGCTGGTGATGGGACCCTGCTTGCCTAGTATTACCTTCGTGTGCACACGTCGGACTCTCAGGCCATTTTTTGGTGGCTCTCCGAGGGTGTCCCTCTCAAAGGAAGATAAAGGCTCGAGGCACTCACTAGGATCCACCGCGGTTCCCATATAGGGTGCCGGATCCGCCATGTGGATAATGGGGTGAATCCCAAAACCCATTAGTAAGTCCAACCCGATGGCCGGGTTGCCAAAATCACTTGGAACTTGGGAAGGTCCAAGTCCACGTGCACTCGAATTGGAGGTGACCCTAGGGTAGAGCCACTCCAAGGCCATCATCACTAGATTGCCTACTTGGAATTCCAAGTGGCGCTCGCAAGCTTTTGCCCGCTCTTTGTGAATCTCACCGCTCGTTGTTAGATGCTTGCTTGAATGTGTATGCCATGTACTATGATGCGGTGTGGGTGTGAAAAGATTGGTGTGTAAAGGTGGACCGGGGCAACCGTAAATTGACCTATCATGTTGTGATGCCATGTGGACCTTGATGCACTTAGGTGGACCGGGGCGGCCACAAATGGCCCTATCATGCCTGAGGTGGATGAAGAGTGGGGGAGGACCAGCATGTCCAAATGTGGCTCTATCAGGTATGGGTGCAATGAATGCCGGAGGACCTGGACTTCCATGTAGACTCCTATCATGCATAAGATGGATGATGAATGGGGGTGGACCTACATATCCAAATGTGAACCTGTCATGCACCGGACCTAGTGTGTATGAGACACAAATGAGATGGATTTGGGGGTTTCCACTCATAGGGGTCGAAGGGGTCCAAGAAGGTGGACATTTTGGGATAGGTCACTTCCTCATCTCCAAGGTTGATGTCACCGTTGGCCTTGACTCTCATAGTGTGGGCGGAATTTTGGAATGGATGGATTAGGACTGACATGGTGGGTGAGGGTAGGAGGGAGTGGGTGGTGAGTGATGGGTACTTGGAAGCCCATAGGGGGTGGCCAAACAGATCAAGATGGGTTAAGGGGTGAGTGACGTGGAGGGGGGTTTCAATCCAAGTGATCGCCCTAGGGTCCCTAGCACACATAGGGAAGTGGAAGTCATGACCCTGGTGGGACCCATTGCAATGCTCCTTATAGGAGGGTAAGGGGGTGATGTAAGACTCATTAGGCTCGGGTAGAAATAATAGGAGTTTACTCATGCAAGGACCCTTGGTGTAAATGGAGGTGATGGTCCTGATGGAGGGGTGTGAGAAACTAAGGTACCCCATGTGGCTTGCTTCTAAGGCCCACATGTTTGTCACCTCTATTTACCAAAGTATACTCTTAATCAAGTCCCTCATGGCTCCTACAAAGCAAAACGAATGATAGGTTATGTGGAATGGTAGGGTGGGCACGATTGGGTTATGTTTATCCATGGGGGGGCGCATGATGTGGAGGAGGAGGTCTTGCTTAAGCCACTCAATGAGGGGTTCCCCAAGAATCATAATCCTCATGGAGGGAGGGAGGGGGAAACTTGGTTGGTCATCATGTAACTCATGAGGGAGGGTGTACCCAGTTAGGCTCAATGGGTTTTCTTTGGGTAGGGATGGGTTCTCTTGACCCAACTCTTGACATTGGGCTTCATATTCTTCCTCCTAATCTAGGGGAGCCTCATATTCCTCAATCACATTCTTATCCTTTTGGGGTGTGGGGGTTTTGCTCTCCAAGGGAATGGGAAGGTCTTTTGTGGATGGGGTGATGAAGGTTGGGGCATGGTGCACCCGAGGTGGTGAGGGTGTTCGGACTTGGGTTGGGTTTGTGAGTGGAAGAAGTGGAGACCTAAGTTGGGGTAGGATTGGGGTTGGTAGTGGAAGATGGGTGGGTCGAGGAGGATTGGGTTGATTGATTTTGGGAGGTGTGTCCCTTTTTGGGGAAGATGGAAGGGTAGTGGTGGGGACCGTGGAAGCTTGTGGGGTGTGGGTTTGATGGAGAGTTTTAGGTTGGGTGATGGCCGTCATGGGCCTAGGTGGAGCGGGGGCCCTAAGGGAAGTCTTGGGTTGACTGGGAGGAAACGGGGGAGTGGGAGTGCTCTTCGGGTTATGGTCTTCACGGTAGGAGTTGGGGAGGTATTGGAGCCTAAGTTGGGTCTTCATGTCTTCCCAGGTATGGATTGGTTCTTCCCTCCTAATCCTCTTCCTAGTTTCTACACTTATCCAATAGGTCTTGGCAAGTTTAGTAAGGTGCATATTCGCGAGCCTAACTTTCCTATCTTCCGTCATAGGGTACCAACCAAAGTATTGGTCCATAGCATTCTCCCATTTTAGGTAGACATGTGGATTATGTGACCCATCAAAGTTAGGAGCCTCAACCTTAATCATCCTCAAGAGGTAATCATCCGGATCCTCCCGTGGTCGCCTTTCAAAATGTCTAGGTTGGCGGGGCCTCTCATACTCACGGTGGAAGTCATCCTCAAGGTCCTCCCTATCAAGTTCAACTCGTGGAGGGGGTGCCCGTTGGGCATGGTTCCTAGGTGGGGCCCTAGCTTCATCGAGTCTCTCTAGGCGGGTGGAAATCCCACTCATTTCTCCGAGAGGGCTTGAATGGCAGCCTCAAGTCGATCCATTGGAGCTTGGGGAGCCTCCCTAGGGATGTTTGGGTAACCTTGGGGAATGGGATTCATGGGGGAACCGAGGTAGAGGGGTCGGCTCGGTACAAGGTACCACTACGGGTGGACATGCACACGGATGATGAAAATGCAAAGACCCTAGGACCTAGGCTTGTAGAGACAAGTCTAAAAGTTGCTCTGATACCAACTGATGTGACACCAAAATGCAGCAATAGAATTTGATCCCTAGGACTTAATTCGCAATAGCAACAACAAGACTTGAGAGCTACTAGAGAGTCGCCAACACACCGCACGCTCGCGATTCCCATGGTGACTCGGTGATGCCGAGTCGAGGTGGTGGAGTTAGCCCCTGGCTGGCTAGAGGACCAGCACCGCTAAGGTTGTCCCTCCCAAAGGTATGAAGCCCACAAACAAGGGCGGCCGAGTGCCTTGAGGGCACTAGGTCACTCGCTCACTTTTAGCCACGGTGACCATACTAAGATGGTGGCTCCGGGATCGGGCACTCGCTCTCCAACCAGCGGATAAGTCTCGCAAATATGAAATGAACAGGAATAAAGGGGCAAGGGCAGAGCTCACCTGGTTGGTTTGAGGAAACCAACCCCGGTCGGAGACGAGGGCGAGCGGGGAAGTGTGGGTTCCCCCGCACACTGCGCCGATGAAGCTTCAATCCTGTTTAAAAGTACAATCACTACACCTCGCGCAGGAGGGTGATCTCGGGGGTGGGAAATATTTAAGTACAATCAAACACTACCTCCCGCAGGGAGGGGCGGTAAGCCGGCCAGGCGGGGAAGGGAGAACCGTCGGGGAAAGGTAGGTTGGACGCCGAGGATGTTCCCGCTTGCAACCAGTGACGGCTGACTGCCCAATGATTCCTGGACTGTAGATCGTGTTCCTGAATTTCGCCGGAGGCGAGACCAGCGTGGAATTCCTCGTATCTGGCATGCGGATGTCCCTGAATTTCCTTGATTTCTTCTGCTGCAGTTGCTGGTCCGGGGTGGGGTTTGATCAGGGAGGCAGAATCTGGGCACAGCAGCTCCCTGTTTCTGACAGCAGGATGCAGAGATCGCCCCGATGGCTTCTGAACTCCAAATCATGAGCTACTGGAGTTTATGGAACCGTGAGCGAGTCCTCTCTGCAGAAAAACTGACGGGGCAGCCGTTCGATGTCGGGGTGGACTGGGGGACGCCAATGAGTGGCAGCTGGTCGCTGCAGGTTGTGGGAGGCAGACCCGTCCAGTCGAGGAAGAAAAACGTAAGCTCTGACCTCCGGATGTTGAACGCACTTCCTCTTCTTGATCCCAAAAGAGGACAGGTGGAGGAAGATATTTGTAGAAGAACTCGTGGCTTGAATCTTCCAGTGGCTGGTCCGGGTAAAGCTTCGAACAAGGTGGCAGCTTCTGGCCGCAACAGCTACCTGACACGAACAGTGACTTGCAGGAGTTGTCCCGGTCGCTCCCGGACACCAAATCTCGAACCGTCGAAGTTTTTGGAACCATGGAGGAACCCTCTTTGCAGGAAAACTGGTGGGGAAGCCGTCTGATGTCGGGGTGGACTGGGGGACGCCAATGAGTGGCAGCTGGTCGCTGCAGGTTGTGGGAGGCAGACCCGTCTAGTCGAGGAAGAAGAGCGAGAACTCTGGCCTCCGGATGCCGATCGTGATTCCGCTTCCTGATCCTGAAAGAGGATAGGACGTGGAAGAACTTTGTTGAAGAACTCTCGGTCTGAATCCTCCGCCGTTTGTCGTGGTACGGCTTCAAATCAGGTTCAGGAACTTGGCAGGGGAAGTCCAGCGCAGTCGGGGGAGAACGGCTCTCCCAGGCAGCCCCGAACTCGGAATGAGATGAGGTCACCTCGCCTGCGAAGCCAACTGGTCGACCTTTCCAGCAATGTATGGTACGTCTTCAGAGATCTCCGTATGACTCCGTGACAGCTTCTGCAAGATGACCCTTTCTCTGCCACCTGCAGACTGATCAAAGGGGGGGAGAGGGGTGGAAGAACTTGGTTGGCCAAAGGAAGAACAATGGGAAGGGGGTTGGGGGGCTGCGACCTAGGGAGGTGAAGGGGATGGGAATGAATGGGTGCAGTCCCCAAAGGGAGGAAAATTCAAATTTTAGCTTGGGAGGGGTGAAGGGGGTGCTTGGGGAAGTGAGGGGGTGTATGGGGAATGCCAAGGGGTGCCTTGGAAGAGGGAGGGATTAAATGGGAGAGTTAATGTGGCCTTGGGAGGTGAAAGGGTGGGTGATGTGGCAAGGTGAGGTGGCAAGGTGAAGAGAGAGAGGATGGTGCGAATTTGGGAGAGAGAGGGGGAGGAGAGAGAGAGGGGGCCGCCCCCTTTAGAGAGAGAGAGAAGAGGAGAGAGAGAGAGATAGCTAGAGAGAGAAGGAGAGGTGCACAAATACTGTGGCAAATTCTTTAATACTTCATTAGCTTACAACTGAGGGATTGGGGTCCTATTTATAGGAAACTCACTTTTATATTTAAGACCCTGACTTTTAACATACTAACAGATAACCAAGGAAGGGGGGGTGCGCCCATGGGCCTAGCCCAAAGAAATAGGCCCAATAGCAAGCACCATAGCCTAATGAGACTCAAACTTAGGGAAATGACTTAATAACCTAGGTACAAGACTCAAATAAAAGGCAAACTACATGAGTAGAAAATGAAAATTACATCATAGGACTCGAAATAACGTGGTGAACATGATGTAGCTTAGGTGGCGAGTATTGGGATCCTCGATCATATGAAATTGCTGGTGATGTCCTCATCAGTTATGCCATGAAAATAAATCGGCAGCATAACGGCTCATTTCTTAACTTTCATAATTTAAGATTAAGTATCTTTGAACAGTATGACAAGCCCTAGACCATCAATAATCCATCTAGGAACTTTGGAATATCAACCCTTGGGTCAACCTCGGGTTAAAGTACTCAAGAATTGTGACGGTCAATTAATGGGCCGTTACATGAACGTGACGGTCTATAATTGGGCCGTTACAATAGATTGAATCCAGAAAGAATAGTAGAACTCAGTGAATGTGACGGTTGTATACTGGACCGTTAGATGAGCCTGACGGTCTAGTATTAGGTCATTACATAGTAAAAACCAAAAAACATCGATAGTACTTTCTAATCAATTGGGCTTTAAAGGTACAACCAACTCGGCGTCCTAGGCTCATGGAGAATTACGGAGGCCTTGAAACCAGATTTCTGAGTCCATTGGAAAGAATATCCAATAGAGAGGTCCTCAAGTTCAAGAATATGTTCCTATAGTGCAAAAGTGTAAACTAATGGTCATATACCGGAATATAGGCCATGTACTTAGAGAATTGACTCTATAGACAGAAAGAATGTGTAACAATGTGAAACCATGATAAAACTCTGTCAATACATAAGCTGGGTGCACCGGGTGGAGGTGGCCCAAGGGTGTGCTGGGTAAAGGCCAGCTAGGAGGTGTGCCAGAGGCAGGCTGGAGGGCGTGCCGAAAGGATAGGCCATGGGTGTGTCGGGGGGACAGGCCATGGGTGCACTGAACAAGGCAAGCTGGGAGGTGTTGGGCGTGCCGGGCTAGAGCGGCTGGGGGCGTACCAGGCAAGGCACAGGCCAAGATGGCCACTGGACGGGGAACATAAGCCCCCACTGATAAAGGCTATGAGGGGTTTGACCTAGGTGTATCGGATGAGGGGTTGACACTGCTACGGAAACTGTGGGAACGAAGCCAGCCTCATGCCATCACACTAGAGACACTACCCATTGGATTGGATAGACTCTGTGACGTTTTGGAGAGCAGGCAGCCCAAAAGCAAGCAAACCAAAGGGAAGGCTGTGACACTCAGAAGTAGTTGGTAGAAAACCATGAAGGGAGTGAAACAACAAGGAATACAAACATAGAAGAAATATCTATAGGAAGGCATCAGAAACATTTGCAAACCTTCAATTTATATTCTCACAAGAGGAATGCCCCAAGGGAGCTAATACACTGTCAGACTTAAAAAAAACTGAAGAAAAGAAAGAAAGAACAATATACAATGGGGAGGGAGAAAGGAGCATTGGCTCCTCCCCCTCCCCGGCCTCACTCCCTCTCTTCGCTCACCCCTCTTCTCTTCTTCTCTTCTATCTTCTTCTTCTTCACTTGGACGGTGGTCAGAACAGGAAAGCCAGGGCGCTCAAGAGAGCCAACCCTTCAGAACGCTGGGGAGCCTCTTCTTCTCTCTTCACACAGACGACCGTGGGCTGAGGGGCGGGCTCTCCTTCCTTCTCCTCTTCTTCTTCTTCTTCTGTTCTGCCTCTCTCAAGAGCCAGCCAGCCCCCTCTTTGAAGTTCAGCCTGCCATTCTCTCTTTATCGTCAGAGGTTTATATACGTCTGGCGACGTTGACATCCGTTGACCAGGGGAGTCAGTGGGGATTGGCCCCGAGTCTTATCTTCGAGCAGGGGGTGCCTGCGTGTCTTCACAGAGTTGGCTGAGGCTGACGTCCACAGCCTGGCACCGTAGCGTTGTCAACCGGAGCATGAGCCAGCAACACAAGCATTCAATGCCACGTGTTCGAGCGAAACAGAACACCGTAATAAGGATGGGACTTCGGGCAGGTGCACCGGGTGAAGAAGAGAAGACGCTGCACCGGGTGGGATGCCTAGTAGGTGTGCCGCTGGAGGGCTTGGCAGGTGTGCCGCTGGAGGGCTGCTGGGTAGTGTGCCGTTGGGGGGGCGCAGCAAGTGTGCCGTTGGAAGGGCGCAGCAAGTGTGCCGTTGAGAGGGCTTTGCAGGGAGCATGCTGCTGGAGCACCTAGGGGGTGTGCCGCTGGAGGGTGGCCACTAGTGTGCCATTGGAGGGCACAACTAGTGTGCCACTGAAAGCGTGCTGCTGGGGGGCACGATGGTGTGCCGTCGGAGGGGGGCACAATAGTGTGCCGTTGGAGAGGCACCAAGGGTGTGCCGCTGAAAGGGGCACCATGGGTATGCCGCTGGAAGGGGCACGTTGGGTGTGCTGTTGGAAGGGGCTTGAGAGCGTGCCGCTGGGGGGCACGATGGTGTGCCGCTGGAGAGCTCGAGATAGTGTGCCGTTGGAGGGGCACCAGGGGTGTGCCATTGGAGGGGCACCAGGGGTGTGCCGTTGGAGGGCTTAAGGAGCGTGTGCCACTGGGAGGGAACAATGAGTGTGCCGTTGTAGGCTTTTGAGAGTGTGCCGTTGGAGGCACCTCAGCGGTGTGCCTTTGGAGGCACCTTAAGAAGTGTGCCATTGGAGGCACTTCTGGGTGTGCCGCTCGGGCACTTGAGAGTGTGCCGCTGGAGGCACCTCAAGGGTGTGCCGTTGGAGGCACTTGAGAGTGTGCCGCTGGGGCGTTGATCTTCTCTTCAGGAACTCAGAACTGTGAACTTCTTGAGACATTCATCACAACCAGGGACCCAAAGTTAGATTCATAGCAGTGTATAGATTCAGGGGGTATCCTACTTTTCTCTTTGTCATTTAATTCACCCGTGCAAATGTGAGGATTTATCGGACGGTAGTATTCTCCGGATCTTTTTTCTTCAGTTCTATTTCTGACTCGAAATCCCGGGGGAATGCGAGTGTGAAATTTTATGCGTCCACAAATGCCCCCCACCCACGTGTAGCGCGGGCGAAGGATAAGACAAGCTGTGCACGTGGGTGCACTTGCTCCCATCGGGTATCTTCTTTTTTTTCTTCCACTTTTTTTCTTTCTTTTTTCTTTCTTTCTTTCTTTCTTTCTTTTTTTTCTTTTTTTCTTTTTTTCTCCCTTTTTCCCTTCTTTTTTTTTCTTCTCTTTTTTCATTTCCTTTCTTCTCTCTTTTTTGACGAACTCCGGATAGTGTTGAGTTTATCCGAGTGATTTTGATGATAACAAAACCCAGGATATTTATCTTCTACGTGCCATGTATTAGAACGAAGTTTTATGCTAAATGGTCAATTTCCATCTCATTTCATTTTAATGTTCATAAATCCTCCCATGTGTTAAAAAGAACCTAAGAGGACTTGTAATCAACCATAACTGTCACGCCCCGATCCGATAGCAGCGGAACGTGTCGTTTGCTCGGAACGTGGCAGTTAAACAGTCGTGAATAATCAAGAGTAGTCGCATAAGACCAATAATTTGGATCAATAATAAAATTTTATTTCAAAAATAAGTCTCTTACAATTTCAAACTTGAAGACTCAACTACATCACTATGAATGAAAAGGCAATGACACACTAATAGACTTAGACATGACAAACTAACAGGAAACACCAAGTAGACTCAAGAAAGGTAAAAGACTCGGGTTCACTAATTTCCAGTGCTCGCTTGCATACTTGTCCCTCCCATGTGAGTCTTGGTCTCGCTAGTCACCTGATTACCTGAAAAATATTAGAATAAACTGGGTGAGCGAACGCTCAGTACGAATTATATCTCAAGAACAAGCTAGCTTTAAGTAATTACATGTTACATGAATGCATGGCTAATATATATGAATCATCACAAAAATAGAATGCAAGTATATCGATTAAACTGAGATATGGAAGTTCTAGTAAAACGTGATAAGCAAAAGTTAAAGATAGTATCGAGCATGAGATATTGGCTATTTAGAGTTCTAGCAAGTACCACGACGGGTCATGCACGCAAGTAATATCATGTAAAGTCACGAGAGAGAGTAGTAGAATGTCTCTAGAATGATGAGTACTTCGGTGCAATGCCACACCGCGATCATTACATCTACCATGGACACTAATACTTTCGGGTGCTCCTCCCAGGACCAGATCAGGCCCTTATATGCGCAGGTATTGGATAATGCACTTTCGACATCCACGATAGTTATAGCCAATGTAGAATGTCAAGGGAATGAAACTTGTAGGAATTTAAGTTAGAGTTTGCGGAATATATTGAGAAACTAGGTGGAATTGGCTCCCTAGTGGGTGCCATGAGTACTCGAATAAGCGTTCATATCCAAAGGAGCGCTCGTTCTTTGTACATTATAAGGTAAAAGAATTGGTGTCTACGTGGTGGCACGCAATCTAAGATGATTAGCAATGGCATAGTTTCCCGTTCCATTCGCTTTAAGAATTAATCTCATGGTGGCTAAATAGCATACCATGAGGGCCGGTATACCATGTTTCTTTAGAGTGACACGGAAATCAAATAGGGTCATAGGTTTTAATGGTACAACCCGCTCGGCTGCCTTGAGGGAATCCAAGGCTAGCGAAGTCTTACGGAGGTCTCTATGATAAACTCACCAGTCCGAAGGAACGGAATGTCCCGCGGAGGATTCATCTATCACCGAGAAATAGTGGGTAATCGATAAAACAACGTGAAACCTGGGACTATATTCACGGAGTGGAATATAGTGCCTATACATATAACCAACTAATAGTGGGTTACAGAAAACGAATGAGATCACTAAAATCATAAATTGACGCCTTATAGAACGTCTTCATTTCATGAAATGGCACCCTTGTTAGGGTCATCAGTTTAATATATGACGACTGTTCACTCAGTCGTTGTATCCAGATTCTGTTAATAATAAATTTCAGTAAAAATTATCAATCTCAAATATTATGCAAATGACGACTTGGATTAAGTCTTCAATTCATTAAACAGCGCCTTAGTCTAGGGCGTTATTTCAAAACAGCGCCGATGTCTCAAGCGTTGTTCAATCATGGGTAGTTTTGGCCTGAACAATACCACTTTTTAGATAAAAGAATTCCACAGAAATAATCACATGGTCATGTAGAGAAAAATAGCAGGATTCTAGTAGTATAATCATGCATTAGATTAGATATCAAGATTGAAAGTTATTAAATTTTGAACATGAGTATTTATTAAATTCATAACAAAATGACGACTGTGTGTTCAGTCGTTAGTTGAAATAGCGCCCTATATAGGGTCGCTATTTCCCTGTGTATGTAGAAACAATAAAACTCGAATACTATAAGCCTTCTAATGACCTAGATGCATGCAGTGAACTTAGTATTTACAATGTTTGGCTTGAAACTTGAGAACACCTACCTTATTGGGTTGATGGGATTGACGGATAGAGATCTAATATGATCAACTGTTAGTAGTTTCAGCATCTCGTGAAGGAGGAAGAAAATGAAGATGATATCAAGAGTATCCGCAGCAGCAACTGTAATATGAGGAGAATAAGAAACGTATGCTACAGCAGATAATCGTGGTAGCTTCAGTAGCTTCACGCGAAGGAGAAGAGAAGCAACGGCTTCTCACTGCAACACCCACGACGCAGTAGTGGCAGATGAAGGAAAAGAAGCAGCTTCAGGGGTTCGAAGGAGACGTTCTCCTCGTTGGTGCAGAGGATAAAGAGGAAGTAGATGAGCTTGCTCTTTTGAATAAGAGTCGAACAGAATGCCATAAGATTGGAGCTTAACTATGTATAAGCCTCATCCAGCGAAACGGGGAAGAAGCTAGTAGCGGGCTTTTTAACGCTCAGCCGTGGGAGGAAGAGTAGCAACATAACAACTCGTAGAGCAATACTTTGGGGGTCTGGCAGGGTATTTATAGGGTTGGGAATCTATCGGAGTTTAAGAGTTTGAATGGGATTTAAAATTCCACGCAAGGAATCCTAATAGTATTTGGATTTCCTTTATTAATCTTTCCGAAACACAACACTTCCTAGTTAGACGGCTCTGTTTAAGAAATTCTCATTATTTAACGTTTATTTTATAGTGTTACAATATTTATAGATTTTTATCCTTTTTATTTGATGTGATATCGTTATGAAATTTTATGGGTAAGGTTTTTCTATTTTTCTCTATTTTTTCATATAATTAATTTTTATAAAATTTCTTTAAAATAAAAAGTGATACTATTCACCACACTATTCATCATTAAGGAAATGACGACATGCTACATGTCGTTGATCACTTAAATAACGACCATTTACATGGTCTTCATTTCATTTTGAACCCTTTTTTCACTCACCCTCTAAAGAACCCAAATCGTATATATATACATATATTTATATAGGTTGGCTTTTTACGTGGGCTTTTTGGGTTGAGTTTTGGTTTAGATATAAACACACATATATTTAGATACATGGTGACGTGGGTGGCTAATTGGGTTTTAAAGCATAGAGATGATCATGGGTTGGATATATATACATATATGTGGTAGTATCCAAGTTTGTTAGTGGGTTTACTTGGGAAGGCCCACTAAGTGTTTATATATTTATATTTTGAGTTATTGGGTTGATTTATATGATATATATTTATAACCTCATGACTTTGTGACCCATTTATTATATATGAGTCATATTATTTTAGCTAAGATCTTATATATTTAATCAGTTAATGGGTTATCTACTAATTTTACTTTTGGCTTCCATAAAATTGTATTAATAAACTACACTATAAGTGTTAAGGCCCATTTATCATCTTCTTTTGGGCTGTACCTATATTTGTGTTAGTGAGAAAAGCCCATTATAACTTCATTATCTTTGCTTGGCCTTCTTATACGAGTATTTAAAAGTTCTGTTTACTATTTCAAATATATTGATATGTACTAAACTCATTTATTATTTATCAAACCTTTACTTACGCAGTTCCTATCCGTTAATAATTTGCATGCATATATATATATATATATACATTTATTTCTCGAAGCCCATTATGTTTTGATACTAACCCATGCGTGAGGTTTTTAAGGGTATGCTAGTGTACATGAGTTAACCCTATTTTCTATGGGGTTGTATTAAATTTATATTATAGGTGGGTCATAATACCGATTAGCATAGTACTTCATGTAATGATTTTATTACTTATTCTTTCCTTCACTTTATTTTCCCCGTTAATCATTATCTTGGGTATTAGAGGTAGGTTCGATCTTGGTAATATGTTTACCTTTTATTCCAAAAAAGAATATTAACTTGTCATTTGTATATACCTGAATTCTTATTTCTTCAACCTTATTAACTATTTATGGGAATATGTAAATATCATCACGTATGGGTTATTTTTCTTTTTGAACCGTACATATATATATATATTATTTCATTCCTATTTAGCCTTAAAATTGTCGGGCGTTACATCCTCCCCCACTTAAAAGAATTTGGTCCCCAAATTCACATCATCCTTTACTCAAGATGGGGGACTAGCTATAATGCGAAGAAGAAGTCTAGATACATTTAGTGGAAAAGAACTAATTTTTAGGAAGAACTAATTTTGGCTCAAGGGTGAGGAGTACCTTCCACAACTTCTCCTTTGGCAAGTTCGGCCACAGCTTGAGTTTCTCTAGGAAGCTTCTTAATCAAAATAGGGCATTCCGCTATCTTATGGTCTAAGCTCCCGCAACGCAGGCATGCTCCCGAACTCCCCCAACACTTCTTCGATTGGTGACCATATCTTCCACAAGATTTACATTTACCTTAAAGTGATTTGTCGAAGTTCCCTCCGTATTACACTTCTTACATTCCTTGGACTTCTTACACTTTTGTGAACTTCCACCCTCGTTTACCCTTTTCTTGGTAACGGTGAACTTACTTGAATTATTGGCTTGATCTTTCCCTTCAACTCTCTCTTTTTATTTCACTGCCTTCTCTAGCTCCTGGACTCTCCTGACAAGGTCTGCATAAGCTTGGACATCCACTAAGACCATCTCAGGGACAAATCTTGGCTTAGACGCTTCCATTTTATCTAGGTTCCTGCAAGGATAAGTGGGGATATAATTATTGACTGAAGAATTATTATTAATGAAACTTAAGTATTTTATCTTTCTTTTATAACTTTAACCCCAAGCTCTACCCATCACTCACGGAATTCCTATAGGATGATCGACAAGGATACTCAACCTATCTCTTGCACTTGATGCCCTAAGGAGTTGAAAGCCGAAGCTCTGATATGACTGACAAGGATACTTGACCTATCATTCGAACCTAATAACTGGAGGATATGAAAGCCAAAGCTATGATACGACTGACAAGGATACTTGACCTATCATTCGAACCTAATAACTGGAAGATATGAAAGCCGAAGCTCTGATATGACTGACAAGGATACTTGACCTATCCTAATAACTGTAGGATATGAAAGCTGAAGCTTTGATGTGACTAACAAGGATACTTGACCTATCATTGGAACCTAATAACTGGAGGATATGAAAGCCGAAGCTCTGATATGACTGAAAAGGATACTTGACCTATCATTGGAACATAATAACTGGAGGATATGAAAGGCGAAGCTCTGATATCACCTCTATCACGCCCCGATCCGATAGCAGCGGAACGTGTCGTTTGCTCGGAACGTGGCAGTTAAACAGTCGTGAATAATCAAGAGCAGTCGCATAAGACCAATAATTTGGATCAATAATAAAATTTTATTTCAAATATAAGTCTCTTACAATTTCAAATTTCAAACTTGAAGACTCAACTACATCACTATGAATGAAAAGGCAATGACACACTAACAGACTTAGACATGACAAACTAACAAGAAACACCAACTAGACTCAAGAAAGGTAAAAGACTCGGGTTCACGAATTTCCAGAGCTCGCTTGCACACTTGTCCCTCCCATGTAAGTCTTGGTCTCGCTAGCCACCTGATTACCTAAAAAATGTTGGAATAAACTGGGTGAGCGAACGCTCAGTACAAATTATATCTCAAGAACTAGCTAACTTTAAGTAATTACATGTTACATGAATGCAAGGCTAATATACATGAATGATCGTAAAAATAGAATGCAAGTATATCGATTAAACTGAGATATGGAAGTTCTAGTAAAACGTGATAAGCAAAAGTTAAAGATAGTATCGAGCATGAGATATTGGCTATTTAGAGTTCTAGCAAGTACCATGACGAGTCACGCACGCAAGTAATATCATGTAAAGTCACGAGAGAGAGTAGTGGAATGTCTCGAGAATGACGAGTACTTCGGTGCAATGCCACACCGCGATCATTACAACTCCCATAGACACTAGTACTTTCGGGTGCTCCTCCTAGGACCAGATCGGGCCCTTATATGCACACGCATTGGATAATGCATTTTTGACATCCACGATAGTTATAGCCAATGTAGAAAGCCAAGGGAATGAAACTTGTAGGAATTTAAGGTAGATTTTGCGGAATATATCAGAAAACTAGGTGGAATTGGCTCCCTAGTGGGTGCCATGAGTGCTCGAATAAGCGTTCATATCCAAATGAGCGCTCGTTCTTTGTACATGATAAGGTAAAAGAATTGGTGTCTACGTGGAGGCACGTAATCTAAGATGATTAGCAATGGCATGGTTTCCCGTTCCATTCGCTTTAAGAATTATCTCATGGCGGCTAAATAGCATACCATGAGGGCCGATATACCATGTTTCTTTAGAGTGGCATGGAAATTAAGTAGGGTCATAAGTTTTAATGGTACAACCCGCTCAGCTGCCTTGAGGGAATCCAAAGCTAGCGAAGTCTTACGGAGGTCTCTATGATAAACTCACCAGTCCGAAGGAACGGAATGTCCCGCAGAGGATTCATCTATCACCAAGAAATAGTGGGTAATCGATAAAACAACGTGAAACCTGGGACTATATTCACGGAGTGGAATATAGTGCCTATACATATAACAAACTAACAGTGGGTCACAGAAAATGAACGAGATTAGTAAAATCGTAAATTGATTCCTTATAGAACATCTTCATTTTATGAAATGGCGCCCTTGTCAGGGTCGTCAATTTAGTATATGACGACTGTTCACTCAGTCGTTGTATCCAGATTTTGTTAATAATAAATTTCAGTAAAAATTATCAATCTCAAATATTATGCAAATGACGACTTGGATTAAGTCTTCAATTCATTAAACAGTGCCTTAGTCTAGGGCGTTATTTCAAAACAGTGCCCATGTCTCAGGCGTTGTTCAATCATGGGTAGTTTTGGCCTGAACAGTACCGCATTTTAGATAAAAGGAATTCCACAGAAATAATCACATGGTCATGTAGAGAAAAATAGCAGGATTCTAGTAGTTTAATCATGCATTTGATTATATATCAAGATTCAAAGTTATTAAATTTTGAAAATGAGTATTTATTAAATTCATAACAAAATGACGACTGTGTGTTCAGTCGTTAGTTTAAATAGCGCCCTATATAGGGTCGCTATTTCCCTGTGTATGCAGAAATAATAAAACTCGAATACTATAAGCCTTCTAATGACCTAGATGCATGCAGTGAACTTAGTAATTACAGTGTTTGACTTGAAACTTGAGAACACCTACCTTATTGGGTTGATGGGATTGACGGATAGAGATCTAATACGATCAACTATTAGTAGTTTCAACAGCTCGTGAAGGAAGAAGAAAATGAACATGATATCAAGAGTATCCGCAGCAGCAACTGTAATATGAGGAGAATAAGAAATGTATGCTACAGCAGATAATCGTGGTAGCTTCAGTAATTTCACGGGAAGGAGAAGAGAAGCAACGGCTTCTCACTGCAACACCCACGACACAGTAGTGGCAGATGAAGGAAAAGAAGCAGCTTCAGGGGTTCGAAGGAGACGTTCTCCTCGTTGGTGCAGAGGATAAAGAGGAAGTAGATGAGCTTGCTCTTTTGAATAAGAGTTGAACAGAATGCCAGAAGATTGGAGCTTAACTATGTATAAGCCTCGTCCAGCGAAACGGGGAAGAAGCTAGTAGCGGGCTTCTTAACGCTCAGCCGTGGGAGGAAGAGTAGCAACATAACAACTCGTAGAGCAATACTTTGGGGGTCTGGCAGGGTATTTATAGGGTTGGAAATCTATCGGAGTTTAAGAGTTCGAATGAGATTTAAAATTCCATGCAAGGAATCCTAATAGTATTAGGATTTCCTTTATTAATCTTTCCAAAACACACCACTTCCTAGTTAGACGGCTCTGTTTACGAAATTCTCGTTATTTAACGTTTATTTTATAGTGTTACAATCTCTATAGATTTTTATCCTTTTTATTTGATGTGATATCGTTATGAAATTTTATGGGTAATGTTTTTCCATTTTTCTCTATTTTTCCATGTAATTAGTTTTTATAAAATTTCTTTAAAATAAAAGGTGGTACTATTCACCACACTATTCATCATTAAGGAAATGACGACATGCTACATGTCGTTGATCACTTAAAAAATGACCATTTACATGGTCGTCATTTCATTTTGAACTATTTTTCCACTCACCCTCTAAAGAACCCAAATCGTATATATATATACACACACATATATATATATATATATATATGTTGGCTTTTTACGTGGGCTTTTTGGGTTGAGTTTTGGTTTAGATATAAACACACATATATTTAGATACATGGTTACGTGGGTGGCTAATTGGGTTTTAAAGCGTAGAGATGATCATGGGTTGGATATATATACATATATGTGGTAGTATCTAGGTTTGTTAGTGGGTTTACGTGGGAAGGCCCACTAAGTGTTTATATATTTATATTTTGAGTTATTGGGTTGATTTATATGATATATATTTATAACCTCATGACTTTGTGACCCATTTAGTATATATGAGTCATATTATTTTAGCTAAGATCTTATATATTTAATCAGTTAATGGGCTATCTACTAATTTTACTTTTGGCTTCCATAAAATTGTATTAATAAAATACACTATAAATGTTAAGGCCCATTATCATTTTCTTTTGGGCTGTACCTATATTTGTGTTAGTGGGAAAAGCCCATTACAACTTAATTATCTTTGCTTGGCCTTCTTATACGAGTATGTAGAAGTTGTGTTTACTATTTCAAATATATTGATATGCACTAAACTCATTTGTTATTTATCAAACCTTTACTTACGCAGTTCCTATCCGTTAATAATTTGCATGCTATATATATATATATATACATTTATTTCTCGAAGCCCATTATGTTTTGATACTAACCCATGCGTGAGGTTTTTAAGGGTATGCTAGTGTACATGAGTTAACCCTATTTTCTATGGGGTTGTATTAAATTTATATTATAGGTGGGTCATAATACCGATTAGCGTAGTACTTCATGCAAGGATTTTATTGCTTATACTTTCGTTCACTTTATTTTCCCCATTAATCATTATCTTGGGTATCAGAGGCAGGTTCGATCTTGGTAATGGGTTTACCTTTTATTCCAAAAAGGAATATTAACTTGTCATTTGTATATACCTAAACTCTTATTTCTTCAACCTTATTTACTATTTATCGGAATATGTAAATATCATCACGTATGGGTTATTTTTCTTTTTGAACCGTACATATATATATATATATTATTTTATTCCTATTTAGCCTTAAAATTGTCGGGCGTTACAATAACACAAGCTCAATTCAAGCATCGAACTCATGGATAGTTTTTACTTAGCTAACACTTGGATTTTGCAGGACTGGGGATTCTCGGTCGACCCCTGGACCATTGGCGGTCGACCTGAAATAACAGAACCAAATGAAGCCCACCTGTAAAACTAGCGGTCGACCGCCAGACCCATAGCGGTCGACCGAAATTTCTAGCAGCCAAATGTCTACAGGAATTCTCAGAACGGTCGACCGCCAGCCTCCACAGGTCAACCGCCAGCCCCGAAGCCTTCATTGTTGACTTTCTTGTTCCAGCTTGAGGAGAGATTCTTTGGCACAATTGTTTAAGCCCATTGCCCCCAATCAAGGAGGATTTCGTGGATCTGGTCCATGGCTTATCTCTTGACCACCCTGGGTTTATAAAACATCTCTTTGAGGGATCAAAGAACCCTAATCACTTGTGGAGATCAAGAAGGCTATTGAAGGGGTGAGAAGGCTACTGTAGCTGCGTGAATAGTGCTCTGTCCAAGGGATTCTTCATCCAAGATTCGGGCTCTCAAGCAAATCTACAACCCATTCAAGTGAAGATCAAGCCAAGAGATCAAGTTGCATCCAAAGCATTCGTCATCCACTAAGGGAGAGCAAATCAAGATTCTTCTCTTGTGTTCTACTTTTATATTTTCTCTTGAGCTTCATTTGTGGTTCTTGTAATCTTAAAACACTTCCGTGTGTGTGGATCTTCCTAGATCCGTATGTGTGTGTGTGTTTAATCTGTTGTGTTTTGTGTGTGTTAAGGTGTTCTTACACCTTCATGGGAGCTCTCATTCCCAATGCATCTGTGTGTGTGTCTCATCTTGTAACACCTTACGAGATAGTGTGTGAATCCTCACCATGTGTAAGGGGTGAACGTAGGTTGCCGTTGTAGCATCCGAACCACCTAAAAATCGTTGTCTTCTGAGTGGTTTGATCCATATCTTCTACCTCCATTCTCTCTAGTTCTTTTGTATACTGTTTTACCTTTTAGTTCTACTTTCAGGTCTAGATTCATTAACCTTCCTACGTGAGATCTCTGGTATATCGAAAGGTAAATTCTGATCGACAAGGTTAGTACTGTCAGGAAGAAAATATATTGTGTGAGGGAATCCTCGGATTCCTGGACTCCGCCTAGTACCAAAGAACTGCTGTAGAGGTTAATTTATCCAGATTCTCTTTGTATTTCATTAAATCTCTTCCCGTCAGTTGCTTGCTCTTTGGATGTGATTTTTATCTAGCATAAGTTCTGTAATTTTTGATACCCAATTCACCCCCCCTCTTGGGTGCCATTTAATCACGGGACGTCAATTGGTATTAGAGCCAAGGCTCTTTCTTTCACAGATCTAACGATCTAGAGTAAGATCCGGTTAAATGGCAAATAAGGGTATGATGCCCGAGGGTCACTCCATCAACCATCCTCCCTTTTTCGACGGTTCAAACTACTCGTACTGGAAAAATAGAATGCATGTCTTTCTGAGGGCTCAAGAGTATGAAGTTTGGAGAGTTGTAGACAAGGGTCCTCACAAACTTGGGGATGATGAAGAAAAATGGACACTCGAGGAAATTAAGAAATGCATTGCTAATTTCAATGCCATGAATATTATGCAATGTGCAATACATCCTAATGAGTTCTCTCGTGTTTCTATGTGCAGCTCAGCCAAGGAAATGTGGGACAAGCTGCGACTCATATACGAGGGAACTTCAGAGGTCAAGGAAACCAAGGCAAATCTCCTAGTCATAGATTATGATATATTTAAGATGAAACCTGAAGAAACCATCTCTGAGATGTTTGCAAGGCTAACAAAGATCACAAATGGTCTCAAAAGTCTCAGGAAGAAATACTCAAATTCTGATCTAGTAAGGAAGGTTTTAAGGTCACTACCATCGGCATGGCACACCAAGGCCACCGTAATTGAAGATTCAAAAAATCTATCCACTCTCACCTTGGATGAACTCATAGGGTCACTCATGACCTATGAGATTAATATGAAGAGGACAACTGATGAAGACATCAAGAAGAAGAAGGTGATTGGACTGAGAGCTCATCACTCCGACGATGAATCTCAAAAAGGTGAATCAAGTGACGGAAGCAATGAAGAGGAAGAATTGGCGATGATAACTCGCCAAGTGAAAAGATTTCCGAGAAAGAAGAGAAATTTTTAGGGAAACTTCAGAAAGGGGCAAAGAAAGCCCACTCAAACCAAGGGCGAATCGAGCAAGCCAAGTAGCATCATATGCTACGAATGCAAGAAGCCTGGGCACATGAGAGGTGAGTATCCAGATTTGAAGAAGAAATTCAAGAAGGATAATTTCAAGAAACCCAGAGCCATGGTCGCCACATGGAGCGACGAAGAAGATGAACCATCTGATGAAGAGATCCAAGAGCTTGTGGAAAGATTGTGCCTCATGGCACATGAAGATGAATCTCCGGAGGTAAATTTTGACCTTGATTTTATTTCCAATGAACAATGGGAATCAGAATATGAAAAGTTATACATGAAATACAAGAAAATCAGGTCTGAAAATAAAACTCTTAAAAAGAAACTTGATGACTTGTCACATGAAGATATCTTTGTTAAATTTGAAAAATTGGAACAAGAATGGTTTGAGGCAACGGATGAAAGAGAAAGTCTATTACAAACAATTTTAGACTGTGATAAAGCCAAAGAAGAATTATCTTGCAAAATATTTGAAATGGAGGAAGCATGTGAAAAGATGAAAACTGAAGAAAAAATTCTAAAATCCACAAACTCAGAACTCGAAGAGAAAATTATGAGTTTAGATAAAGAAGTGGTTGAACTTCAGTCCACATTGTCAAGATTCATAAAAGGCAAACAAAACCTAGACAACTTGTTGGGAGTTAAAGTCAATTTTCAAAAGGAAGGTCTTGGATACACCCCTCAAAATAAAAAATCTTTTGAGCATAAGATCACCACATCCCTTGTTCATGAAAAAGATAAAAACTATGCTTCATGTTCCAAGCCTGAACCAAAACATGTTCAACACAAACCAGGACAGTTTCAAAGAAAGTTTGCACCTGTTAACTGTTATAATTGTGGCAGATTTTGTCATGTTATTGCAAATTGCTGGTTCAGACAAAGTCCATCAAGAAATCATGTTTTTTGGACCAAGAAAAGAGATGCATAGAACAGCACTAACTCCTACGGACCCAAACTAGCTTGGGTACCAAAAACAATTGCTTGAGAATATTGTTTCTTGCAGATATGTCTTGAAGCTAGGGGGAGCAAATGGTACCTAGACAGCGGGTGCTCAAGACATATGACCGGGGACAAAAGGGTGTTCTCTACACTGCAAGACAAGGATGGAGGTTCATTTGCTTTTGGTGGAAAGGACAAAGGTAAGATCATTGGAATCGGCAACATAGGTAAGAACTCTGAAACCATGATAGAACATGTGCTTTTTGTTAAAGATTTGAATCACAATCTCTTGAGCATAAGTCAATTGTGTGACAAGGGTTTCAAAATTGTGTTTGACGAAATCCACTGTTTTGTCATGAACAAAATCTCTAAATAAATCAGATTTATCGGCAAAAGAAACAATAATGTGTACACCGTTGATCTTGATGATGTTTCCAGTGATGATGTGTGTTTGGTGGCAAACAATCATGACAATGTATGGCTATGGCACCGAAGATTAGGTCATGCTAGTTTTGGAGTGATCTCCAAGTTATCTAGACATGACTTAGTAAATGGGTTGCCTAAATTAAAATTTGAAGGTGATAAGATTTGTGAAGCTTGCACCAAAGGCAAGCAAACACACATCTCCTTCAAAAAAAAAAACATCGTTTCCACCGCAAGGCCTTTAGAACTACTGCATCTTGATCTTTTTGGTCTTATTAAGACTTCTATCCTAGGAGAAAAATCCTATGGGTTTGTAATTGTTGATGATTATTCTAGATTTACATGGGTGATATTTTTATCCAATAAAAATGATGCAGTGATGGAATTTAAAGTGTTTTGCAGGAAAGTTCAGAATGATAAAGGCTATCTCATCACAAGCATTCAAAGTGATCACGATGGCAAATTTGAAAATGATGAGTTTAGGAATTTCTGTGAAGAGCAGGGGTACTCCCATAACTACTCATCACCAAGGATGCCCCAACAAAATAGAGTTGTGGAGAGGAAAAATAGAACCCTAATAGACATGGCACGGACCATGTTGAGTGAGAATTCCCTACCAAGATACTTCTGGGCTGAGGCAGTAAGTACAGCCTGCTATAACGCCAACAGGGCAATGGTAAGGCCCATTTTGAAGAAAACTCCATATGAACTTTACAAGGGTAAGAAACCGAATATCTCTCATCTCAAACCCTTTGGGTGTCCGTGTTTCATATTGAACAATGGTAAGTCCAATCTAGGTAAGCTTGATGAGAAAAGTGACAAAGGTATTTTTCTAGGTTATGCATCAAACTCTAGAGCTTATCGACTGTTTAATAAGAGGACTTTAGTTGTTGAAGAAAGTCCTCATGTGATCTTTGATGAATCTGAAATAAAACTGACAAATAAATCTGTTCAAATTATGGATGCAGACGATGATCTTCAACATCGAAATGATGATAAGGTCAAGAATGAATCAACTGAAGGAACCCCAAGCAAGAGTGAAGAGGATGAAGATCCACCAATTGAAACACTTCAAGAACAGCAAGTCCAGCATCCGGACCTGCCAAGACCATCGACTTTTCTGAAGGATCACCCCGCTAAAAATATCATAGGTAATCCGAAAGATGGGGTAAAAACTAGATCATCTCTGAGGCAAGTAGAAGAAGAGGATTTGATGGCCTTGATCCCACAATAAGAGTCTAAGGATATCCATGAAGCTCTTCAAAATGAATCATGGATTTAGGCAATGCACGAAGAGCTGCACCAGTTCGATAGAAACGAGGTATGGACTCTTGTGCCACGTCCTAAAAATCAGCCCGTAATAGGAACCCGATGGATCTTTAGAAATAAATTGAATGATGCGGGTTTGGTTGTTAGGAACAAGGCCCGGTTTGTAGCCAAAGGGTATAGCCAGGAGATGGGTATTGACTTTGATGAGTCCTTTGCACCGGTTGCTAGGCTAGAAGCAGTCCGGATTTTATTGTCATATGCTTGCTCTTCTAACTTCAAATTATTTCAAATGGATGTTAAATCTGCATTTCTGAATGGGTATATCAAAGACGATGTCTTTGTAGAACGACCTCCAAGTTTTGAAGACCCCAAACATCCACGGCATGTGTACAAGCTGCAGAAGGTGTTGTACGGACTAAAGTAAGCACCAAGGGCATGGTATGAAAGGCTCACATCCTTCCTGATTGAGAATGGCTTCAAAAGAGGTAAAGTTGACCAAACACTGTTCACGAGGAAATCAGGTAAAGATATTTTGGTAGTTCAAGTCTATGTTGATGACATAATCTTTGGAGCTACTAACAATACCTTGTGTGATGAATTTGCAGAAATAATGTAATGAGAATTCGGGATGAGCTTAATGGGGGAGCTGACCTTCTTCCTTGGATTGCAGGTCAAACAAACTTCAGAGGGAATCTTCATCAATCAAGCCAAATACACTATGGAACTATTGAAGAAATACGGGATGGCGGAAGCAAAACCCATATCAACTCCCATGGCCACCACCATAAAGCTGGATAAAGATGAAAATGGTAAAACAGTAGATTCTACACTGTTTCAAGGTATGATCGGATCACTACTATACTTAACAGCATGCCGCCCTGATATCCAGTTCAGTGTGTGTTTATGTGCTCACTTTCAGTCCTCTCTAAAAGAATCCCATCTAATGGCTGCTAAACGCATTTTTAGATATTTAATTGGGACAATTGATTTTGGCTTGTGATTTTCCATCGGTAGTTCCTTTGACTTAATTGATTACACCAATGCGGATTATGCCGGTTGTATTGTAGATCATAAAAGTACAAGTGGGTACTGTCAGTTTCTTGGCGGGTGCCTAGTTTCATGGGCCTCCAAGAAACAACATTCAGTAGCTCTCTCAACGGCCGAGGCTGAATATGTAGTCGCCGGAAGTTGTGGAGCCCAAGTACTTTGGATAAAAAATCAATTGCTTGATTTGAATGTTGAAGTGAATTGTGTGCCAATCTTGTGTGATAATACGAGTGCAATTAATCTATCAAAAAATCCTGTTCAACACTCTAGAACCAAACACATTGACATTCGGCATCATTTTCTGAGAGATCATGTAGGCAAAGAGGACTTTGAGTTCAAGTTTATTGATACATACAACCAACTGGCTGACATCTTCACAAAACCCCTAAATCAGGATCAATTCAATAAAATTAGGAGAGAACTTGACATGTGCAAGGGTGAGGGCATACGTACTTAGGTCTGCACTAGGTTGATTTTTTTTTTGGTAGATTGTGTGAGATGCATGCATTGTGTGTATATTCTTTCTATTGTGTATGATAATACCTAGCATGTGTGCTTGTACTTATATATATAAACACACTTCTTCTTTGACATATTCCTAAGACTGGATATTCCTTGATAAATAAATGTGGACTAGTGATCTAGTGTTCTAAGCAGTCTCAAAAGGGGGATTCCGTAGTCGACTCATGCTTGATATCATCCTTGGTTCAACAAAAAAAAAGGGAAAAAGGATTAAAAAAAGGTGTTATAAAAAAAGGGAAGGAAAGAAAAAGTGATTTTGTATAAACATGGGAGTACACAAGGCCATGGAGCTCACTCTTATCACTGGAGGTCATTGGCTAGACACACTCTTTTTACGGGTCAAAAAGGGGGGTTTTTGGCCCAACGGTCGACCGCTGGCTTCGTGCCGGTCGACCGCCCGCGGCGAACCGGGCCGGTTCAACTGCGTCCGAACCCCAACTTAAGGGGGCTTTCTCCCTCTTTTCCTCATTCCATTGCATCCATTCTCTCTCCCTTACTCCCTCCTAACCCTAGCACATCTTACTCTCATCTTCTAAGCCCTAAAAACCCCACATCTCCTCTCTCCGCACACGATCCAGCCAATTGTTCTCTATTTCGGAACGACACCTCGCCGGCGTTCGTGCGCTCGAGTCTCCCTTCCCTGAGTTCCAGAGCGTGGAGAAGGTGCTTACAGTCCTTCAAGTGTCTCTCTCCATCCCAAGGTAGAGGTTTTACTCTTCAAGGGGATCATCTCCGGGTTTCCTAGTCTAAAATGCCACCTAGAAGGAGTACTCGGCGTCTTCTCCAAGGGGAACCTAGTGCTCGGAGACGTGAAGCTCCGGCCGCACCTCCTCCGTAGGCTCCGGCACCAAGGTTACCTCCATGAACTATCATCGACCCCCGTCTTGTCGATTTTGAGGAGTTGAATGAAATCCTGCCCGACATTTATACAGTTTTCTCAATGCAACCGGGATGAATTGATTTTGTCACTAGATACAACCGCTACTATCCATATCTAGTGCAACAGTTCTTTGGTTGACAGAAATGGGAGGTTGTACACCATGGTTCAGGGCATTGAGATCCGTATTACTTCAGAATTATTCAACCGTGCCCTAGGTGTTTCTTCCAATGGTACAGATATAAGTTTTGGGCATGGTGCGGTTGAGGAAAGTTTTATTGCCATGACGAGCTGTGAGTTTGTGCGTGGTGTGAGTGACCTAATTGAGCTCAATGCTAAAAACTTTCCCCCACTGCAACGGGTCCTCTATCACATGTTTACTACACTCATTTATCCCAAGAGTGGCAGCCGAGATGAAGTGACTGAGGTGCACCGATTCCTGTTCTATCATGTTATGAATGGCGAATTAGTTGATATGGGATGGCTTATGACTTAATTGATAGGACGATGCCATACACATTTACGGAGGTCCCTGCCCTATGCTTCTCAACTCACTAGAGTTTTCACTTTTGTTGGGGTCCCATTAGCGGATGAGCAGTTTGTTCTGGTCCGACATGATGACATTTATAATGAGCACAAGATTTTCTCCAATATGGGATATTACCGTGCTGCAAATGGTGAGCTTCATCATGTTGTCCCAATTTATGGGGAAGAGAATGACAGTGAAGAAGAGCAAGAACCGGAACAACAGCAAGGTCATCAAGATGCACCTGCACCTGTACAGCCCAAGGATGTGCCTCCCCCAGCGGATCTTCCTCCACCACCGCAGTACTTTCATTGGGAGTCTTCCACTCAGGGTGATGGGCATCCTACTTGGGGGGACTATGAGACTCTATATATGCGTATCTTAGGCATGGAAACTCGGATCGACTCCACCCTTGGGCGGTAGGACACCTTTATGGATACCATGACTGGAAAAATGAACTCCGTCTCCCACGCTCTGGATGACCTTTCTACCCACAAGGCCACTCTCTATGCCAGCCACGAAGATACCCGTGAAGCTTTCCGGCTCAACAATCGTGCCCTTCTTAGCCTCCATCGAATGCTTCTTCATCATGATGAACTCCTGTATAAAATTGAGGATTGTCTCCCTCCACCTCCAGCTCCCGCTCCTGCTCCTACTCCTGCTCCTGCTGGCTCCACCCATGATGATGATGCCTTGGATGGTGATGGTGGCGAGGAAGCTGAGGATCACCCAACTGTGTAGCTACTCTTGGGTCACCCGTGTCACTTTTGTCCACTTTTTGTATCCCTCCCCTCTCCTTTTTGCTGATGTCAAAGGGGGAGAAGTAGGCTATTAGGCTTATATATATATGCTATGTGTGTTGCATGACTGCATGTATGTCTGTCTCTGCATTGTAGTTTGAGCATGTTAGAGCATTGCATTAGTGGTTGCATTGTGGTTGCATTCCTTTGTGTGTTGAGTCTTGGTCACAGAGTAGATGTCCTGCATTCAGTGTACCCTCTATCAAACTAATGAGAATGAATGAAAGAATGCACTCTGTGTTGAATTTACAGGATTGGCTCTCTCCTCTCTCACTTCTTTTCAATTTGGCAAATAAGTGTTGAAAGGCTGGTATTGATGTGTTGAATTGTTTGTGTTGGAAGTGATGTGTTTGTGCTGAAATTGACATGTCGAATACATTTCAAACATTGAGTTCAACGTTTCAAAATTGATGGATTTCAACTGAATTTCAAAATGTTATTGACCTCAATTTGAAAACCTGCTCAAAGGCACAATGGTTTGAACACGTGAATTTAAATGCCTAGAGTTTTGTCATCATCAAAAAGGGGGAGATTGTTGAGTTTATCCGAGTGATTTTGATGATAACAAAACCTAGGACATTTATCTTCTACGTGCCATGTACTAGAACGAAGTTTTATGCTAAACGGTCAATTTCCATCTCATTTCATTTTAATGTTCATAAATCCTCCCATGTGTTAAAAAGAGCTTAAGTGGACTTGTAATCAACCATAACACAAGCTCAATTCAAGCATCGAACTCATGGATAGTTTTTACTTAGCTAACACTTGGATTTTGTAGGACTGGGGATTCTCGGTCGACCCCTGGACCATTGGCGGTCGACCTGAAATAACAGAACCAAATGAAGCCCACCTGTAAAACTAGCGGTCGACCGCCAGACCCATAGCGGTCGACCAAAATTTCCAGCAGCCAAATGTCTACAGGAATTCTCAGAACAGTCGACCGCCAGCCTCCACAGGTCGACCGCCAGCCCCGAAGCCTTCATTGTTGACTTTCTTGTTCCAGCTCGAGGAGAGATTCTTTGGCACAATTGTTCAAGCCCATTGCCCCCAATCAAGGAGGATTTCGTGGATCTGGTCCATGGCTTATCTCTTGACCACCCTAGGTCTTTAAAACATCTCTTTGAGGGATCAAAAAACCCTAATCACTTGTGGAGATCAAGAAGGCTATTGAAGGGGTGAGAAGGCTACTGTAGCTACGTGAATAGTGCTCCGTCCAAGGGATTCTTCATCCAAGATTTAGGCTCTCAAGCAAATCTGCAACCCATTCAAGTGAAGATCAAGCCAAGGGATCAAGCTGTATCCAAAGCATTCGTCATCCACTAAGGGGGAGCAAATCAAGATTCTTCTCTTGTGTTCTACTTTCATATTTTCTCTTGAGCTTCATTTGTGGTTCTTGTAATCTTAAAACACTTCCATGTGTGTGGATCTTCCTAGATCCGTATGTGTGTGTGTGTTTAATCCGTTGTGTTTTGTGTGTGTTAAGGTGTTCTTACACCTTCGTGGGAGTTCTCATTCCCAACGCATCTGTGTGTGTGTCTCATCTTGTAACACCTTACGAGATAGTGTGTGAATCATCACCATGTGTGAGGGGTGGACATAAGTTGCCATTGTAGCATCCGAACCACCTAAAAATCACCATTTTCTGAGTGGTTTGATCCATATCTTCTACCTCCATTCTCTCTAGTTCTTTTGTATACTATTTTACCTTTTAGTTCTGCTTTCCAGTCTAGATTCATTAACCTTCCTACGTGAGATCTCTGGTATATCAAAAGGTAAATTCTGATCGACATGGTTAGTCCTGTCAGGAAGAAAATACTTTGTGTGAGGGAATCCTCTGATTCCTGGACTCTGCCTAGTACCAAAGAACTGCTGTAGATGTTAATTTATCTAGATTCTCTTTGTATTTCGTTAAATCTCTTCCCGTCAGTTGCTTGCTCTTTGGACGTGATTTTTATCTAGCATAAGTTCTGTAATTTTTGATACCCAATTCACCCCCCCCCTCTTGGGTGCCATTCAATCACGAGACTTCAGATAGCTGCTGGCATGGATGCCGATGGTAAAGAGCTATTGGCTTGAGCGCCAATAATTGGGTAGCTGTCGGCAGGGGGCCGATGGTTGGATAGCTGTCGACTTAGAGGCTGATAAGGGATAGCTGTTAGCTCAAAGGCCGATAAGTGAATAGCTATCGGCTCAGAGGCTGATAGATAATAGCTGTCAGCTCAGAGGCCGATAGAGGATATCTATCGGCTCAGAGGCCGATAAGTGAATAGCTGTCAGCCGGGAAGTCGATAAAGGATAGCTGTCAGCTCAAAGGCCGATAAGTGAATAGTTGTCGGCCCGGAAGTCGATAAAGGATAGCTGTCGACTCAAAGGCAGATAAAGGATAGCTGTCGGCTTAGAGGCCGATAAAGGATAGCTGTTGGCTCAGGAGCCAATGGAGCAGGCCATGACAGCCAAGGCTGAAAGTGGGATTCAAAAGCTGAAGTTATGGAAGGCAAGCCACGAGGGGAGAGAGAGGGGTTTGTTTCTTAAATGATCTGGACAGATGGTCCAAATCAAAGGGGCTATTCGTCACCTAAAGGGATGGAGAGAAGAGTTTGTTGATTCAAAAGGGATATTCGTTGCCCGAAGGGACAGAGAGAAGAGTTTGTTGATTCAAAAGAGATATTCATCGCCCGAAGGGACGGAGAGAAGAGTTTGTTGATTCAATGGACTGAACAGGTGGTTCAGATCAAATGGATTATTCGTCACCCGAAGGGATGGAGAGAAGAGTTTATTCCTTCAAAAGAGGTATTCGTCGCCCGAAGGGACGGATAGAAGAGTTCGTTGATTCAAAAGGGATATTCATCACCCGAAGGGATGGAGAGAAAAGTTTGTTGATTCAATGGCCTTAATAGGTGGTTCAGATCAAATGGATTATTCATCACTTGAAGGGGCGGAGAGAAGAGTTTATTCCTTTAAAAGTGGTATTCGTCGCCCGAAGGAACGGATAGAAGAGTTCGTTGATTCGATGACCGGGACGAAAGGTCCAAATCAAAAGGGATATTCATCACCCGGAGGGATGGAGAGAAGGGTTTGTTCATTCAATGACCTGGACAAGAGGTCCAAATCGAATGGGTTATTCGTCACCCGAAGGGACGGAGAGGTGGTCAAGTCATTGACACGGGGTAGTGTTAGCGCAAGGAGAGAGGGTTGATTCCTCGCCCGACCGACAGGCTCGGGCCAGGGTGAAAGGGTATTTCATTCTTTAATGCACCGGGGGTACTGACTGTTTGAAAGAACTTTTAATTCTTCGACGGGATGGGAGGTCCAAACTAGAGTGGAGAGAAATCTTTTTAGTTCTATAGCCGGACGGAAGATCTGATCTAGAGTGGAAAGAATCCTTTTGTTCTCTAACCGGAGGGAAGGTCCGATCGAGAGTGGAGAGAGTCTTTTGTTCTCTAGCCGGACAGAAGGTCCGATCTAGAATGGAAAGGTCCCTTTTTTATTCTCTAACCGGACGGAAGATCCGATCTAGAGTGGAAAATCCTCTTTTTTTTAACCGGACAGAAGGTTCGATCTAGAGTGGGGAGGGTCTTTTTATTTTCTAACCGGACGGAAGATCCGATCTAGAGTGGAAAGAGTCTTTTTGTTCTCTAACCGGACGAAAGGTCCGATCAAGAGTGGAGAGAATCCTTTTGTTCTTTAATGTGCCGTGGGTATCGGCTATGAGATCCGAACCCAACAAAGTGGACCGTAAGGGCCAGAATTGGTGTTGCAGAAGTAGGCCATGAAGGTTGAAGTCAGGGAAGCGGGCTACGAGAGCCGTAATCATGAAGCTGGCTACAAAAGCCAAAATTAGGGAGCAGGCTGTGCAAGCCCAAATTGCAGAAGCAGGCTATAGAAGCCGAAGTTGGGAGATTGGTAAGCCGCGAGGGCGGGAAGTAGGCCGTGAGGGCCAAGATTGGGCTCCATGAGCCAAAACTAGGAGAGCGGGCTGTGATAGCTGAAATTAAGTTTATTATTATTATTATTATTATGTTTTTATTCTTTTTATTAAGGCATGCAGGCATTCATCAGCATGCATAACATAAATATACACAATGTCGCTCCCTCTATAGGGGATGGGATAGGGACAACGCCTACAATTAGCAAACGTAGTGCGAGCCACGAGGCACGACTAAGAGGTGGTGCACCCGTCAAGAGGATATCACATGCCTTGCATGCATAGCTTAAATTCACGAACTTCACCCGAGGCAATTCTATGTGGCGCGAAGGAGCAAACATGTGAACAAAAGGGCCCTAAACATAGGGATATGCAGGTTTTCTAAGTAACACTCGAGGATTACTCTAGCGCCTACAAGTGGGTTTCAGGCTCTCGATTTTGGTACCTTCGCACAGCCCCTATTTGTTTATTTTGGTAGCAGATTTCACCGTTCAGGGCGAGTCTCCTCATATGTCTCAATGGGGATTCCCAGCTACTAGGCTTTATCCTTATTATAATTCTATTACGGATTCCACTGTTTGACGCGAGTCTCCTCATATGTCTCAATGGGGATTCTCGACTACTAGGCTTTATCCTTATTGTAATTCGCTTCATCATTTCACGCGAGTCTCCTCATTTATTTCAATGGGGATTCCCGACTACTCGGATTCATGTTTCTCTCCTTTTTTGCATCATTTTTTTCTCTTCTTTTTTTTATAGTGGGGGTAGGCAGCTTTTTCCTTACGATTACCTTTTACGCGAGTGTAGGAATTCAAGCATCCGTAGAGTTCTAAGAAGAAAGTCGGGCAATCCCTATGGTTGAAGACCATTGAACACATTAAGTGCGGAGTGTGGGAGTGTTACCTTAGGTTTATTTTATGAGTTGGTCTTAGCAATTTAGCCATAACTCTTCCCCTTGACATGTTCACCTACCATAATTGGGTTCCCTTCTGGCGTATGCCGTGACGCACGTGCATCTGAAATCGGGGTGACATTATTTAGCAAGGAAATGCAGTCCTAGAAAATTCAAGGGAAGTGTCTTATTCTATATTATAAGCAAGCATGCAAGCGGGGTAACCAAGCATTCTCTTCTCTTTTTTGTTGCTTTTTTTGTTGTTGTTTTTTTGCACAAGAAAATATTATTGTTACGTATAAGCATAGTTGTAGTAAAGGTATTAGGGAAGCAGACCACGAAGGGCTGAAAGGAAATTAGGGAAGCGGGATATTGAAGCCAAGGGACATTAGGGGAGCGGGCCATAAGGGCCAAAAGATGTCGGGAAGTATGCCAGAAAAGTCGAGGGGCATTTGGGAAGCAGGCCATAGAAGGCGGGAGATGCTGGGAAGCGGGCTACAAAGGCCAAAGGTTGGGGGAGCAGGCATCGAGAGCCAAAATTGGGAAGTAGGCCACGAAGGCCAAAGGGAAGCAGGCTGCAAGAGCCAAAGTTGGTAAGTAGGCTGCAAGAGTCGAAATTAAGGAAAGCAGGCTACAGGAGCCAAAATCGGAGAAGCATGCTATGGGAGCCAAAGGGAAGTGGGCTATAGAAGCCAAAATGTTGGGGAAGAGGGCTACAAGCCGAAGTTGAGAAGCAGGCTGTAAAGAGCCGAAGTTGGGAAGCAGGCTACAAGAGCTGGAATTGGGAAGCGGGCTGTGAAGAGCCGAAGTTGGGAAGCAGGCTACAAGAGCCAAAATTAGGGAAGCGGGCTACAAGAGCCGAAGATATTGGGAAGTGGGCTACAAGAGCCAAAATTCCAGGAAGCAGGCTACAAGAGCTGAAGGATATTGAAAGGTAGGCTAAAAGCCAAGAGATATTGGGAGCATGTTAACAAGCCAAGAAACGTTAGAAGTAGGCTGTAAAGTCGAAAGATATCGGAGAGCGCGGTGGGATGGATGGATTAATCCTAATTGTGGGCCTTGGCTGAAATGGCTGAGCCAAAATGTGTTGGGTAGCGGGATATGAGGATCGAAGAGAAGGGTCCTTTTTTATTCTCTAGCCGGGGGAAGGGTTTGAACCAAAGTGAAAGGTCTATTCTTTGTTCTCTGGCCGGGGAAGGATCCGGACCAAAGTGGAAGGTGTGAAAGGCTTATTCTTTAATTCTCTGGCCGGGGAAGGATCCAGACCAAAGTGAAAGGTTTATTCCTTGATTCTCCGGCCGGGGAAGGATCCGGATCAAAGTGAAAGGTTTATTCTTTGATTCTCTAGCCGGGGAAGGATCCGGATCAAAGTGGAAGGTTTATTCTTTGATTCTCTGGCCGGGGAAGGATCCAGACCAAAGTGGAAGGTTTATTCTTTAATTCTTTGGCCGGGGAAGGATCCGGACCAAAGTGAACGGTCTCTTCTTTAATTCTCTAGCTAGGAAAGGATCCAAACTAGAGTGAAAGGTCTATTCTTTAATTCTCTGGCCGGGGAAGGATTCGGACCAAAGTGAAAGGTTTATTCTTTGATTCTCTAGCTGGGGAAGGATCCGAACCAAAGTGGAAGGTTTACTCTTTAATTTGGGAAGCTGTCGGCTAAGAGCCGATGATGGGGTAGCTGTAGGCCTGGAAGACGATGATGGGGAAGTTGTCGGCCTGGAAGTCGATAATAGGGTAGTTGTCGGCCTAGAAGCCGATAATGGGACATCCTTCGGTTGAAGCCCCATTGGCGGCTGAACATCTTTCGGCTTGAAGCCCCGATGGTTGAATGTTTTGTCGGTTTAACGCCCCGTTGGCGGCTGGATGTTTTATTGGTTTAACGCCCCGTTGGCGGCTGGATGTTTTATCGGTTTAATGCCCCGTTGGCAGAATATCTTCCGTTTAACGCCCTAATGGTGGAACATCTTTCAGCTTGAAGCCCCGATGGCTGAACATTCAGTTGAAGCCCCGATGGCTGAACATCTTTCAGTTGAAGCCTCGATGGCTGAACATCTTTCGGTTGAAGCCCCGATGGCTGAATGTTTTATCGGTTTGACGCCCCGTTGGCAGAATACTTGTCGGCTTGAAGCCCCGATGGCTGAATGTTTTATCGGTTTAACGCTCCGTTAGCGGAATACTTGTCGGCTCAAAGCCCCGATGGCTGAATGTTTTGTTTGTTTTACGCCCCGTTGGGAGAATACTTGTCGGCTTGAAGCCCCGATGGCTGAATGTTTTGTCGGTTTAACACCCCGATGGCTGAAGATCTTTCGGTTTAACGCCCCATCGGTATAACATCTTTCGGTTTGAAGCCCTGATGGCTAAACATCTGTCGGATTGAAGCCCCGATGGCTGAACATTCGTCGGCTTGGATGAAAGGTCGTGACGCCGATCACGTGAAATGTTTATTTGTTGGATGACTGAAGGTCGAAGGTGAAAGACTACTTCTGCCTCAAGACCCTCTTTCCCTTCTTCTCTTCTTCTTTTGTGTGAAGAGGCGGGTGCAAGGACTACGTCTGCCTCCTGAATGTTCTTTCTTTTCTACTCTTCTTCTTCTTCTCTTATTTTTATTGTGAAGAGGTGGGTGCAAGGCCCACGTCTGCCTCAGGACTTTTCTTTCGTTTCTTCCCTTCTTCTTTTGTGTGAAGAGGCGGGTGCAAGGACCACGTCTGCCTCCTGACTATTCTTTCTTTTTGCTCTTCTTCTTCTTCTCTTTTTTTATTATGAAGAGGCGGGTGCCAAGACTACGTCTACCTCATGACTGTTCTTTTTGTTATGCTCTTCTTTTCTCATTAATGCCCCCGGACTGGGGTGTATTTCTCTTAATGTGCCCCCTAGGTCGGGAGGAAATGCCTCTTTGCTTTCGTCCCCCCAGGTGGGGTGTATTCTTTATGGCTTCTACGCCCCTAGGCCGGGGTGTATGCTTCTTCTTCAAATGTCCCTAAGCTGGGGTGTATTCTTTATGGCTTCTATGCCCCCAAGCGGGGTGGATGCTTCTTCTTAAAATGCCCCTAAGCCGGGGTGTATTCTTTATGGCTTCTGTGCCCCCAGGCGGGGTGTGTTTCTTCTTCAAGTGCCCTTAAGCCGGGGTAGATTTTTTCTTCGAATACCCCTAAGCTGGGGTGTGTCTTCTGCTTCTTATGTCCCCAGGCCGGGGGGTATTCCTTCTTCAAATTCCCATAAGCTGGGATGTATTCTTTTGCTTCCTTATGCCCCCAGACCGAGGTGTTTTTCTTCAGATACCCCTAAGCCAGGGTGTATGCCTCTTTGCTTCTATGCCCCTATGTGAGGTGTATTTTTCTCCTTCTTATGCCCCCAGAGCGGGGTGGATTCTGCTTCTTCTACCCCTCAAGGCGGGGTGTAGTTTCTTCTTCAAATGCCCCAAGGCCGGGGTGAATTCTTTCTTGTTTTTTCCCTTCATGGTGCGGTATAGTCTTTGCTTCTTATGCCCCCGTGGCGGGGTAGAGTGTTTGCTTCTTATGCCCCCATGGCGGGGTAGATGCGTGCTCTCCTCGGGAGTCGTGGCCGTGCTTGGCCTCATTGCTATGAAGCATTCCCCGCAGCGGGTAGTAATTCATCAGGCTATAGTTGTGATTTGTTGGATCTCCGAACAACCACTCGAGGGGCCCTCTTATGCCGGATAGGGGCAACAGGAAGGTGGAATGGACCAGGGCACTGCTCCATGGACTTGGACCCTCCTAGAGTCAGGCGGGATGCCGGCCTTCTTCTTGTTCTCTTGGTCGGCGATGCTTGCCAACTTTTCTTTTGTCCTTTCCTTTCTTTTCTTCTTCCCTTTTTTGTGTAATAGACCAAGGCGGGTGCGTAGGAGAGCGCTCACCCCCTCAGGGAGGGGATGAGTGGTTCGCTCCACCATATCAATCCCACAGTGGTAATCATTATTGAGCACGGGCCTCGACAGATATGGCCGTACAACCCTCTCTCGCCAATTCTTTCTCTCCTTTTTCTTGTTTCTATCTTTTTCTTCTTTTCTTCTCTTCTTTCTTTTTCTTCTTAGGGAAAGGGGGTTTGATTCCACCCTTCTTCTCTCTCTCTTTTTTTAAGCGGCCTTCATGATTCCTGGAAGCTGCAGGTGCCTCAGAGTAGCATCTTCGAGGCCACAAAGACAATTGCGCCTAGTCTAGCTTTTTCTCCTCATAGGGCTGGCGAAGACAGCACCTACAATTCATCAAAGCAGGCAAACATCGTTTATTAGGGGGCCATGAGATCCTGACTCCCAGCGAAGAGATGAAGGGTGATTTGGTCCCACCGGGTGTGCCAGACTTGTGGATGAACTAAAATTTGAAAAGAAAATTCATTCATTTATTGATCGAGTTAATTTGTTTATTTAGTGCGAGGGCATGACAGTCACAAAGTGACGATTTATTCGGGCTTCATGGAAGCCCATGGTGCGTGCCGTCTGATTGATCAGACAATTGTGTAGTTCGAGTCAGGACCAAAATTCGCCACGCCATAAAGGTCACGATGTCATTTACATTCCCTCGGAGAGGGGAACACCCTTGATTAATCCCCGAGAATAAGGGCCTCATGGCCAGAAAATTAACATTAATTGTAAGAAGATAGGAGAGGACTAATTATTCTAACCTGTATCGAGGGTGCGAGAATTCAAGTCATGTTGGTGACTCATGGACCATTTCATGTTCAGACAAAGGTCCGTATTGAAGGTACGACATAAAGGGAAATAAATCCGTGCAAATGTATGCCAAGCTTACGGTAATTTCAATAATATAACGGAAACAAATCCCAAGGGAAACGAGTCCAGTTTGACGAACTATCGGTCTAGGGCAATGCCGGATCACGGCCATATTGGGGTGGTTCCCGAGGTCCGAGCCCGACCTGGAGGGGCGACGTCAATATTCCCTTTACACCGGGGTCTTGAGGAGAAATGAGGCTGCGGAGCAGATCTCATCGTTTTATGATTGTTTAAACTTTTATTATACTTTTTTGTTATCTTATATTTTTTTGGTGAGTTTGTTATTATTATTATTTATTTATTTTATCATTATTTGTTTGATTTATTATTTTTTGAGCTTATTAATATTTATTATTTATTTTTATTTATTTATTTATTTATTTATTGAATTTATTATTATTATTATTGTTATTATTATTTATCCCTTTTGTGAGTTTGATGCTATTATTATTATTTTTTGTTGCGTTTGGGGCATGTGTGGGAGGATGAGCAAGAAGGGCTAGAGAAGGGTCTATGCAGGCTGGGCCCTAGGTCAGTGCAGGCCGGGTGAGGTCTGTGCAAGTTTAGATTGGAGGTCGGTGCAGCAAGGGCGGAGGTCTATACACGTTAGGAGACCAAGGTCGGGGCAAGTTTAGATTGGAGGTCGGTGCAGCTGGGGGCTGAGGTCGGTGCAGGCTGAGCGAGGTCTATGTAACAAAGGGCCTAGAGATCGGTGCAGCCGGGGGGGGCTGAGGTCGGTGCAGCAAAGAGCTGGGGTCGATGCTCATGCTGAACTAAGGTCAGTGCACCTGGCACAGGGGTGAAGGGAGGTTTGAGCACGTCCAGGGCTGAGGTCTGTGCATGCTAGGCACAAGGCGTGAATGCAGGTCGATGCATATGGGCCAAGGTCAGAGCATATGTGAGGATGAGGGTCTGTGCATGCTAGGCAAGGTCCGAGCATGTTTGGTAGGGTCTATGCATGTTGAGGTTTAGGGTCAGTGCACATGGGACAAAGTCTGCGCACATTGGGGTTTAAGGTCTATGACGTGCGGATAGGGTCTGTGTAGGTTTTGGGTTTAAGGCTTATGCATGTGGGTTCGAGGTCTGTGCACATGGGACGAGGTCTGTACAGCTGGGTACAGGGATGAGGGAAGGTCGGTGCAACAGCAACTGAGCCAAGGCAAGGTCGGTGCATGTGTTGCCTGGGCCAAGGCAAGGTCGGTGCAGCTGGGGGGATAAGGTCAGTGCATGTTGCACCGAGGCTGAAAGTAGGTCAATGCATGTTCCATGTATGCAAGGGACAAGGTCGGTGCATGTTGCACCGAGGCTGAAAGCAGGTCAATGCATTGTTTCGCCAAGGTCGGTGCAGGTTTGAGTTGTGAAGGGGACAAGGTCGGTGCACGTTTGCCTGGGCCAAGGCAAGGTCGGTGTAGGTTCTGTTAGGCCAATGGGCAAGGTCGGTGCAGTGTTTGGGTTGGGCCAGCATGAGGTCAGTGCAGGTTCAGAACAAGGTCAGTGCATGATCAGGCCACGAAGGAGCAAGGTCGGTGCAATGTGTGCCTGGGCCATCATGAGATCGGTGCAGGTTCAGAACAAGGTCGGTGCATGTTCAGGCCATGAAGGGGCAAGGTCGGTGGAATGTTTGCCTAGCTGAGGTCTATGCGTGCTGGGCAAGGTCTGTGCGTACTGTGTCTTAGGGTCTAAGCATGTTTGTGGCTAAGGTCTATGCATGCTAGGCGAGGTCTGAGCATGTGAGGCTTGGGGTCTGAGCACACCTAGGGCAAGGTCAGTGCAAGAGCGCTAAGGTCAGTGCAGGTTGGCAAAAGTCTATGCAACTGAAGTGTGCCGGGGTAGGGGTGCACTGTTCGGGGCAGGCCAAAAGTGTGCCGCCAGAAGGGGGGGTGTAAGTGTACCGGGTGAAGGGCCAACTGGGGTACACCGGGTGGAGGTTATGTTGAAGGGAGGCCAATGCAGGAGTGCCTGAGGTCTGTGCAGCTATGGCTGGCTCAAGGGGAAAGGTCTATGTAGGTGGGGAGTATTCTTTTATTCATGAAATGCGTCCACAGAGCTATGATTTAGTTTTCTTTTTTTTTTTTACTCATGTAGACCGTGTTCATGGTTATGTTCGATAGTCCGTTGTAAAGATGCGCGTGTTCAGTTATTCAGAATCTCCGGGGTTTCTTTGTTATTTCGAGAGAGCCGTTTCATTGGTGTTTATTCTGTTTATTTGTTGCTTCCTTTTGCATCATTGCTTTAATTCTATTATTATTGTTATTAGGTTAATTTTGACAAAAATTTGGCAGCATCTCCCCTTGACCCGGGTGGTAAGAGGGGGTGTAAGGGGAACACGCCCACAAGGAGTGGCATGACCCAACAACTCAAGGTGTGTGCCAGGGCAGCAACACCCTTAAGAAACCTTTGGAAAACCCAGTGAAATCAGCAAATGGGAGACGCTTGGCTAAAACAGGCTAAGGGTGCACTGGATAGAGTGACAAGCTGGGTGCACCGGGTGGAGGTGGCCCAAGGGTGTGCTGGGTAAAGGCCAGCTGGGAGGTGTGCCAGAGGTAGGATGGAGGGCGTGCCGGAAGGATAGGCCATGGGTGTGTTGGAGGGAAAGGCCATGGGTGCACCGAACAAGGCAGGCTCGTAGGTGTTGGGGTGTGCCGGGCTAGAGCGACTGGGGGCGTACCGGGCAAGGCACAGGCCAAGATGGCCACTAGACGGGGAACGTAAGCCCCCACTGATGAAAACCATGATGGGTTTGACCTAGGTGTGCCGGATCAGGGGTTGACCCTGCTACGGAAATCGTGGGAAGGAAGCCAGCCTCATGCCATCACGCTAGAGACACTACTCATTGGATTGGATAGACTCTGTGACGTTTTGGAGAGTAGGCAGCCCAAAAGCAAGCAAACCAAAGGGAAGGCTGTGACACTCAGAAGTAGTCGGTAGAAAACCATGAAGGGAGTGAAACAACAAGGAATACAAACATAGAAGAAATGTCTATAGGAAGACATCGAAAACATTTACAAACCTTCAATTTATATTCTCACAAGAGGAATGCCCCAAGGGAGCTAATACACTGTGAGACTTAAAAAAATGGAAGAAAAGAAAGAAAGAACAATATACAACGGGGAGGGAGAATGGAGCATTGGCTCCTCCCCTCCCCGGCCTCACTCCCTCTCTTCGCTCACCCCTCTTCTCTTCTTCTCTTCTATCTTCTTCTTCTTCACTCGGGCGGTGGTCGGAACAGGAAAGCCAGGGCGCTCAAGAGAGCCAACCCTTCATAATGCTGGGGAGCCTCTTCTTCTCTCTTCGCGCAGACGACCGTGGGCGGAGGGGCGGGCTCTCCTCCCTTCTCCTCTTCTTCTTCTTCTGTTCTGCCTCTCTCAAGAGCCAGCCATCCCCCTCTTTGAAGTTCAGCCAACCATTCTCTCTTTGCCGTCAGAGGTTTATATACGTCCGGCGGTGTTGACATCGGTTGACCAGGGGAGTCAGGGGGGATTGGCCTCGAGTCTTGTCTCCGAGCAGGGGGTGCCTGCGTTTCTTCACAGGGTTGGCTAAGGCTGACGTCGATGGCCTGGCACCGTTGCATTGTCGACTGAAGCGCGAGCAAGCAACACAAGCATTCAATGCTACGTGTTCTAGCGAAACAGAGCACCGTAATAAGGATGGGACTTCGGGCCGGTGCACTGGGTGAAGAAGAGAAGACACTGCACCGGGTCAGAGGCCTGGCAGGTGTGCCACTGGAGGGCTTGGCAGGTGTGCCGCTGGAGGGCTGTTGGGCGGTGTGCCGTTGGAGGGGCGCAACAAGTGTGCTATTGGAAGGGTGCAACAAGTGTGCTGTTGAGATGACTTTGCAGGGAGAGTGCCGCTGGAGCACCCAGGGGGTGTGCCGCTGGAGGGTGGTCACTAGTGTGCTGTTGGAGGGCACAACTAGTGTGCCACTGAAAGCGTGCCGCTGGGGGGCATGATGGTGTGCCACCGGAGGGGCGCACAATAGTGTGCCGTTGGAGCGGCACCAAGGGTGTGCCGCTTGAAGGGGCACGTTGGGTGTGCCGCTGGAAGGGGCTTGAGAGCGTGCTGGTGGGGGGCACGATGGTGTGCCGCTAGAGGGCACGAGATAGTGTGCCATTGGAGGGGCACCAGGGGTGTGCCGTTGGACGACTTAAGGAGCGTGTGCCGCTGGGATGGCACAATGAGTTTGCCGTTGAAGGCTTTTGAGAGTGTGCCATTGGAGGCACCTCAGGGGTGTGCCGTTGGAGGCACCTTAAGAAGTGTGCCGTTGGAGGCACTTCTGGGTGTGCCGCTTAGGCACTTGAAAGTGTGCCGCTGGAGGCACCTCAGGGGTGTGCCGTTGGAGGCACTTGAGAGTGTGCCGCTGGGGCGTTGATCTTCTCTTCAGGAACTCAGAACTGTGAACTTCTTGGGACATTCTTCACCGCCAGGGACCCGAAGTCGGATTCATAGCAGTGTATAGATTCAGGGGGTATCCTGCTTTTCTCTTTATCATTTAATTCGCCCATGCAAATGTGAGGATTTATCAGACGGTAGTATTCTTTGGATCTTCTTTCTTCAGTTCTATTTCTGACTCGGAATCCTGGGGGAATGCGAGCGTGAAATTTTATGCGTCCACAGACCTCTATCTAACTGGGATGTATGTATTGTCCAATATTTTGATCAGATAGTTAAAAAAATAAAAAAAGAAGACTGAACACCTCTGATTGCTGCCTAAAGAATGGGCCAATCACTTTAGGCCCATTTAAAATATACAGTCTTTCTTACTTCTTTTCAGTAGTGGTCTGCAGAGATGTGTCGACCGGATTGTGGCCCGCCTAAAAAAAGGGTTCAGCAAAAAAAACTTGTAGCACTACTGCGTGGTGCAGCAACTCCACGCAGTGTAGCAGGTATTATTTTCAGTGTAATGTCTACTAAGCAAATGGTTCTTTTGAAATATTTCAAAGGCATGCTCTATTTTGAAGTATTTATAGCACCATGCATATTACTTTGTGCCAAGTGTTGAAGTAGAACTCTGTTAACCGATTGTACTCTATATATGTTTTTGTGGGCAAAGTATGTGATTCTGTTAAGTGAAGGTGTTAAGCATGCTGCAATAAAATGTTCAACTCATGTAAGTGTTGTGTTAAATAATGAAGTTGCTATGTTATTTGATAAAAGAGATAAATTGGAAGCAACGTGAAATGTTCGATAGGAGAGAAGTGTGTTTGATTTCTAGCAATTTTGGTCACTAGAATTGAACTCCCCTTTTTTTAGTTTGATAGTTCTTGGAAAAATCAAGGGTTGTACTGGAGAAGAAAATTATCATTGTTGTTGCATTTAAGTTGCACCTCTTTTTTTTTTAGAAGTGGATGGTTAGATTTCATCTTAAAACTTTTTTTTCTAAATCTATCTTATAGCTGGTTTATTTGCAAGGGCTAGGCTTAGCCAAACATGTAATGCCAGTTGCGTAAGGCCTAGGCTTTGACCATCAAATCTAAGCCCTGCCCCGTCCATAACTCTTGTGAGTACGTTCTCACCATTTCGCCATCCATTCATCTCCCTCCAACATCCCAGCGTTTCTCACTTTCAATAAAAAAACATCCAGCCTTTTTGCTGGATGCCTACCCTTGGAGATGGTAGTCAAGGCTAGTGCCATCCATGGTCATTGAGGCTGAAGTACTGCTGGAGGAGCTTGTTGAGATTGTACTGCTAGAGGAGCTTGTTGATGGCTGCAATTTCATCAAGGCTGCACTAATGCCGGAGGGGAAGGGGTGTGTGGCTGATTTGTAGACTTTGCATGAGTAATTAATCATGGCAGCCTATCTGTCTTACTGATGTGCAACTGGAGAGATGACACAGGGATTCTCATTAACCCGAGAGTTCTGCCATGCTAACAATGTGTCAATTTGATCCTTCAAAAGTGACTACCCAGTACAAGCTCCATAGTGGATCTTATAATAGACACAGTATGGTCTCATACTTAATCATTTTTCTTGATAACTTCAAATGTCATTGTTCCTGACCCTGTTGTATATGATAATGAACTAAACACATATAAGGTTTTTTTTTGTCAGGGCATGTATTTGTCTCACCATTTGTCCATTATTAGCCCAATGTTTGCATACATTTTTGTATGCTAAATAGAGCTGCTTTATGATGTTTATATGCTGGATTTTGGTGGGATATATTTTAGCATGGATTATCATTAAGGTGAAACTTCTTGTTTCTTTGCATCAACGTGTGACTCTCCATCAATTGTGACTTATTTAATATGTATTTGTTTTATAATCTTCTACAGTGGTGGAAACCAAGGATGGAACCATTTCTGTAGCTTCTACATTTCCTGGCCATCATGAAGGTGAATATCAATACCTTTCTAGATGCTCACCCTGTTTACCTTGAACTTGGTCTATTGAGAAAAAGAACACTTTGCTTTTTGAACAAATGACAGTTTACCGGTTACTCTAGGATTAGGACTCATTTGATGATCATGTTCTTTTTGATGCATTGTCCGATATTTACTTAATTGATCGGCCATGAAAATTAGCTGTCCAAGATAGGGATCACAAGTTTCTGTCAAAAGCAGTTGAAGAAGTATATTGTGGAGTTTATTGTGGTGATGGAGGGCCTTTCGATGCTATTGTCATTCGCAATGATGAAATAGTTGTCAGTTGTCATAATATGGTCTTAAACAATACTGATCCAACTGCCCATGTAGAGGTGACTGCTATAAGAGAGGTATGATGAGGAGGCTTTAGTTCCTGTTTACAAAGTGATTTTGATTAGCTTTTTTTATCTTATTTCCCATTATATCTCAATGAATATATGGGAATTGACTGTTACAACTATCTGTTTTTATCATCATATTATTTGACATAACATGGCCTTGAAGAATATTGATCCAACTGCCCATTCATGGGTGATTGCCATAAGGGAAGTATGATCGAGTGGCATTGGTTCTTTTTAACTAAGTGCTTTTAACTTGCTTTCATGCTTTAACTTTCTGTATATGTCAAGGAATATATAGGAATTGACTGCTTCTATTGTCTATTTTTAATCATCATAAAATCTGACATGTAATGCCTCAACTCTTCATGCTATTACTCTTTGCTCAACCTCATCCATTCAGCTAATATTTCTCATCACCATGGTCCGATGCCTCCAACATCAGGTCAGAGACCCGTGGTAGATTACAAAATGTAGACTTTGTGATTTTTTTTCTCTTCTCGTACAATATTGAGATCCATTCAGTTCTTGGTCATTCTCAAGTAAATACTAATGGTAAAATTTGTTGACTATTCATTGTAAAAGTAGGAATGATGAGGTAATTGTACAATGGTTCTAACTAGATATGCATATGCGAGTCTTTGTCCTACTTGTATGGGGAATCATTTGGCACACTTGTATAAATTTTGGGCTATTACCCAAATTTTTAAGGCATACCCTTTCATTATTTCCCCTGCTACATGTCTTAGCAAGTATGATTCATGCATTCCATTAAAATTGAGATTTTTACCTTTTTTTACCTTGTTTTACCCCTCTCTCTCCCATCTCACATTGGACCCATATAGATCAACAATGTGAAAGTCAATTTGCAGCCTTGCTATGACCCCTAAATTTATAGCAAGAATTGTTCAAATTTTAGTTCAAGGTTAAGCTCAGCTCACTGATTCAGACCGAAGACCAAACTGTTCAAATGTTTGTTCGATGTTGACCTCAACTCATCCATTCAGACCAAAATGACAAGTGATCTAGAACATTATCTGCTTCTGTCGAGATTTCTTCTCCATTCAGCAAGTGCATATGGTTTGCTAAAACTTTGTTTGTTACTTTGACATTGTTTTTCAACTATCGTTTCATTTTTAGAAACCATTACTTGTTTCCAACTCTAAATAGTGGAGCTTTAACAAGATGAATAATATCAAGTCTTGCTTTGATATTCTGATCTTCATTTGTACTTTTTTGGAGTGTAAAGGGGGTTGGTTTTGTCAGTTCAGTGTAGTTGTAATTATGAACCACATTTTTTTTGTGCTCTGAAATGTTGTCTGTGATCCTCTTCTTCCAATACCATTCCAACACCATCCAAGGAATACCAACTGATATATCCATTTTCTATTTCCTAAAAGATAATGTGATCTAGAACATTACGATAAGCTCTCACTCATGATGTCATGCCAAAAAAAATGCTCCTTTTCTACTGTGTATCAGATTGAACAATCTGCATTACTTAACAAATACACCCAAGGCTCGTTGAGGTTGAACAATTTGCATTACTCTTTTTCTACTGTGTATCGGATTAGCAATTCACAAAAAACTCTAGTATGCCTCTTGTTGCTATTTTATTTATGTTTTCGGTGAAAGTCTAGTGTGACTTATGTCCATGATGTTTAATTTGAATGTTAATAAATTATTGGGGAAATTACCTTATATCAATGATGTTTTTAAGGAGAACCTATGTACCCTCGTTTAGGGGGAAAAACCATACCTCTTGAATTTTGAGAAAAGCCATTGTCATACCCTTGTCGTTAAAAGTTGAATGATTTCTTGCCAGGGAGGGGGCATATAATTACCTACGTCGTTGGTGGATTCCACTGAAGCTAAGGGGAACAAAAGGGTATGAGTCTTAGGATTTCAAGTGCACCATAAAGGCATTCTATACATGTTTTTTTTAAGATTTCAGGATTATATAGATAATGTTTCTCAAATTATTTATTGCCACGAGGGTAGAATCCATTGAATGCATATTCATTAAATACCTAAACATTTGCATTACTTATTTTCTTATATGTTTAGATCTGTGCAGACGGGTTTAATGGATGGTGGGGGTGAAACTTGGCTTCCTGGGTGTATGGATGGATGACTCTCTTTGTGGTATTTGCTGCAAGAAAGTTTACTCAACCTCTTAAGATACTTTCTGAAACTATTTACTAGTGTACCAACATCTATTCTCACTTAGATATGCAAGCAGTCCCAGTGAAAATCTGAAGATGTTTTTTGCCATCTCCACATACTTTATCTTGGGGGAGAAGGCAAGATCTTATATTTATAATTGGACAAATGATTTTGGATCCATTCCCATCCCCTCCTCTTGAGTGACTTGGAAAGCTACCCTTTTTGAAATAGATCACCAAACCATATTTTGCATTATTTTCTTTGTTTGAGTTTTGTTTCAGATGTCTCCTTCACTTAAAATGCACCAATGTTTTATACCATCGAGACATCAAACATAATAATTCTTCTAGGACCATAGGTGTTACCTGATGATCAAACCTAACAACTAAAATTAAAGATTCTCTGCTAATGTCTGAAGTGCCCGTGCACCATATACATATATCATGCTCATGTGTATCAACAATTCATTATACACATAAAAATGGGTATATTGGGTCCTATTGATTTTGACCTTGATTGGGTCCTCTGCATGTAGTTTGGTCAAAATGAGCGAATATGGAATGAAAAACAAAGCCAAGACAGCCAAGACATGTAGAGATATGCTAAGTTTTCTATAATTCGCCCCCGAATAGACAGGAGTGTGTGTATATCATGTTAGGTAATCTGAAGTTCCTAGTGTTGGCATGGAGCTTTGCTAGTTTTGCTAACTCTGATTTTCATATTTCTATTTCCTACCGTTGATTTTTGTTTTGTTTGGGATTTTTCTATAGATTATATGATCATGTTAGGAAGAAAGAAGTTTACGAGAATTTCCAATTCCTTATGAGAGTTCTATTGTCACATTGTCTTTCATTTTGACCTGATATGGAGGAAAATTGGCTAAGGTCATTTGCAGGCCATATAAACTCATTATTCCTTTTGAACAAATGTCATGCTTGAAAGTCAAACAATTATGCTAATATAATTTGAAGGATGATCAAAGATAATTGACAGGCTATGCAAACTCATTAAACCGTGTGAACAAATAAATCTCAATTTGTGAAGCTCTAGGCAAATTTTAAATGTTCGATGCACTTAGTGCACTGGGTAAATGATTTGCATAAGCCACTTGACAATATGGAACTACTTACGATTCTTTGTAAAGTGGGGGAACATAATTCCTCCCTTTTTCTTTCTTTTGGATGTTAATGGGGTTGCACCCTTTTGGAGGGGGTAACTTTTTGTATAGGGGAATTTTTTGAAAGCTGAGAGCTTATACATGTACACCCCTTTATTATCTTAATGCAATTGTGGTACTACCCACTTCTCAAAAAAATTCTTCGAATTTTTTAATTTTTTATCGATATTTAATATATTCAGTATTTGGCATATCCAAGGACTCACATGGAAACAAGATGTTAATATGGTTGGTAATAAACCACATTGACCTTTCTATTTCTAATATGCAGGGAGAAGATATTATTGCTATCCTGCCATGGGATGAATGGTGGAGCTTCGAGTTGAATAAGGATGACTCTAATCCTCATATTGCACTGCTTCCTCTCCATCCTGATCTTCGAGCAAAATTTAATGAGACTGTTGCATGGGAATATGCTAGGAGCATGGCAGGGAAGCCTTATGGTTATCATAACATGATATTCAGCAGGATAGACACTACAGAGGGGAACTACCATCCACCTTTGAATGCACACTTGGTAATGACCCGCACTTACTTCTCTAAAATTTAATCTTCTTCGCCTTGTGGATGTAAAGACCAAGTTAATCTATCTGTGGTTTTTCGTAAAAGGTGACTAAAATTTACAGGATGTTGGAAAACCTAATCTTCTAATGTGTAATGTTCTTGTTACGATATTTGTTTGTTCGTAGAGCTCAGATCAATGTGTATGTCGAGGATTGTTTCTTGCTGAAATCTTAGTATAGCAATGTTCTCACTGTTGTAGTAGAATGTGCTTCGTTTTTGAATTTAAATAATTCTGTCTGATATTGATAAAAATCTTGGCATGCAAGCATCTCCTGAAGAGGGAGGAGTATTTCCCAGCAGTTATACTGTGCATGTGCAAATGTGTGCATGCACATGTCATGCATACCTGCATATATACACACGCATGTAAAGTTTGTAGCTATGTTTTGTCAGATTGAAAATTTATCTTTTCAAATTCATTGAAATTTGGAGTTGCTTGTGATGATCTTGAAAATGTTTTAGGTGTTGGTGTAATCAATCTGAGGATTGAGTTAACCCACATGTTCTATAAAAAAAATCCATAGTAGGCATCTAAATGTCTTCCCCCCCTTCATGTATTTGCTGAATAGTCTATCCATTGTAGTATTCGATTCTATTTACATGAACACCAAATTCTCTTGGTAGAATGATGCTGGGCATTTTGTGAAGCCTTTATGGAAGAATTCCAGTATGGTAGCATAATGATTAAATCATTTTCTATGGAGTGCCATGAAAAAATGGAAGAGGTCGAGAAAAAGAATTCCCAAGGGAGAAGAATGACCATATCCTACCTTAAAGAAACCTTAGGGGGTGTTCAATGCTCTCCATGGAGGCTAAAAAGAATCTATTGGATCTTGTTGCAGAAAAAGTGCGTCAAACTCTGAAATGGCATCACTAATTTACAATTGTAGCTGTCATCTCTAGCCACAGTTGTCCTTTCACCCTTGGAGATGTTCGAGACTTTAACTTTATGCACCAGTTTGACTATGAGACCTTTCAAAATCAAGAAGTTGCTCGGGGCCTCCCCCAATCCCAAGAAAGGAATTTTTATTTTTTCCTTTTTATTGCTTTGGATGTTTTCCTATCATGTGTTGCGGATGGTAGTAACCTCTAGTCACTGCTTGCTTCTCACTCCTACTCTGCTGCACTATAAGGAGCCCAACTGTGTATCTTGATGAGGAATAAAATGAATTTTTCAGAATCAATCTTTTTTACCCCGATCTGCTGATGTTGCAGGTGTTTTTTTTGCCGATGACTGGGGTGAAGGTAGGAATACAGTTGGGAAAGGAAAATACGGGAGTTTGATATTTCTCGGGTATTCTCCCTTACGGTTGTATGCCTTTCATGATGGTACCGGCCACTCTCCTTTTTACGGAAAGTCGAAAAGGGTTGAATGGCACGGGAATATAGGGGCATAAGTCAGTCGGACAGGGTGCGGGCGTGGTAGTCGATTTCTCAACAATCACCTATGGAACCAAGGGTTGACCAGGGAAGCGCCACCAGGGCGCGGCACATGGGCTCGAGAGGTCGGGTGACACATGGATCGAGAGGGTTCCACGGGTGCGAGTGCACAGGCGATTGTGGGAATCGTGTACTGGACGTCTTTCCCCACAGACCGCAAGCGATCGGTGTTTATTTACATCGGATTTAATCCGAACACCTTCGTTCTATTATGAAGAGAAGCATGTAGATGATTGAAGCCTTAGGTGGAGGGTCGAGAGCATTGCGCAGCTGTGGGTTTGCACTAGGCAGAACGGTGTCCACTGGGGTCAGAGGGGTTGTGGATTCACACTAGGCGACATAAAAAGGGGTTGGGGGCCCGAACGTGGATGCGAGCACATTCGTTCAAATGGCAGTATGATTTCTAAGAGCCATATGGATTTATAGGAGGGCCGCAGGGGGCCGAGATACAACAGGCACAAGCCGCGGGACAATTTCGACATGATGGTCGGTCCCCGGGTCAATGCGTGATAAAGTGGGTATCCGCATGTTTTACAGAGGGTCCCTCTTGTGGCATGGGCTAGGTTTACTTCGCCAAAGGAGGGGCTATGACTGGATAGCTTGAGAAAGCATCGGGCTGGTGTCTGGGCGATGATCGATCACGGCTCAAGTCGAGCGGTCGGACATGGCCTCGTGACTGCGGGGAAGAGTGACATCATAGTGCATGCGTAATTGCGGTCGGCGGGCACACGAGGGGAAATCTCGGCATGAGGGGGCGTTCACCCTTGTCATAACGTCGCACACGTGGCGGGGGCAGACTTGTGAGTCATGGCGGAACACCGTATGAGGGAAGTACAGGCGACATACCCTCGACGTCCTTAGCCGACGACCAAGTTACCCATACACAATTCTCCTTGCTCGTTGCCTGGAGCCGCTTGAAGCTTGGAGATCACTGGAAACTTTAATTCATGCATGCTATCCCCCACCCCTTGAGCTTCTACGGGGCTTTTATAGGGAATTTGGAAGGTCATGGAAGGGTTTAGGCGGGCTAGGGTGAAGTGTTCAACCTAGCCCGGGTAAACCCCTTTGAATAGTGAGGGGGAAGGGTTTAGGCGGGCCAGCCTCAGGGGGTGAGGCTGGGCCGCCTAAACCCCTCACCTGGATGGGGTTTAGGCGGACCGGCCCAAGGGGCTGGTCTGGTCAGCCTAAACCCCTCACGGAGGGGTTTTTTCAATTTAAAAAAACTTTTTTTGGGCCGGAATGGGTTTAGGCGGACCAGCCTTAGGGGGTGTGGCTGGTCCGCCTAAACCTCACCCCAGGGGGGTTTAGGCGGGCAGGTGGAAGACTTAATTAATTTTTATTATTTTTATTATTTAGATGGGGTTTAGGCGGACCAGCCTCATAGGGTGAGCTTGGTCCACCTAAACCCCTCCCCTATGTGGTTTAGGAGGAGCAGCCTTATAGGGTGAGGCTGGTCCGCCTAAACCCTACCCAGGGGGGTTTAGGCGGGCTGGCTATAGGGAGAGAGAGGGTGGGCGGACCCCACCTCTATAAAATCCCTAGTTTTGGTGTTTTTCTTCCTAAATTAAACTAAGAAGAAAAGGGCAAGTGTTGGGAGGATACGTGGAGCTGTGTGAGCATGTTGACTGCCGAGGACCAACCCTCCGTGTTGTTGCTTCGTGCCTCCACGTGTTGTTCCCACGAATAGGTATGGACGAACGATGCGAACTATTTGTTGGTTTATGCCAGCGTCTCCTTGGATTTGGTGTGTACACGTGGGGTATGGGACCCACGTGGACCACCGGTGCTTGGCAGCCCAACCCGCTGCATGGATTATGGGGTCCATGTACGAAGCCCCTAATGCCCGCCCACAGCACATAGACGTGGGGCCCTGCGCTGCCATAAGGAAATACGGTCTGCTTTGATGATAGCAATGCTATTTGGTTTTGATGATAGCAAGACAGTGAGTGCATTTGAGTGCATTTGATATTGTATTTTGATGACAGCATGCTGATTTATTTTGATGATTGCAACACAGTCAGTGCATTATGATATTGTGTTTTGAATATGGCTGCTGATATGATTGCATAGGACTGTGTCTGATATACAGCATTGAATGCATGAGTTTGCATGAGTATTGCATGATGCGTTGACGCATGGGATCATTACGTCAACTCTCTAGTCTGTCCCAAAGCTGGTCTCTAAAATGTGTCAACTGGTGCGTCGACGCAGTGGACTCAATGCGTTGACGCATTGGAATTGTTTTGAAAGAGCTCTTGCTTTGCTTCATACATTAGTCTTGAAGTCTGTACAGCCAGTGCACTTGCAAAGTTCATACATTGAACTGTGGCTTGCAATGTTCATGATTTGGGTAGCAAAGTCTATACACTGCAGGGTAAAGCCCAATGTCTAGGCATTGCTACATCGCTTGCATTTCAGAGTCTATACATTGGTTTTGTCATACACATAGACTTCCAAGTCTACACATTCCTGCATTAGTGTGCTTCACGCTTTGTTCATGGCTGAGAGTCTATACACTGGGCTTGAAGTGTACACAATGAGCATCTCATGTAAGTCCATACATTCATAGTGCATTGCATTGGCTAAGTACATACAACGTCAGTTCATGCATTGTCTTAGGCTAAGTCTATACAGCCTACGTCTCATGCAGCGTCAACGCTGTGAGCATTCTCAAGTCTGCAGCGTCAACGCTGTGAGTGTGTACATCGCATTCACGATTCATATAGTCTATACAATCTGGTGCATGTTGTTCGTAAAGTCTACACATGGCCTGTCGGTTGTCATGTCTTCACATTATCTTAGACTAAGTATGTACATCGTCAATATTATTTGAAGTCCATACATTGCATACATTAGTCTTGAAGTCTGTACAGCCAACGCCTTCATTGATTCCAAGTCTGGACACTGGTCTTCAGGCATTCCAAGTCTATACATCCTCCCGTTCATATTTCCAAGTCTATACAACGTTGTTGAGTGGAAGTCTATACAGCCGGTGGGTTGCCAAGTCCATACATTGTGAACCTCAAAGCCTGTACAGACCTTGCCTTGTTCAAGTCTATACATCGTCTGTCTTCATTGAAGTCTCACGAAGTCTGTACATTGCATGAAGTATATACATTACACGAGCTGAATGCTTACAAAGTCTATACACTCACTCAGTGCTCACACTTGCGCATCTGCTGTTGATAAAGTCTATACACTGTCTTCAGATGATGACAACAATGAAGAACAGGGTCGACGCTGGGAGTTCAATGCGTCCACCCTTCAGCTGAAGAGGATTTCAGAGCTTCACCTGGCTGCGTCAACTCCATGCTACAGCAGCGTCGACGCAGTAGTTAACAAGGCAGAGTCCATAGCTCACTGGAATACTGCAGTGCATCAACGCCATTGCAAGACAGCGTCGACGCAACATGCCCATCTGCTGAAGACTTGATCACTGGATCATCGATGCGTCAACGCAGCAGGCTGATGGAGTCGACGCAGCAGTTCAAGAAAGGGGCGACTTATCTCTGGCTGTCTTCAACGCGTTAACGCTATCCACAGCAGGGTCGACGCAGTGGGACAAATTCAAAATGCGTACTAATGAAGGGCACGTGATCCGAGGTGCCTAGCTTGTGACCAGGATGTTGCCACGTGGTCCGAATTTCTAGGGCAGGAAATGTGGAAGCCACACGCGCCCAGTGTGCCAGCTGCTGCTACTTATAAAAGGAAGCCTTCATCCAACAGATGAAGTTTTGATCGAAGAAGAAGCCTGGAGAGCAGAAAAGCCCTTCGATCTAGAAAAAGAAAAGAAGAAGAAAAAGAGAAGAAGAAGAAAGAGAGTGAGATCGTGATCGTAGCAGAGAGCAGAAGCTGAGAGAAGAGAAAGGGAAAAAGAAGAGAGAGCTTCCACGATCCAGCAGAAGAGAAGAAAGAGAGAAGAAGAAGAAGAGAGGTAGAGAGAAAGAAAAAGGCAGAGTGAAAAGAAGCTGTCGATCCAGCACAAGAGAGGAAAGAAAAGAGAGAGAAGAGAAGAGCAGAGAGTGAGAGATTAGCGAAAGAAGAAGAGAAGTGTAGAGAGAAAGAAAAAGAAAGAAAGAGATCGTAAGAAGAAGAGACTGAGAGAGGTTGTTTGAAGATCTATCTTCACTGGACCGTGGATCAAATCCAGGCTAGTCAGCTCTTTAAGAGCAACATTGTGCTTTACGTTTACAGCTTTCTGACTGCTGTTATCTTGTCTTTCGTTTTCCTTTTTACACTTTCTTTCAAGCTGTTAGTCAGCGGTTTGCAGAGGAGGACTCCTCTGGACAGCAAGCTGTGTTGCTCAGCGGGCAGTGGAGGTTTCCACTGGACGGGTAAGCTGTAATCCCCAGCGGTTGCAGTGGTGGATTCCAATGGACGGCAAGCTGTGAGGCCCAGCGATTGTAGGCTAAGCTGTACTGCCCAGCGGACGCAAGCTGTGTTGCGCAGCAGAAATCCACACTCGGGTTGAGTGTGGGGTGGATGTAGGTCTGCTGGACCGAACCACCTCAAACCCATTGTGTAGTGGTTTGATTTCTTGTGTGGTTGGCGCTAGATGAATGCTTAGGGGCGCTTTGGTTTGATGTTCTATAAGTGTTCATCTATTTGATGCGCACACTATATGTTTGACTGTGGGTTGATCTCTTTTATCTGATTTCGCTAGATGAATGTACAGGGCGCCTCAATTGGGTTTTCTGTCTGAATGCTTTAAGGCACAAGCTCTGTTGAATTGATTCAGTCTACTGTTTAGACTTGCTTAGGTTCGGTCTATATATATCTGCAATAGTTTTTTAATTCCGCATCTCTGATTGCTTTAGATTTTAATTGGGCGAAATTTTTATAGGCTATATTCATTCACCCCCCCTCTGAATACTTGCATCGAACCCAACTGAAGAGGCGAGATCTCGCACGGGGTCCTGAGCGGGCTATGGATCACCAGAAGATGAATCTGCAAGAGAGGGAAACATATCAGGGGGGCCCAGGGGATCTCCCTGGGGCAAAACCCTCCGATGGCTAAGTCAGTAGAGCTATGGTGGAAGTAATAATGGGGGGGAGGAGAGAGCTGATGCGCGAGAATCCTCTCCACCAAGGGGTGAAGCGAATTGTGCTCAGGAGCTTAGGGTGTGTGAATGCTCAGTTCATCTTACCATCTTCCGGAGGGTATCCCTTGCTTAAATAGTGCGCCGCCTTCAGGAGTCCTGTAAGCTGAGGGGTTCCCGGCGGGAGTTACGTCTTTAACGGGGGCTTTCATGGCCTGATCGTGGGAACGTTATCCCCTTGTAGTCCGGCAGCTCCCATGACTCTCCCGCTGGCGGAGGACTCTGAACGGCCGCACCTGCAGATAATCAACCGGTCTTACCGAGCCTCGGGGATGCTAGCTCATGTCCGAGAGATAGGCATGGCCCGGCGAGGGTGGGGTCGGATAGGTCGGCTGGAGCCTATCTCTCTCGGATGGGGAGAGGGCTTTAGGCCGGACCTTCCTTGGGACCTGACCGTTGTCTCGGGCCCTCCGAGCCTAGAAGGCCGCCGGGGAGAGTTAGTTCCTCGAGTCTTTATTTATTGGGATTTTCTCCCTAAGTGGGCCCTGTGGGCTATCACTTGGGTGGGCTCGCCTGGTTGGACCTTGTGGGTCTTGTTGGGCTGCCTTTGTGGTGGGCTGCGGAAATCCCCCTCTCCACTTGTCCCCCTCCTACTCCCGAGCCAAGGAGGCTCGGATGAGTATTTTTTCGAGGCTTTGGACCGGCGTTGCTCAGGTGGGTGGAATTCCGTTGGCGTTATGGAGCCGCTTATAGCAGTCGCCGAGGCCCGTAATGATGATCCTGACGGATTCGAAACGAAGGGGCCCCCCCTTTTTCTCGGAGCACGGAACGGTCGCGCCGCCACCCTCAGGGGTTTATAGGGGGCGCTGTTCATCGTTCTAGGCTTCCAGGGTTTTAGGCTTTCCTTGCTTCTTGATGCGCCGTGAGAGCACAGCGGAGACGCGGAGCCTTGCGGCGGCGTTCGAGGAGTTGGCGAGGATAACCGCAGAGGCGGTCCGGCAACTTCCTTCTCCCCCGGAGTCTTCAAGCTCGTACGAGGGATCTCTTCCCGACTCGATGGCGGATCAGAGTCCGGAGCTTGCGCCGGTGAGGCGGGAACCCGTCCCCAACTATAGTGAGTTGGGGGAAGCGGAGGTGCGGAGGCTGGAGCATCGTTTCCGCCTACCTCTCAGATACAGCTTCGTCGCCGCTACTCCGTACGAGACGAGTCTGGATGATCGTGATGAGCTCATTTGCACCTTCCTTCTGGCTTGGAAGAGTGGATTTCAGCTTCCTTTCGATCCTTATGTGCTGCAGCTTCTTAATTTTTTCCGGTTGGCGCCTATTCAGTTGGTGGCCAATTCGTATCTGTTGCTCTCGGCCTTCGGGATTCTTTGTCGTCAGCACAACATTTTTCCTTCTTTGGACCTCTTCCACTTCTTTTTTGAGTTGAAAGCGCACCAGTCGGCGAGGAAAGGCTTCTACTTCATCCAGGCGCGGAGGAATAGGAGCTGCATCTCGCTCGTGGCGAAGGACTCCTCGCACAAGGGGTGGAAGACCCAATTCTTCTGGGTGAAGGCGGTGGCGACGGACGAGATTTGGAGATGCCGGACCTCGCCCAACTTTCACCTGAATCTGCCCCCTCGCCAGGAGGAGTTCCCTCCCCACGTGGAGCAGCAGGCTGCCCGTCTGCTGGAGAACCGCCAATCGACCGAGGAGCTGGTGACGCCGGAGAACATCGAACGGTGTCTTCTCTCGCGGTTGACGTCGACAGGTACGGCTCTTGAGGCTCTTTTTCGCGGGTGGTAGCTCTTTTCCTTCTCCTGACTGGGGCTTCTTCTTGTTGCAAACGTGAGGCGGGAGCCTCTGGAGGAGGCGGCCGAGGTCATCGATCTGGGAGATGACTCGGCAGCCGATGAGCCTGATGTCTCGGCGGGTCGCGTCCATGCCCGAGATAAGGGCAAGGGGGCGGCCCCCGAGGGGACTTCTCGATCGACCGGCCTGAAGCGCAAGGATCCCCTGGCGGGGAAGTTGCGGGAGGCCGCGAAGGCCAGGAAAAGGGCCAAGAAAGCCGGCCTTCCTACCGCCGTCGGGGGCGATTCTGGCTCGGCGGCGCTCCCCCCTCGGGGGCAGGATGGGGCCGACCCCTCCGGGCTGGCTCTCCCATCCGCCGGGCGAGAGGGGGCCGAGGAGACCAGGGGCCCCACAGAGGGAGGTGATGGGTCGGCTCTCCCCTCTGTGGGGGCAGAGGGGGCCGATACCGGTGTGGCCGGCGCTGGGACCGAGGGATTGGTCGGCGCGGATGGGGGTTCGCCCGCGAGGGCGTCGCAACCCCAAGTGCCGGCAGCTTCTGGTCCGATGGATCCCGCGGTGTCGGTCGAGGCTGGGGGTTCGCCCGGGCAGGAGTTGCAACCCCAACCGACCGTGGCGAGCGGGGCGGTCAGCTTTGCTGCCCAAATAGGGTCTTCTGGCAGGGTGCCTAGGGTGGAGCAGTCCCCTTTGCCGGAACCTCTGGTCAGGCTCGGTATCTCGGGCGACTTGTACCGGCTCTGCCGGTCGATCACCGAGAGGACGAGTGGGGGAGAAAGGCGCAGCACTCCCGCCGGGGTCCTTGATATCCTGATGGAGGGCGGCCTTGTCATAGCTCGGACAGCGGCCGTGATGGCAGAGGCGCACGCCCGGACGGAGGCGGAGCGGTCAAGGCTCGCCTGGACCCTTGGTGGATGCGAGGGGAAACTAGCCCGGCTCGAGGGGGAGCATGAGGGGCTCCGGCGAGAGTTCCTCGCATTCAGGGAGTTGGCGCGGTCGAGCCGACGGGAAGCCGAGGCGCTGGCCGAGCAGCTAGCAAGGGCCCGAGAATCGCTCGAGAGGAAGAGCAAACGTCTAGAAGACGAGCGTCAACATCACATCGAGCTGGACGGCCTCTGGGAGCTTGAGCGCGGCGAGCTGCAGGATCGGGCGGAGGACGCGGAGCGCCTTCGCGCTGAGGTTGAGGCGGACCGAGCCCGGGTGGAGGGTCGGGCGATCGAAGCCGAGCGGAGGATGACCGAGCTAGGGGAGCGTCTGGCGAGGGCGGAAGAGCGTGCGGCCGAGGCGGAGCGGGCTCGGGACGGGTAGGTCGAGGCGGAGGCGATCGAGCGCTACAAAGGCTCGGAAGCTTACTCGGCCGACCTGATTGAAGCTGCCCTACCCTACTACAAGGTAGCGCTCTGCCGTGGTGCCCGAAAGGGATTCAGGCAGGGCTATCGCCGGGTGATGAGCTATGCCAATGAGCACCTTGCCGGGGGTGATTTTCCTTACGGCCAGAGTTATGACTCGGATGAGTCGGTTTCCAGCTCCTCATCCTCGGCCGGGGAAGAACCGGAGGAGTCACCTCCAGTGGGGTCACCAACTCCGGAGGCTCCAGGAGGGCTCACGACCGGGACAGTTCTCGCACAGGCGAGGTCAGTGTCCAGGCCGGCCGTCACCGAAGGCACCGGGGGTGACGCGTCCCCTGCTGCTGTTCCCGAGCTTCAAAGTGGGCCCGAGGCCTGATGTATTATATTTTATTTTGCCCCTTCCCCTTTTTGTCTGTTTTTCCTTTTGTAAGAGGATTTCTTTATGGGAGGCAATAAAGGACTTACTTCGTTTGATTGTTATCTTTGCCGTGATTTGGCTGGCGTATCGGGGGCAGTTGGAAGGTGCCGATATTTTCTGCACCGTTCTCGCATGCCGATTCGGGAGACTTCTGGCGGGGCGTCCTTTCATTCCACCATGCTTTGAAAGTCGAGGCGCTTCGCGAATCCCGCTATGGCGGGGGCCGAGGAATTGGAGGTGACCTTCCAAGGGAGGTCCTATAGCGTATTTTCGAGGGGGGAGTCATTTAAGGCGCGTGGCCTCCCTTGGCCTATAAAAAGGACCGAAGGGTGCTCCTTCCCTCTTAACACTTAGGACCCTCGCCGGCGGTTTGCTCTTGTTCCCTCATTTTCGCTCTGCGTTGCGCCGCCGTAATCGGAGCATGGAGGACCCTTCAGAAGATGACGCCGCAGGCGACGGGGAGCGGCCGATTCCAGCTGTCCTGGAATATCGGTCGGGTCCCACGGTCGCTGCGCGTGCATGAGACGGGTCCGACGGTCGCCGCGCGGATCTGGATAGGGCTTCGACGTGCGGGGGCACGCCGTTTGCGCCCTCTTGGCTCCGGCGAGGCTTCCGGGCGGACGCTGAGATGGAGGGCGGATGGGGGAGTTAGGGATGCCGACCGCCATTCCCCTCCGTGGGAGGGGAGGAGGCGGCTCCAGTCCCTTCCTCACCCCTGTCCGCAGCCTCTTTCTCTCTCTTTTGTTCTTCATTTCTTTCACTCTTCGGGGGCTGCTTGCTTTCTGTTCGCCTCCAAAGAGTTGGTAGTTTGGCAGAGAGGGGACCTTCACGGCGCTCCTTTTTCCAGGTTGTTGCCAACTTGGAAGGTAGCCTTCCTCGCGTGAAAGGTGGCCTTCTCCTTGCTGTCCCTCTGTCACCTTTGTCACGGTCCACCCGAGCCAATTGGGTCGACCATCTCTTGTCCGAGCCAGTTTCTACGCGAGGCAGAGTCAGTGGCTGGATGCGAGAAGGTCAAGACCGGGTCGGTCGGGCGATGGCCGTTTGCCGCGGTGCTAGATGGATTTTTGCTTTTCACTATGTAATGTACCGGCAGTTGCCTTTCTGATGTACCAACAGTTATCTTGAATGAATGCAAGAAAGGGGGTTTATTTTACCCGATTTGTCGATACAGTTTTCAGAAATAAAATCTGCGTAGTGTGGTTGCGTTCCATGTCCGGGGAATGGGTTCCCCTTCCATTGTGGCTAACCTGTACGCACCTTTCCCGAGCGTCTCGATCACTCGGTAGGGGCCTTCCCAGTTGGGGGATAGCTTGCCCGCCGCCTCCAGTGGTCGAGAGGCTTCGGTCTTCCTGAGGATGAAGTCCCCTGGTTGGAATTGTCTGCCTCGGACCTTGGTGTTGTAGTACCGAGTGAGGCGGCGCTGGTATTCCGTAGCTCGGACGTTCGCGATCTCTCGGAGTTCGTCTGCCAGGTCGAGGTTCTCGAGCAACTTCTGCTCGTTTGCCTCGGGTGAAAAGCTGATCACTCGGAGAGACGGATTGGCGATCTCTAACGGAACGACAGCTTCGGTGCCATATACCAGCTGAAAAGGGGTCTCACCGGTTGCCGCCCTGGGGGTCGTTCGGTGCGACCATAGTACGCTAGGCAGTTCCTCGAGCCAGCTACCCTTAGCCTTGCCGAGTCTGGTTTTTATGCCCTTCAAGATGGTCTTGTTGGCATTTTCAACCAGCCCGTTGGCCTGAGGGTGGGCGACCGAAGTGAAGTGGTTGCGGATATTTAGGTAGGCGCATCTGTCTCGGAAGTACCGAGAGTCGAATTGCCGCCCGTTATCGCTCACTATCACTCGGGGGATGCCAAAGCGACAGATGATCGATTTCCATACGAAGCCCCAGACGACTGTCTCGGTGATCCTAGCTGTTGCTTCGGCCTCGATCCACTTGGTGAAGTAGTCGATGGCGACGATGATGAACTTCTTCTGGGATTGAGCCGTTGGGAACGGCCCAAGGATGTTGATCCCCCATCGAGCGAAAGGGTAGGGCTCGGTAAGGGTGACAAGTTCCGTGGCCGGCTGATGGACCAAATGGTCGAACCGCTGGCAACGGTCGCAATGTTGTACGTAAGCCATGCAGTCGCGCTGCAGGGTCGGCCACCAGTACCCTTGCCTTAGCAGGATTCTGGCCAGCGACCGACCTCCTGAATGTGCTCCGCACAGGCCTTGATGAATCTCTTCAACAGCTTGGCTTGCTTCGTCGGGATCGAGACACTTCAGAAGGGGCCCGGAGAATGATCTTCGATAGAGAGCGTTGTCGAGGATGACGAAGCGCCGAGCTTGGTATTTCATTCGGCGAGCTTCCCGAGGGTCGGAGGGCTCCCGGGAGTCCCGTAGCCAGGACAGGTAGGGGGAGCGCCTGTCGCCGGGAGTGGCCGAGTCAATGGTGAGGAGCTCCGAGTCTATGCTCGGGCGCTCTAGCTCTTCTAGGAGGACCGATCGTGTACCTTCCGGGTCTAGGGAGGAGGCCAGTCAGGAGAGGGCGTGCGCCCGAGAGTTTTGCTCCCGAGCTATTCGGACTACCTCGAACTCCTCAAACTGCTGGGCCAGGCTCCGGACCAACTGGAGGTATTTGATCATAGGTACCTCTCGAGCTTCGTACTCGCCATTGACCTGGCTTGCAACTAGCTGGGAGTCGGTGTGGATCCTGACTCGCTCGGTCCCCAACTGTCGGGCCATGCGGGCTCCCGAGATAAGGGCCTCGTACTCGGAAGCATTGTTGGACGCCAGGAAGTTGAACTTTAGGGCGTATTGCAACTCTATTCCTTCGGGGGACCTTAGGAGGATCCCTGCGCCGCTACCGACCGAGTTGGACGATCCATCGACGAACAGCTCCCAGGTTGGCCCGGTTGCCGTCGGAGGCCTGTCCTCGACTAGAACGGTGCTCTCGGCGATGAAGTCGGCGAGTGCTTGTCCTTTGATAGCTGATCGCGGCCGATACGAGATGTCGTAGGCCCCGAGCATGATGGCCCATTTGACAAGTCACCCCGAGGCTTCGGGGTGGGCCAGAATCTTCTTCAGTGGCTCGCCGGTTAGCACGGTGATGGGATGCCCCTGGAAGTAAGGTCGGAGGCGCTTTGCGGAGGTAACCAACGCTAGCACGAGTTTCTCGGTTGCGGGGTACCTCCGCTCAGCCTCATTGAGCACCTTGCTGGTGTAGTAGACCGGCCTCTCGATTCCCGAGTCATTCCTGACTAGGACCGAGCTGACCGTTGATGGCATCGCCGAGAGATAGAGCAACAAGACCTCGCCTGGGACGGGCTTGGAAAGCACTGGGGGCGAAGCCAGGAACTCTTTGAGCTCAGCGAACGCTGTTTGGCATTCCCCATCCCATGCGAACGTAGCAGATGCTATCTTGGGCCCCCTCATCAGCTTGAAGAAGGGCAAGCATCGTTCGGCCGCACGGGACAGGAAATGACTGAGAGCAGCGACACGCCCCGTCAGACGCTAGACGTCTTCGATGCACGCAGGCGGGCACATGTCCAGGATGGCCTGGACCTTGTCGGGGTTGGCTTCGATCCCTCGCTGAGTGACCAGGAAACCCAGGAACTTCCCGGATCTTACTCCGAAGGCGCACTTGGCGGGGTTGAGCTTCATGCAGTACTTCAGGAGGGTGCCGAAAGTCTCGGCGAGGTCGGTGAAGTGGTCTTGGGCCCTCGGGGTCTTGACGAGCATGTCGTCGATGTAGGCCTCGACGTTCCGACCTAACTGTCCCTCGAACATGTGGTTGACCAGTCGCTGGTATGTGGCTCCAGCATTCTTCAATCCGAAGGGCATCCGGGTGTAGCAGTACACGCCGTAGTCGGTGATGAAGGCGGTCTTCTCGACATCTTCAGGGCTCATTCGGATCTGATGATAACCCGAATAGGCATCCAGGAAACTGAGTATCTCGTTGCCCGAGGTGGAGTCAACCAATTGGTCGATGCTCGGTAGCGGATAGCAGTCCTTGGGGGTGGCCTTGTTCAGATCGGTGAAGTCTACGCACATTCGCCACTTGCCTGTAATCTTCGGCACCAGGACGACATTGGCTAGCCACGTTGGGTACAGGACCGGTCTGAAAAGACAAGTTTCTTGTCCCTTGGTGACCTGCGCCTTGATGATCGCCTGTTTCTCGGGCGCATGCTTCCTTCTCCGCTGCTGTACGGGTCTCACAGTGGTGTCGAGGTTGAGCTTGTGCGTCACGGTCTCCTCTGGTATACCAGGGAGTTGATCATCGGACCAAGCAAAGACCCGAACATACTTAGAAAGAAACTCCTTGTATTGCTGCTGTTCCTCTGGTGGTAGGTCGGCGCCGATCCTTACTCCTAGGGCCGGGTCGTCGTTCAGGATTACCGTTAATAACTCGCCACCGGGCTCGGTGGTCACGGCTCTTCCTTCGACTCCCCTGGGGCCCTTATCCTTCCCGTCCGGCCTTGAGGCTTCCACCGAGATGTTGTAGCACCTTCTAGCCGTGGCCTGGTTACCTCGGACTTCCCCCAACCCGTTTTTGGTGGGAAACTTCATTTTTTGGTGATAGGTAGATGGTACGGCCTTTATTCGGCTGAGAATTTTTCGGCCGAAAATGGCGTTGTACGCTATCATACCTTTAATCACTATGAAGTCCACTATGACCGTAATGGTTTTGGGTGGGGTGCCGATAGTGACCGGCAGGCTTAGGGCTCCCTCGGGGTTGGTGGCCAGGCCATTAAACCCGCAAAGGGGCGTTCGGATAGGGCGGAGCTTGGATGGGTCTTCCCCCATCTTGAGAAAACAGTCATAAGATAATACATCGGGGGCGCTCCCATTATCAACCAAAATCCTGTCTACATTACAGTGATTTATCATGGCCGAGATAACGAGGGCATAGTCATGCGGGGTGCTCAGCCCTTCCAGGTCTTGGTCGGAGAAGACTATGACCTGGGGCTCCATCGGCGGGCCTCTGGGGGGCTCTAAGGCTTGGCTGGCCCGCTCGGCATGATGTTTCCTTCCTCGGCTGGTGTCGCCGCCCGATGCCGCTCCTCCGGAGATGACGTTGATGTGGACCCCTCGGGGGGTGTTGTCGATCTCCTCTGCGGCGTCTCGGTCTTCTTTGTGCCCGGTCGTGAACCGGGCTAGGTGCCCCAGACGGATGAGGCGCTCGATCTCATCCTGGAGCTGATGGCAATCTCCGGTGTGGTGCCCGTGGTCGCCATGGAACAGGCAATGCCTGTCCCGCTTGCAGTTCTTCGACCTCATTGGCTCGAGCTGGCGGAGAAGTCCCGAGTCTTTGATGTCTTCATAGATCTCGTAGACTGGCGCGGTCAAGGGGGTGTACCGCTCGTAGTTTCTTTTGCGCTCTCCTTCTCGATCGCGCTTCTTACCCGAGCCAGGGTTTGGCTCGGAGGTCCACTTTTTGTCCCCCTCCCGACCCGAGCCGGTTGCGTCTCGGCAGGCGCTGAGTACTTCTTCGCACTCGGCGTGGCGCAGTGCCAGAGTCACTAGCTCGGCAAGGGTCGAGGGAGGGTGGAGGACAAGCTCGCGGCGGAGATTCTCATCCCGGGTGCCCCCGGTCAGTGCGGTTGTGGCTGAGGCCACATCTAGGCGGGGGATCCTGAGGGCTTCCGATTTAAATCGGTGGACGTAAGTCCGGAGCCTCTCCCCTTGCGCCTGTTTGAGGGCCAGGAGCCCCGCTACTGACCTTGGGGGGGCGCTACCGGCAAAACTCTCCTTGAAAATTCGCCCGAATTGCCTGAAGTCTTGAATGGACCCAGGGGCGAGGGCCCGGAACCATGCCTGAGCACCTTGGACCAGGGTGGCCGTGAAGGCTCGGCATTTGATGGGATCTGGCGTTCCATGAAGGGTCACCAGGGCGTCGAAGCTATCGTAGTGGTCGGCTGGGTCGCCCTGGTTGTCGTAGAGCTTGAAGGTTGGAATGGAGGCTCTGGGAGAGACCTCTGCCTTCAAGATGTACTCGGAGAAAGGGGATTTCTCCTCGTCCTCCGAGAGAGAGGTCTTCTGCAGGGCGCGGAGGGCGCGCTCTTGCTCTGTGAACCGTCTCTCGAAATCACGCAGTCGGAGGGACAGCTCTGGCTGCAGTCGCACCGTGGGGCTGGGGGGGCGTCTTAGCGATCTCCCGGGGCACTAGTGCCAGGGCGCGGCGGCCTCGTCCCCTGCTTCCCTCTCCTCGGCGTGGAGGAAGCCTCTTGCTCCGCAGGCGGGGCATGCGAGGGTCCTCCGACGTCGTTGCGAAGGAGATGTCGGCCGCGGAGGGTGAAGCGGCCTCCGGCGGTGTGCTGAGTCACACTCCTTCGAGGGGGACTTCCTGACGGGGCGCGGGACCTTGCGTCCCTGGCCGCCTGGGCCCTCATGAGCTCCACGAGGACGTCCATCTTTTCGTTGAGGGCCTGGAAGGCGTTGGCGCCACCGTCGAGGGGTGCCCCTGTCTCTGCCGGGGGGGGTGGTGGCCTGTTGGTGGGGATGCTGGCGTTGGAGGGGGGGCTCTGCGAGACCCTAGAGGGGGCGCCTCCCGCCGCCGCCACAGCCTTACCTGCCCCACCGGTGGATCTCCTCCCTGAGCTTCTTCTCACCATCTTGACTTTTCGTGTGTTTCCCACAGACGGCGCCAGATGAAGAGGCGAGATCTCGCGCGGGGTCCTGAGCGGGCTATGGATCACCAGAAGATGAATCTGCAAGAGAGGGAAACGTATCAGGGGGGCCCAGGGGATCTCCCTGGGGCAAAACCATCCGATGGCTAAGTCAGTAGAGCTATGGTGGAAGCAATAATGGGGGGAGGAGAGAGCTGATGCGTGAGAATCCTCTCCACCAAGGGGTGAAGCGAATTATGCTCAGGAGCTTAGGGTGTGTGAATGCTCAGTTCATCTTACCATCTTCCGGAGGCTATCCCTTGCTTAAATAGTGCGCCGCCTTCAGGAGTCCTGTAAGCTGAGGGGTTCCCGGCGGGAGTTACGTCTTTAACGGGGGCTTTCATGGCCTGATCGTGGGAACGTTATCCCCTTGGAGTCCGGCAGCTCCCATGACTCTCCCGCTGGCGGAGGACTCTGAACGGCCGCACCTGCAGATAATCAACCGGTCTTACCGAGCCTCGGGGATGTTAGCTCATGTCCGAGCGATAGGCATGGCCCGGCGAGGGTGGGGTCGGATAGGTCGACTGGGGCCTATCTCTCTCGGATGGGGAGAGGGCTTTAGGCCGGACCTTCCTTGGGACCTGACCGTTGTCTCGGGCCCTCCGAGCCTAGAAGGCCGCCGGGGAGAGTTAGTTCCTCGAGTCTTTATTTATTGAGCTTTTCTCCCTAAGTGGGCCCTGTGGGCTATCACTTGGGTGGGCTCGCCTGGTTGGACCTTGTGGGTCTTTTTGGGCTGCCTTTGTGGTGGGCTGCGGAAATCCCCCTCTCCACCAACAATTGGTATTAGAGCAATCTCTGACTTAACATATCTAACAATCTGCAGAGGATCCTACTGATTTGTTTGGTGCATCTCAGAGTGTGCTTTCTGTGTTCGTTGTTTAGGTTCACCGACTTAGTGCCTTGTCTTGTTTATCTGGTCTCGGTGCTTCAGTTTGGTCTAAGCTTTCAGATTGTTTGCAATGGAGCCAATCGTGCTGAAGGCTAGCTCCAGCAAAGCAAACAGATCCAGCCATAGTGGATCATCAAGTGAGAAAAGCAGCCTCTCGCGGTCTGCAATTGATGGAGACCACATTGCAATGGTAATTAGTGAATTCAAGAAATTCCTGAGAAAAAGAAAAGGAAAGCATGGTGATGACAGAAAGCAAATAAGGTATAATTCTAATCCTGCCAAGATTATTGACTCTAACGTTTGCTACAAATGCAGGAAGGCTGGCCACACAAAGGCTGACTGTCCAGAACTATCGAAACTCAAAGGGAACACCTCGGACATTGATGAAGAAAGAGAAAAGTCCATATGCTTAATGGCCAACCGGGGAAGTGATGATGAGGAAACCTCATCTCAGGTAAGCTCCGGATCAGATGGAGTTTCTTTTGATGATTTGATAGTGATGTATGAAAATCTGTTTAAAGTGTCCAAGAAATTAAAATCTGAAAATAAAAATTTAAGAAAAGAAATGAATAATTTGAAATCTGAAAATGAATCATTGCAAGAAAAGAAAACCGAATCTGAAGAAAGATTGAAACATGAAATCAATACTCTCAAAAGTCTAAATGATGATTTGCATCAACAAGTTATCTCCTGTGAAACTGAGATTGCAGGTTTTGAAGCTAATACTGCTGATTTGAATTCTGAAATTGAAGATCTAAAACCTCCCTGTCAAAACTTGCTAAAGGAAAGGAGCAACTTACATTTGTGAAAAGTTCAGACTGTGCTAGTACTTCAAGATGTATTTCATCTAAGAAATCTCAGAACAATAAGCACAGGGCTGAACAAAAGAAAAATGAAAATTGCTGTGAAAAATCTGCTTATAAAATTCAGTTTAAAAAGGAAAAGAATGTGCAGTGTTTCTATTGTAATAAGATAGGTCATATGATGCATGAGTGTAAGATGGTTGAATTAGATGACCTAGCTGCTACTACTGCACAGAAAATTCCTGCTAGAAATCATGTTTTTCAAAGAAGAAAAATAGAGTGTTTTCATTGTGGCAAGATGGGCCACATTGCAGCTCATTGCTGGCATGCTCAGGGAAATAGATTGAACTCTAAGTCTATAAAATTCCCTGCTCTCTATGATTCTTATTTTTGTTGTGGGAAGTTTGGCCACATTGCTGCTCAATGTTGGCAGAATCCGAGAAAGAGATTCAACTCTAAGCCTGTCAACTTTCATGTTAACAAAAAGATGTTTGACAGGAATAACCTTGGCTCCAAAGGTAAGCACCCAAGGTGCTTCGAATGTGGGAGGCATGGCCACACAGTCAAGGACTGTTGGCATGCTCAAGGAAGTAGATTTAATTCTAAATCTGTAAAATTTTCTGCTCCCAATGCTGCTAGTAAGAAACAAAATGTCCATGTAAACAACAGAACATTTCATGCTAAGTTTCATAGGTCTCATGCTGCTGTTGATATGCATCATAGGACCAGAAAATCTGTTGGTTCATGTCATTATTGTGGAAATTTTGGACATTCTATGTCTGGTTGCTCTCTAATGGAATTTGATTACAATATTGCTATGAAAATGTTTAGAACACCTGATAGGGGTAGCGCAGGACCCAAGACTGCTTGGGTCCCTGCAAGATCATATTGTTGATATGTTGCAGGTGTGCCTTGGTGAGATAAATAAAAGGGGTAATTTAGCCAAGGCACTCAAGTGAAAACCCCATGATTCAACTCTTCAGGTTAGTTCTGAACTTTACTTTAAATTCCATTATCTGAAACTGTGAGCATGAAAAATGTGAGCTTCATATGATTTGCTTGATTGATTGTTGATGATCTCTTCATGTCTAGCTGATCAGTCTGCATTCCAGACTCAGCTACTGAGTTTTACTTTGCATATATCTGATGATCTTCTCTCACTGATTATTGCACTGAATAAATGGGCTGTTAGATGCTCTGCACAATCATTTTTTTTTTGCTTTATGTGAACTTTATGTCAATGGACTGCATGCTTGTTGTTAGATGCATAAACTTAAATTGATTGCATAATTGGCTCATGTTTCATTATTGCATAGTCTGCATGTAGAAAAGCCTAGTGCATAGCATAATCTTTGCATCATGTTGTCAGGGGGAGCTGAGAGTTTTTCTGTTCAATTCATTGAATCCCTGCTTCTTCTCACTGTCCCCATCTAGTTCCTTCATATCTTTTGACATCAGATGCTTCAGGAACTCAATGCCTATTGCTATCTTTTCTCTAACCTTCACTGAACAACAGTTCTGTTTCTGGTTTAGTACATTGAGTTGTGATTATTTCAATTATTCTTTTATAAGAATCACTCTCACAAATTGAAAAGAACTAAAGGTTTAACCTTTATAAACTGAAGAGTAAAATGTCTGCCTTCAGAATCTATGATAAAAGAAAAATTTTTATAGCTCTTAATCTTTGTCTCATGGTTAAAATAGAAAAAGTTTTTGTAATGCCTAAATGTGTTGAACTGGATATGTCTAGAACAGGCTAATAAGAGTGTGTACTGATTTTTTTTTAAATAATCACTCTAAAAGAGATAAGGGCAGCAGTAAATAAGATCATGAATGCTATGAACTGAACATAGTGACAGAGCAATGGCTGAATTGCACTGAGAAATTGTGATCTCCTCCAATGAAGCAGGAGAACTCATAGTCATGAAGTGCTTCAGAATATCTCTGTTCAAAGGGTCAAATCTATAGGGGGAGTTCTCACCAAGTAACTGGGGGTACTGGCCTCTAATCAAGGTGTACCCTTAATGTCAAAAGTGAAGACTATTCTTTGTGGGTTCTGATCTGAAATAGGTCTAGTAGTTTATGCCTAGTAACTGGGGGTACCTGTCTCTGATCAAGGTGTACACCTAATGTCAACAGCATAAATGCCACTGATCTATTCATTTAGTTCAAGTTCTGAAATTCAAAGGTGAAAATCAAACTGCTGTAACCCTTCGAAAAATCAAAAGTCAATGAGTGAAAATTGTTTTTATCAATACATGTTCAAGTTGCCTCTCTTGAATTTCCTTGTTTAATCACAAAAGGGTATTATTTCTGACTTATCTATTAATACCATGTGCCCTAGATTCATTACTATAAATGGAATCTATAAACTCTTGTTCAGGGGTCAAATGTCTTACTCTAGATTTATCACTGTTAAACCTAAATTTTTGTCAAATTTGTAAGTTGCTGATTCTTATACTTTAACAGTTGTTTATAATCATGTTTCCTTTCTGAACCTAAGATTCAGCTTTTGTCAAGTGACCCTCCTACATTCTCTACCTTTGTTTATCTGTTCATATTCCTTCTCAAAGGGGGAGCTATTATTTAGGGGGAGAAATGATTCAGGGGAGTCTTACATTCAGGGGGAGAATGTTCTAGAGGAATTTTCATACATAATGCACTTTGCACTCTTATTTTTACTATTTTTCTCTTTTTGATCATGTCAAAGGGGGAGAAAATCTTATGTGTGACTCACTGTCTCATTGTGTTGCCATCATCAAAAAGGGGGAGAATATTGTGCCTCTTAGGCACAAGCATGTGCTTTGTTGCTCTGATGATAGCAATGCTATTTGGTTTTGATGATAGCAAGACAGTGAGTGCATTTGAGTGCATTTGATATTGTATTTTGATGACAGCATGCTGATTTATTTTGATGATTGCAACACAGTCAGTGCATTATGATATTGTGTTTTGAATATGGCTGCTGATATGATTGCATAGGACTGTGTCTGATATACAGCATTGAATGCATGAGTTTGCATGAGTATTGCATGATGCGTTGACGCATGGGATCATTGCGTCAACTCTCTGGTCTGTCCCAGAGCTGGTCTCTAAAATGTGTCAACTGGTGCGTCGACGCAGTGGACTCAATGCGTTGACGCATTGGAATTGTTTTGAAAGAGCTCTTGCTTTGCTTCATACATTAGTCTTGAAGTCTGTACAGCCAGTGCACTTGCAAAGTTCATACATTGAACTGTGGCTTACAATGTTCATGATTTGGGTAGCAAAGTCTATACACTAAAGGGTAAAGCCCAATGTCTAGGCATTGCTGCATCGCTTGCATTTCAGAGTCTATACATTGGTTTTGTCATACACATAGACTTCCAAGTCTACACATTCCTGCATTAGTGTGCTTCACGCTTTGTTCATGGCTGAGAGTCTATACACTGGGCTTGAAGTGTACACAATGAGCATCTCATGTAAGTCCATACATTCATAGTGCATTGCATTGGCTAAGTACATACAACGTCAGTTCATGCATTATCTTAGGCTAAGTCTGTACAGCCTACGTCTCATGCAGCGTCAACGCTGTGAGCATTCTCAAGTCTGCAGCGTCAACGCTGTAAGTGTGTACATCGCATTCACGATTCATATAGTCTATACAATCTGGTGCATGTTGTTCGTAAAGTCTACACATGACCTGTCGGTTGTCATGTCTTCACATTGTCTTAGGCTAAGTATGTACATCGTCAATATTATTTGAAGTCCATACATTGCATACATTAGTCTTGAAGTCTGTACAGCCAACGCCTTCATTGATACCAAGTCTGGACACTGGTCTTCAGGCATTCCAAGTCTATACATCCTCCCGTTCAGATTTCCAAGTCTATACAACGTTGTTGAGTGGAAGTCTGTACAGCCGGTGGGTTGCCAAGTCCATACATTGTGAACCTCAAAGCCTGTACAGACCTTGCCTTGTTCAAGTCTATACATCGTCTGTCTTCATTGAAGTCTCACGAAGTCTGTACATTGCATGAAGTATATACATTACACGAGCTGAATGCTTACAAAGTCTATACACTCACTCAGTGCTCACACTTGCTCATCTGCTATTGATAAAGTCTATACACTGTCTTCAGATGATGACAACAATGAAGAACAGGGTCGACGCTGGGAGTTCAATGCGTCCACGCTTCAGCTGAAGAGGATTTCAGAGCTTCACCTGGCTGCGTCAACTCCATGCTACAGCAGCGTCGACGCAGTAGTTAACAAGGCAGAGTCCATAGCTCACTGGAATACTACAGTGCGTCAACGCCATTGCAAGACAACGTCGACGCAGCACGCCCATCTGCTGAAGACTTGATCACTGGATCATCGATGCGTCAACGCAGCAGGCTGATGGAGTCGACGTAGTAGTTCAAGAAAGGGGCGACTTATCTCTGGCTGTCTTCAACGCGTCAACGCTATCCACAGCAGGGTCGACGCAGTGGGACAAATTCAAAATGCGTACTAATGAAGGGCACATGATCCGAGGTGCCTGGCTCGTGACCAGGATGCTGCCACGTGGTCTGAATTTCTAGGGCAGGAAATGTGGAAGCCACACGCGCCCAGTGTGCCAGCTACTACTGCTTATAAAAGGAAGCCTTCATCCAACAGATGAAGTTTTGATCGAAGAAGAAGCCTGGAGAGTAGAAAAGCCCTTCGATCCAGAAAAAGAGAAGAAGAAGAAAAAGAGAAGAAGAAGAAAGAGAGTGAGATCGTGATCATAGCAGAGAGCAGAAGCTGAGAGAAGAGAAAGGGAAAAAGAAGAGAGAGCTTCCACGATCCAGCAGAAGAGAAGAAAGAGAGAAGAAGAAGAAGAGAGGCAGAGAGAAAGAAAAAGGTAGAGTGAAAAGAAGCTGTCGATCTAGCACAAGAGAGGAAAGAAAAGAGAGAGAAGAGAAGAGCAGAGAGTGAGAGATTAGCGAAAGAAGAAGAGAAGTGTAGAGAGAAAGAAAAAGAAAGAAAGAGATCGTGAGAAGAAGAGACTGAGAGAGGTTGTTTGAAGATCTGTTTTCACTGGACCGTGGATCAAATCCAGGCCAGTCAGCTCTTTAAGAGCCACATTGTGCTTTACATTTACAGCTTTTCGACTGCTGTTATCTTGTCTTTCGTTTTCCTTTTTACACTTTCTTTCAAGTTGTTAGTCAGCGGTTTGCAGAGGAGGACTCCTCTGGACAGCAAGCTGTGTTGCTCAGCGGGCAGTGGAGGTTTCCACTGGACGGGTAAGCTGTAATCCCCAGCAGTTGCAGTGGTGGATTCCACTGGATAGCAAGCTGTGAGGCCCAGCCGATTGTAGGCTAAGCTGTATTGCCCAGCGGACGCAAGCTGTGTTGCGAAGCAGTAATCCACACTCGGGTTGAGTGTGGGGTGGATGTAGGTCTGCTGGACTGAACCACCTAAAACCCATTGTGTAGTGGTTTGATTTCTTGTGTGGTTGGCGCTAGATGAATGCTTAGGGGCGCTTTGGTTTGATGTTCTATAAGTGTTCATCTATTTGATGCGCACACTATATGTTTGACTGTGGGTTGATCTCTTTTATCTGATTTCGCTAGATGAATGTACAGGGCGCCTCAATTGGGTTTTCTGTCTGAATGCTTTAAGGCACAAGCTCTGTTGAATTGATTCAGTCTACTGTTTAGACTTGCTTAGGTTCACTCTATATATATCTGCAATAGTTTTTTAATTCCGCATCTCTGATTGCTTTAGATTTTAATTGGGCGAAATTTTTATAGGCTATATTCATTCACCCCCCCTCTGAATACTTGCATCGAACCCAACACCCTTCACCCCGAATTAGGGAGTCAGACGGACGGAGGTTGAGAATCGAACGAACTTGGACTGAGCGGGGCCATGGGGCCACCGTGCTAGAGAGAGGGCGCGGCCCCCGGGGAGTTCGCCCTCCCTTAGGGGCGCGGCCGCGCCCTGGGGTGAATGGGCCCCAGGCAGGCCGCAACCATAAGGGATTGCCCCCGGGGGTCTTCTTTCATCATCTGGGAATGTCCTTTGAGGGACACTAGGCTCCGGGATACTGGGATGGCCCGTGGGGGCGGTTGTTCTTCGAGTTGTAGTAGCAGCTCGCAAGGTGTTCGGGTAAATGCCCGACACACCCCGAGTTGTCGAACAGCTTGGGTAACTGGCTGAGGGGCCTCAGGATTTGCCTTGGCCTGAAGATGAGAGCTCGTGGGAGCTAAGGAGTGGCACTTTGGGCTCATGGGCCATGCCTCAGGCTACGTGCTGCGTTGCACGGCGGGTTGGTGGGGTAGCCTCGGGTTGGCCCGAGAGCTAAAGTTAAGTGGCTCATAGCCACGTGTCTAAGGGTCAGGGGTGGCGCTGGCTTGCTGAGGGGTCATTGTAGAACCCAATTAGTGTGCTGGAACCATGGGGTGGCCCGTGGTTTGGTGTAGAAGGGTTGGAATATACGAGCCCGCAAGGTGTTCAGAAAAATGCCGAACACACGCGTTTGAGCCGTAGATGCATGTGGAGGGCCTCCAAAGCCTATGGTTGGCCTAATTAGGTCTCCCTTTGACCTTGAAGGGTTGGAAGTAAGTGTCTCGGGGTGGGCCCTCGGCCCTTTCACTTGGCGCCACGTGGCATGGCTTGAAGTCACGTGGCATGGCTTGAAGTCGGAGCGCCCCCGGGTTGGCCCAGGGGCCATGTGGAGTACAGACAAAGCCCTTAAGTGAGTGGCCAGGATTGGTCCCGGTTGGTTGCCCGTGTAGCCGCATGTCATGGCAAACTGGCTAGGGCCCTTGGTGGGGTCCCGATAGTTGTAGAAATGGCTGGGTAGGTGTTGACACCGGAAATATAATCAAAGATAAAGATGAGACGAAAGATCAGATTGAATCAGAAATGAAGACCCGAGGAACTCCTGCAAAACTAGGATTACGGAGAGTCCATTACTGAAGCTGTCACCCGGCTGAAGCCCTCCCCGGCCAAGCTGATGTCCGGTATTATCGTCGCTCAGACGGCAGTACTGATGAAGAACTGCAGTCCACTGACTGATGAAAATCCCCAGAAATATTCTGATGAAGCTATGCTAACTCACCAATTGATGGGCCTTCGCCTAGCTTGACGGACTCGAGGGACCGACAAATCAAGGGACAGATTAAGCGGCTTTAACAGCTCAAGCTTACTGATGAGGAAGCATAAAAGACTAAAAGATCTAAACGGGCCCAGCCGTGTGGCGCCGAGAGCCCAACAAGACTCGTATGAGGAAGGGGCGCCGGGAAGCCTACTGCCTCCGAATAAGGCGCGCCAGGAGCTCATCAACCGTGCGCCGAGATGATCATGTCGATAGGGGGAGAGGGTGGTGTTATAAAAACCCCCTTTCTCTCGAAAAGAAGGGGGGCGAACAAAAAAAAAGGAGAGAACAACAAGAAAGAAGTAGAGGAAGAAAAAACCTCATCCAGAAAATAGATAGAAAAAAAAGAGAAAGAAAAGGGAGCAAGTGAAGAAGCAGCTACGAAGCTCGAGAGAAGGAGAAGGTGGGGTGCTCGGGGAGGGAGAGGAGTCAATGCTCCGCCCTCCCCCATCTCCTGTCATTCCGAACGGGTTTCTTTTCATTCTCTCATGTATTCTTTCTACCCTTGTATGTGGGATTTCTTCTACTCGAAGGATGTTCGAAGTCCCCTTTCGACTATCGTCCGAGTTATCTCGCTGTAGCCAATGAAGTATGAATAATAAAGATGGTGCAATGAGTAGAAGCTCGAGTTTCTTTCTCTCACCCCTCTCTGATGATCGTGGTAGCTATCATTTCGGTTGCGGAGTTTGATCGATGAGTCCATGATTTCAGGTGTCGGTCGGTAGTCCTGGCGGCTGATAGGTACTCCCTGCTGCTTGCCTCTCTCGCAGCACCGGGGGAGCTGGTACAGAGCCCCGATCCTCACCTCTATGGATCCCTGGGCTTTGTCCTCTCTATCTCTCTTCAGGGTATCTGTCGTCCCCTGCATACATTGATTGCTCGAATGCTTAGGACTCTGATAATCCTTTGTGTTTATACGCGTGCCTGTTTAAGATGGGACGGAGCCAACAAAGCCCCAATCCTCACTGTGGATTTTGGGCCTTGTTTCCCCCCTCTCTCCCTCAATGTCATCGATGATTTAAACGTCGCGGAGTCCGTGATTTTCTTCTGAAATTTCTCGAGCCACTAGGGCCATTGCAGGGATCAGAGGTTGTCGTCTCTCGATCTCCTGGATGGTCGGCAATACTGATGGCGTGAAGCCTGTTCCTGAGAGCTCGAAGGCCCGGTGACTCTGATCCCTCCAACCCCTTTCATCTGTGACCCCCTGCTGTCAACCTGGTAGGCCCCTGGTTCTTTCCTCACTTGCCTCCTGAATCCATTCCCCAGCCACTGTCTGAATCCTGAGAAAAATCCCTAGAACAGAGCACCGTAAAACCCCATAAGTCCTCACGGCGCTCAAGCCCAGCACCTTCTCGGCGTGAATAGTTCCCGGCGCGGCGCGCGTCGGGAACTCTCGCGCCGAGATCCTCCTCTCCCCCCTTCAGCCTATGCCGACAACCCCTCTTCGTGGCGCGCCGGGAACTCCTTCAGCCCGCGCCGAGAAGCCATGCCATATTCTGAACCCTCACGCCGAGAACCTCTTTCTTCTTGGTCTGAACCTTGATCCCCATGTTGTACCCACCCGAGGAATATACAGAGAGCATTTGGCATCCCTCAGGAAATAAATCAATGGGGAGGACCTCCCCTACATTGTTCTGTCCCGATCCGGATTTCTTTATAACCTTCTGGACCTAATGGGCTATGTCACTACATGTGCTCCGACGGGTTCCGAAGGAACATCACTCGATGCTATGGATGTGGGCGATGGCCGCGGGCCTGGTGCCCCTTCTTTTTCCGGCTTTCATCCCGGCATCCCGTGGATGATGGCTTATCTCCTCTTGGCATAACCAAGACAAAGGGGATATGCTGCCAAAATTCATTCATATCACCTTGAGTGATCATGGTGTTCTCTCCTAACCCCGCTGGCCCACGGAGTTCTGCCCTTGCATGTTCTCCGATGGTCTTCCGAAGGGGGATATCAATAAGACATCGCGCCTGCACGGTGTGTCATGTCGCACCGGTCCTTATCCGGATTCTGGGTTAGATATACCTGATCTTTTACGGATCCCATCCTACCGCTGCATGGGTGGTTTCCTATCCCCATCTGGCATAGTCCAAGGTAATGGGGACATGCCGCCGGATTTGCTCCGTATTTGATGTATCCTTGCTTCACTCAGGCCATTTAACGCCCTGCTGATGAACCAACCCTCTCTCTCGTTTGAGTCTTATTTTTGCCGCTACCTTCCTCCTATTTTTGGCGTTTAATCAAGGGTTGTCCTTCTTAGGAAGGGCGTAATTAACGTCATAGCCTTTATGGTATGACGGACTTCGGGTCCCGACTCGGACTTCACAATCGACTAATTAAAAGTCAGATCGAGCGCATAATAAAACTGTCACCCCGGTGACTGGCACGCCAATAAACCAATAAATAACAAATCCACGAAAGAAAAACTAAAAGCGCGTTCCACAAGTCTGGCACGCCCCGTGGGACCGAGTCTCCCTTCATCTCTACGCCAAAAATAGGAGGCCCAGCGGGCCCCCCTCAAATTTCTGATTCTGTGCGCTTTCCTTATTTTCAGGAAGCTACAATGACTCTGGAATCATGTCCGTATGCTTTGATCAACAACCGATCGATGTGCATGTCGAGAGGGTTACCTGGCGGTACCGCTGTCATTCGGGTCGATGCCCCCTGCTGTCGGGCTGCCCAACTGCCTGGGCCTCGTCTTCACCGACCTTCTGCAGGTCTACAACAACGAGCAAGGCACTGCTGCAAGTGCCCCGATGAAGACTGCTGATAACAAGGGTAGCTTACCAGAGAGGACGACCTCGACAGCCGTCGCCTGCTATGTTCATCACGTTCAAAGGAGGGACACGGTCCCCGCTGCTGCCCAAATGAAGAAAAGAACTAACCGGAGGAGTCGGTATGCTGCTGCCGACCGTCGTCTTTCAAATTCTGGGAAGACGATGATGATGGGTGACGTTAGGGTGAACCTCAACGGTCGCCCGAGAGAAGTCCGACCGGACAGGATTGTCCCGACCGTCCATATCGACAACAAGTTCCAAGTTCTGGCCACCAGGAGGGCCAACTGGGAAACTGATGAGAGGAAGCCGCTGGCGCCCAAGCCAGCAAGATATAAACAGGTCTGGCGACCAAGAAGATTCAGAGCTGGGCCCTAACTCGAGATGAGGGGAAAGCTACCGAGGATGCTGTTGCCCGCTTCAGGGCAGGAAGCAGAAGAAGAGAAGGAAAAGACATAAAGATGATGCTGCTGTTTACCCCAGGGCTTGGGGTAAGAAAGATGAGAAAGAAAATGAAGAAAGAAATCTGACCACTGTTCGCCCCAGATGAGGGGCAGAAAATATGAGCAGAAGCAAGACCTCTCGGTCCCCCATCCCAGGGCTGGGGGCAGAAGATGGCAAAGGAAGAACTATGATGCTGCTGCCAACTACTGCCAGGATGGGAGTAGAAGGTTCAGGGAGATAAAGGAAATGAGAATAAGCGAACCAGTCACTGCTACCATTCCAAGAAGACCAAGAGCCTGTGCCAGACAGGCCGATATGCTCAAATACTGCAAAGCCGAGCACCTGACTGCTCAGGTGGGGAGACTGGCTTATCAGCAGAAGAACCAGGAAAGATTGATGCTCCAACCAAAGCCACGAAGGCACAACCCAGAGGAGATGAAACAAGTAGTCCAAGACTACTTCCACTACCTGGGGAACTCTGCCCTCGGTCAGCAGAGATTATCCCGTGCCCTGGGCACCGTGGATGAAGAAGAGGAAGAAACCCTTCAAGAAGTGATGCTCGGAGTCTCCTCCTCTGAGTCCAATGATTATGAAGAAGGCCACAGAGCCTGGTATGGGAAAGAAGACCTGCATAGGGAAGAAGCCAGAGAAAGAATATCAGTCTTTGACCGGCTCAAATACCCCGATCAGATGAAAAGGAAAGTCTTCAGGCAGAGGGAAAAGATGCAGATCTTTGCCTGCAATATGGCCGGACTTGTCAGAGGGCAAGACATGCTACCAACTCAACCGGATGAGCTACTCAGGCTGGCAACCAGACCCGGGCCTGTCACAAGAAGACGCCAAGCGGTGAAAGATAAGATGAAAACTTATGATGAAACCCGCAAGATCACCACTATGACAGTTAATATGGTAACAACAGAAGAGGAAGACAATCCCTTCGTTGATGATGCTGAAGGGACTTCAGAAGATCTACAGATCCCGTCAACCCTGGATCCCATGATCCAGATGATGTTTTAGAAGATATCAACAAGAGATCAATGCTCTCAGAAGACAGCTCAATGAGAGACATGAAGCTACACCGGTCTCCAAGCAAGCCGAGCCTGTGGGGCATACTTCCAGCTCAACAGAGACGGCTATCCCAGCTAATCCTCTCCTGGCTGATAAGGGCAAAGCACCAAGCCAACCTGTTCCATAGCAAACGGTAGCTCAGCCCTCTACGTCTCAGACACAGCCTACCGCGCCCACCTTGCGCGCCACTGTGATGACAACTCCTCATAGTCAGCAACAAGCTCACTTCTTCCCAGAAGACATAGACCCAGCCATAGCCCAGAAGATGATGATTGAAAGAATTATGGAGATGAAGCTGTCTGAAAAGACTGGTGATGATGCTAGTACCTACGATGTATACAAGTTACCATATCCTCCCCAGTATGCTGCTAAGAGACTACCTCCAGGCGTCAGCAAGCCTCCAAAGTTTGAAAAGTTAATGGCCAGGGCTCTCCTAGGGAGCACGTAGCTTACTACACCACAATCATGGGTGACTTGGCAGCTGATGAAGCTTATCTGCTTAAGTTCTTCGGCTCATCCCTCACCGGGATAGCCTTTGAATGGTATTCAAGCCTATCGGCTGGGTCAGTGACCGATTGGCCTGATATGCAAAGAAAGTTTCGCGACAGATTTCACGTCACGGAAAGAGAAATTACAATAGCCGAACTATATGCAACCAGGCAAAAGCAAGATGAAACTGCACTGGACTACATCAAAAGATGGAGGAACTTAGCCATGAGATGTAGAAGACCTCCTCATCAAGAAGATGCAGTGCAAATATGTAAGCAGAGCCTCAGGAGAGAGGTACTGGAAAAGATGATTAGTGCAGATGTCAGAACATTCGACCGATTGAACAATATAGTAGCGGAGGTCGAGACGTTCCTGTCTAAGCGTCCGATCGCCAATGCTCCAACTGTGCTGAAAGGGAAATCTAATGATCGACGACCAACGCACTCTGAGGCCAACACCGTCGATTTCAGAACCTTCGAGCAACAGAAAGGGAAGAAGGGGGCAGATGAAGCTCCCCCACCAGCAGACACAGCAGAAAGAAAAGATAAGGTCTCTCTAAGAAACAAAATGAGGAAGCCGTACTCTTTCCTGAAAGATAAGATAGCCGCACTATTCAACTGGGCATACAAGTTCAACAAGGTAACATTGCCTGAGCCAAAGAGACCCGATGACGCGGCGAGAAAGGTGATCCACTGTTCTGTCCATATCACCGTGCGCTGGGGCACGCAATTGAAGATTGCTACATCTTCAAAGATATTATGGAAGGCATGGTCAAAAAGGGCGAGCTACAGCTGGGAGATTACCAGGTAGAGCCACCTCGTCCACATGAGCCTCCGGCATTAAAAATGGCCGCCAATATGATTTCAATCTACCAGCAGCTACCTAAGGAGGCCGTTGAAGAATGTACTAGGCATACTTATGAAGCTTGCTTCCTCACCCCACTGAAGGATCAGGAAGGATGGCAGATGAAACCTATAAAGAACAGAAAGAAGACTCCCGCAGCCAAAACCAATGGAGCATTTATCCGCAGTGTCACACCAAGACCTGAACTGCCTCCAGTAAAGCCAGTATGGCACACAGCTAAGACAGGGCCAGTCATCCGGATCCCCACTCATAACCGGAGAAGATAAGTCCCCCTACCAAGTAAGTCCTGCAGCCAGGCGTTTACAGCAGTATATTAATGGGCTCGATGAATATGGATAGAAAAAGCCTAGGCACCTGCTGGTGAAAGACTGTATACTCTAGGAACAGCTCGAAGAATTGAAAATTAAAGAGCAGTCAGAGGCAGAATAATAAAAAGCTGAGACTGAACCCTTCTGGGGGCAGGGGCCAATAAAGCCAAATTCCCAGAAGAAGAAGAGACGGCCCAAGTCCAAAAAGGGAAAGAAAGTCACGATAGTACAGTGTAACACTCTGTCGGTGCACTTTTCCTTGCCCGGGGAGGATGATAAGGCTGAAGTATCAAATGCCCCGCTAGAAGCCAACCATGCTGAGGCCTCTACCTCAGCCCATGCAACACGTTCTGGGAAAAGATGGGGGCGCCCACCACCAGCTAATCATAATATTATATTCAGAGGGGAGCAACCCTATCAGATCCCAGAACCAGAGGTACGAGGTGTCCAGGTTCCTCCCCCTGCCAGCTTGTACCAAGAGAAAGAAGAAGCTCCTTCATTCCTGGAATTCTTGTCCAGTTTGGAGAATGAGCAATTGGCTCACACTGCTCCAGCTAAAAGCAAAAAATGCCAGCAGACTACAGTTAGGAAGCAAAAGCAGCATGAAGAAAATGAAGGAAGTGACCCTCTGACGGCACCAGGGGCCATTGCTATAGAAGAATCCTCCCAGGAAGTCAGTCTAGAGGTCGAGGCCAGCACTGGTCAGCAGAGGCCACGGGCACCACATGAACCTCCAAAGCCCCGATGGGTAGAGGAAATGAGACTGTCTAATGTCAGGGTGGGCAGCCGGATCATGAAAATGCTAAAGAAGCTCCCTACCAGATTCTCCATCTGGGAGATTCTCTCTCTGAGTGAAGAGGCTCGCCAGGCCATTGTTGATGCCTTGCAGTCGCCGGCACAATATGAAGCATTCTTGACAGAAGTGAATTCTGGGCCGTCGGTTACATTCACAGAAGATGACATGCTGATTCCGAATACCGGTCATAACAGACCGCTGTATATGAGGGGCTCCCTGAACTGTCAGCCACTGAACAGGATACTGATAGATCCCGGGGCTGCCATGAACATTCTCCCATACCGCATCTACCAAAAATATTACTCTGATCTGCAGCTTACTAAGGTCAGAGACATGAAAATTGCGGGATTCAACCAGAAATGTGAGACGCCCCTTGGGGTGACTGATTTTAACCTCACATTGGGGGATCTCACTACCGTGGTACGATTCTATGTAATCGACTCCAACACCACATATAAGGCCCTGCTGGGGAGACCTGTGGCTGCATGAATATCAGATAGTGCCGTCCACGCTACATCAGTGCATTAAATACTGCCATGAAGGAAGAGAAGAGAGGGTGTTTGAGATCTGCATCCCTTCGAAGTATTCGAGTGCCATATGCTCGATGCATCCTACTACACGGAGGTGTCGCAAAATGATGAAGAGAAAGAGGCTGTGGTCAGCCAGAAAGAGCCGGCGACGAAGGCAAGAAATTGGTCTCCACCGCCACCAAAGGGCTATATTAAAAAGCATGAGGTATCGCACATCTCTTATGCCGGTGACTTTGCTCGGATCACTCCTCCTAGCATTCACCCGGATGATGTCAATGAAGAAATGAAAGAAAAGTACACACAAGTGGAGGTGCCGCAGGGTTTATTCAAACCCATCGTCAACCTTGAGTACCAGACGGTGCTACCACTAAAGACTATAGAAGTCCCTCGCTTCTGCGAGCCTCCTACCATATTCTACACTGGGGAGTCAGTCGAGGAAGATGATCAAGACTGCATGGTCCCTGAAGAGGCTGCAAACCAGATGGTGCCAATTACAGGCTTAGACTACACTACCCGACGGGTTTCGCAGATGTTCTCTAAGACGCAGATGCCATCACTACAACCTGCTGCCCAAAAGAAGGCGTTCCAGGAGCTATGGGATCTGCCTCGGGATAATAAAGAACTGAGGAAGATCACTCAGCACCCAGGATTGAGTTATACCCTTCAAAAATACTATGAAGCTGAGGTGGATGTCATATCTATCTCCTACCAGCATGAAGACCCTCCCGAGGTGGGATATGACAAGTACCCCTCGGAAGATGAACAAATCATTTATCAATCCATAATGAACAATGAAGCCCCAGATAGTCAGCCGGAGACGGGGACGTCTGATGAAGCAAAGAAAGATTGGTGCTGGGAAGACCTACCTTGCAAAGAAGATCTGTTCCATGCTGAAGCAAAGTTCGACACGGGAATCCCGGATAAGGATCAAGCAGCCAAAGAGCTGAGGGAATGCCTGGAGTTTGAGCGCATCCTAGGAGAAGTCCGGGCTCTGCAGAATGATGATCTCTCAAGGGAGTCTGCATCAGAAGAGCCCCTAAGGGCGGAAGACTCCGTCTTCGAGTTTCCTGCTGATCCAGTTACGTCCTCGGGGCGTACTGAACAGAATACAACAATATTGGCCATATATGATGAGCCAGCAACCGCTGATGACTAGTATGATGAAACAGAAAATCATGAAACTGAAGAAGATTATATCCCGAGAGGCTTCATTGACTTGCAAGAAGCCCCGCCCGAGGTCGAAGATGGAGGCCAGGCCACCGTCGATGAGCTTGTAGAAATAAATCTGGGAACCGCAGATGAGCCAAGGCCGACATTCCTCAGTGCGCTGCTGGAGCTAGCTACCAGGGAACCGTATATACATTTTTTGAAGGAATTCCGAGACTGCTTTGCATGGACATATGATGAAATGCCGGGACTGAGTTCTGATGTGGCACAGCACCGATTGGCAATAAACCCAGAAGCTAGCCCTGTAAAGCAGCCTTCCAGGAGAATGCGCCCTGAATTAATAAATTAGATTAACAAAGAGGTTGACAAGCTAATTGATGTAGGCTTTGTTGAAGAAAATCAATACACTACATGGCTAACCAATATAGTGCCCGTAAAGAAGAAGAATGGGCAGATCAGAATATGTGTTGATTTCCGGGACCTTAATAAGGCTTGCCCGAAAGATGACTTCGAGTACCAATCACTGAAGTGATGATCGATGCAACTACGGGTCATGAGGCCCTATCATTATGGATGGGTCATCCGGATACAACCAAATGTGGATTGCTGAGGAAGACAGAGTGCACACTGCATTCCGTACCCCGAAGGGGATATTCCACTACAAAAGGATGCCGTTTGGCCTCAAGAATGCCGGCGCTACCTACCAAAGAGCTATGACCAGGATCTTTGATGATTTGCTCTTCAAGAAAGTAGAGTGCTACATTGATGATTTGGTAGTAAAAACTAAAAGAAGAGAAGACCATTTGCAAGACCTGAGGGTAGTATTCCAGAGGCTGCGTAAATATGAACTCAAGATGAATCTCATGAAGTGCGCCTTCGACGTGTCCAGTGGAAAATTCCTCGGGTTATTGTCCGCCATAGGGGCATTGAAATTGACCCATCCAAGATTAAGGCTATCCAGGAGCTCCCTCCGCCAAGGAATCTGTCTGAGCTGAGATCTCTGCAAGGGCGTCTGGCCTATATCCGACGATTTATATCAAATCTATCAGGAAGATGCCACCCCTTTCACAAGCTCATGATGAAAGATGTGCCGTTCCTCTGGGACGATGGCTGTCAGGAAGCCTTTGAGAAGCTGAAAGAATACCTCAAGACACCTCCGGTGCTGGGGGCACCAATTAAGGGCAGGCCCTTGATACTGTATATCGCAGCCACATACTGTTCCCTGGGGGCAATGCTGGCACAGATAAATGAAGAAGGCAAAGAACAAGCCTTGTACTACCTAAGTAGGAGGCTGATTAGAACTGAAGAAAGCTACAGCTACATAGAGAAGACCTGCTTGGCACTAGTCTTCGCTGTCAAAAAGCTCCGACACTATATGTTGTCACATGAAGTCAGATTGATATCTGCGGCAGACCCGCTCAAATACATATTGACTCAGCCAGTACTGAAGGTCGGTTGGGCAAGTGGGCAGTGATCCTGATGGAATTCGATATTACCTATACACCCCAGAGGGCGATAAAAGGACAGGCCGTGGCTGATTTCTTCGCAGAGCATCCTGTGCCGAAAATGATATGCTAGGGACTGAGTTACCCGATGATGAGACACTCGAGGCTTGCCAGACCCAGTCAGTTATGTGGCAACTATCCTTTGATGGAGCATCTAGAATAGAGACAGACTCCGATGGAAAGACCAGAATACGGGCTGGAGCCGGTATTGTGCTGAAATCACCAGAAGGGGAGGTCGTCCATACTTCCTGTTCTATAAACAAGCCCTGCACCAATAATGAGGCCGAGTATGAAGCTCTGATAATCGGGCTATATATAAGCCTCAACATGGGTATCCAAATGCTTCAGTGTTCGGCGATTCGATGTTGATAATAAAACAGATCTAAGGGGAGTTCAAAGTGCGGAAGCCAGAACTGAGTCCCTACCACCAAAGAGCTGTGCGCCTCATGGCGAAATTCTACCATATTGAGCTCAAGCATGTGGGCCGTGGACACAATGCCCAGGCTGATGCACTGGCGAAGCTGGCCAGCTCCTTGGCAGTCCCACTAAATAAGACACTGAACATTGTCGTTATGAACCGGCGGCAAGTCCCCAGTATGCTAGAAGGGTGCCCCGAAGAAAACGAAGTTGCCACCATCAGCACAGAACAAGCGCCTGATTGGAGACAGCACCTGCTGCAGTGGTTTCTACACCAACAACTGCCGCAGATAAGAGAAGAAAAGATGAAACTCCTGAGAATCAAGGATTCTTATTAACTCAGGAATGGAATTTTGTTCCGAATGATGGTAGATGCACGCAAGAAGATTCTACTCCGCTATCTGTCCACTGAGGAAGCCTGGCAAGCGATGAAAGAGATACATGCTGGGACAGCAGGTGCCCACCAGGCTGGTCCCAAGATGAAGATAGAAATCAAGAAGCTGGGCTACTATTGGCCCACCATGTTTGAAGACTGCTGTAAATTTGCAAAATCATGCCAGAAATGCCAGGAGCATGCTACTGTGCCTAGAAGGCGTCCTACAACTCTACACCCTACAGTTCCCAGCAGGCCATTCGCACAATGGGGAACCGATGTAGTCGGGCCACTACCGACTTCCTCGGCCGGACATAAGTACATACTAGCCATAACAGATTACTTCTCCAGATGGGCGGAGGCTATAGCATTAAGAGAAGTGACTGGTGAACTGGTCGCCAGATTCATCAAGCAGAACATTATCTTCCGGTTCGGGATCCCCAGCCGAATAATATCTGACAATGGGAGTCACTTCAGAAATCAGAAGATCTATCGGCTTGCCGAAAAGTATAAGATCGAATGGATGACCTCCACCCCTTACAATCCACAGGCAAACGGATTGGCAGTAGCTTTTAACAAGACTCTCTGCACCTTGCTGGCCAAGGTCGTCAGTTCCAATAAGAAGGACTGGGAAGAGAAAATGTATGAAGCTCTGTGGGCATACCGCACCGTCTTTAAGACACCTACAGGGTGCTCACCATACTCGCTGGTATACGGCTCGGAGGCAGTGGTTCCGCTAGAGCTGGAAGTCCCGTCACTCAGAGTGACAGTCCAATATGGCCTGGCCCGTGGCGAACATACCAATGCAGAAAGAAGACTAGAAGAACTGGCTGAATTGGAAGGGAAGTGCCTCCAAGCCCAGAAGAGTATCCAAATGTATCAGGCCCGCATGGCTGCTGCATTCAACAAACTCGTAAGAGGACGAGAATTCAAGAAGGATGACCTTGTCATGGTCAAGAAAAAAGAAGTCATGGCGTCCAACCCAAAAGGAAAGCTGAATGCTAATTGGGAAGGTCCTTATGTGATACAGAGGGTCTACGAAGGAGGGGCCTACGTGGTTGTTAACCATCGAGGGGAAATCCAATTCTCCCCACTCAACGGAAGACATCTAAAGCTATATCATGCGGCACAACCGGCATTCCCCGAGTGATCAGACACAGCTACCCCTTCCTTGGTCTAGCGGCACTCCGCCCTAACCAAGCTACACCTTTTCCCGGTCTAGTGGCACTCTGCCCTAACCGAGCTACACCTATTTCTTGGTCTAGCGGTACCCCGCCCTAGCCAAGCTGCTACCTTCCTTGGTATAGCGGCACTCCGCCCTAGCCAAGCTACACCCCTTTCCTTGGTCTAGCGGCACTCCGCCCTAACCAAGCTACCTATTTCTTGGTCTAGCGACACTCCGCCTTAGCCAAGCTGCACCCCTTTCCCGGTCTAGTGGCACTCCGCCCTAACCGAGCTACCCATTTCTTGGTCTAGCGGCACTCCGCCCTAGCCAAGCTGTACCCCTTTCCCGGTCTAGTGGCACTCCGCCCTAACCGAGCTACCCATTTCTTGGTCTAGCGGCACTCCGCCCTAACCGAGCTACCCATTTCTTGGTCTAGCGGCACTTCACCCTGGCCGAGCTACCCTTCCTTGCTATAGCGGCACTCCGCCCTAACCGAGCTACACCCCTTTCCTTGGTCTAGCGGCACTCCGCCCTAGCCGAGCTACCTATTTCTTGGTCTAGCGGCACTCCGCCCTAACCGAACTACCCATCTCTTTGTCTAGCGGCACTCCGCCCTAACCAAGCTACCCATTTCCTTGGTCTAGCGGCACTCTGCCCTAGCCGAGCTACCCTTTTCTTGGTCTAGTGGCACTCCGCCCTAACCAAGCTACCCTCATCTTAAGCTGGTGGCATTCCCACCTGTCACCCTCTAAAAAGGAAGGAAGGAGAAAGAACAAAAAAAAAGTAAAAGTAAAAAAAAAATGGGGTTAAAAATAGAGATACCCCGCCAGACTTGCTCCTATATTAGGGACAAGTGCAAAAATGGCCCAAAACCCAGCTGTGGTGAAAACCCGAAAGGGCACTGCAGGCAAAATCGGGTACCCCGCCACGTGAAAACCCGAAAGGGCGCGTGGGCAAAAGCAAGAGGGGGCTGACTCCGGCGAAAACCCGAAAGGGCGCTTGGGTCGGTAATGTGGTGATTCCAAAGAAAGCCTCACCTCCCACCATAAAACTCCTCGTCGATCGATCGGCGCCTTGCCCGATCAACGATTAAACCCATCCGGAATGGACCTTACGTCTATTCTGTTGAAGCCTTCATGCATTGCTGGAGAAAAATTCCCTCGATAATAGGCCCACCTCGGGATAGACCTTCCGTCTGTCCTGATAAAACACTTTCACTTGGTCCTGTCTAAGACCCACAATAATGAAACCCCGTCTGGTTTAGACCTTACGTCTATCCCAATGAAACCTATCCTACGTCTCACCGCGATGAAACCTGATGCTGATCGACCGGCACTTTGCCCGATCAACAATGAAACCCTGTCCGGTTTAGACCTTACGTCTATCCCGATGAAACCTATGAAATCCTTGCATTGGTATAAACCCAATACTAATGATGAAACCTAATGCTGATCGACCGGCACTTTGCCCGATCAGCGATGAAACCCTGTCCGGTTTAGACCTTGCGTCTATTCCGACTAGATCTACAGGTCTCTTTACGTCCCGCCGTGATGAAACCTACTGCTGGTCGATTGGCACTTTGCCCGATCAGCGATGAAACCCTGTCCGGTTTAGACCTTGCGTCTATTCCGACTAGACCCTACGTCTATCCCAATGAAACCTATGAAATCCTTGCATTGGTATAAACCCAATACCGATGATGAAACTCGCTGCCGATCGACTGGCACACTACTTGATCAGCGATGAAACCTATCCGGGATAGACCCTACGTCTATCCCGATGAAACCTATGAAATCCTTGCATTGGTATAAACCCAATACCGATGATGAAACTCGCTACCGATCGATTGGCACACTGCCCGATCGGTGATGAAACCTGTCCAGGCTAGACCCTACGTCTATCCCGATGAAACATATGAAATCCTTACATTGGTAAAAACCCAATACCGATGATGAAACTCGCTGCCGATCGACTGGCACACTGCCCGATTGGCGATGAAACCTGTCCGGGCTAGACCCTACGTCTATCCTGATGAAACCTATGAAATCCTTGCACTGGTATAAACCCAATACCGATGATGAAACTCGCTGCTGATCGATTGGCACACTGCCCGATCAGCGATGAAACCTTATCCAGTTTAGACCCTACGTCTATCCTGATGAAACATATGAAATCCTTGCATTGGGATGAGCCAATACCAATGATGAAACCTGTTATCGATCGATGGGCACGCTGCCTGATCGACGCTAAAATCCATCCAGGGTAGACCTTCCGTCCGCTCTGACATAGCACAACACTGCTCTTTGAATCTATTCAGACCCTCCGTCTGGATAGATCATGAAACTATATTCCTTTGCGTTAATGTTGAACCCCACATTAACGATGAAACTCATATTCTCAGCAGGCGGCCTCGTGCCCGAGCTGCTACTTATATCCTCTAAATCGATTCAGACCTTTCGTCTGGACAGATCATGAAACCCTACTTCCCTTTGCATTGATGTTGGCACCCACATCAATGATCGTGTGTCCACAATAAGCATATGGCGCCATGGTCCATAGGATGAAAGTTCTGGTCCCAGAAAAGACAATGAAAAAAAGGAAAAGAGAAAGAAAACGATAAAAAAAAGTATAAAAAAATGGGGTTAAAAATAGAGATACCCCGCCAGACTTGTTCAGGCATTTTGGACAAGGGTAAAAAGAGCTAAAACCCAGCTGTGGTGAAAACCCGAAAGGGCACTGCATGCAAAATCGGGTACCCCGCCACGTGAAAATCCGAAAGGACGCGTGGGTAAAAGCAAGAGGGGGCTGGCTCCCGCGAAAACCCGAAAGGGCGCTTGGGTCGGTAATGTGGTAATTCAGGAGTTCCATGCCAACCGGCACGTTGCCTTTACCTCCCCTTCACTGATGAGGCCTTCCGTCGGACATCTGGCTCTATGCCCCGCCGATGATAAAGCCTTTCCGGGGTAGATCTTACGTCTACCCTGATGAAATCTACATACCCTCCTTTCACATATCCCACCAACAATAGAGCCGGTCATCATTCCGATGAAGCCTGGCCAGTTCAGACCTAACGTCTGTCCTGGTCAAACTCCTAAACCATCCCTTGACCGATCGACTCCTTGCCCGGTCAACAATAAAACCCTACCAGGATAGACCCTACGCCTATCCCGATGAAACCTACGTATTTCTTGGCAAAGTCCCACCCGCAATAGAACCTGTTGGAATAGACCTTACGTCTATCCTGATGAAACTTGTGAAATTCCTTTGCATCGATATAAACCCAATATCGATGATGAAACCAGCTATTGATCGACCGGCACCTTGCCCGATCAATGATGAAACCCTGTCCAGTTTAGACCTTACGTTTATCCTGATGAAACTTGTGAAATTCCTTTGCATCGATATAAACCCAATATCGATGATGAAACCAGCTATTGATCGACCGGCACCTTGCCCGATCAATGATGAAACCCTGTCCAGTTTAGACCTTACGTCTATCCTGATGAAACTTATGAAATCCCTTTCCATCGATGTAAACCCCATATCGTTGATGAAACCAACCATTGGTCGATCGGTGCATTGCCCGATCAATGATGAAAACTTGTCCAGTTCAGATTTTGCGTCTGTCCTGATGAAAACCACATATCCATTTCACGTCCCTACCGGTGATTGCGCCGAGAAGCTATAGGCCGAGAGAGCCATGACGAGAACATCCAAAACAAAGAGATCGAAAGGGGTTGAAAGAAATTACAAGAAAAGTCAACGTAAAGAAGCTTCCAAGCTGCAAGATGAAAGATGATTAGCAATCCCAAGCTGAGAAATGAGATCAGATGCTGAATTACGCACCTGCAGGCACCGTGTCATTTATTCTGCACTCCCGCTACCTGCAAGTGGGGGGCATTTGTTGACACCGGAAATATAATGAAAGATAAAGATGAGACGAAAGATCAGATTGAATCAGAAATGAAGACCCGAGGAACTCCTGCAAAACTAGGATTACGAAGAGTCCATTACTGAAGCTGTCACCCGGCTGAAGCCCTCCCCAGCCAAGCTGATGTCCGGTATTGTCGTCGCTCAGACGGCAGTACTGATGAAGAACTGCAGTCCACTGACTGATGAAAATCCCCAGAAATATTCTGATGAAGCTATGCTAACTCACCAATTGATGGGCCTTCGCCTAGCCTGACGGACTCGAGGGACCGACAAATCAAGGGACAGATTAAGCGGCTTTAACAGCTCAAGCTTACTGATGAGGAAGCATAAAAGACTAAAAGATCTAAACGGGCCCAGCCGTGTGGCGCCGAGAGCCCAACAAGACCCATATGAGGAAGGGGCGCCGGGAAGCCTACTGCCTCCGAATAAGGCGCGCCGGGAGCTCATCAACCGTGCGCCGAGATGATCATGCCCATAGGGGGAGAGGATGGTGTTATAAAAACCCCCCTTTCTCTCGAAAAGAGAAAAAAACAACAAGAAAGAAGTAGAGGACAGAAGAAACCTCATCCAGAAAATAGATAGAAAGAAAGAGAAAGAAAAGAGAGCGAGTGAAGAAGCTGCTGCGAAGCTCGAGAGAAGGAGAAGGTGGGGTGCTCGGGGAGGGAGAGGAGTCAATGCTTCGCCCTCCCCCATCTTCTTGTCATTCCGAACGGGTTTCTTTTCATTCTCTCATGTATTCTTTCTACCCTTGTATGTGGGATTTCTTCTACTCGAAGGATGTTCATAGTCCCCTTTCGACTATCGTCTGAGTTATCTCGCTGTAGCCAATGAAGTATGAATAATAAAGATGGTGCAATGAGTAGAAGCTCGAGTTTCTTTCTCTCACCCCTCTCTGATGATCGTGGTAGCTATCATTTCGGTTGCGGAGTTTGATCGATGAGTCCATGATTTCAGGTGTCGGTCGGTAGTCATGGCGGCTGATAGGTACTCCCTGCTGCTTGCCTCTCTCGCAGCACCGGGGGAGCTGGTACAGAGCCCCGATCCTCACCTCTATGGATCCCTGGGCTTTGTCCTCTCTATCTCTCTTTCAGGGTATCTGTCGTCCCCTGCATACATTGATTGCTCGAATGCTTAGGACTCTGATAATCCTTTGTGTTCATACGCGTGCCTGTTTAAGACGGGACGGAGCCAACAAAGCCCCAATCCTCACTGTGGATTTCTGGGCCTTGTTTCCCCCCTCTCTCCCTCAATGTCATCGATGATTTAAACGTCGCGGAGTCCGTGATTTTCTTCTCAAATTTCTAGAGCCACTAGGGCCATTGCAGGGATCAGAGGTTATCGTCTCTCGATCTCCTAGATGGTCGACAATACTGATGGCGTGAAGCCTGTTCCTGAGAGCTCGAAGGCCCGGTGACTCTGATCCCTCCAACCCCTTTCAGTTGTGACCCCCTGCTATCAACCCGGTAGGCCCCTGGCTCTTTCCTCACTTGCCTCCTGAATCCATTCCCCAGCCACTGTCTGAATCCTGAGAAAAATCCCTAGAACAGAGCCCCGTAAAACCCCATAAGTCCTCACGGCGCTCAAGCCCAGCACCTTCTCGGCGTGAATAGTTCCCGGCGCGGCGCGCGCCGGGAACTCTCGCGCCGAGATCCTACTCTCCCCCCTTCGTGGCGCACCGGGAACTCCTTTCAGCCCGCGCCGAGAAGCCATGCCATATTTCTGAACCCTCATGCCGAGAACCTCTTTCTTCTTGGTCTGAACCTTGATCCCCATGTTGTACCCACCCGAGGAATATACAGAGAGCATTTGGCATCCCTCAGGAACTAAATCAATGGGGAGGACTTCCCCTACATTGTTCTATCCCGATCCGGATTTCTTTATAACCTTATGGACCTAACGGGCTATGTCACTACATGTGCTCCGATGGGTTCCGAAGGAACATCAATCGATGCTATGGATGTGGGTGATGGCCCCGGGCCTGGTGCCCCTTCTTTTCCGGCTTTCATCCCGGCATCCCGTGGATGATGGCTTATCTCCTCTTGGCATAACCCAAGACAAAGGGGATATGCTGCCAAAATTCATTCACGTCACCTTGAGTGATCCTGGTGTTCTCTCCTAACCCCACTGGCCCACGGAGTTCTGCCCTTGCATGTTCTCCGATGGTCTTCCGAAGGGGGATATCAATAAGACATCGCGCCTGCACAGGGTGTGTCATGTCGCACTGGTCCTTATCCGGATTCTGGGTTAGATATACCCGATCTTTTACGGATCCCATCCTGCCGCTGCATGGGTGGTTTCCTATCCCCGTCTGGCATAGTCCAAGGTAATGGGGACATGCCACCGGATTTGCTCTGCAGTTGTTGTATCCTTGCTTCACTCAGGCCATTTAACGCCCTGCTGATGAACCAACCTTCTCTCTCATTTGAGTCTTATCTTTGCCGCTACCTTCCCCCTATTTTTGGCGTTTAATCAAGGGTTGTCCTTCTTAGGAAGGGCGTAATTAACGTCATAGCCTTTATGGTATGACGGACTTCGGGTCCCGACTCGGACTTCACAATCGACTGATTAAAAGTCAGATCGAGCGCACAATAAAACTGTCACCCCTGTGACTGGCACGCCAATAAACCAATAAATAACAAATCCAAAAAAGAAAAAAGCAAAAGCGCGTTCCACAGTAGGTCGTGCCTTAAAGGTGTTCGAGAAAATTCCCGAACCCTTATTTCTTGTTATTTTGCTGGGAAATCATCCCGGTACAACAAATGCTCGCAACGGGGTATGCGTCGGAGGCGGAGACGAGGGCGTACAGCCCGTGAGCCCCCTGTTCTAGGCTGTTGTAGTTGTATTTTGACACTTCATGTGCCTTTGCTTTGTTATGTTGTATATACTGACTTTATGGTGTTCTAACCATTTTGGTGTGCCCTGTCTTGCATCTATGGCACGATTTGGCAGAGATGAGTGGGCCACGAGGTGTGTGGCTCGGGAGGAGGACTACTGGGTGTGACGGACTGAGCGACCGATGCCCTCTCTGGGTCCACCGGTGGTTACTATGGCTAGCGTAGAGCAGCTCGATTCAGGGCATACAATAATAGCCGAGGGCCCCGTCGGTGAGAGGGCAGTTGGAGTTGGGACCGTAGAGGTGACCCAGATTTTGGGGGCAGGCGGTCTGTATACCTACGATCAGAGCGGAGGCTACCCCTTGGAGTTCCCCCTAGATCGCCATCTGTTCTAGTTTATCAGGAGCTATGTCCCTCCTGACATGGAGGAGGATGACACCCAGATTCTGGGAGCCCATCGCCGGCTTGAGCGGGCCATTCTGATTGGCAGGGATAGCCTGCATGGCGTTACATTTAACAGCTATCTGAGCTTCCATGAGGACTACTAGAGGTAGCGTCAGTTTCCCAGTGTTGAGTGCTTGGGGTTCTTTGGCAGAGCAGAGCAGTCTGGAGTCAGAGTTGGGCCGATAGGCCCTACTTCTTGGCACCTGCACGGGCACCACCGTACTGAGACAGAGGGGACAACCGAGCTGGTGTTGGGGAGGGTTACGATGACCACAACATTCTGGATGGAGTTATGCGATAGATTGTCATCAGCTGGTACGGTCGCTGGGTAGTGATCCCTTCACACCGGTACCGTCAGGGTGCCACCGAGTGGCTGATGGGTATTGTGCACCATTATCGGGTGCTACTGGACAGAGCAGGGATCATGTATGTGGTAACTGCTGCTTTATACGCGTACCCCTATTACACTGGGCTGCTACAGGGACTACTGGAGCGTTTTAACCGCCGATGGAACACGATGGCGACAGCAGAGGGAGAGACCTCGCTTGACTTATGGTCTCTGTTCCAGATTTCTGGGTTGCCGATCAACGGCGAAGGGTATGAGGAAGTGGTATTGGATGATCTCCACTGTAGTCATACCGACGGACATGGGTGATATCGGGTACCTTATAGTTACCAGTATCTTTTTAAGACTTGCAAGGACCTAGCCCTAGCAGGGAGAGACAGAGCTGCATAGACTCCCAGGGTGCCACTGAATGTGTGGGTCCGCCACTTCTACAATGGGCCCTTTTATTTTTTTCAGGAGTTTGCCAGGGATCAGACTCCGTGGGAGGAGTACACCAAGGTGGAGCTGCGCTTCCGAACATACTCTAGATATATATACGCACCGTAGGAGGGGTGGAATCCCCATGGCTTGCCGGATGTCACACATCTTGCCGCATACTTAACATACTGGTTAGTGACAATTGTAGTCCCGTACGGGGAGGACGGCCTGCTGAGGGCTAAACTGCTGTGGCCAACATGCTAGCTGGCAGAGGGGAGATAGTTGACCTTGGCTCTAGTCGCATTGGCCAATGTGTATCAGGGGCTGGGAGTCCTAGCGGCGTAGCCGGTGCCTAGAGAGAGAAGCCTTCCGTTGCCGACTCACTATCTGAGTGCGTGGGCTGGATTGTTGTTTCCGGGTTTGGTGACTCGGGGGACTGTAGTGAACCCGACAGCACCTTTACTTTTCAGCTTTACTGGGCAGCCTGACGGAGATACTGAGGCGCAGCTGGAGGGGGCTAGGAGAGACCTTCACTACCTGCCCGGTCGGGGTGAGGAGGGATTACCCTTTGACAGTGCCACGAGGGACTCCAGCCTATTTCTGGGGGTGTTGGAAGGAGGGGCAACCTGTGCCCAGCCACATCAGAGGGAGCCGGAGGCCGGACTGCGGACAAAGTTGGTGATGAGCACCCGACCGACCGTGCTGACATTACACCGGTCCGCGACGAGTTCTTTGGAGCCGTACTACCAGTTCCAGTTTGCCCGGAACTTCGGCTACGACCAGGGGATCCCGCCGAACCTGGAGTTTCCGTTGACAGGTCGGAAATACAGAGGGAAGGATACCCACCTACTGGCGGCAGCGTGGTGGGACTTCTATTATCGCCGGGAGCCGGAGCAGTACCCGATACCGGGGCAGGGGCGCCGAGGATGATTCGACGTCCATTATGCTAAGTAGTGGTTCGAGCATAGTCATTTGTACCGGCAGAAGGCCTCCGCGGTAAAGAAGGTGGAGGAGAGTCGTTTGCTGAGGGAGGATTTGCCTCCCATTCCGCTGGACGATGGGTATTTAAGGACCTGCATCACTCGGATTCGTTGGGAGGTCGAGCGGCTTGCGGAGCAGTGGTCCCGGGGCAGCCAGGGCTCGCCATCTGGAGGCCAGGGCACGACGGGGTGCTGAAGCCCCTGAGATAGGCAACGACGGCAGCGGCGATGACTGGAGTGAAGGCGCCTCGACCGAGGGCGTCGAGGAGCTAATGGAGCTAGTTCCTAACCGATTGTGCCTTCCGGAGCAGAGGCTTGTTGGACCAGGTGCTCCTTGAGGGGAGTTTTGTCGATATAGCTGTTGATGACTGGCGGCGGCATATTGGCCATGCAATCGGGTCAGCTGGACCCGTGGAGTTCGTGTCCCATATTGAGTGTGCTCACACTCTAAGGGATATCTGAGAGGCAGCTGCAAAGGCTTCCCGTGTGTTGGCGCTGAAGTTAGAGCAGCTGGTTCCTCTACCATTGACCCCCTTCAGGACTTCGGGTAAAATTTCTCCCCTCAGCGTGTTGTCTTAGTTTTACTATCTTTCGATGTTTGCAACTGAGATGTCGTGTGTTGATGTGCCTGTTGATAGGTTCTGTGACGGAGGGTGATCACCCCTCCACGGTGACATCCTCAGGGAATGGAGATGGGGGGCTGCAACTTAGGCGGAAGCGCCCTCGAGTGGATGCTGGGGAGACTGGAGTCGGCGAGCCCCCGAAGGGACTTGAGGCTGACGAGCAGATTGAGGCGGAGCAAGCTTTGAGTAAGCATTGTATTTGCCCCTTTGCTCCTTGTTGGTTTAGTCCCAACTGTTGGCTGACTTTGCCCTGTTGGTCTTGTTTCTTGTAGCCCCAATGGAGGCCGACGTGGAGGCGGCCTTCTCGCCCCCTCAGGAAGTTGACCCCCTACCTGATGACGGGGTCGAGTGCGAGATAGACATGGTGGGGTTCCTTCGCGTGATGGACGAGATTGACCCAACATCAAGGCATTCCCCGACTTCGAGTTGTGGAAGGCCCACTCAGGTGAGAGCCTCTGACACTAGACATACGCTGGCTGTAGCTTTGCTTGGTTGTGGCCACTAACATAGCCGTTCATACTGTGCAGGCATGACGGAGGTGTCGGGAGCCGAGGCCCCTTCCGGGACACAAGGTAGAACATCTGACCAGATGGGGGACCCAGCGCCCGTTGTAGCCCGAGGTAGCTCCCGTAAGCATCGAATTGCTATGATAGGAGTACCCTGTTTTAGTTGTGCTTTTGACATAGCAGGGTTAATGACTGGGTTTATGTTGTTTTGCTTGCCAGGCGAGGATGCGGCTGCCACTCTAGAGATGATCCATGAGTTGGCTAGCGCTGGCGCATCAGTAGCTCTCCTGTCCTTTGAGGGCGAGTCTGAGTAAGTGGCCCCCTTGCCTTCATCCGTTGCTGGGGACGCACTGGGCACACTACCACAGTTGCTAGCGAGAGTGCCTCTCCCACCTTTGTCCACTGTGGTGTCAGCCTACACTGTAGGACTGGTCGAGTCCTCTAATGTAGGACCCTCGGGTATGCAACCGAGTGCCTAGTCATTCATGGTAGGGCCTTCTGAGTCGCCCGCTAATGCTAAGCTTTTATCGGTATTGGTTGTATGTACTTCTTCCCCTCTGAAGGAGGGGGAACTTCCTCGTGACATGACCAGGGCAGCCGAGGGCGAGCCCGCACTCGAGGGTTCGGCTGGGGGTGACGAGGAGTTCATCGATATTGAGGGGGTTTCTAAGGGGGACGCCCCTGCTGGTGAGCTTATTATCGAACGCCCTCGGCTATGGAGTTGTCTTCATATTAAACTGAATTTCATAATAGCCTGACTTGGCTTCTTGGTGTATAGGTCCATGTCTGTGGGTTCTTCAGAGACCTCATCTGGTTCTTAGAGCAGCGACAGTGCGGCGATGGAGACCGACGAGAGTTCGAGCTCAGGCTCTTCTTCCTCCGAGGCCGCTTCTGTCAGAGATGCCGAGATGGAGGTAGTGATGGGGGCATCCCTCACCCTTTTATATTTTCTTGAGGCCCCGAGTGCTCTTCGGCATCACACCATCGCATTCGTCACATTTTTCTTAATCATGGCATGTAATTTTTTTATATTTCCTTTGAGTCATAATTGTGTAATTTTCATTTTATTTGAGTCATGTCTTTAGGTCCATGAGTTATTTCCCTATGTATGAGTCATTTGTCCCATGGTTCGCTTTCTAGGACATCAGTGGTCATTTAGTGTAATGCCATGGGCATTTTGGTCTTGTAAAAGGTTGAGCTCCTATAAATAGGACCCAACCCCCCATGAGTTGGTTAATGAATATTTGAAAATTTTCCTGATTTCAATCTTGTGTGTTCCCTTGGTGAGAAGCTAACCCATAGGGTGAGAAGCCCTTGGAGTGAGAAGCTCCCATATCCCTCTCTCTCTCTTGCATCACTTTCTCTCTCCTCCACTTTCTCTCTCTAAAACCTGCGCCCCCTTCTCTCTCCTCTCCCCTCCACATCACCCTCCACCTCATCCAAAGCCTTCCACATCATCAAGAGACCCCTCACTTCCCTATAAACCCATTACTCACCCTCATTAACTCCACCACCCCCTAGGCACCCTTTCACTCTCCCAAGCAACCCTCCCCTCTGCCAAGAGAGAATCCCACTTCCCCAAGCACCCCTTCACTTTCCCAAGCACCTCTTCCCCTTCCCAAGGTCCCCCATCAACTCCCTAGCCCACCAACCAAGAGAGAATCCAGCCACCTCACCCCAAGGCCACCCCTCTCCTCTCTCTCCCTAACCCTTGGCAGACCTGCGACCCAACCCTTCTCCCCTATTAGCTCCGCCCCCCCAGCCTCTTCCACCCCCATTCTTCTAGCCAAAACCCTCCTCCCCCATCCCCCTCACACCCGGGAAGGCCACAGCTCCATCTCCCACCATTTCCTCCCCCTAACCCTTCCATTCTTCCTCCCTATCTCTCTTGTTACCCAATCTGCAGCAGCAACAGATCCAACCCCTGGAGTGCAGCGGCTCCTCCAGCCACTCCGAGAGGTTTCATGTAGTGTACCATACACCGGTGCAAAGGTCGTCCAAGGAGCTTTCCAGGCGAGGCAGTTTTGTCGACAACCAAGCTCTGTGCTGCCCGGGAGGTCTTTTCTTCTCCGACTGCGCATAAAGGCCAGGATAGCGACTAGCATGACTTTCAGAAGCAGTCCCGGACATCCCCCACAACACCTGGTCGAGCCCTTTGGTTATGGTGTGCTAGACCTCCATAGCTTTCAACCAAGACTGGTCTCGCCCCATTTGGAGCTCTGGTGTGAGAGTTATGCCCCCGTCAAGTTGATCTTGGTTCGCAGTCCGACCTGCCGGCATCTGGGATGAGCAGCCAGCCTCAGAAGACCTCACGGCCACTGTAGTTAGTTTCTACTCCATCCCTTTTAGAAAGACAGTAATAGGTCAGTAAGCTTACAAACGAGCCTGGTCTCGCCTTGTTCTGAGCTTCTTGCTGGGCGAACCACCCTCTGCACCTCCCCTCTGTCCGGCTGGCTCCTGCAACTACGCGACTTCACAAGATCCGGTGCTTCCGGCGCCTCCTACCTCAGAATTGGGTCAAACTAGTTCTGGGAGCTCCCAAGGCCGTCCCTCTTCACGACGACCCTGGCCCTGCCACAATCCAACCTCAGGTCCTGCTGGTACATCATCTGCAAGTCAAGACAGATTCTTGGCCCAAGTGCCCAGCGCAACCCAGTCCGCATCCAGAGGCCACCACCGAGAGACCGAGATGAATCAGATGGAGATCTTTGACCGTGACACACCAGGAAGGATACTCTCTCAGCCAGAGGTGGTCCCTCATCGATCCGACTTCTCAGATGGGAGTACAACGTCACCCAAGCGCACTCAGGCCTGCAGCTGAACAGAACCGGTAGAATTCGGCCACCAGGTCGAGCAGCTTCGGCACCTAATTTCCCCTCCCCACCTGGCCGGCTTATAGCCCCTCCCTGTGTGGAGGAAGTGTTTGAGTGTAACCAATTGTCCCTTACCCCGAGTTCCCCCTCTATGAGGGGGGTAGTGCATGTAATTCTTTAGCAGGGTGAAGCTTCATCGACGCAGTGTGCGGGGAACCCACACTTCCCCGCTCGCCCACGTCTCCGAATCAGGGCCGGTTTTTTCAAACCGGCCAGGTGAGCTCGCTGCCCTTACTACTAATCGTGCTTGTTTATTCAATATTCCTCATTTGTGTGGGTGGATAAGGGAGAGAGCACATGGTCCAAAGGCTCCACCGCCTTTGAACGACCGCCGTGGGTGTGAGTGAGTGGATCCGTGCCCTTTGGCACCTTTCGGCCTATTGAGGTGAGCGGCCGTATCCGAGGGGAGACTAACTAAAGCACTGCTGGTCCTCTACCAGCAAGGGACCCCCCCATCCTCGACTCGGCATCCCCTAGTCACCCACGGGTTGAGCGTCCGCGCCATACGAGTGTCCGCGTGCGTAGGCTTCTAGCCTTGTGGTTGTGCTTGCATCTTTAGGTCCAAGGGAATTCGGTCTAGTCGTTGCATTTTCCCTTAGGGTGGGTCACATCAGGCATCTTTGGAAGGAATATAGAGATCCTTCCCTCCTCTCTATTGGCTCTGGTTTAGAGTTTATAGCAGGGTGTTGACATTATTGTGTCATGACTAGGACTGGGATCTGAGGGGGAGCGCGTGCCGGCTCCTACTGAGGATAACCAGGGAGAGCCTTCTATCTCCCCGATGACGACTGAGGACGACCGAATTACAGAAGAGCCTTTGCCATCCCCGACCCTGGTCGGTGAGATTGCTGATGTGGGGGAGCGATTGCCCTCACTGACCCCTGCGGAAGAGACTACAGGTGTGGCGGGAGCCGTACCAGGTAAGGACTGAGACTTTTCTCAGGTTTTTCCACCTTGTCTTGTCAGGTGAACTTTGGATGTTGTGTATTTCTTTCTTATGCTGGGTGGGATTATGCAGGCTTTGCTGGTGTGTTGGCTGAGATGGGCCACTCTTCCTTGGACCTAGGGGTCGAGTGGCCTATGTTTGCTTCCCCGCTCGAGCTGCTGCTCGACGGGAGCATGGGTGCGACCTTGCTTCAGCGAGCTTGAGGCTATGTAGGAGGCGACCCCCTACCTTCTCCGGAGGAGCTTAGGCAACGGTTGAGGGACTGCACCCATGGCTACCACAGCCTCGGCTTCCTGTGTGAGCTCTGGATGTCTGGCTTGGCCAGCATCTGGGCAGAGTACCTGTGGCTTCTGGCGGCTCAGGAGCAGAAGGCGTTGTGGCTGGCGGTGATCCGAGAGGCTCAGGTGCAGCAGGCCTAGCTCGTGTTGGCCGTGGCCAAGCAGAAGAGACATGCTGACGTGGCCCTGTCACTTTTTCAATACCGCGCCATGTAGCTGGGCGAGGCAGAGAGTAAAGCTGAGGCCTTGGAGGAGCATCTGCGAGCCGTGGAGCTTGCCAGAGCTGAGTGGCCGGCTACCGAGACCGCGTCCAAGGCTATCGTATAGTTTGCGTCGACCTTGGAGGCAGAGCTTGCAGTAGCTGAGTCTCGCCTGGCGGCACTGGAGGGGATCGAGCCTGGGGTTTGATTGTATTTGTTTTCCCCTTTTGTTTTGTGTCATCCGGACTGTATGGATTTTGTCACCCCAAGGGCATGTCTTGGGCTCCTTTCACAGAGTATTAATGACAAACTTGCCAGATCTTTTGGCTTTTTACTAGGTTGTTCCTTCCTTTCTCCGGTGGAACTATGCTGTGTGTAGGGATTGGCGACCACTCGATGTTAGTCGTGTTGAGTTATGATTTTGATGATTGCTGTGATTGTTAAGTTATGGTTTTGATGATAACTAAACTTAATGTGTGATTAAGTGATGATAACTAAACTTGTGGTTGATTGCTCATACTCCTGTTATCTATGTATGACTGAGATGTCAAATGGCAACGGTTACATGGTCTTGATCCTTGGTTTGCATATGTTGGTTTTACAAGAGACAAGAGGTTTCATAACCTCTTTAATGTGAACAAGCGTGGTATTAACCCTGACTATCTTGCTTGCAGAATTAAACTCATGGCAGTCACCTGATGAACCAAACGTGTGGATACTCACCCTACTCCTCTACAATCCAAAACAGGTGGTATATGTCATTACAATGTCAATAACCATTGGTGAGACTCTTACCTTGTCTTAGCATCGATCTCACCATGTGTATCTCATATACCTCTCCTTGATACACCTCATTCATGCATATTAAACATGAAACCCTTCTGGTCATCGTGCGCCCTCGCCTGCGGATCGACCTGCGCGGTCAGGTCGTGGGGATCGACCTACCCGGTCAGGTCGCGGGGGTCAACGGAGCAACGCCCCTTGCGAGAGTTTTCGGGAGCAGATCCCCCGGAATAAAATTTAGAAACGCTCTAATGGTTTAGACGTTTCAAATGCATAAACCAAGTGAATCCAACCCCAAAATGCATGGATTTGATATGGACATGAAGCCCTTGAATTATGGACATGTTTCTTTGAGCTAACACTTCATTTTTGCAGGTATAGGTCTTTCCGATCGACCAACATACCTTGGCTGGTCGACCATATTTGCCAGAGCCTAAGAATTCCACATTTTATAGGTTTCGGTCGACCGCCCCTACCTTTCCGATCGACCGGTTCTTCCAGAAACGAAACACTCCAGGATTTACAGGTTTCGGTCGACCGCCCCTACTTTTCCGGTCGACTGGTTCTCCCAGAACTGAAAAGATGGAGATTTTGCAGGTTCCGATCGACCGCCCCATGCCTTCCGGTCGACCGCCAGCCCCGAGGCCCCCTTTTGTTGACTTTTGGTTCAAGCTCGAGGAGAGGTCTTTCTACCCATTTGTTTAATCCCAATGACCTTTAATCCCAATGACCCCAATTTCACCATGATTTGTAGATCTGGTCTGAGGCTTATCTATAGACCATTCAAGGGCTATAAAATATATCATTTTGGAGCCATAAACCTGTTGACACCTGGAAAATGAACAAGGGTGAAAACATAATTGAAAAGAGGGTAGGACCAACAGTGAAAGACCAATGATAAAGCTCATCAGCTGTCTGCTCGGCTAAAGCCCTTGTCGGCAAAGCTGATGCCCGATGTCAATGTCACTCAGACGGCGGCACTGATAAAGTAGCCGTCACTCGACTGATGAGACCTTCCAGCCCTTTGATGAGAGCTGTACTACCGTTTCGCCCAAGAATCCATGGATGATATGTCAGGGTAAGTCAGATGTCGGCTTACTGACAGATGTAATATGAGATGAAGATGAAGCCGGTACCGGCAGATGAAGATGGCAAAGGCTTTGCAAAGTCAGAACAGAAGAAGAATGGTCTCCACAGGTTATACACGCGGCGGAAGTCTTGTCGGACTAAAGCTGATGCCCGAGCTCGTCACCATTCAAGTGACGATATCGATGAGATAATACCCGGTCTTGTCACCGTTCAGATGGCAATTCTGATGAAACCCTTGTCCACGGACTGATGAAACCCCCGTCCACGGACTGATGAAACCCTTGTCTACGGACTGATGAAATCCCGGTCTACGGACTGATGAAAACTGTAATGATGATCTCAATACAAGATATGTCACCAATAGAGGGCCCTTTCGGGTGATGAAGCATTTGAAAAGACCCAAGTGGGCCTGTGAAAGCAGCTGAAAGACCCAAATGGGCCTGTGAGGAGGTGGCGCCGAAAGGCTGAATGTCCAAGGCGCGCCGGGAAGCTCAAGCCGGTCCCGCCGAGATGAGGCCTGCCGAGAGGGAGAAAAGGGTTATAAAAGCCCCCTCCCTTTGAACAGAAAAGGGGATTGATTGAAAAGGGGATCGATCGGAAGAAAAAAAAAGGGAAAAGATAGAGCAATAGAAAGATAGAGAGGGAGTCCTGCTCAGAGAGCGAGAGCCCCCCTCAACCAAAAGAGAAGAGAAGAAATAGAAGAGAAGAAGAAGGAAAGGTTCCAGGTGGGCACTGGGGAGGGAGAGGAGTCAATGCTCCGCCCTCCCCCATGCTTTCTTTTCTCTTTTTCTTCATGTAATCTTTAGAGTTTCATCTCGATTGATAGAGTGTAACCGGACAATCCCGGCCTCGATTTGTATCTCCCTGTTCCTCATTCCCTCCCTATGAGCAATGTAAGTCTGGGAAAATGCATCGAAATAGAATATTACAGTGGCCTATTTGGGTACTGATGGATTGAAATTGCTGTTATCCTCCTCCGTTATTTCTTTTGCATCCGCTTGTCCATTGCTTAGATGCTTTTGTTTTTCGGCCGATGCTTCATATCTCGGAGTCGATTCTCCTGTGAAGAATGAAGGCGGAACCCCAACCCTCATTCAATGGGTTATTGGGCTCCGTCCCTCTCCTTTCTTCCATGGTACGATAGACCCTCCGGAACATCGTGGATTTCTGTCGAGTTCATAGCTAGTTCAAGGTCAGAGACAACAATCTCTTGACCGGTTGAACATCAGATGATCAGAGAAAATCTTTTGCATAACCCTACGAGGCGATGGAGCTATGCCACTGCATAAGCTTCGTTGACCTCTAAAGGAACATCCAAATGGTGCTGCAGGCACGTCTATGGCCAGGGGTCCAGTACCCCTCTATTTGGCTTTTACCCCGACATTCCGTGGGTGATTGTCTATCATCTCCTGGCAAATGCTGACCGCAGGGGAAATGCTGCCAAAATTCTCAAAGTTCATTGAAGCCCCATGTTTGATCTTCCCCCAGACGGTCGGCAGCAGGAAGAAATGCATCCTTTAGAAGGCTATACGACGGTCTCATTTCCCCGTCAATTCCACCCTCCAGATTTCCTTGGCATCCTCCTAACAGAAGCATCCATGAAATCCCCTTTTTCGTATCCCAAATTCAGCTTCAATCGCATCCAGAAACTCAAAATCCCTGAAACAGAGCACCGTTCGAGCTCTGGAAAATGATGAAACCCTGTAGCAAATCTGCCTTCTCGGCGCACAAAATTGCCCGCCGAGAACCCCTCTGCCGAGAGGTCTTTCCCCTCAGCTACACGATAAACTTCGTCCAAAGCCTTCGTCATGAGAACCTCCTAGTCCAGCTCCCGGCGCCAGGTTCCCGGCGTGACAAGGAACGCGCCGAGAACCCTTCTGCCGAGAACCCCTTGCCCTTGCTAGCCATTCTCCCCCTGCCACTCGAACCTGCTGGCCCTTCCCGGCGCCACCTTCCCGGCGCGCCCAGGAGCGCGTCGGGAAGCTCCACGCCGAGGGCCTTCCCCCCTTTTCATCTGGCCGCACCGAGATCCTCATTTGGCCTACTAAACCGTGCCGAGAAGCCCCCTTCTTGGCCAATAAAGCCATGCCGAGAGCCCCTCCTTCTTCAGCCGATGAAACCCAGTCAGAGGCCCTCTTCTACACTGATATCCTTCAATCTTTGGTCTCCATACACATACGCCCCGGGGATGTTCAGAGATCGTCATGAATGCCTTAAGAAGACATAGTAATGGGGAAGGTCTCCCCTACAGTCCTCATTCCCGATCCAGATTTCACCCTTATGTGTAATGCCCCGGATTTTTCGGATATTTTTCGGATCATTTTAGTGGGTCTCGGAGTGTATTTTGTGCTTTACACGTGTTTTTCCCTGATGTGCCTTCAGAACTCTTTGCAGGGCAAACCGTGGTGTCATTCGACTCCGGGACGTTACCACTGCGTTGCCCTCTCCCCGAGGATCGCGGAGGTAATTTTTCGTAATTTTCTGAATTTATCGAATTTTTGGGTTTTCCTATATATACTAAACCCTTTTCTCTCTCCCCCTCTCATTCTCCCTTTCTCACTCTCTCTCTTCTCTCACGCCCTCTTTCTCCCCTCTCTTCTCCTACGGCCGACGGAGCGAGGTGGGGGCGAGGCGGAGGCGGCGCGGGTGAGGACGCGGGCGAGGATGGGCGAGGATCGAGGCGGTGGAGGCGCGTGGGAGCTCGTGGCGCGGTCGCGAGCCGGCGAGGGTTTCACGGCGTTTCTTTGCGGATCGGTGAGCTCGGGGCGCGAAATCTTCGGTGGAGGTAGGGTGATGGTTCCCCAGCTCGTGCACTTCCTTTCCCGCGAGTTTCGTAGGCCGTGGTGAGCCGAGCGGGTGGAATCGGAGTTTTTTGGCAAAACCCATGTTTTAGGGCTTGTGGGCCGATCTCTCGTTTCAGTGCGTTTTAGGCCGATCCGAGGCCGTAGATGCATGCGAGGGGCTTCTGGGGAGCTTCCCCCTTGTTTTCCCCCTCTCCTGTGGAGGTATGGGGGCGTGGGACGAGTGTTGGGTCGTTTCCCGCCGTAGCGTTCTCGGAAGGAAGTGACGGTCCTTCCAGTGGCCGTCACTTGGTGTAACGCGCCTAAGCAGGGCCGTTACATCCCCCTTTTGTTGGCCTTTGGTGGTCTGTGGGTGTGACGGTCCCACGATAGACCGCCAGGTGCTGTGACGCACCAGGGCTAGACCGTTAGAGTCTCTTCCGTTGGTTTTCGGGTCAGGCGTGTGACGCACCAGGGCTGGCGCGTCACAGCCTTGTGACGCCCCAGGGTGGGTGCGTCACATTCCCTGTTACCCAGCTGAGGGCTGGGGGTGTGACGGTGCCCTCTGGACCGTTACATGCTTGTAACGCGCCCAGGGTGGGCCGTCAGAGCTGTTTTATCCGTTGGGGAGGGCAGCGTGTGTGACGCGCCAGGCCAGACGCGCTACATCCGTGTAACGCGTTGGGGCAAGCGCGTTACATTCGTGTAACGCGCTGGGCCAGGCGCGTTACATCCTGTGTTTCTTCGGGCCGTGTAACGGCCTGCGTTAGGCCACCAGGTGGATGTGACGGTCTCGCCTAGACCGTTACAACCCTGTGACGGTCTAGGGTTAGACCGTCAGGCTTTGTGTCGTTCCGAGGTGAGTTTTTGTGTTCTCCGCCTTGCCCCGCAATGTGTGGATCCCTAGTCGACCCGGTTGGGACCCAGTGGTCGACCTGCGGTCTTGTGAGTGTCCCTGACACCCGTGGGTTTCTGTGTCCGTGTTTTGAGGGTGTCTGGAGGACCGTGTTATCTCGTTTAGCGTGCCCGTAGGGTTGAGAGTCCGGGTGACTTCTCGCGTGCTGGGCCTTTGTGTTACGCTCGATCGAGTCACCGTGTATCGGTGTGTGTGCGGTGGGGTCTCCCCCGCATGCCGTGAGTTTCTTTGGAAGGTGATTCCCATGTGGGCCACGTGGTTGGTCTTGGACTGCGAGTCCAGTTGTCCGGCCTGGGGCTGGAGGTTTCCCGCTTGCTTCAAGATGGGAAATCGTCGTGGCGGCTTGTGTGCTACCTTGGGAATCGTGCTTCTATGTTTTCCGTGTGGCCCGTGTGGGTGGCCTTAGTCCTTTGCGTTCCCTTCCCAAGGGAATGGTCTTGGCAGCTCGTGTGTTGTCTCGGTGCTTGTGCTACCGTGGTTTTAGACTTAGAGATTGGACTAGATTGACGGCCTTGTGCTGTTGCGTGCAACGGTCTTGACCCCGAGTCTGGTGACTCAAGGACCGTTGGCTGTAGTGTGTCTAGAGGACTGTCCAGAGTCTAGTGGCTTAAGTGCCACTCGAGTTTTCTCGACTCTCGCGCACGGTGCGTGCGTGGCCGTGGACTGTGAGTCCCGTTTCTTCTCCGACTGTGGTCACCGTGCGACGGGGCCGGTACGTGGGGTGGTCCCCGTACGTCGTCGGATTCGGACGTTGTTTTTCGTTGACTAGAGAGTCTACTCCTTCAGTGACCCTCCACTAGTCGTAGCCTACCAGTACGCGTGTGCTGGTCGCACCAGGGAGTGGTGTACGGGCTTACCCTGAGGACGGTTAGACTGGTTTCCGTCGGGCCCCTCGTCGTAGCCAGAGTCCGGCTGCGGGGGAAAACCAGTCAGAGGGCCAGACCTAGGACGCGTGGTCTGTGTGTGCACACGTGGTTGGGGACAGTGGACGCACGTCGACGGGCGTGACCCCAGCTAGTCACTTGTTGTGGTTACTTGTACGGTGTTCACGCCTCGGGTAGGACCTACCACGTCAGGCGGTTCACCTGCGGTGCGGTGTAAGACGTCAGGGGACGCTACTGGCTGTGCTTCTAGTGGGTGGTACTCTTGTCGAGTACGGAGTGACAGACTGTCAGTCTCTGTGTCTTTGACCTTCGGGTTTTGGTCATGTTGACCGGTGAGTTCGATTGTTTCACCTTGGTGCGTGTGTTGGTTTTCGCGTCATGAGATTAGTGCTAGTGGCTTTACCGAGGTTGGGTCTTGTTGTGCGGTACCTGCGATCGGATGGTCGGGGTTGCACCTTGGACAGCGTGTCCAGGTCGGCTGTGTCCGGGGGACAGGCCTCTGCGGCATGGTTGCCGTGTGTTGTTACTTCGGTAGGCGGTACTAGCGTGGTTAGGTAGCCTCGGCTGCGTGATCGAGGTGTGCCTTCTGGTACAGTAGGAGTAGCTGTAGTGCCGAGTTTTTTGACCGGCCACCGGTTTGCTGTTCCTGCTGTAGTTGTAGCTCTCCCTTCCGCTACCGCCGTTGTTTCTGGTTGGGGTTCCGCGGGATCCCTGCTGAGTCTCTATTTTGGAGACTCATTCTCTGCTTTTCAGGTGTTGTGGTTCTTCCTCGTGGTTCGAGGGTGCGGAGCGGAGGTTCTCAGTTGCCAGCTTACCGGGCCGAGTGTTCACTTGGCATGTGGTACGTTTTACTGCTTTAGACTGTACTTTCTGTTGGACTAGACTCTGTTGTAGCTGTTGTTGTTCTTTCTTTCAGCTTGTTATTCTTGGTTGTCCTGCTTTATTTCCTATTTCTTTGTGCCTCCACACTCCTTTTAGCCCTTCCGAGCCCTCCCGGCTCGTGGGCGGCGGTGCGAGTCTCGGGTTATCGGGCCTTCCCGGTAATCGAATTCTCGGGTCGTTACAGCTGGTATCAGAGCGGTGGTTGTGGGCGTACTTAGGAATTCGAAACATTGCAGTGATCAGAGTCCGTAAGGTCCAGTACAGTCGGCGGCTGGCTTAGGGTTTTGTGTTCGCTGTCCGCCTTGTTTCTCGCTTGAGAGCTTGAGTGCGCTGTGCGGCACTGTGAAGGTGGTTGCTGTCCGCGGCTTTCGTGCCGGCATGGGGTCTAAGGATTGAGGTTGAGAGCCTTCTCCCTCATCAGTGGTGGCCCTGGTTGTGCTGCGTTGGGCAGAGGTTGCTGGCAGGCGTGAGATTGCGGTGCTGCGTTCGAGGAACCTGTAGCGTGGTCAGGTGGCTGGTGCGAACTGTTCTTGGTTAAGTGGCCGTGAGCGTGCTCTGAGGGAGCTGCTGTCGGTTTTTGGTCACTCCAGCTTGAGGTTTGTCCAGCCCCTGAGGTGTTCAGGTTGTGGTTTAAGGTGGCAGAGTGGGTGTTCTGATCGAGAAGTGTGCTCGGGTGAGCGGGGGATCTTGTCGGTGAGCTGCCGTTTTGTCGAGCCTGATGTCCTTGTCGTGTTCTGTGGCGTCAGAAACGACGTGTCGGTCCCGATTGTTTTGCGGATTTCGAGATAGGATTTGGCAAAGATGTCCCGGTAAGTCTTGCTCCTGCGCTCTCATGTGCGAATGGGGTGTGTTCGCCCTGGAGTTGTCTTGAGATGTGAAGGCTCCGCGGTGTGTTTCGGGACTCGAGGGTGAGCATCGGCGGTTGTCGGTTATGGCTCGTGTTGCGGCTCTTGGCATGCCGTGTTGCAGTTCGAGGAATTGCAGCGGTGGTGCATCGAGAGATGCTGTGATTGTGGTCCGACGTGACACTCGTCGAGTGTGTCGGAGGCGCTGACCTGATGGAAGTGATGGTTTTCCTTGGTGCTGGATGGTGATGTTTCCAGCGTGCGCGAGGTTTGAGGTCAGGTCGAGCGTGGAGTCCGCGTTTGGTCTCCCCTTTGGTTGGAGAGACTGTGTTGGGTTAAGGTTCGTCGTCTTGCATTGCGTGCCCGGATTGGTTGGCCTTACGTGCCATGAAGTCCGTGCGAGACGTGCTCCTTGTCTTGGCAAGGTGGCTGCCTGTGAGAAGTTGTGCCCATTCCCTTGTCGTGTGAGGGTGCTGGCGCTGTTCCGGAAGGATGAGTGCTGGGTGGGCGGTGTTTGCTTTCTTGGCTGTGCGCGCGGATTTGAGTGCGCAGCGGAAGCATGGTGGGCCCATAACCCACTGGTTCAGGATCGTAGCGTTGGTTGCTACGGGCGGATTCCTGAGTTTGCGTGGAGCATCGGAGGATGGGTTCCTCGGTGTGAAACGTGTTGTTGCCGTGCCGTTGCCCAAGATATCGTGGTGGTGGGCACTGGCAGGATGGAGTGTTGGGGGAATATGCTGGCGGGTGCGCCGCATGAGTGCCCTGTTCCGGTGTTGGAAGCTGTGTCAGGCGTCGGTGTTGGACCTGGATGAGGTTGTTGAGGATGTCGCCTGACAGAGGTCGAGGACGTGTTGGTCAGAGTCGGCGGCTTGGTGCCCGACTTGTGTTCCCAATCGTGCCCTCGCTTGAGATCGTGCTTTGAGGAAGTGGTCTCTGGCAGGCCGTGGGTTCCTGTTGGTTCTACGGTCTTGTCGGATCGTGGCGGTGAGATGTTTATTGCTTTGGGGTCCTTGATAGGACGTTGGTGTCGCAATGGTTATCCCTGGTTGGTGACCAGCATGGGATGGTTTCCCTGTGAGTCTGAGTCCAGTGAGGTGATGACTGAAGACACCAGGATCTTGTCATTTGGTTTCGTCGTGCTTCCCGAGAGGGTCGACTTGGAGCGATGTTCGAGCTCGGATGCGGTGTCCGAGAGGAGTGCTGCTCGAGATGTGGCATCGGTCTGTGTGGGAGTCGACGGATGGCTTGCTGAGGTTTGGAATGATTCCTTTGGACCCGGTCGAGGACCAGGAAAGAAGGAAGAAGCTGAGCGAGCAGTTGGTGACCAGTGGATGGTCTTTTCAGAGACAGAAGATGCTGGTTGTTGGGGCTCGAGCGTGGCGAGAGCCGTGTGCCAGCGAGACCTTTGGTGGTCGTTTCTGTGATGTGCCTTCCCGGATGGGATCTTGGCTTTGTCAAAGTTTGTCTTCTGACGAGAGTTGGCACAGTGTTATGTCTGGATTTCGGCTTGCCATGTGTGAGGTGTTCGTTGGTGCTGAGCCGAAGGGCTGGTTGCGGTCTGTTGAGATGGCTGCGTGAGCCGATGGAGGCTCTGTTTTAGTTGCTCCCTTGAGGAGGGTGTGCGACTTGTCAGCTGGCTGTGAAGCTGATGTGCGATTTGTCTACCGACCATTGGATGAATCGGTAGCTGTTGCTCGTGTCGAGGGTCGTGATTCCTCGGTGGGCGAGATGGTGGCTGCGGCGCCATGATTGGTTCTCGCGTTGTCTGAGGTGATGCCGGACTGTGTCCTTTGGTATATGCCTGCTCTGTTGGCCAGTGTGCTTAGCGCTAGGAGCGAGGCGTTGTTTGTGATTGTAAGTCTGGCTGTGTCCCTCAGGATCGGTGTTTTCGTGAGAATCGAGGTTTTCTGTGCTAGGGCTCTGACAGCGTGTCAGTTGGTTCAGTGTTCTTCCCCTGGGACTTCGTGCTAGGTCCTGAATTTCGAGGACGAAATTCCTTAAGGGGGGAGGGCTGTAATGCCCCAGATTTTTCGGATATTTTTCGGATCATTTTAGTGGGTCTCGGAGTGTATTTTGTGCTTTACACGTGTTTTTCCCTGATGTGCCTTCGGAACACTTTGCAGGGCAAACCATGGCGTCCTTCGACTCCGGGACGTTACCACTGCGTTGCGCTCTCCCCGAGGATCACGGAGGTAATTTTTCGTAATTTTCTGAATTTATCAAATTTTTAGGTTTTCCTATATATACTAAACCCTTTTCTCTCTCCCCCTCTCATTCTCCCTTTCTCACTCTCTCTCTTCTCTCACGCCCTCTTTCTCCCCTCTCTTCTCCGGCGGCCAACGGAGCGAGGCGGGGGCGAGGCGGAGGCGGCGCGGGTGAGGACGCGGGCGAGGATGGGTGAGGATCGAGGCGGTGGAGGCGCGTGGGAGCTCGTGGCGCGGTCGTGAGCCGGCGAGGGTTTCACGGCGTTTCTTTGTGGATCGGTGAGCTCGGGGCGCGAAATCTTCGGTGGAGGTAGGGTGATGGTTCCCCAGCTTGTGCACTTCCTTTCCCGCGAGTTTCGTAGGCCGTGGTGAGCCGAGCAGGTGGAATCGGGGTTTTTGGGCAAAACCCATGTTTTAGGGCTTGTGGGCCGATCTCTCGTTTCAGTGCGTTTTAGGCCGATCCGAGGCCGTAGATGCATGCTAGGGGCTTCTGGGGAGCTTCCCCCTTGTTTTCCCCCTCTCCTGTGGAGGTATGGGGGCGTGGGACGAGTGTTGGGTCGTTTCCCGCCGTAGCGTTCTCGGAAGGAAGTGACGGTCCTTCCAGTGGCCGTCACTTGGTGTAACGCGCCTAAGCAGGGCCGTTACATCCCCCTTTTGTTGGCCTTTGGTGGTCTGTGGGTGTCACGGTCCCACGATAGACTGCCAGGTGCTGTGACGCACCAGGGCTAGACCGTTAGAGTCTCTTCCGTTGGTTTTCGGGTCAGGCGTGTGACGCACCAGGGCTGGCGCGTCACAGCCTTGTGACACCCCAGGGTGGGTGCGTCACATTCCCTGTTACCCAGCTGAGGGCTGGGGGTGTGACGGTGCCCTCTGGACCGTTACATGCTTGTAACGCGCCCAGGGTGGGCCGTCAGAGCTATTTTATCCGTTGGGGAGGGCAGCGTGTGTGACGCGCCAGGCCAGACGCGCTACATCCGTGTAACGCGTTGGGGCAAGCGCGTTACATTCGTGTAACGCGCTGGGCCAGGCGCGTTACATCCTGTGTTTCTTTGGGCCGTGTAACGGCCTGCGTTAGGCCACCAGGTGGATGTGACGGTCTCGCCTAGACCGTTACAACCCTGTGACGGTCTAGGGTTAGACCGTCAGGCTTTGTGTCGTTTCGAGGTGAGTTTTTGTGTTCTCCGCCTTGCCCCGCAATGTGTGGATCCCTAGTCGACCCGGTTGGGACCCAGTGGTCGACCTGCGGTCTTGTGAGTGTCCCTGACACCCGTGGGTTTCTGTGTCCGTGTTTTGAGGGTGTCTGGAGGACCGTGTTATCTCGTTTAGCGTGCCCGTAGGGTTGAGAGTCCGGGTGACTTCTCGCGTGCTGGGCCTTCGTGTTACGCTCGATCGAGTCACCGTGTATCGGTGTGTGTGCGGTGGGGTCTCCCCGCATGCCGTGAGTTTCTTTGGAAGGCGATTCCCATGTGGGCCACGTGGTTGGTCTTGGACTGCGAGTCCAGTTGTCCGGCCAGGGGCTGGAGGTTTCCCGCTTGCTTCAAGATGGGAAATCATCGTGGCGGCTTGTGTGCTGCCTTGGGAATCATGCTTCTATGTTTTCCGTGTGGCCCGTGTGGGTGGCCTTAGTCCTTTGCGTTCCCTTCCCAAGGGAATGGTCTTGGCAGCTCGTGTGTTGTCTCGGTGCTTGTGCTACCGTGGTTTTAGACTTAGAGATTGGACTAGATTGACGGCCTTGTGCTGTTGCGTGCAACGGTCTTGACCCCGAGTCTGGTGACTCAAGGACCGTTGGTTGTAGTGTGTCTAGAGGACTGTCCAGAGTCTAGTGGCTTAAGTGCCACTCGAGTTTTCTCGACTCTCGCGCACGGTGCGTGCGTGGCCGTGGACTGTGAGTCCCGTTTCTTCTCCGACTGTGGTCACCGTGCGACGGGGCCGGTACGTGGGGTGGTCCCCGTACGTCGTCGGATTCGGACGTTGTTTTTCGTTGACTAGAGAGTCTACTCCTTCAGTGACCCTCCACTAGTCGTAGCCTACCAGTACGCGTGTGCTGGTCGCACCAGGGAGTGGTGTACGGGCTTACCCTGAGGACGGTTAGACTGGTTTCCGTCGGGCCCCTCGTCGTAGCCAGAGTCCGGCTGCGGGGGAAAACCAGTCAGAGGGCCAGACCTAGGACGCGTGGTCTGTGTGTGCACACGTGGTTGGGGACAGTGGACGCACGTCGACGGGCGTGACCCCAGCTAGTCACTTGTTGTGGTTACTTGTACGGTGTTCACGCCTCGGGTAGGACCTACCACGTCAGGCGGTTCACCTGCGGTGCGGTGTAAGACGTCAGGGGACGCTACCGGCTGTGCTTCTAGTGGGTGGTACTCCTGTCGAGTACGGAGTGACAGACTGTCAGTCTCTGTGTCTTTGACCTTCGGGTTTTGGTCATGTTGACCGGTGAGTTCGGTTGTTTCACCTTGGTGCGTGTGTTGGTTTTCGCGTCATGAGATTAGTGCTAGTGGCTTTACCGAGGTTGGGTCTTGTTGTGCGGTACCTGCGATCGGATGGTCGGGGTTGCACCTTGGACAGCGTGTCCAGGTCGGCTGTGTCTGGGGGATAGGCCTCTGCGGCATGGTTGCTGTGTGTTGTTACTTCGGTAGGCGGTACTAGCGTGGTTAGGTATCCTCGGCTGCGTGATCGAGGTGTGCCTTCTGGTACAGTAGGAGTAGCTGTAGTGCCGAGTTTTTTGACCGGCCACCGGTTTGCTGTTCCTGCTGTAGTTGTAGCTCTCCCTTCCGCTACCGCCGTTGTTTCTGGTTGGGGTTCCGCGGAATCCCTGCTGAGTCTCTGTTTTGGAGACTCATTCCCTGCTTTTCAGGTGTTGCGGTTCTTCCTCGTGGTTCGAGGGTGCGGAGCGGAGGTTCTCAGTTGCCAGCTTGCCGGGCCGAGTGTTCACTTGGCATGTGGTACGTTTTACTGCTTTAGACTGTACTTTCTGTTGGACTGGACTCTGTTGTAGCTGTTGTTGTTCTTTCTTTCAACTTGTTGTTCTTGGTTGTCCTGCTTTATTTCCTATTTCTTTGTGCCTCCACACTCCTTTTAGCCCTTCCGAGCCCTCCCGGCTCGTGGGCGGCGGTGCGAGTCTCGGGTTATCGGGCCTTCCCGGTAATCGGATTCTCGGGTCGTTACATTATGAATCCGAAGGGTCGTGTCATTACATGAGTCCCGAGGGATTTCAAGGGGATATTAAACGATGGAATAAAGGTAAGCGATGTCCCGGGGCCCGACGCCCATCCTCGTTCGGTTGTCATCCCGGCACTCCGTGGATGATGACCTATCCTCTCTTGGCATAATCCAAGTTGAGGGGACATGCTGCCGAAGTTTACACATACCTTGCCAGGTAGCTATGATGTCCTATCTCTCAACCCCGTTGGCCCACGGAGCTATATCCCTACCTGCTCTCCGACGGTCCTTTGAAGGGGGAATATAGATGCAACATCGCGTACGCATGGGGCGCGTCATGTTATGACAGTGCTTACTCAGACCCTGGGTTAGTTATGCCCGACCTTTTACGGATCCCACCCTGCCACTGCATGGGTGGTTTCCTATTCCCCACTCGACATGGTCCGAGATGGTGGGAATATGCCGTCGGTTTTATCCCAAAAATAACGAACCGCTGCTTCGTCTAATCCATTTAACGTTTTGCAAACGATTGAATTTCGTCTCTTTTAAGCATGCGGCTTAACCGCTGTCCGCCTCCTATCTCTAGCGTTTAATCAAGGGTTGTCCTCCTTAGGGAGGTCGTAATTAACGTCATAGCGTTTATGGTATGACGGACTTCTGGTCCCGACTCGGACTTCATAATCGACTGATCAAGTCAGATCGAGCGCACAACGAAATTATCACCCCGGTGACTGGCACGCCAATAAATAAATAAATCAATAAATAAATAAAATAAACTAAAATAAAATAAAATGTGTCAAACAAAACCCTAACCAACCAAGAGGGCTTCAACGGAGATCAAAGGAGAGGCTATCCAAGTGGAGGAAGAGGAGAAGTATTGTAGCCGTGAACAGTACTCCGTGTAGCAAGTGTTCTTCATCCATCCTCAACCCATTGAAGGTAGATCTGAAGCCAACATCCTCCAAGGAAAAGAAGCAAGCAAGGAAGCAAGGATTCAAAGGAAGATTGCCCAAGGAAGAAAGAAGAATAAGCAAGCAAGCACAGATATGAGAAGAAGGTTGTACAAGGGTGAAAAGAGCAAGGTTTTCACAATTCATTTCAAGTCATTCAAGTAAGAGGGAAGGCAACACTCAGGATCAGCAGCATACGTTGAAAAGGAAGCCAAATCAGGGGATTTCTAAACTATGCCTTATTATGTTTCAAGTTCATATTCGTGTTTTGTATAATCTGTGAACTTGTGTGTGTGTGGATCGTTGTTGGATCCGTGGTCATGTGTGTGTGTGATGTATTTGATTCATGTGTGTGTAGGTCTTCTTAGATCTGCGTGTGTGTGGTTTTATCTAGATCTTAGTGTTTGTGTGTGAGGAGTGCTACACTTGTCGTAGCGTGTGTGTGTTTTGTTGATCCGCTTGTCAGATCGTGTTGGAGACCTCATCTCTCTGTGTGTGTGTGTTGGGGTGCATCCCCGTGTGTGTGGGCAGGTGTCGTCCTGCGTGTGTGGTTGGAGCGTCGTCTCCGTTTAGGGATTTATCCCCGAGTGACGCCTCACCGGGTTTGGTGAGGGGTGGACGTAGGATTGCCGTCGTTGCATCCAAACCACCTTAAAAACTGATGTGCATTGTGTTTTGAATTGTGTGGTTTGGTCCTTTTCTTTACCTCCATTCTACGTGAGTGTTAGTGTAATTGTGATTCCGGATTTATCCACGCATATCTTGCATAATCTATATCATCATCTAATTAAGTTTGATAAATCCAATTTGTAAACAAACAGTTTTGAACCTATAGATTAGCTTTATATCCCATATTTCAAAAATGCCAAAAGTTTTCATAAAAGTTGTAAACACCCAATTCACCCTCCTCTTGGGTGTCATTGATCGCGGGACTTCAAGTCGTGCTTGTTTTTCCCTGGCATGCCGGTGTAAGTGACAAGGGATTGGGTGTGCCCAATTTTGGGCGCTGGGATGAAGGAACTAAGTACGGAGAATAGTATATTTGGGCACCGGGTACTGGGTAGATGGAGGACTGGGCATTGGGGGTAAACCCCTTGAAAGATGGAAGCTTGTGTGATGTAAAGCCGGCATAGACCCAGGGTGCATCTGTCACGAGTCGAGTAGTAGAGTATCCACTGACATCATGTTGTGATCCGAAAATGGAGTGTATATTAGCCGGGAAGACTGAGACCCAGCCAGCTGGGTGGCCTGGGGGACATCGCGGCCAAGACTGGGACTGGGAGGGGGACTGGAGGTGGAAACTATAATTATGACTGGAGATGGTGACTGGAGGTGGAGCCAGCCGGCTGGCCTGTAAAGGCGTTGTAGCCGAGACTGGGGCTGGAGGCTAAGCGGCTGGCCTGTAAAGGCATTGTAGCCGGGACCGGGACTGGAAGCTGACGGCTGGCCTGTGAAGGTGTTGTAGCCAGGACTGGGAGCTGGGAGCTGGCGGCTGGCCTGTGAAGGCGTTGTAGTCAGGACTGGGAGCTGGCGGTGGGCCTATGAAGGTGTTGTAGCCGGGACTGGGACTGGAGACTGAGCGACTGGCCTGTGAAGGCATTGTAGCCGGGACTGGGACTGGAAGCTGGTGGCTGGCCTGTGAAGGCATCGTAGCCAGGACTGGGAGCTAGGAGTTGGGAGCTGGGAGCTGGCCTTTGAAGGTGTTGTATCCGAGACTGGAAGCTGGGTGCTGGCGGCTGGCCTGTGAAGGCGTTGTAGCCGGGGATGGGACTAGAAGCTGGCGGCTGGCGGCTGGCTTGTGAAGGCGTCGTAGCCGGGACTGGGACTGGAAGCTGGCGTATGGCCTGTGAGGGCGTTGTAGCCGGCACTGGGAGTTGGAAGCTGGCGGTTGGCCTGTGAAGGCGTTGTAGCCGGGACTAGGAGTTGGGAGTAGGAACTTGGGGTGACCGACCCTTGGGGGTGATGTGGTCACCGTTGTTGTGGAGTGATGTTAAGCTTGCCATCGGCGAGGTGTTGTGGTCGATAGCTTTCATCAGCGAGGGGTAGAGAGGGAAAGGGTTTTTCTTTTTTCGCTTTACCAGCTCTACCGTCCTTGTAGGTTTTCGCTAGAGCTGGCCCCCTCTTACTTTTTTCGACTCGCCCTTGCGGGTTTTCACACCGAGGGGTTACCCGATTTTGCCTGAGGTGCCCTTTCGGGTTTTCACCTCATCTAGGTTGGTGGCAATTTTTGCCCGCAGTCGCCTCTTTGTAATGAGCACGGCTGGGTCTACCGGGGTATCTCTATTTTTAACCCCATTTTTGTTATTATATGTGTATATGGGTATATTTGACAATACTGTCCATAGCATGGTGCTGTCAGAGGATGGAATTTGGAACTGGAGACTGTGAATGATCGGATATTGACCCTCCTTTAATATGGGTTTTCACATGTTGCCAAGTCATGGTGATGGGTTATGTCAAGATGTGATCGGAGCTATGGCTGGGAAGAGTCAGGGATTACTGGGAGGACTGGAATTATAATGAGACTGGGGGGCTCTGGATTTATAGAAGGTGTGGAATGTAGTGGTGTGTACTGGTAAGAGTCTGGAGATAGGCTGGGACTGGGATTTGCTGGGATGGCAACTGGGATGTTATACTCCCATGAAAAGTTGTCGGCCTGCCATCTCGAAGCGAGGGCAGAATGGCATGAGCTGAACAGGGTGATGTAAGATTAACTACAGGTCATGGGGTTAGTGCTCTAGCGATGTGAGTTGATAGAAGGTTGATATTCGATGGGGCTAATGATTTTTCGAGGAATGGGTGGAACGCCACCCCGACTGGTGGGGATAGGGAGACTTTCTCATTATCATCTCTACCGTCCTTTTGAGTTTTCGCCAGAGCCAACCCCCTTTAGCTTTTTCCGACGCGCCCTTGCGGGTTTTCACGTCGAGCGGTTTCCCCATTTTGCCTGAGGTGCACTTTCGGGTTTTCACCTCAACCGGGTTACTGGCCTTTTTTCCCCCAACCGCCTTCTTTCAAAAGAGGACAGCTGAGTCTGCCGGGGTATCTCTATTTTCAACCCCATTTTTTATATTATTTTTTTTACTTACCTGGGAGCCTGACGGCTAGACTGGTGACGACGCCAAGGTGCCCTTGCTCTCGTTGTGGCGATAACGAGGGCATAGGATTAGTCATCGAGGATGCCTGGCGGTGGTTCTGGGAGGGCTTGGCTGGCCCTGTTGCTTGATTGGGAATTGAAGACTAGAGGAATTGGATGGTCCGACCCTTCCCGGGGGAGGGACGACCTCACTGGTAGTGGCTGGAACATGCACTTTTGTCTGGCTGGTGCACGAACTCGTGTTCAGGTGCATAGTATAGCTTCATATGCTTGCCATTGAGAGGTGGGAAGGGTCGGTGACCTTTGTGGTCGACGACCGTGTAGGCCCCGCCCTCGTAGACATTACGGATGAGATATGGGCCTCGCCAATTCGGTTGTAATTTTCCACTAGGGCGCCCTGCCATGACTCCCTTTTTTTTGATCATGACAAGGTCACCTTGCTTGAAGGCTCGCTGCTTGACGAGCTTATTGTAGGTGCCGGAAGGAGTGGCGTCATCCTCGTAGGTGCGCGATGCTGTGGCCTCCCGAACTTGTGCTACTGCTACCTGCAGTGCACAGGTTAGAAAGAAAGAGATGGTGTGATCGCCAGAGACTATTACCTGAGCCTCACAGGATGATGATCATGGATGCCTTAGGAGTAGGGAGATGGTGGGTTCTTCTGTCCTTGCTCTTGGCTGGCCAAGAGTAAGGAGCCCTGCGAGTCGATGATGAATTACCTGCAAGTTAACCAGCAAACAGCAAAAGAAAACCCATTAGACTGTGACAGTGTAGTATATGCTCAAAAGAAAAGAAAACATGCAATTGGGGGCCAATCGTACTGGGAAGGGGGAAGAGAGGGGGGATGGCCGAGACTTTCAACCATCCGCCTTCTCTATATTTTGGGTTGAAAAACCTCTTTAAATAGGGATTTAGGAAGATCTAGTATGCATGTAATGCAATAAAATAGAAGGAAATGTAGCAATATGGAGAACAGAGGAAGACGGACGGGTTTGCCCGTCAACCAACAGAGGAGGGCGGCCACATGTGTGGCCACTTAGAAGGGGTGGGCATCCATGTCGATGGCCGCCCCCTGCAACTGGCACTCTCCGCTGCGGAGCTCTTCAACTTTGGGTTCTGCTTCTAGAGGAAGGTCGGGGAAGGATGCTATCATCCTCTCAGCTCTCTCTGAACTCTCCGGACTACTAGCCTCTCCTCCTCCCCTCTCCAAAATGTCCCAACCCATGAGAAAAATGTCCAACCCCCTCACCGAAAGGATCCCCCTGTGAGATGATTCAGAATGGAGTTTTGTATGTGGGGGAATTCCCTCCAAAAAACATTCAAAAATAGAGTATGTGTGAGGCTACGTGGGTCTCGAACCACCCGAGTGGGAGCAATTGCGAAGGACGTGCTAGGAGTGGGAGGAAACGTGGGTTTGACTGTAGTTATCAGGAGGCGGCCAAGGTTCTGGCTGTCCAAAGGAGCTGGGCGGCCAAAACGATTGCCTTCTTGAGGGTGAGGGTGGCCAGGAGTCTGGCCACCTTGAAAGAGCTGGGGCGGCCAAGTTGATGGCCGCCTTGGGATGTGGGCGGCCAACTCTATGGCCGCCCTGGAATGGGCTGGGCGGCCAGGTGTCTGGCCACCCTAGGTTCTGGGCGGCCAGTACCTTGGCCGCCCAGGGATCAGGGCATGCAATGTGTATAGCGCTACCCCCCTGCAACCCCCCGCCAACTTATCACGAAGTTGGATCCACGAAGGGACAGGGTGGAGCCTACCCAAACAAGGATGAGACTCCACTATCTCAATCAACCAATAAGAAAGGTGTCACTTCTATGATGGCTAAACAAGGGTCCACGGGATGTCCGAAATTAGGCATCTACAGTTATCATAGGCCCGAACCATACAGGCCTAGTATACTTGCAGGTGTTTGTAGGCTTCGAGCCGTTTACCTTCTAGATCGGTGAGCTCCTCTTGCCTTCTCTGGTATTCATTTTCATCTGAGCCGGCGAGGCTGGTGTGGATCACCACGCGATAAGAGGCTAGCTGGACTTCAATGGGGATAACGGCTTCTGCCCCATAGGCGAGGGAGAACGGCGAACACCCCGTAGGAGTTTTGTAGACTGTCCGGTAAGCCCACAATGCCTCGAAGACCTTCTCGCCCCAATCACGTTTCCGGTGGCTAACTATTTTAGCCAAGAGCTTGCAGAGGGTCTTGTTGAAGGCTTCAGCTATGCCATTGGCCTGGGGGTTGTAGTCCGAAGAGGTTCTCCAATCGATGTGAAACTTGGCCGCTAGCTGGTACACGGCCCTATTCTTGAACGGTGTCCCATTGTCAGACATAATGCGATTGGGGGTACCGAACCGGTAAATGATGTTGTGCCGGACGAATCTGGCAACCACCTCGCTGGTGACCTCTCACAAAGGGAGAGCCTTCGCCCAGCGAGAGAAATAATCAATGGCGGCCAAGATGTATTTATGGCCCTTGGAAGATGGCGGGAAAGGCCCCGCGATGTCCATGCCCAATTCGGCGAAAGGCCAAGTGGGGGCTGTAAGACGCAGTGGGTTAGGAGGTCTTTTGGGCACTAGGCCGAAAGCTTGGCATTGATGACATGTACGGGTGTACTGGACGCAATCCACGTACATGGTTGGTCAATAGAGGCCCTTGAGCTTGATGCTGTGCTTCATTCGATCTCCAGCCTGGTGCGTGCCGCAGAGTCCGGAGTGGACTTCCTGCATGATGCCTCGAGCTTCCGGTGGAGAGACGCATCTCAAGAGAATTTACTTGTCCTTCTCGTGGAGGAGTCGATACAGGGAGTCGCCAATTAACTCATAAGAGGTTGCTCGGTGGAGTAGCTGGACCCTTTGAGCTCGGTCAGGAGGGAGCCACCCTTTCTTGAGTTTTATAATCGGCTGTCGCCAATCTTCTCCTTCTAGGGGAGTATTCTAGTCGAGGTCGTGGACCTCATAAATGGTGAGACCGGTGTTGTCTTCGAGTGAACTCGGTATCAGTCTTCTATGTTTGATGACGATGTCGACCTCGCCCTCGGGCGGGAGTTTGATAGCCGCCGCCAATTTTGTGAGGGCATCTGCCTGGGCATTGCTGCTCCTATGGACATGATCTATCTCAAAGAAATAGAACTTATAGGTTAATCTTGTGACAGCGGCATGGTTCGAGACGAACTCCAGTTTCCGTACGTCATAGATGCCGAGGAACTGTCGGACTATCAGCTGGGAGTCCCCGTAGTCTTTGAGGCATTTGATGCCCATGTGGAGAGCCATCTGGAGCCCAATGACCAGAGCTTCATACTCAGCTTCATTATTGGTCAGGGATTTCATGAGGGCACATTATTGTGCCCCTGTGATTTTGATGATAGCAAACACTATCAGTCACCATAGGCATGTGTGCATGAAATGTTGTGCCCCTTGTGCTTTGATGATTATGTAGTGTTTTAATGATAGCAACATAAATGAGTCACCATATTGTTTTTCTAAGAACATCACATTGAATGATAGCAACATGAATGCATATGACTGATTTATTATGTGGAGAATGCATGAGTGTGCTAGCTCTGTGGGTCGACCCCCTTCTTAGATGGGTCGATCCCCCTCAAGTCTTTGCATTAGATTCGCATGTCTATACATCTCGTAAGTAGTTCAGATGGCGTCAACCCATTGACTCCATGAGGTTGACGCAGCCTTGAAATGCCTCAGATGGCTTTGAAGATAAGGCTGGATGCGTTGACGCATTGGGTCACTGCGTCGACCCATTGAATTGACCCAGATCTAACTTCACATCAGGGTGAACTGCTGCTTCGACGCTGTCACGCTGTAGCGTCTCTATGCGTTTCTGAAGTCTACACATCGTTTAGTTACACGCCACTGTGTTGAGAAAGTCTACACATCAGATTGCCTTGCTTCATGCACAAGTCTATACATCGTCTGTTCATCGTCACATGTGCATCACTTAGCAAGTCTATACATCAGTCAGCATTGCCTCTTGCTCGTAGAGTCTATACATTGTCTGTGCTTCACGCTTAGTTGAAGTCTATACATTGCATGCTACAAAGTCTGCACATCCAGTTTGCATCATGTCTGTACAGAGCTTTTTGCATCGTTCATCAAGTCCATACATTGCACTGTAGCTTGCTTAGTTGAAGTCTATACATTGCCTTTGGGCATCTAAGTCCATACATTGGCAGCGTGTCTGTGTTTCAAGCCATTCGACAAGTCTATACATTCCCAGTCTTTACCTACGTTCAGAACCCCAAGTCTATACACTGGTAAAATCTGCACATTGTGCTTTGAAGCTGCACCATGTCTATACATTGTCTCGTCCACATCTTCAAAGTCTATACATCCGATCGTCTCTTCCAGCGTCTCACACTATCAAGTCGGTACAGCGTTTGCGTACAGTGCATCATCATCCAAAGTATGTACAGCCAGCTCTGTCTCACCTTGCATCTCTTCAAGTGTGTACAGCCTTGGCATCTACTTTGAAGTCTACACATTGGTCTTCGCTTCAAGTCTGTACATTGGCCAAGTCTACACATCGCTGTGTTCACTTGTTTCAAGTCTGCACATTGGCTCAAGCTTTCCAAGTCTTTACATTGGCCAAGTGTCTTGTGCTTTGAAGCCTTACCAAGTCTATACATCGCCTTCAAGCTTTCCAAGTCTGTACAGCCTATACAGTGTCAAGTATACTCATGCACCGTCTCAGTTGAACTTAAAGTATGTACATCCACCGTCTCCTTTAATTTGAAGTCTATACATCATGCATTGTTAAGTTTGCACATTGTGGTAAGCAAGTTTGCACAACGCCTTGTTAGGAAGTCTATACATCGCCATAGCTCGCATGCAGAGTCTAGACAGTCTTAACCAAGTCTATACATCGTGTCTGCATGTAAGCATTCAATGTCTGTACATCTTCAAGGGGTAAGTCTATACATTGGATATGGGTGAGCATCGTGAAGTCTATACACTACTTGTGTAACTCAAGTCTTTACATCAGAGTCTATACATCGGCGCACTGTTCATGCATCAATTCTCCAAGTATATACATCGGCGCACTATTCATGCATCGGTTAAGTCTATACACTGGCTATGGCTTGTTCATGCATCTTACCCACGCAAGTCTGTACACTGAGGTCGCTTGAAGGGCTTCAAGTCTACACACTTCAGTGCACATCTCCTTCAAGACGAAGTCTATACACTCGTTTCCAAGGCTTCAACTCTATACACTCGTTATCACCCTTCAAGTCTATACACTCAAGCTGCATCATGTTTGTACACACTTTGTTAACAGCCTGAACCAAGTCTGTACATCCATCTGATATCTTCTTATGACTGCTTGACAGGTACATCCTTCGAGAAGCTGATAAGTGGCACGTGATCCGAGGTTGGCACTTGGCACGTGATCCGAGGACAATGCCCTAATTGGTGCTGCTATAAATATGAAGCCTCCTCCATCTGGTGAAGATTGATCAAGATCGAAAAAGGAGAGAGTGAACGTGTAGAAGTGATCAAGAGAGCAAGAGAGTGATCGAGATAGAAGGAAAGAGCTGCAGAGAGGCAGAGAGGCAGTGAGCAGAAGAAGAAGAAAGAAGAAAGAAGAAGAGTGAGCCAGAGAGCAGAAGAGAGATCGAGAGAGCCTACGAAAGAGAAGAAAAAGAAGAGTGAGAAGAAGAGAGAGCTAGAGTAAAAGAAGCTTCAACTGAAGATCAGTTTCTGCTGGACCATGGATCAAATCCAGGCCAGCCAGCTCCTACGAGAGCCACAATTTGATTTTATATTTCCAGCTTTTTGTTGCTGTATTTTCTTATTTTGTCTTTCTTTTCAAGCTGAACATTGTTCTTCCGATTCTCTGGTTGGAGATCGGGTTCCTCCTGTGGACTCAGGAGAAGGTAGACTGTGTCTCCGGTCTACAAGTGACTGAGTGTCGCTTGTGAGTTCCCTCTGGTTTCAGAGGAAGGGAGTCCTTGACTCCGGTTGCAGGTAGTGGTTGCTACCTGTGTGTTCCCTCTTGGTCTGGAGGAAGAGAGACCTAGTCTCTGGTCGCAAGTGGCTGGGAGTCACTTGTGGTTTCGTCTGGCTTTCTAAGGAAGGAGACTTGGGTCTCCGGTTGCTAGTGGCTGTGTGTCACTAGTGGGTTCCCTCCAGTCTGGAGGAAGAGGGGAGGCTGTTCCCCTGGTCAAGCTTTGTGGCAGCAACTTGTTTTTGACTGAGTCTGGTTTCTAGCTGATTGCTAGTGAAAGTCTCACTCCAGTTGGGAGTGAGGGGTGGACGTAGGTCTGTGGACCGAACCACCTAAAAAATCCCTTGTGCAGTGGTTTGTTTGATTGCTTGCTTCCGCTAGATGCATGCTAGGACCGTGATCTGATTGATTATTCATGTCCTAGAGTTTAATTGGGTTTACATCTTTTATGGTTGAGCAATTGTCCACTGATATTGTGCTTTTCATTTCATACGGATTTTAAATTGGTCAAAACTCTTTAAAAGATCCATTCACCCCCCCTCTGGATCTGTGTTTATCTATCGCACCTAATTATCAATTGGTATCAGAGCGGATTTCTGACTTTCCAGATCCAACGATCTGTAGAGGATCCTGCTGGCTTTCGGTGCATTTCTATCTTCTGCATACAGTTTTAAAATTGCTTGATTGATTTGCCTTCATGGCTTCTCCACCGGTTTTCAATGGGCCTGATTTTAAGTCATGGGTTTGCAGTCTCCATAACTATGTGAAATTGAGGGATCCGGATCTGTGGAAGTTAATCTCACACGGTCCTCACAGACTACCAAAGAAAGAGTCCAAATGGACTGACAGTCACAGATCAAAACATGGAGAGAATCAGAGAGTTTTGAATCTAATGAAAGAAGCTACTGACAAGGCTCTACATTCTTGTTTCTATGAATGCAAGTCCGCTAAGGATATTCTGGATAAGCTGAAGCTAGCTCAGAGGAGAAATGAGGAAAGCTGCCTGATGGCTGACAATAGCAACCATGGCAGTGATCAATATGAATCCGAAGATGCTGAAGAGGTAACCAATCCTTTCTCTAGTTACACTTTAGACGACTAGGAAGATGCCTATGCCAATCTGTTAGAATCCTATGAAAGACTAAAGAAGAAGAATAAAAAACTGATAAAGAAGCTAAAGAAACATGAGGATGCTAAATCTCGAGGTGAAAGCCCTGAAATTCTGAAAATTGAAAATGACATATTTAGAAGACAGTTAACAGATTTTGATTCTATTAGTTCAGATTTAGATAATTTGAAATCTGAAAAATAAACTCTTAGGAAACAAATTGATTTACACAAAAAGGAGAATCAAGAGCTTGTTTGCGAAATTGCTGAACTAAAGGAGAGGCATAGTTTAATTGATGATGATCAAGCTCATAACAATGATGTTGTTCAAAATGAAGAACTGGTGAGAAACTTAGACCTTCAGAAAAATTTCAACAAACTTCAATCTGAAAAATAACAAGAAATGTTTTATGAATGTCAGTTTTGATCGGATGATTGGGTGCTTGATAATGAACTCACAGAGCAAAACAATAAGTTGAAAGAAGAAATCAACAAACTGAAACATCTAAACACCCAGTTGACAGATAGGTTATTGACAATGGAAAAAGGCAAGTGTGTGAGCATAGATAATTCTGATAGGTTGGTGAATGCTGAACAAGAAATTGAGAGTCTAAAAACCATCAACTTAATGTTGAGTGGAAATGTCAATTGCTGTGAAGAGAAGATAGCTAACTATGAGCTCACTATCACATCCCTTCAACAAAAAATTGATGATCTTAACAAGTCTCTATCTGAAGCTGACAGTGAAACAAAGTTAAAACAGGAAGTAGAAAAACTCAAAAGTCTGAATGATGCCTTGCATCAACAAGTCATTTCCTGTGAAACAGATCTGTCCAAATATGAAGCTAATGTTGGTGTCTTAAACTCAGAGATTCAAGATTTGAAAAATTCTCTATCAAAATTTGTCAAAGGAAAGGACAATCTGAATAAGCTTCTTGGAAATAATGTTAGCTTTCAGAGAGAGGGACTGGGTTACAGTCTGACAAACAAAAGGAGTAATGGGAATAAAACGTCTACTATTTTTGTCAAAGCTTCTAATCAGAACACAACCTCTGCTCCTTCTGTTTTTCAATTCACTGCACAAAAGTCCACTGTCAATTCCAAATCTGCAGAACAAATTCAAAAACTGAAAAAGAATGAAAATTCACAGAAAAAGGACAAAGACACTCCTGTTGCTATAAAGAAGGCTGCACACAATTCACATGATCTCTCACACACTCATATTAAAAAGGGGTCATGTTATTATTGTGGGAAAGGAGGTCACATAATGGAAGATTGCAGATTGATGTTAAAGGATGAGCATGCTAGTGGAACATTACATTCTAGAAAATTTTCTGATAGAAACCATGCTACTAGGAAGCCCGATGCTTCATGTTATTATTGTGGTAAGTATGGTCATCTCATGAATGCATGCTTTATCATGAAAGAAGACAATAAACTGCATGCCAGGTCTTCCATGAATATTCATGGTCCTTATGGAGCTAAACACAAGTCTAGTCAGCACATTATGTGCTTTAACTGCAATAAGCCTGGGCACAAGGCTGCTGAGTGCTGGTTTGGATCCACTTGGGGTAAAAATGGCTTTCATAGAAGAAATTCTTTTGCTTGCTCTCATTGTGGGAAGAATGGCCATACAGTCAAGAACTTTTGGCATGTTCAGAAGAACTCTGTTAACCCCTATGTTGTCAAATTTCCTGCAAAACCGTTTGCAAGATTCTCATGCTATAACTGTGGGAAGCCAGGCCATAGATCTGCTGAATGTTGGCTGGTTAGGAATAAGAAACAAACTGTTCATGCATACATCAGAAAATCTTATGATCATGTTTATAAATCTCATACTGTTGTTAGTATGCATCATAAGAACCAGAAACCAGTCACATCATGTAGATATCGTGGAAAGTATGGTCACTCTATGGAAAATTGTTATTTGATGGATCATGATGACCATGCTGCTAAGAAATTATTTAGAACACCTGTCAGGGCTAACGCAGGACCCAAAGCTGCTTGGGTCCCTGCAGGATCAAAATCATCAAAAACTTTGCAGGTGTGCCTTGGGGGCTGAAGAACAAAGAGGGGTTAATAAACTAAGGCACTCAAAAAGGAAAACCCCAGGATTCTACTCTTTAGTTCAGTTCTGAACAATCTGTTTAAATTCCATCATCTGAAAATTGACTGTTTGAGATGGTTAAGCATCTTGTTAATTTGATCTATGCTTAGTCGGAATTTTCTAAAATGGAGTTGCTCAATCATGTTCATGGTAGCTCACTTATGTCTGAAGTGCATGGATTATATTTGAATGTCAAATTTGAAATCATGTAATGTACTTTCACTGCACATCATGCACTTAGTCAGGGGGAGCTCAATCATTCTTGATTAACCATACTGCTGCTCAAGCTTTGTTGTATATATGTAGCATCTAGTCAGGGGGAGCTTTCCTGTTCCATCTCTTCATCTCTTGAACTCTCACTGTCTAGCTATCTGATCCGTTCTTGGCAAATGTGTGGTTCACTTGAATTCCCTGCTGTCTACACTTATGTAGCTGTTCTGTCTGAACTCCAGACTCAGCTATTGATTTCAAAACTGCACTGTTCTAATGATTCACTCATTGTCTCATCATGATTGCTCTTTGCTAATCTCTCAATAAAAATACTTTGTTGACTCCACTGATTTCCTGACAATGTCATTGATTCATCTGAATGAGGAAAGATTTTAGTCAGTGCACCCTAGACATAAATCAGACATATTCTGAAAAGAAGAAACCTTTATTATACTGGCTTAAGAATGTTTTGATGAATCAAATTGATCTAAGACTAATGTATTTAATAGGTTTTGATGTAAAAGACTTGAAAATATCTGAATCATCATGCTTAATAGATCTTAACAAATTGTCTCATGAACTTCATGCAAAACCTTCTGAAATCTGAAATTCTAAAAGACATGGCTTTCTTTGGTTAAGATACATATAGGAGGTATTGTTCTTAAACATTTCAGTGTACTGAGCATTGTTTGTAAATTCTGAAAACACTTAAAAATTTAATGCAAGAGTAATGACTTTGGTCACAGAGAAACTGGGTTCTCTGTCAAAGAAATGGGGTAAGCCCATGCCATGATGTGCCATAGTTAACTCTCTTATAAAAATGTTTGAAAATCTGGCAGAGCAATAGCATGGTTGTGTTGAGTAACTGGGGATTCTGGCATCTGATCAAGGTGTCTCCTCATGTAAAAAGACACTCCAAATTGCTAACTCTGTTCTCTTTGAGAGGCAATATGGTTGTCACACTGAGTAACTGGGTCACTTCACCTGAGAAGTGTTGTGCCTCACGTAAAAAAGTGTTGACTGAACCAAACTTGCTCAGGAAAAATGAGTGCTGATCAATAGAAAATTCTGAAAATCTAAAGACATGTTCAAACACAAATATTTCTGTTTAATCTCAATACTATCTTGTGTAACTTCCATAGGAGTCATTGAATTTAAATGAGTAAGATGGAAGGAGGTTAAACATGAATATCATATGAGTTGTTGGTTCATTTCTATTAAAAGGTGTTTCAGATATGAGTATTGAATTTTTCTTGATAAACTTTGAATACATCACTCTTAAATCAAGATGGTAAGTTTAAACTCATTCATAATCTATTATAATTGAAGAATCTGAAATTCGTTTACAAAGATTTATGAATTTGGTGTGCTAATGAAAATATGTCTTCCTCAATTCATTCATTGTGCTTACAGATTGTGGTAATCCTTGAGTGCCTATGTGCTTTTGCTGATAGATGTTTCACCTCCTGTCATCCCTCAACTCTATTCTGGCTTTAAGGGGGAGATTAACATCTGCATCATTGACTTGATTTGTGCATGATTTTATCTGGCTGGTATAGGAGAGCATGCATCTGAAACATTATCTTGATTTGAGCTTCATTGTTTAACTGTCTCTGTCTTTCATGTCTAAATGACTGAGTCAAAGGGGGAGTATTTTGATTATGGCCCTGTGACCTGTCCTTATAATGGAAGACTTTGAAAACTTATGTTTCGGATTTATGAGATTGATATCTCCTTGAAAATCTTGTTGAATCTCACTGTCCTTGATTCATCATGACCTGAACTTATCCTTGATTGCCCTTGTGGTTTCCTTCTCATTCATTTCATAAGGTTCCATTTATTGAGGGGGAGTTTCCTTGTCATATGAATCATGCTGCATAGAAATTCCATGATTTAGGGGGAGAATTGTCTTGCATTCATACATTTAGGGGGAGTTCTTACATTTCTTGTTGCATCTGCATCTCTGCATTCATACCTCTTCCATGATTTTTTTTAAAAAACAAAGGGGGAGAAACTGGTATGAGTCATATTGCTCTTTGGGGAAGAATGTGCCTTCATGTAGTTAAAGGGAGAAATGCCACATCAATCGTTTCATATCTGCTTAATTTTTCTCTCTCTAACTAATGTCTTTTTGCTGAAGTCAAAGGGGGAGAATGTTTTTGACTCGAGTCAGTGTGACTCATAGTGTTGCCATCATCAAAAAGGGGGAGATTGTTGTGCCCCTGTGATTTTGATGATAGCAAACACTATCAGTCACCATATGCATGTGTGCATGAAATGTTGTGCCCCTTGTGCTTTGATGATTATGTGGTGTTTTTATGATAGCAACATAGATGAGTCACCATATTATTTTTCTAAGAACATCACATTGAATGATAGCAACATGAATGCATATGACTGATTTATTCTGTGGAGAATGCATGAGTGTGCTAGCTCTGTGGGTCGACCCCCTTCTTAGATGGGTCAACCCCCCTCAAGTCTTTACATCAGATTCGCATGTCTATACATCTCGTAAGTAGTTCAGATGGCGTCAACCCATTGACTCCACGAGGTTGACGCAGCCTTGAAATGCCTCAGATGGCTTTGAAGATAAGGTTGGATGCGTTGACGCATGGGGTCACTGCGTCGACCCACTGAACTGACCCATATCTAACTTCACATTAGGGTGAACTGCTGCGTCGACGCTGTCACGCTGTAGCGTCTCTATGCATTTCTGAAGTCTACACATCGTTTAGTTGCACGCCACTGTGTTGAGAAAGTCTAGACATCAGATTGCCTTGCTTCATGCACAAGTCTATACATCGTCTGTTCATAGTCACATGTGCATCACTTAGCAAGTCTATACATCAGTCAGCATTGCCTCTTGCTCGTATAGTCTATACATTGTCTGTGCTTCACGCTTAGTTGAAGTATATACATTGCATGCTACAAAGTCTGCACATCCAGTTTGCATCATGTCTGTACAGAGCTTTTTGCATCGTTCATCAAGTCCATACATTGCACTGTAGCTTGCTTAGTTGAAGTCTATACATTGCCTTTGGGCATCTAAGTCAATAAATTGGCAGCGTGTCTGAGTTTCAAGCCATTCGACAAGTCTATACATTCCCAGTCTTTACCTACGTTCAGAACCCCAAGTCTATACACTGGTAAAGTCTGCACATTGTGCTTTGAAGCTGCACCATGTCTATACATTGTCTCGCCCACATCTTCAAAGTCTATACATCCGATCGTCTCTTCCAGCGTCTCACGCTATCAAGTCTGTACAGCGTTTGCGTATAGTGCATCGTCATCCAAAGTCTGTACAGCCAGCTCTGTCTCACCTTGCGTCTCTTCAAGTGTGTACAGCCTTGGCATCTACTTTGAAGTCTACACATTGGTCTTCGCTTCAAGTCTATACATTGGCCAAGTCTACACATCGCTGTGTTCACTTGTTTCAAGTCTGCACATTGGCTCAAGCTTTCCAAGTCTGTACATTGGCCAAGTGTCTTGTGCTTTGACGCCTTACCAAGTCTATACATCACCTTCAAGCTTTCCAAGTCTGTACAGCCTATACAGTGTCAAGTATATTCATGCACCGTCTCAGTTGAACTTAAAGTATGTACATCCACCGTCTCCTTTAATTTGAAGTCTATACATCGTGCATTGTTAAGTTTGCACATTGTGGAAAGCAAGTCTGCACAACACCTTGTTAGGAAGTCTATACATCGCCATAGCTCGCATGCAGAGTCTAGACAGTCTTAACCAAGTCTATACATCGTGTCTGCATGTAAGCATTCAATGTCTGTACATCTTCAAGGGGTAAGTCTATACATTGGATATGGGTGAGCATCGTGAAGTCTATACACTGCTTGTGTAACTCAAGTCTTTACATCAGAGTCTATACATCAGCGCACTGTTCATGCATCAGTTCTCCAAGTATATACATCGGTGCACTATTCATGCATCGGTTAAGTCTATACACTGGCTATGGCTTGTTCATGCATCTTACCCACGCAAGTCTGTACACTGAGGTCGCTTGAAGGGCTTCAAGTCTACACACTTCAGTGCACGTCTGCATCTCCTTCAAGATGAAGTCTATACACTCGTTTCCAAGGCTTCAACTCTATACACACGTTATCACCCTTCAAGTCTATACACTCAAGCTGCATCATGCCTGTACACACTTTGTTAACAGCCTGAACCAAGTCTGTACATCCATCTGATATCTTCTTATGACTGCTTGATAGGTACATCCTTCGAGAAGCTGATAAGTGGCACGTGATCCGAGGTTGGCACCTGGCACGTGATCTGAGGACAATGCCCTAATTGGTGCTGCTATAAATATGAAGCCTCCTCTATCTGGTGAAGATTGATCAAGATCGAAAAAGGAGAGAGTGAACGTGCAGAAGTGATCAAGAGAGCAAGAGAGTGATCGAGATAGAAGGAAAGAGCTGCAGAGAGGCAGAGAGGCAGTGAGCAGAAGAAGAAGAAAGAAGAAAGAAGAAGAGTGAGCCAGAGAGCAGAAGAGAGATCGAGAGAGCCTACGAAAGAGAAGAAAAAGAAGAGTGAGAAGAAGAGAGAGATAGAGCAAAAGAAGCTTGAACTGAAGATCAGTTTCTGCTGGACCGTGGATCAAATCCAGGCCAGCCAGCTCCTGCGAGAGCCACATTTTGATTTTATATTTCCAGCTTTTAGTTGCTGTATTTTCTTATTTTGTCTTTCTTTTCAAGCTGAACATTGTTCTTCCGATTCTCTGGTTGGAGATCGGGTTCCTCATGTGGACTCAGGAGAAGGGAGACTGTGTCTCCGGTCTACAAGTGACTGAGTGTCGCTTGTGAGTTCCCTCTGGTTTCAGAGGAAGGGAGTCCTTGACTCCGGTTGCAGGTAGTGGTTGCTACCTGTGTGTTCCCTCCTGGTCTGGAGGAAGAGAGACCTAGTCTCTGGTCGCAAGTGGCTGGGAGTCACTTGTGGTTCCCTCTGGCTTTCAGAGGAAGGGAGACTTGGGTCTCCAGTTGCTAGTGACTATGTGTCACTAGTGGGTTCCCTCCGGTCTGGAGGAAGAGGGGAGACTGTTCCCCTGGTCAAGCTGTGTGGCAGCAACTTGTTTGCAAACTGAGTCTGCTTTCTAGCTGATTGCTAGTGGAAGCCTCATTCCGATTGGGAGTGAGGGGTGGACGTAGGTCTGTGGACCGAACCACCTAAAAAATCCCTTGTGCAGTGGTTTGTTTGATTGCTTGCTTCCGCTAGATGCATGCTAGGACTGTGATCTGATTGATTATTCATGTCCTAGAGTTTAATTGGGTTTACATCTTTTATGGTTGAGCAATTTTCCACTGATCTTGTGCTTTTCATTTCATACGGATTTTAAATTGGTCAAAACTCTTTAAAAGATCCATTCACCCCCCTCTGGATCTGTGTTTTTCTATCGCACCTAACTATCACACATGAATTATATAAAACATCATCCTGAGGGGTCAGGAAAATAATGCCGGCGCCTGCCGTGATGGCTGGGTCCTGGTTGCTCCGGGTAATCCCTCGTGAAGCGCCATCAAAGTAGAGCTCCCAACAGGGTACATTGGTTGTGAGAGCGCTTTGCTGCTAATAATGCAAGACATCTCCGCTCTGTTTAATTGGTTGTTGTGATTGAACAACATTGGTTGCGAGAGCGCTTTGTTGCCAGTAATGCAAGACATCTCCGATCTGTTCAACCAATGGTTGTGATTGAACAGCGAGGGACTCCTCATCCGGGATCTCCGAGCTGAAAGGTGAGTCGTCTGGCACTGGATGGGCTGCCAAGAATTCAGCCATACCCTGTCCCTTGATTGCTTTTCTGGGGACATAAGTAATGTCATACTCCATCAATAGGAGGGCCCACCTTCTCAGTCTGCCTGAGAGGACGGGTTGTCGAAGGAGATATTTCAGAGGGTTGTGCTTGGATATAAGCTCGACTTGATGGGACAGGAGGTAATGTCGCAACTTTTTGAATGCGAACACCAATGCCAAGCATACCTTCTCCATGGGGGAGTAACGGTACTCGGCACTGATTAGCTTTCGGCTGAGGTAATAGAGGGGCTGCTCTTTACCTTCCTCATTGACCTGCACCAAAAGAGCTCCTAGGGAGGCGTCCATGGCAGTAATATAGAGGATGAGGGGTTTGCCCTTACCTGGTAACCCTAGAACTGGAGGAGTAAGGAGGTACTCCTTGATTTGCTCGAAAGCCACCTAGCATTCCAAGTCCCATACAAATGGGGCATCTTTCTTCACCAGCTTGCCGAAAGGCACGCATCAACCAGAGAGGTTAGAGATAAAACTCCGGATGTAGGTCAGCCTCCCCTGGAAGGACCTGAGCTCGGTGATGTTGCTGGGTGGTGGAAGCTCTTGGATTTCTTTGATCTTGCTGGGGTCCACCTCAATTCCCCGATATCGGATGATAAAACTGAGAAACTTGCAACTGGATACGCCAAAGGCGCACTTCATAGGGTTCATCTTGAGCCAGTATTATCGGAGACGCTCGAAGACTTGGCGTAAGTCACGCAAATGGTATTCTCACCTTTTAGTCTTGACGACGAGGTCGTCGACATAGCATTCGATGGTGTTGTGCAGCATCTCATCGAATATTTTGGTCATGGCCCTTTGGTAAGTAGCGACAGCATTCTTCAAACCGAAGGGCATGCGCTTGTAGTTGAAAATCCCTTTGGGGGATCTGAAGGCTGTGTGGTTCTTGTCTTTAAGGGACATCCAGATTTGGTTGTACCCGGATGACCCATCCATGAAAGATAAGGGCTCATGTCCAGTGGTCATGTCGACCATTGTTTCTATGATTGGGACTGAAAAGTCATCCTTCGGACAAGCTTTATTGAGGTCCCAAAAGTCGACGCAGACGCAGACTTGACTATTTTTCTTCTTGACTGGGACTATGTTGGCGAGCCAGATCGGATAGATACACGACTCGATGAAATCGACCTCCGCCATTTTATCGACTTCGGTCGCAACCTGGAGCTCTAGCTCGTGGCGCATGCGCCACTACGGCTGTTTAAATGGAGTGACCGAGGGAGAAATGGCTAGCTCGTGCTCCGCTATGGAGGGGTCTAGCCTCGACATCTCCCTGTATGTCTAGGCGAAGTAGTCTTTATACTCTAGTAGGAGTTGTTTGTAATCTTTCCTCTCTGCCTCAGTGAGGAGAGCACTAACGAATGTGGACTGGGGGGCTTCATCTTCGCCTGGGTTGATTTCAACGAGCTCATCCACGGTCGCTTGGCCGTCATCCTCCAGTTCAGGAGGAGCGGGTTGGAAGTCGATGAAATCCTCATCGTCGGTGTTGGCTTCGTGCATTTCTTGGTTCTTGAAGTCACCGATTGATGTTGAAGAGACTGGAGAGTGGTAATCGCTGGGATCCACCGGGGATTGATCTGGGCCGCCGACTTTTGGCCACCAGTTGTCAACCGGGGCTGCTGAGGTCTCCCCGGGGTTGCTTGGTGAAGCTAACAATCCTTCGCAGCTTGGATCAGAGATGTCCCCCTCATCAGGAGGGTTTGTTGAACTGTGTTCTTCAACCGGTTAGATGGCCGGAGGAGCTTCTTCTGCCCCTTTATCTTGGCAGGGGGGCGAGGAGGGTTCCTCGACGGCTTGGGCCAGAGTTCTGGCTTTGACGGCGATTGGGATCAGAATCTCCTCTTCCTCATCCCCGGAGCTTTCGAATTTGGCTTCGACTTTAGCTTGGTCGTCGGCTGGTTACGCCAAGCCTATGACGTTGACTGCATAGTGGACGTGAAAGCCCGGGTCTTGGTCATAACCAAGTCCTCTGGTATCCTTACAGAAGGACAGGGGTTGACCCTGGACCTGAGAAGGGGTCCACAGTCGGTGAAAATATTCACGTCGCGTGGAATCTTGCCATTGAGGGATGTGTTGCTTTAAGACACATTTCCCGAATATGCGGCGGTAGGTCATCCAGTACTTGGACTACTTCAAGAGTATCATCGGCTTGCCTGGACCAACCGAAGTCATCCTCTGCTGGGGCTTGAGGGACCATGTCTCCCTTATAGAAGACAATGGGTTTGTCCATGTTGGCCTTCTTCTTATTTCTACGCTGTCGCTTGAAGGTGACAACAAATGTTGTCAACGGCTCAACGTTGGGTTCCCCGGAGGCCGATGGGAACTGGATGGAGTCTGGGGGCAAGCATATACTCTTGCCAATAGCTCAACTAATGAGGTTGGCCTCAAAGTCAATTTTGCGCCTTTCAGTGGTGTGACACAATATGCAGCAATAGAAATTTGATCCCTAGGACTTAATTCGCAATCACAACCACAAGATTGGGAGCAACTTGAGAGTCGCCGTCACACCGCGCGCACACGTTTCCCGGGGTGACTCAGTGATGCCGAGTCGAGATTGTGGAGAAAGCTCCTGGCTGGCTAGAGGACCAGCACCGCTAAGGTTGTCCCTCTCGAGGAAATGAAGCCCACAAACAAGGGCGGCCGGGTGCCTTGGGGGCACTAGGTCACTCGCTCACTATCATCCACGGTGACCACACAAGGGTTGGTGGCTCCGGGATCGGGCACTCTCTCACCGACCAGCAGATAAGTTTCACAGATATGAAATGAACAGGAGTAAATGAGCAAGGGTAGAGGCTCACCTGGCTGGTTTGAGGAAACCAACCCCGGTCGGAGACGAGGGCGAGCGGGGAAGTGTGGGTCCCCGCACACTGCGCCGATGAAGCTTCAACCTGTTCAACTTAATACAACCACTACACCTCGCGCAGGAGGGTGATCTCGGGGAAGGGATGATCAAATACAATCAAACACTACCTCCACGCAGGGAGGGGCGGTAAGCCGGCCAGGCGGGGACGGGAGAATCGTCGGAGAACGGAAGAGGGAAGCCGAGGCTGTTTCCACATGCAGGCTGCGATGGCTGACTGCCAGACGGTCCCGGGGCTGTAGATCACGTTCCAGAATTTTTTCGGAGGCGATACCAGCGTGGGGATCTTTGTATCTGGTACGCGGATGACACAGAATTTTCACGATTTCTTCTGCTGCAGCTGCTGGTCCGGGTCGAGCTTCAAACAGGGTGGCAGATTCTGGCTGCAGGAACTACCTGATACGAACAGCGACTTGCAGAAGCTACCCCGGTCGATCCCGAGCTCTGAATCATGAGCCACTGAGTTTATGGAACCGTGGTTGAGCCCTCTTCGCAGAAAAATTGACGGGGAAGCCGTCTGATGTCGGTGAGGATGGGGAGGCTCAGAAGAGTGGGGGCAGGTCGCTGCAGACTGTGGGAGGCAGACCCGACCTGCCGAGGGAGAAAAACGAGAACTCTGGCCTCCGGACCCCGAACGCAGTTCTGCTTCTTGATCCTGATAGAGGACTTGAGGAAGGAGAACTTTTTAGAAGACCTCGTAGTCTGAATCCTTCGCTGTTTGTCGTGGTTCAGCTTCTAACCGGGTTCAGGTACTCTGCAGAGGGAGTCCAGCGCAGTCAGCGGAGAATGGCTCTCTCGGACAGCCCCGAACTCGGAATGGGATGAGACCGCCTCGTCTGCGAAGCCGACTGGTCTACCTTTCCATAAATGTATAGTACGTCTTCAAAGGTCGCCGTATGACTCCGTGACAGCTTCTGCAAGACAGCCCTTTCTCTGCCACCTGCAGACTGATCAAAGGGGAAGAGAGGGGTGGAAGAACTTGGTTGGGGTAGGTGGGGGTTGGCAATGGAGGTGGAGAGGTGTGGATGGTGGGTGGGGTGGGATGCTTCTAGGGTGATGAGAGGGGTTGAGCAGGGGGGAGAGGAGAGATCCAAGAGGGAGGGGGGTGAGATGGCCGCAGCTGGTAGGTGGAGGGGAGGGGAGAGGGGTGCGGCCAAGGATGGGGGTGGGGGCGCAAATGGTCTAGGGGGGGGGTGGGGATGTTGCCTTTGGATTTGGAGTGGTGGGTTAATGGTGGGTTAATGGTAGTCTAGGGAATGGGAAGGGGCTGCCTTGGGGAAGTGGAGAGATGCTTGGGAAGTGGGGATTCCTCTTGGGAAGATGGAAGGTTGTATGGGGAAGGAGAAGGGTTGCTTGGGGAGTGGTGGGAGTAAATGGGGTATTAAGTGGCCTAGGGGAGGTGAAGGGGTGGAGGGTGAGGTGGCAGCTGAGGTGGCAGGGGGAGGGGAAGGTGAAGGGGCTAGTTCGCCCAAGGGAGGGGGAGGGAGAGAGAGTGCGGTTCGCCCCCTAGAGAGAGAGGAAGAGAGAGAGAGCTAGTGAGAGAGAGAGAGGAGCACTTAAGTGGCAATTTTCAACAATACTTCATTAACCTTCAAAAGAGGGATTGGGGTCCTATTTATAGGAAACCCACTTTTACATATAAGACCCTGACTTTTAACATACTAACAGATAACCAAGGAAAGGGGGGTGTGCCCATGGGCCTAGCCCAAAGAAATAGGCCCAATAGCAAGCACCATAGCCTAATGAGACTCGAACTTAGGGAAATGACTGGATAACCTAGGTACAAGACTCAAATAAAAAACAAATTACATGATTATGACTCAAGTAAAAAGGAGAAAACAATAAGATGACCCAATGGTAAGCACTAAGGTCCAATCCAGAAGAAGGGCTGCTCCCTAACTGCCTCCGGGAGGGAGAGAGGTGCCAAGCCAGAGGGAATCGTGAGTGATGCCCTCATCAATTCTCCTGGGCTGCGAAGAGCTCGAGTCTGTCGAGTAAAGGCCCTCCCTGCTGCGGTACTGCTCTAGAAGATCGGGGTCCAGCTGCTGGAGATCCTCCCGGCTCACCCAGGCATCGTCCGAGGGTGGTCGTCCCTTCCACCTGACCAGGTATCGCTCATACGCCTTGCTCCTTGTGTTGGTGACCTGTTCATCTAATATCCACTCCACTTTATCACGCTGGTTTCTCAAGTTGGGTGGAGCTCTCTGAGGTGTGGGGGCGCTCTCAAGGGGTGGAGTAGGCTGGATCTCCTCACTGGGTGTCACCGTGGGGCCCTTGTAGGGTACCAGGTCAGCCACTTGAATGTGGGACTTACTCCGTATTCTTCAGGGAGGTCCAACACATAAGCATTGGTGCCAAGTCGTCTCAGCACCTGGAAGGGTCCGGCTCCACGAGACCTCAACTTAGAGGTATTCCCAGGGAATAGCCTCTCAGTTCTCACCATCACAAAATCACCAACTTGGAATTCTTGGTGGCGACGGTGGGAATCAGCTGACTTCTTGTAAATCTCATTGCTCTTGTGGATGTTTTTGCGAATATCTTCATGCAACTCTCTAAGGTGTTGTGCAAAAGACTCAGCAGTGATGGATACCCTAGCATGAGGGGGTAGGGGAATGAGATCTGTTGGCTTCCTGGGTTTGTAACCATGCACAGCTTCGAAAGGACTTATGCCTATGGACCTATTGGTGGAATTATTGTATGCAAACTCGGCTTGAGGTAGAATGAGATCCCAATTTCCAGGGCGGTCCTCAACAAGGCACCGCAGGAGATTCCCTAGGCTCCGATTGACGACTTCGGTCTGGCCATCGGTTTGAGGGTGATAGGCCGTGGAAAATTTAAGCAGGGTCCCCATTAGATGCCAGAGGGTCTTCCAAAAGTAGCTGGTGAATTTGACGTCCCTATCTGAAATGATGGTCTTGGCCAAGCCATGGAGGCGGACTACCTCATCAAAGAACAGACGGGCCACATAGGAGGCGTCAGAGGTTTTAGAACAGGGGATGAAGTGGGCCATTTTTGAGAATCTGTCCACTACAACAAAGATGGAGTCATGTTTCCTCTGGGTCCGAGGTAGTCCTAACACGAAGTCCATGCTCAGGTCCTGCCATGGCCGATCCGGGACGGGAAGAGGGGTGTATAGGCCCGTGTTCTGTTTAACTTGCTTAGCAGTCGCACATGTACGACATTGCCCCACAATTTTGGCCACATCCCTTTTGAGGCTGGGCCAATGGAACTGTCCTTCAACCAAGGCAATGGTTTTGTGAACCCCAAAGTGCCCAGCCAGGCCTCCAGCATGTAATTCCCAGACTAATAAATCCCGCAGTGAAGTTCTAGGTATGCAGAGTCTATGCCCTTTGAAGATGAATCCGTCCTCTAGGATAAAACCCTGGTGTTCCTGGGGCGAATGGGTGATTAGGATGGCATGGATATGTCCAAAATCGGGTCAGTTTGGGTATTCTTCCTTAACCCGATCGAACCCTATTACTTCTACCTGAATGGTAGCTAGTAGGGAGATCCTCCTACTGAGTGCATCAGCAGCACGGTTTTCACTTCCGACCTTATGTTTGATCACAAATGTGTAGGCCTGGATGTACTCGACCCATCGGGCATGCCGGGCATTCAGTTTCTGCTGGGAGTTGAGGTATTTTAGGGCCTCATGGTCGGAGAATATGACAAATTCCTTGGGCAAGAGGTAGTGCCTCCAATGGCGGAGGGATTGCACCACCGCATAGAATTCCTTGTCATAGGTAGAGTATTTCAACCTGGCGTCACACAGCTTCTCACTAAAGTAGGCTACTGGGTGTCCTTCTTGGCTGAGGATTCCGCCGATTCCTACCCCAGAAGCATCACAAGTTACCTCAAAGACTTTGGAGAAGTCAGGGAGGCATAATACTGGGGCTTGGGTCATCCTCTCTTTGAGCTCCTAGAAGGCCCTAGAAGCCGACTTGGTCCACACAAAGGTCCCCTTTTTAAGGCAGTCGGTGATAGGGGCTGTAACTGTGCTGAACCCACGGATGAATCTTCGGTAAAAGGTGGCCAAACCATGGAAACTCCTAACCTCATGGAGGGTGCGGGGTTTCGGCCAGTCAAGGATAGCTCGGACCTTCTCGGGGTCCATGGACACTCCCTTAGTGGAAACCATATACCCAAGGAAAGTAATGGACTCAGTCAGGAAGTGGCATTTTCCTGGATTGGCATAGAGACTCTCTTTCCTAAGGACAGTGCAGACTTGCCTAAGGTGGTTGAGGTGGACTTCCCTGGTCTTGCTGTAGATAAGGATATCGTCGAAATAGACCACTAGGAAGTCTCCTATGTAAGGTCTAAGGACCTCTGTCATGAGACGCATGAAGGTACTCGGGGCATTTGAAAGCCCGAAAGGCATCACTAGCCATTCATAGAGCCCATCTTTGGTTTTAAAGTCAGTTTTCCATTCATCCTCTGGCCTTATCCTAACCTGATGGTAGCCACTTTTGAGATCTATTTTGGAAAAAATGGTGGCTCCGGCTAGCATGTCAAGCATATCGTCAAGTCTAGGTATGGGAAACCTATATTTGACTGTGATCTTGTTGATGGCCCTGCTGTCGACACACATTCGCCATGTCCCATCTTTCTTTGGTGTGAGGAGGGCTGGGATAGCACAAGGACTTTTGCTAAGACGGAGGAAGCCTTTTCTAATGAGTTCCTCCACTTGTCTCCTCAATTCAGCATTCTCAGTGGGGTTGAGGCGATAGTGGGGAAGGTTTGGGAGGGTGGCCCCTGGGACAAGGTCAACAGCATGTTGGACATCCCTCATGAGTGGCAGTTGATCGGGGAGCTCTTCGGGGAACACATCCTTGAATTCTTCTAGGAGAGGGTGGATTTCCACGGGATGAGGGTTGGAGGGGGTGGGTTCCCCGAGGCATATGACTACAGCGTATACAGGTGTTCCGAGAGCTACCTCTTCCTCGAGTTCTTGTCTAGTGATGAGGTGTAGGCCCTTGGTGGGGCTCCCATGGGTGGACAGTTGACTTGTTGGTTGGGTTGGGGGTGATGAGACCCCTGGGCTTTGGGGTGGTGTAGGGAGAATTCCCTTGGAGGGTGGTTCCTTTCGGGGTGGGGAAGGGTTGAGGCGAATGGTCTTCCCCTCGTGTTCAAAGGTGCATGTGTTTATTTTCCCATAGATGGTAGCATTAACATCATATATCCAAGGTCTCCCTAGTAGGATGCTTTCTACAGCCATAGGGATGATGTCACACCATATTTGTCCTTGGTAGGATGAAAAGGTGATGGGGATAAGACAACATGTGTTGACGGGTAGGGAATGGTTGTTTATCCATGATACACGATATGGTTTGGGGTGGGGTGTTGGGGTAAGCCCTAGGAGCTTGACGGTGTCCGGGGACACGGCGTTGACACAACTTCCGTTGTCTAGGATGACCTTCCTAACATGGTCCCCGATTTTGATGAAGGTGTGAAAAATGGAAGTCCTCCGCCAGTCGTCCTCTTGAGGTTGGGTAAGGGTGCACCTTATCACCCCTAGGTGGGTGGAGTGGGGGTCATCTTCTACACCTTCCTCAAAGAATTGCTCCTCGTATTCCTCTTCCCACCCTAAAGCAGCCTCATACTCCTCAACAGTATCCTCATGAGTTTCCTGGGATGTGGTAGGCCCGCCCTCAATAACAAGGCTCGACAACCCCTTGGAAGGGCATTGGGAGGCTATGTGGCCATAACCATGGCACTGAAAACATTTAATCGTACTACTCCCTGGGGTCTTCCCTTTGGAGGCTTCCTCCCTTCGGGGAGGAGGGTTGGGTGGAGTGGCCTTTGTGGGGGTAGGATTGGTTGGCTGGGGGTAGGGCCGAGTGGGGGTTCCCCCATTGGGAGGAGGTGTTCTCAACAGCGGAGGCAGGTTGGGACGGGGTCCCGGGCCCTTGGGGGGGGCAAACCTTGGGTTCCTAGAAAACCTTTCTACATCACGGGCTATTTGATAGGCAACCTCAAGACTATGAGCTTCCCTCATGAAAAGCTCCCGTTTGATGTGGGGAAGGAGACCATTCCTAAACCGGGATAAAGTGACGGCTGGTTCTTCGACAACACCACACCTTAAGAGATATGAGTCAAATTTCTCAACATACTCTTCCACGGTCTTTCCCTCTTGGGTAAAGCTTTGCCATTCATCAAGGAGAAGTTGGCTATAGGAGTTGCGAAGATATTTACTCCTAAGCTGGACTTTCATGTCCATCCAAGTGTCAATGGGTTCCTCACGCCTGATTCTCCTTTGGCTTTCTACCTTTAGCCAATAGGTCTTGGCTAGCTTAAGAAGGTGCATCTTGGCCAACCTAACCTTTCTCTCCTCGGACATGGGGTACCAATCAAAGTATTGGTCCATGCCATGCTCCCATTCTTTATAGGCACTAGGGTTATGAGACCCGTCAAAATTCGGGGCTTCCACTTTAATCATCCTTAAGAGGAAGTCATCCGGATCCTCTTGTGGTCGCCTCTCATGGTACCGAGGTTGTGGAGCTCTCTCTTGCTCACGATACCACTCATTCTCTAGGTCTTCCCTCTCATGTTCAACCCGTGGAGGAGGAGCCCTTTGGACATGATTCCTAGTTGGGGCCCTAGTTTCTTCTAATATCTCTAATCGGGTGGAAAAACCATTCATTTGCTCCGTGAGGGCTTGAATGGCAGCCTCAAGTCGATCCATAGGAGCTTGGGGAGCTTCCCTAGGGATGTTTTGGGTGCCTTGGAAATTGGAATCCATAGGTGGATCGGAAGTAGAAGGATCGGTCCGGTAGATGGTACCCCTACGGGTGGACATGCACAATGTCAAGGTGACCGACACGGGATGGTAATGCAATTACCCTAGGACCTAGGCTTGTAGAGACAAGTCTAAAACTTGCTCTGATACCATTTGGTGTGACACAATATGCATCAATAGAAATTTGATCCCTAGGACTTAATTCGCAATCACAACCACAAGATTGGGAGCAACTTGAGAGTCGCCGTCACACCGCGCGCACACGTTTCCCAGGTGAGAAAGCTCCTGGCTGTATAGGACCAGCACCGCTAAGGTTGTCCCTCCCGAGGAAATGAAGCCCACAAACAAGGGCGGCCGGGTGCCTTGGGGGCACTAGGTCACTCGCTCACTATCATCCACGGTGACCACACAAGGGTTGGTGGCTCCGGGATCGGGCACTCTCTCACCGACCAGCAGATAAGTTTCGCAGATATGAAATGAACAGGAGTAAATGAGCAAGGGTAGAGGCTCACCTGGCTGGTTTGAGGAAACCAACCCCGGTCGGAGACGAGGGCGAGCGGGGAAGTGTGGGTCCCCGCACACTGCGCCGATGAAGCTTCAACCTGTTCAACTTAATACAACCACTACACCTCGCGCAGGAGGGTGATCTCGGGGAAGGGATGATCAAATACAATCAAACACTACCTCCACGCAGGGAGGGGCGGTAAGCCGGCCAGGCGGGGACGGGAGAATCGTCGGAGAACGGAAGAGGGAAGCCGAGGCTGTTTCCACGTGCACGCTGCGATGGCTGACTGCCAGATGGTCCCGGGGCTGTAGATCACGTTCCAGAATTTTTTCGGAGGCGATACCAGCGTGGGGATCTTTGTATCTGGTACGCGGATGACACAGAATTTTCACGATTTCTTCTGCTGCAGCTGCTGGTCCGGGTCGAGCTTCAAATAGGGTGGCAGATTCTGGCTGCAGGAACTACCTGATTCAAACAGCGACTTACAGAAGCTACCCCGGTCGCTCCTGAGCTCTGAATCATGAGCCGCTGGAGTTTCTGGAACCGTGGTCGAGCCCTCTTCGCATAAAAATTGATGGGAAAGCCGTCTGATGTCGGTGAGGATGGGGAGGCTCAGAAGAGTGGGGGCAGGTCGCTGCAGATTGTGGGAGGCAGACCCGACCTGCCGAGGGAGAAAAATGAGAACTCTGGCCTCCGGACCCCGAACACAGTTCTGATTCTTGATCCTAATAGAGGACTTGAGGAAGGAGATCTTTGTAGAATATCTCGTAGTCTGAATCCTTCGCCGTTTGTCGTGGTGCAGCTTCTAACCGGGTTCAGGTACTCTGCAGAGGGAGTCCAGCGCAGTCAAGGGAGAATGGCTCTCCCGGACGGCCCCGAACTCGGAATGGGATGAGACCGCCTCGCCTGCGAAGCCGACTGGTCGACATTTCCAGCAATGTATGGTACGTCTTCAAAGGTCGCCGTATGACTCTGTGACAGCTTCTGCAAGACAGCCCTTTCTCTGCCACCTGCAGACTGATCAAAGGGGAAGAGAGGGGTGGAAGAACTTGGTTGGGGTAGGTGGGGGTTAGCAATGGAGGTGGAGAGGTGTGGATGGTGGGTGGGGTGGGATGCTTCTAGGGTGATGAGAGGGGTTGAGTAGGGGGGGAGAGGAGAGATCCAAGAGGGAGGGGGGTGAGATGGCCGCAGATGGTAGGTGGAGGGGAGGGGGGAGGGGTGCGGCCAAGGATGGGGGTGGGGGCGCAAATGGTCTAGGGGGGGTGGGGATGTTGCCTTTGGATTTGCAGTGGTGGGTTAATGGAGGGTTAATGGTAGTCTAGGGAATGGGAAGGGGCTGCCTTGGGGATGTGGAGAGATGCTTGGGAAGTGGGGATTCCTCTTGGGAAGATGGAAGGTTGAATGGGGAAGGGGAAGGGTTGCTTGGGGAGTGGTGGGAGTAAATGGGGTATTAAGTGGCCTAGGGGAGGTGAAGGGGTGGAGGGTGAGGTGGCAGCTGAGGTGGCAGGGGGAGGGGAAGGTGAAGGGGCTAGTTCACCCAAGGGAGGGGGAGAGAGAGAGAGTGGGGTTCGCCCCCTAGAGAGAGAGGAAGAGAGAGAGCTAGTGAGAGAGAGAGAGGAGCACTTAAGTGGCAATTTTCAACAATACTTCATTAACCTTCAAAAGAGGGATTGGGGTCCTATTTATAGGAAACCCACTTTTACATATAAGACCCTGACTTTTAACATACTAACAGATAACCAAGGAAAGGGGGGGTGCGCCCATGGGCCTAGCCCAAAGAAATAGGCCCAATAGCAAGCACCATAGCCTAATGAGACTCGAACTTAGGGAAATGACTGGATAACCTAGGTACAAGACTCAAATAAAAGACAAATTACATGATTATGACTCAAGTAAAAAGGAGAAAATAACAAGATGACCCAATGGTAAGCACTAAGGTCCAATCTAGAAGAAGGGCTGCTCCCTAGCTGCCTCCGGGAGGGAGAGAGGTGCCAAGCCAGAGGGAATCGTGAGTGATGCCCTCATCATTCAGGGTGATCTGGAGCTGAGGCATAGCCGATGAAGCTTGGCCTTCTCTTCGTCCATGGAGAAGAGATCGTCATCGTCTTCCTCTGAGAGGCAGCCATTGCTCCTGCTCTTGATCATAGGGTACGGACTAATCCCCTTGAAGTAGAGCGCAGAGTCGGCCAGGTTGCATTCTACTGGTGTGAACGGTGACAGGTCTGCAAAGATCGTATGTTGCTCCCCGTCCTTGGCATACTTGATGCATTGGTGGAGAGTCGACGGGATGACCCAATTTTCATAGAGCCAGGGTCTACCCAGTAGTATCTTATATGACGTGCTGGCATCGATGATGTAGAATGTCACCTTGGAGGTGAAATCATCGAGCACCAGGTCGATGTCCAACCGGTCGAGGACGTCCTCGGTGTTTTGGTTGAAGTTGGATATCTTGACCGCTAGAACCTTCTGGAGGTATGGGGTCAGATATAAAGTCTTGAACGTTTTGAGCGGCATGATGTTGACAGCGGCGCCAGCGTCCACCAGAGTCCAGTTCACATGATGCCCAGTAACCTTCCCCTTCATGTAGAGAGGACGATTATGGCATGGAGGGGATAGCAACATGTCCTTCTTCGTGAAGGAGACGGTGGCTGTGAAGGCTTCATAGGCAATTGTCTTCATTTCCATGACATGCACCTCGTAAGCTTCTGGTTCCTAGAGTATTTTGATGAGAGTTTCTCTCAGCTCTTTACTCCAGGCGATGGCTTCCCAGATTGTGATGCTGGCAGGGAAGCGCTTCATCTGATGGAGGACCTTTCGGTCGGCTCGGGCTTGAGCATCCTCCAAGGAGGGTAGTATGTCGGGCTGGGCTTTCTACAAGCTGTCGTGCCACTCTCCATTGGGAAGTTGCATAGCCTTGCCTTTATTGTTGGGATCAGATTGGCCCTGATCGCCAGTGGACTCTTGGAACAGGGGTGCCAAGAATGGCTCTTCTAGGGGTAACTGGCAGACTAGCCCATCCTTGCCGGACAGTCCTGCTTGTTCCATAGAAGATGCTTGAGGTGGTGCAGAGACTGGGAGGTCGGCGGAAACCTCTTCGATACCGACATGATCGAAGATGCCAGGTCCTTTCTGAATTTCTACCTCCAGAATGGGGGCAGGTTCCTCTCCTCGAAAGAGGATGATTAGCTTCGGGCCGAAGGTGGACGGGTGAAGGGGTAGCTCGGGAGTTCTCCCGCGGCCTCTACCGCATCCCTGGCCATGACCTCGGCCGCGGCCTGTGTGTTCTGGAGCGAGCTATAGCCCAAGCGGGGCAATGGTTCTTTGTCTGGTTCGGGAGGCCACAGGCTCGCCTCGCCGAGAAGCGTTGATATTGTTAGGAGGTGGGATGGCCACCATGTTGCAGGTGCATCCTCGAAGCATTTCTTCTAGCCGCTCCATTGTGATCTCCTTGTCCTTATAGCATAAGGAGAGCTCATCTGGGATCAGGCGTCTTTCGCCATTCTTGAGCTTTTGGATCATCTCTTGGACCCAATTTCTATGGCAGGCTCATTTATACATTTCTACCCACGGAACATAGTTGTCGAGTGGGAGAGCCCTAGTAGGACGAGCAGGGACGCATTCTTCTAGGTCATCAATGAGCCGTTAGAGCATTTGGAGAGGTGTTGGCTCGACTGGTGATCGTAGGGTGACTGCTTGTTCAGCTTGTTTCTTAAGCCGCCTTCTGAGGTTCTTCCTCCTATTTTTCTCTTGTCTCTTGGCGATAGCGGTGTCCAAGGGAGTAGGAGGGAGAGGTGCTGGGGCCGGAGTTGATAAATTCCCAGGAGGGTGTCCCCGGGCTAGTGCCTCGGTGGGGTGAGGTCGATGACTCTTCTTCGCCCGAATTTCAATCCAGGCACGTTCCGCTTGTTGTATCTGGAAGGTGGCATTGATCGCCTGCTCAATTACCTTGAGCAACAATTCCTGGTATGCCGGAATACTGGGACTAGCATCCAAAGACGTATGCGCGGTTTGGTGCCTTACCCGCGGTGGCGATAGGAGCTTACGAGGAGTGCGTTGACTTGTGCTGGCGTCTGAAGACGTATGCGCAGTTTGATGCCTTAGCCGTGGTGGTGACAGCTTTTGTTGAGAAGCGGACCGAGGGATATGCTTGTTGTCTGGCTCCTTAGCCTTGCCCTTGTGATCACGCTGAGGGCCGGGTCCAGCGACAATCGAAGGCGTCGCGGGATGTTGTTGCTCTGCGCAGTTACTCCGACTCTGCGGACTGGCTAAGCCTCGTGGCTGTGGGCCCGCCGCTTGAATCAAAGCTGTTGAAGACTCCAAAGATGTCTTCTTTGTACTTTAGATTGTGTTAAAGGGTAGGCCGGGAAGACCCGACGGCCCATCAGCTAAGGGGGTATGACAAGGCTGAGCTGGGACCTCACCCTACTTTTGCTTTCCCTTCCTATCCACGGACCGGAGACGGAAATAGGACAGGAGGAGGATGAGAGAGAACTGAAGAGCCCATCGTCGTCTCACCCACCAGAACGTCCTCTCGTCCGAGAAGGACTTGGATGAGCCTGGCAGTGTCTTCTTTAGGAAAAGGGATATATTCTAGCTCCCGCCAGGACCGCCACCGCACAGCCGAAGTGGCTGGGGTTAGCTGGCCGGATGTCGGTGTCTGGGAGCCCGCAGCGGCCGGAGAAGCAAGAGGATGGATGACGTTGACCGGGAAGTTGGTCGGCTCCGCCTCTTGACTGGCATCCCGCTCTCTACGCCTTTGCAATCGCTTGAGCACTTCTTGGTTGTCGGCCCGGAACTCGAGCCATTCTGGGGGATGCTGGTAAGGCAGTCCGTGCCCATTTTCTTGAGGGGAGTCTAGCCGCTCTGGCACATCCCTGGCGGTGCTCAGGGTTTCTTTGACAGCTTGTCGAAGCCTGACAAGTGACATGGAGTTCCCCTCCACATCGATCTGCTCCCACTGGATCTGTTCCTGGATGAGGTATTGAACTTTCTCACAAGACTCGATCGGGTGGCAGATTCTAGCGTGGAAGGGGCAGTATTGGGGGTGACTAAGGTCCCAATGGGTGTAGTCGGCAGGCAAGTCGCGGGCAAGATTTGCCCCCTCTCGACGAGGATATTGAAGAGTCATCGGGTTCTCTCCCTAGAGAAGGAGAGGGGTCTGTGATCATGCTAGGGCCTCCATCCCGGATACCAGAGCGAATGCTCGCCCTGACTAGTGCTGGGCTCCCCTGTTTCGACATCAGAGAGGGAGAATGCAACCATCATATGGATCACGCTGGCCAGGTAGTGGACCACACGTGCTTCCTTTGCTGATCTGGACCACGAATGTGGTTGTGGAGGATCAACGAGACCACTCTTCATTTTAACGAGGCCATCTCGGATCAGCTTCTATGCCTGGGTCTTGAAGACGTAGCAATCTTCAATTGCGTGGCCCAGCATGCGATGATATGGGCAATAGCTGGGATCGTCGGTCTTCAGGGCCTCATCCGGCTTGCGGATTTATGGCAACTCGACAATCTTCTGGGCCATGTAGAGGTCGAAGAGCATCTTTGTATGTTCCTTCTTGAATAAGAAGGGTGTCTTCATGCGCTCTGAGAAGGAAGGAACGGCCAGCTTGTCTGCTAGCTTTTTATCAGAGCCAGTTGGTTCGGCCTCTTTATCAGCTTTGGCGGCAGGGGTGAATTCAACAATGTTCACCTTCTTACCGGACTGGTGTTCTCACGCTTGCATACCCTTTGCTAGACTATAGCTCGGGTTATCGGTGAAGAACATCTCTATTTCGGCGACTGTCGAATTGAGCTGGTCGAAGCCTTTGATGTTGGCGCCGAGAAGCTTCTCGCTGACCTCAGTTGCCAAACCCCACCGGCATATAGTAATGGCATCATCCTGGACTGGTGGGTTGACACACCTTATGCTGAGGTCTCGCCACTTCTTGATGAAGTTGAGGGTGCTCTCGCCCTTCCTTCGCTGGAGAGAGTAGAGCTCAGTCAGGGAGATCTTTTGCTCTTCCGTTTGAAAGCGGTCGAGGAACTTCTTCTGGAGATCTACCTAGTCGATGATTGAGCCGAGCTTCAAGTGGGAATACCATTGGAAGGCCATTCCCGTAAGCAAAGTAGCGAAGTAGCGGAGGAGGTACAACTCGTCCAATGCTAACTCGCCCATGGCCATAACATAGTAGGCCAAGTGTTCATGTGACGACCCCTGCCCGTTGAACTTTTACAGCTTCGGGGGCTTGGAGTACTCTGGAGGAAGCTTTTTCAGTTGGTGGTGAAGCGGGTAGGGTAGACTGTAGAGATCTACAATGACAACCCCTTCACCATACTGGGCGAGCTTTGTCTCGACAATACGCTCGATCATCTGGTGTTGTGCCAGGAGATTTTCTGGCATTGCCGTATTGGAGGCTCGTGGCTGAGCCTCAACCGGGGGTGTGGCAAACACAACTGCCAATGGAGTTCGGGCGATTGCCGCTGAGGTGTTGGCAGCATCGCGGGCTGCTAGCGGTGCCGGTGCCTCGGCCGAGGGCCAGGCAGGTTGTTGAGGATGAAGGTCCCGTTCCTGGAGGAGGTCTTGCAGGAAGGCCTTCAGATGCTGGTTCTCCTTCATGAGAGTATCGAGGGTCACTTCTTGAGCCTCGTTCGCAGGAGGGTCATTGTTGACCAGCTCTGCGTTGATAGGAGGGTCACGGTCTTCCACCGGGACCTCTTCCATGCATTCCGACAACTGTGGTCCGGTAGAAGTGCCGATGTGACTTGTTGGGGGAGGCGGCGGAACCTGATGGCGCGGCTTCCTGAAGTGGGACAGAGGCTGATTCAGGTCATCAGACTACGTGTCCGGTTGGTCTCCGGTGGTGTAGCACGTGAACACTCGAACCGCGTCATTGATGAACCGGGCCGTCCACTTCCTGCGTGGGTGCAGCTCGGGGAGGACAGGCGCGCCTAGTCTGTCAAAGACTGAGGTGCGTTGCAGAGGGGGCTCACTCCTGATATCAGTCGAAGGAGATCCCAAGACAGGCTGCTGGAGGGTCTTGGAGAGGGCTCACCTTTGCCTCCGCTTACTTGTGCGGGGGACATTAGACGACTGGGCGTCGTCAGACGGTGCTACGGTGAGGCCAGTCGCATCCTGCCTAACGCTGCATCTGAGTGCTCAGAGGGAGTTTCTAATACGCGCCCTTTGAACGGCTTGAGCTTCCTCCGGGGTGACCCAGATTCTTTTCAAGTCGGATTGCTGGTCTCCCTTGTCGACATTTTTCCGACGAGTTGTCTTGGGAGCCCATGTGTCGAGCTACGGTGGGTGCCCCCGGACAGCTGCCGAGGAACCCGCTCCTCTGAGCTTTGCCTCATCCTCTCGCGGTTGTCGCAAGAGGTCAAAACGGTTAGAGGTGGAGATGGTGGGAACGGTCCGTTCCTGGGGTATGATCCGTTCGCCCCCATCGAGGTGAATCTTCAAGTCACCGATGAGAATAGTCCTGTCGGAGTTGCTAGTTGCAGCGGCGAGCCGTCTGCCTATGCGTCCATGGCGACGCTTCTTCTGAGGAGTGGAGGAAGGCTCTGCCCTGAGATGGTAGACCGAGAAGACCCGACCGGCGGCAACTGGCAGCATGGATCTGTCAGTCGGACGTACTAGGACCGGCCCCCACGGTGCAAGACCCACGTCGGGAGTCGATGACTGGGCGACTCGGGTATAAGCCCTTGCCCGCGCCAATAGAAGTGTTGCCGATGCACGAGATGACACTCTTGCACCAGGAAGCGATGCTGCCAGAAGTGCTGAGGTGCCGACAACCCTGGGTTGAGGACCGTGGTGAGTGTCAGCGTAGTCCGGGCTCGGGTTGGGAGGCCCGATAAAGATGCTGAGGAACCGTGGACCTGGGGCTGAGAGCCTGTATTGGGTGCCGGCTTTGCTTAGGCTCGGGATTGGAGGCCCGAGGAAGGTGCGGAGAAGCCGTGGACTAGGGGCTGGGAGCCCGTGTTGGGTGCCGGCTTTGCTGTGGCTCGGGGTTGGAAGCCCGAGGAAGATGCTGAGAAGCCGTGGACCCGGGGCTGGGAGCCCGTGTTGGGTGCCAACTTTGCTGTGGCTTGGGGTTGGAAGCCTAAGGAAGATGCTGAGACGCCGTGGACCCAGGGCTCTGTGTTGGGTGTCGACTTTACTGTGGCTCAGGATTGGAAGCCCGAGGAAGGTGCTGAGATAGCGACCGAAATCCAAGGCGCGGGGCCCGTGTCGGAGATCGAACGAGGCTGACCTTGGGAGCTAACGATTGCCCGGGCCGGTGATGATCTGGGGGCCCTGCAGGGGCCAGTCGTGGCGGTCCGGTGCCTGGCGCTCTGGTGGGACACCGGTGTTGGTGGTTCATGTGGTGCATTGGGCACCTGAGCCGGTGGAGAAACTGGGGTTGGCTGAGAAGCAGCCACAAGGATGACGCCCAAAAAGTAGGGCGATCCGATGACAGGTGCGAAGTTGCCGAAAGCGATCGGCGTCGCCAAGTAACCCACCCGTGCATGGGTGGTGATGACAAGGGGACCGTAAGTGGTAGCCGCCATAGTTGCTGGAGTGTTGAGTGCTACTGAGGCGGTTGCCGACAGTCGCCAAGCGAGGTCCGACTGGGGGCCGCTAGGAAATGCGCATACCAGTACCCTCCTCTACCTCTCCTGCAAGGATAGGAAAAGGGCACCAGGGCTTCAGGGCTGGCATAGGCTTTTCTTCAGCAAAAAGAAGGAAGGTGGGAGACGTCCCACCGGGCCTGCCATCCTCTCTGTTGTGGGTGTTTTTTTTTCTTTTCTTTTTTGCTGATGATCGGGGTGAAGGTAGGAATACAGTTGGGAAAGAAAAATATGGGAGTTTGATATTTCTCAGGCATTCTCCCTTACGGTTGTATGCCTTTCACAGCGGTGCCGGACACTCTCCTTTTTACGGAAAACCGAAAAGGGTCGAATGGCACGGGAATGTAGGGGCATAAGTCAGCCGGACAGGGTGCGGACATGCTAGTCGATTTCTCGACAATCACCTATGGAACCAACTGTTAACCGGGGAAGCACCACCAGGGTGCGGCACATGGGCTCAAGAGGTCGGGTGACACATGGATTGAGGGGGTTCCATGGGTGCGAGTGCGTAGGTGATTATGGGAATCGTGTATTGGACATCTTTCCCCACCGACAGCAAGTGATCGGTGTTTATTTACATCGGAATGAATCCGAACACCTTCGTTTTATGCTGAAGAGAAGCCTTTAGATGCCTGAAGCCTTAGGTGGAGGGTCGAGAGCATTGCGCAGCTGTGGGTTTGCACTGGGCAGAACGGTGTCGGCTGTGGTCAGAGGGGCTGTGGATTCTCACTAGGCGACATAAAAAGGGGCTGAGGGCCCGAACGTGGATGCGAGCGCATTTGTTCAAATGGCAGTATGATTTATGAGAGCCATATGGCTTTATAGGAGGGCCGCAGGGGGTCGAGATACAACAGGCGCAAGCCACAGGACAATTCCAACATGATAGTCAGTCCCCGGGTCAATGCGTGATAAAGTGGGTATCCACATGTTTTACAGAGGGTCCCTCTCGTGGCATGGGCCAAGTTTGCTTCGCCAAAGGAGGGGCTATGACTTGATAGCTGGAGAAAGCATCGGGCTGGTGTCTAGGCGAGGGTCGATCATGGCTCGAGTCGAGCGATCGGACGTGGTCTCGTGACTACGGGGAAGCGTGACGTCATAGTGCGTGCGTAGTTGCGGTCGGCGGGCACGCGAGGGGAAATCCCGACATGAGGGGGGTTCACCCTTGTCATAATGTCGCGCACGTGGTGGGGTTAGACTTATGTGTCATGGAGGAACACCATGTGAGGGAAGTACAAGCGACATACCATCGGCGTCCTCAGTCGATGACCAAGTAACCTGTCACGCCCCGAGAGCGGAAGATACCCGGAGATGCGTGACGAGTTTATATCAATCATGTTAATCAGAGTAAAAGTGTATTCGACACAAAGATAGAGATGCGCAAAAGTAAAGATAACCCAATCCATTTATTTGTTCATAATAAATAGTCTATTACAAACCCAATACTCTATTCAAAAAAAAGAAAAGTACACATTTGACTCAAGAAATATATAAAAGGCTAGATGACACTTGGAAAAGCTCTAGCTCTTTCACTCTTGATTCTCCCCATCCGATTGACTTCCCTCATCGTCGGACTTACCTGAAAAGTAAGGGAAACACGGAGTGAGCGAACGCTCAGTAAGAAATTATATCTCAGGAACTAGCAAGGGGTTTAAGTAGTTACATCTTTCATGAATGTACTATAGCTATGCATGCTCGCATAAAACGACAAGATAGAAAGAGGATATAACAATAAGATAACAGGAAGGACTAGTCATGAACTTTCAAGAACTTATATCGAAAGATATCAAGATATTCAATCAAGTACTTTATCATGTCAAGATGAAATTTGGCTATCACGTTCAAACACCCAAGTAATTACCCTTTTTCGGGCCACGCAAGTCATGTAATATTAAGTCAAGTACAAGATTTGTGGAATGTTCAATCAAGCTAGTCATGCACTTCGGTATAATGCCAATACCGTGATCAATCAACTCCCATGGGCACAAGTACATTCGGGTGCTCCTCCCAGGACCAGATCGGGCCCTATATGCGCAGGCATTAGTCATGTATTTTTAACATCCACATTTTTGTGTATAGCCATCATGGAATTTTAATAAGCAAGCTTGTAGTCATGTAAGACAACTTTGAGAGATTAAAGTCCAAAAATATGACTTTTGACACCAATAGGCGATAATAACGGTACAATCGCACTTTCGATAAAAACTAGGTGGAATTGGTTCCCTTAACTCGGGTACCATGATAAGTAAGTAACATGTCCGAGAATTCACACTTGCTAAGTTTTGCATATAATTGGTTTGCCCTCAATATTTGTAATGCAATCCTCAAATGTTCCTCATGTTCTTCCTTGGTCTTGGAATAAATCAATATATCATCAATAAAGACCACCATGAATTGATCCAAATAAGGCCTGAATATACTATTCATTAACTGCATAAAGGCAGTAGGGGCATTCATTAGTCCGAAAGGCATAACAACAAATTCATAATGGCCATACCTGCTTCTGAATGCGGTTTTATGAATATCCTCGTCCTTGATTCTTAGTTGGTGATATCCTGACCTAAGATCAATTTTGGAAAAGTACATGGATCCTGAAATTTGATCAAACAATTCATCGATTCTCGACAGTGGATACTTGTTCTTGATAGTGAGATGATTCAACTGTCGATAGTCGATGCATAACCTCATGGATCCATCTTTCTTCTTTACAAATAATACAGGCGCTCCCCACGGGGAAGTGCTTGGTTTAATGAATCCTTTCTTAATGAGTTCCATCAATTGTTCTTTTAACTCCTTGAGTTCAGCAGGTGACATCCTATAAGGTGCCTTTGAAATTGGACCAGCACCAGGGACTAAGTCAATGGTGAAGGCCACTTCCCTTTGCGGGGGTAATCCCGGCAAATCTTTCGGAAACACGTCCGAAAATTCCTGCACCACTGGAATGTCTTCTAGCTTAGCTTCCTTAGCTTCTTTAACTGTGACAAAGGTAAGGAAAGATGCACATCCTTTCCTGATGAGCTTGCTAGCTCGGAGAGCTGAAATAAGAGGGGATCTGCTCCGACCCTTAGGGCTAGTAAAGATTAGTTCTGGAAATTCTTTGAATGTAACCTTGCTATTGCGGCAATCAACAGTTGCCTGATACTTGGATAACCAATCTGCTCCTAGTATAACATCATACTCTTTCAGATCTAAACATATGAGATCAATAGGGAGATTTCTACCCTGAACCAATACTTCACAGTTTTGGTAATGATGTGTAATATCAGTCTCATCACCCAGAGGAGTAGACAAAACTAACTTCATCCATTCCGGCTCTAGGGGTAATGGGTCAGCAAACTTCTTAGAAATAATAGAATGCGATGCACTAGTATCAATTAAGACATATGCATTCTTGGAACAAACTTTCAATGTACCTTCCACTAAGCCACCTTCTTCTTCTTGCTCGGTCTCCTTGATTGCATGAAGACGAGCATTCTTGGTTACTGGGCACTTTCCGTCATCGGCTTGGTTATTTAGTAGTGGGCAATCGGGAATCCGATGCTCACGACTCCCACAACGGAGACATGCTCCAAGTTTCCTCCAGCATTCTTCTGCTCTATGACCCGCTTTACCACAATGTTTGCACACTGTATTTGAAGAGGTAGTGGTGATAGAGAAGGGCTTGGTCTTCTTGAACTTTTGGTCTTGTGAGGATGCTCCTCCATTGCTAGGCCTTTTCTTGCAGTTGGGTTTAAAGGAACCCGAACCTGTAACTTGTTCCTTCTTATCCTTACCACGAATCCTATCAGACAGTTCCGTGGCATCTTCTAATAGTTGAGCTCGGCGTACTATCTCCGAGTAGACTTGAATGTCCATCGGCGCCAGTTGGGTAATAGCTTGGGGCCTGAGCCCATTAAGAAACCTCCTAGCTTTCATTTTCTCGGTGCTAACTAGATGCTTAGCATACCGAGATAATCTAGAGAATTGGGCCTCATACTCGGCCACTGACAAAGATCGTTGCTTTAATGTAGCAAATTCTACAGCCTTCTTTTCCTGAACTCGGTCCGAGAAATATTTTGCGTTGAAGTGTTCAACGAATTCCTCCCACGTAACCTGATCTTGATTTATAGTAGCCTCTATTGATTCCCACCAGCATCTAGCATCCCTTTCTAACTAAAAAGTAGCTAATAAGACCTTATCTTGATCCGTGCATTGCATAACACGGAATATTCGTTCTGTTTCCCTAATCCAGTGTTCAGCGTCATCTGGATCAGTAGAACCTGTGAACTTGGGCGGGTTCATGTTCTTGAAAGTCTGGTGGAGACTTCCTGCTCGTTGTCCACCTCCTTGTGCTACTTGTTGTAGTACTTGAGTCATGCCTTGAAGTGTACGCTGCATGTTGCGCCATTGAGCACGTTCGGCAGCCATTATCCTACAATGATCATAACTATATTAATACGTGATTTGTATTTAAAGACTAGTATTTCTATGTTAATTTTAACCCTTGGTTCTACCCAATCTCATTGGTTAAAGGTTTAAAACTTATCCTTTGACTTGGGTTTCCTAGGAATTGAATACCATAGGCTCTGATACCACAAAAATTGTCACGCCCCGAGAGCGGAAGATACCCGGAGATGCGTGACGAGTTTATATCAATCATGTCAATCAGAGTAGAAGTGTATTCGACACAAAGACAGAGATGCGTAAAAGTAAAGATAACCCAATCCATTTATTTGTTCATAATAAATAGTCTATTACAAACCCAATACTCTATTCAAAAAAAAGAAAAGTACACATTTGACTTAAGAAATATATAAAAGGCTAGATGACACTTGGAAAAGCTCTAGCTCTTTCACTCTTGATTCTCCCCATCCGATTGACTTCCCTCATCGTCGGACTTACCTGAAAAGTAAGGGAAACACGGAGTGAGCGAACGCTCAGTAGGAAATTATATCTCAGGAACTAGCAAGGGGTTTAAGTAGTTACATCTTTCATGAATGTACTATAGCTATGCATGCTCGCATAAAACGACAAGATAGAAAGAGGATATAACAATAAGATAACAGGAAGGACTAGTCATAAACTTTCAAGAACTTATATCGAAAGATATCAAGATATTCAAGCAAGTACTTTATCATGTCAAGATGAAATTTGGCTATCACGTTCAAACACCCAAGTAATTACCCTTTTTCGGGCCACGCAAGTCATGTAATATCAAGTCAAGTACAAGATTTATGGAATGTTCAATCAAGCTAGTCATGCACTTCGGTATAATGCCAATACCGTGATCAATCAACTCCCTTGGGCACAAGTACTTTCGGGTGCTCCTCCTAGGACCAGATCGGGCCCTATATGCGCAGGCATTAGTCATGTATTTTTAACATCCACATTTTTGTGTATAGCCATCATGGAATTTCAATAAGCAAGCTTGTAGTCATGTAAGACAACTTTGAGAGATTAGAGTCCAAAAATATGACTTTTGACACCAATAGGCGATAATAACGGTACAATCGCACTTTTGATAAAAACTAGGTGGAATTGGTTCCCTTAACTCGGGTACCATGATAAGTAAGTAGAGACACTCTTTTATATAGAGTTGAGGTCCATATGAATAGCACCTCAATGGCAAGACGTCCTCATTCTTCATATAGAATTGAGGTTCACAAGAACATCAAGTTTAATATAGAATTGGGGTCTACAAGAACAGCATAACAACGGCATATTCTTCCCCGTTCATTAAGATAATTCTCATATCATACCCATGGCATGACATGAGGGCCGGTATCACCATGTTTCTATAGAGGGACATGGCAAAGATTGTGTAATGGGTTTTTAGGGTACAACCAGCTCAGTCGGCCTTGAGGGAATCCAAGGCGGCGAGGAGTCTTACGGAGGTCTCTATGACTAACTCGCTAGTCCAAAGGAACGGAATGTCCAATGGAGAGCTTGTATGTCAATGAGAATTGAGTGTGTAATGCGATAAATCATCATAGAAAACATGGGACTATACTCACGGAGTGGAGTAATAGTGCCAATATATATGTATGTATGTATAATGAAACCCTCGGATAACAGTAATCAGGAAAAAAAATCAGTAGTGCAGAAAATAGCGACTTTGGTAAAGTCATTTTTCAGGAAATTAACGCCTTAATCAGGGGCGTTTATATTAAATTTGACGTCATGTGTAGAAGTCGTCCTTTCAATATTTCTAATTTTGCAGAATATTAAAAATCTGGAAATTTTCATAAAACGCGCCCTGGAAAGGGGCGTTAGTTTACAGAAAGTGCCCTGATATGGGGCGTCAGTTCAATAAAAGACGACCTAGACAAGGTCGTTAATTCATAATTTTTACAATTTCGAGACGATGAAATTTCAGGAAAACATGATATAGGGTCAGGACTAGAAAAATAGCAGGATTACAAGAGATTGATCATGCATTAATCTAGAATCATGTTTGAATTGATATATAATTTTTAAACATGGTATTTAGTAATTAAAAGAAATTGAAGTCCGTGTGCAGGGCGTCAAATATGAAATCGACGACCTAGTCAGGGTCGTTTCTTGTAATTTAGCGCCCTTGATAGGGGCGTTTCTTTCAAAAACTCTTTAGAAACTAATCAAAACGCATGAAATCTATATGCATGTATTAACGGATGATGTTATAATTATTAATATGCTAGTTGGGCTACAATCCCTGAGAAAACCTACCTCTATGAAGATTTTGAATGGATGCAGGTTCTGGGAAGAAAAGAACGATACTCTGTTTTATAAACAGAGTATTCTGAAGCTTTGAATTCAATATCAGTAGCAAGGCAGAGGAGGCACGAACAAACACAGTCGTTTGTTGATGAAGAACCCACGTTCTTCAGTAGATTAAGAGCTCCTCGACCTGTAAGTGGAAGAAGATGAAGAAGATTTATTCTTCATACTATCCTATCGGAAGAGAAGGAAAACCAAAGGAAGAACCCACCTGTTCTTCACGGACGGCAGTCAGATTCCCTATAAACAAAAGAGGATGAAGAATCAATTCATGTTCTTCACATAATAGTAAACAGAGAAAGAAATAAGGAAGAACTGTTAGTTCTTTACCTACCGTAGCAGAGACGATCGACCAAATAGCTTTCTAGGGTTCGATCCATCAAGGTATTTATAGGATTTTGGAAATCCTACTAAGGTTAGTGTTCGATTGGAAGTAACACTTCCATGATAGAGTCATTACTACATTCGAACTCTTTCTCATAGTTATCAACTTACCCTGGATAAGTTCCTGGTTCGAACGAAACTGGAATGGAATTAACGCCTTATGCTAGGGCGTCGAATTTTAAATTGACGCCTTGACGTGCGTCGTTTCTTGTTGAAACGCGTCCATGTAAAGGGCGTTACTCTTTTTATTGTCTTTTTATGTCTTTTATTTATTTTGGCCGTGTGAAATTTGACGCCGTGAAACGTGGGCGTCCTTTCTTAAAAATGCACCTTAGATGAGGGCGTAGCGCCTTGCTCCAAGGCGTTAATTTCATCAGGGCTTTGTTCTTCTTGTTTCAACCTTTTTCATTTGTTCACTTAATCTTTTAGTTTATTTCAATTTATCTAAATTTATTTCTTCTAATTTTATGTGGGTTGCTACATAACCCACACACAATTCTCCTTGCTCGTTGCCTGGAGTAGCTTGAAGCTTGGAGATCACTGGAAGCTTTGATTCATGCATGCTATCCCCCACCCCTTGAGCTTCTAAGGGGCTTTTATAGGGAATTTGGAAGGTCATGGAAGGGTTTAGGTGGGCTAGGGTGAAGGGTTCAACCTAGCCCTGGTAAACCCCTTTGAATAGTGAGGGGGAAGGGTTTAGGTGGGCCAGCCTCAGGGGGTGAGGCTGGGCCGCCTAAACCCCTCCCCTGGATGGGGTTTAGGCGGACCAGCCCAAGGGGCTGGTATGGTCCGCCTAAACCCCTCACGGAGGGGTTTTTTCAATTAAAAAAAACTTTTTTTGGGCCAGAATGGCTTTAGGCGGACCAGCCTCAGGGGGTGAGGCTGGTCCGCCTAAACCCCACCCCAGGGGGGTTTGACGGGCTGGTGGAGGACTTAATTAATTTTTATTATTTTTATTGTTTGGATGGGGTTTAGGCAGACCAGCCTCATAGGGTGAGGTTGGTCTGCCTAAACCCCACCCACTGGGGTTTAGGCGGGCTGGCTATAGGGAGAGAGAGGGTGGGTAGTCCCCACCTCTATAAAATCCCTTTTTTGGTGTTTTTCTTCCTAAATTAAACTAAGAAGAAAAAGACAAGTGCTGGGAGGATACATGGAGCCTTGTGAGCGTGTTGACTGTCGAGGACCAACCCTCTGTGCTGTTGCTTCGTGCCTCTGCGTGTTGTTCCCACGAACAGGTACAGACGAACGATGCCTTCACCCTAGATTAGGGAGTCGGACTGACAGAGGCTGAGAATCGGACGAACTGGGACTGAGCGGGGCAGTGGGGCCACCGGGCTCGAGAGAGGGTGCGGCCCCCCGGGGAGTTCGCCCTCCCTTGGGGGCGCGGCCGCGCCCTGGAGCAAATGGGCCCCAGGCAGGCCGCAACCCTGAGGGATGCCCCCTGGGGGTCTTCTTTCATCGTCTGGGAATGTCCTTTGAGGGACACTGGGCTCCGGGATACTGGGATGGCCCGTGGGGGCCATTGTTCTTCGAGTCGTAGTAGCCGCTCGCAAGGTGTTCGGGTAAATGCCCGACACACCCCGTGTTGTCGAACAGCTTGGGTAACTAGCTGAGGGGCCTCAGGATGGGCCTTGGGTTGAGGATGACATATCATGGGAGCTAAGGAGAGGGACTTTGGGCTCATGGGCCGTGCCTCGGGCTCCCTGCCGCGTTGCATAGCAGGTTGGTGGGGTAGCCTCGGGTTGGCCCGAGAGCTAAAGTTAAGTGGCTCATCGCCACGTGTCTGAGCGTCGGGGGTGGCCCCGGCTTGTTGGGGGGTCGTTGTAGAACCCAATTAGTGTGCTGGAACCACGTGGTGGCCCGTGGTTTGGTGTAGAAGGACTGGAATATACGCGCCTACAAGGTGTTCGAAAAAATGCCGAACACACCCGTGTGAGCCGTAGATGCATGTGGCGGTCTTCCAAAGCCTGTGGTTGGCCTAATTAGGTCTCCCTTTGACCTTGAAGGGTTGGAAGTAAGTGTCTCGGGGTGGGCCCTCGGCCCTTTCGCTGGGCACCACATGGCATGGCTCGAAGTCGGAGCGCCCCCGGGTTGGCCCGGGGGCCATGTGGAGTACGGACAAAGCCCGTAAGTGAGTAGCCGGGATTGGTCCCGGTTGGTTGCCCGTGTAACCGCATGTCACGGCAAACTGGCTAGGGCCCCTGGTGGGGTCCCGGAAGTTGTAGAAATGGCCGGGAAGGTCGTGCCTTAAAGGTGTTCAGGAAAATTCCCGAACCCTTATTTCTTATTTTTTTACTGGGAAATCGTCCGGGTACAACTGTTGACTTGGCCATTTTATCTAAATTTAGTTGTCCAACCTGATTCTACCTCTCTTTTGCTCCCATTTCTATTTCTTTTGCTACCAAGCAGATGAGGAATAAAATGGCTACTTGTTTGTTGCTCATTGATCAAATTAGTATGCAGATGCATTATTTGGGGATTTGCTACTCATATTGTAGTCTGGTAGATTGATTGCATGTATTGTGCTTCTCAGGTTTTGTGTCAACTTTTGATTGATAGATATGAATAATTGTTGTCGTTTCTTTATGATTTGTCCAAGGTGTGGATGCATCCACATAACTGAATTTCCTAATCCCCGAATGTCTGCATATTAGTGTTGAGGGGCTAAACCAATAGAAGTTCAACAAGCAATCTTCTTTGGTGTTGAGTGCCATCAGAAATGTTGTTGCATGATCATTTAGCTAGGTTTTATAGACCTTCTCTTGTTGCTTGTAATTTTAGTTCATAAAATTTTCTTGTTTGCTTGTCCATATTATTCAGATTTGGCCCTAGGAAAAGTAAAAAGGCTATGAAGTACAGTGATATTGGTTGATTGAACTACAATGTGAGCTTTATAACCTTTTCCACTCTGACTTGTAGACAGGTATTCTGGTCTCCTTTGGTCCAAGATTTTCCTATGTTACAACATTGCATTAAGCATCATTATTTGTTGCCCATTTTTAGGAATCAGATCATAAAGAGTTTCCCTCAATGCTTTATAAGGCCTTGGAGAGTGCTGTTTAATGTCATGCCTGCTATGTGCTGGTACTACTAATATCGATCATCAATTCTGCGATTGCAATATTATTAAAAAAATTCTCCATGCAGACAGATCTCCCACATTTTATAGTGATTCAGGTATAGCAAATGTATGTCCTATGGATTCTCTCATCTAAAACTTATGAACCAATTTGTTTTGACTATTTCTTTGATGGAATGGAAGACTATTGGAGTTCAGATGAAGTTTTTTTGTTCATATTGATGTGTTCAATAAGTGTAAAAGCCTTTTTTGTTGTAGTGACAATTTGTTTCTAATAAGTGTTCTTAGTTAATAGCTAGTTTTTGAGAATGAATGTATGGTTTTGATGTTTTTATTAATGTGATTTTAGGAGAATGTATCACTTGATATTGATGTGTTCAATGTGAGATTTATACAGGAAACATTATATGAATGTATATAGGTGTAATATGATTGCAAAATGAGTATGTTAAAAAAAATAAAAGAACAATATACCTAAGTTTTTTTAAAACTGAGATTAGTTCTTTTTCCTATGTTTTTAAGACAAAGACGCTAATACTTTTTCATACGTTTTTTTAGTAAGTGATAAAAAATAATACCCACATTTTTAGAATCGTAGGTATAGCCAAATATATGTGTGTATATATATTTTTAACCTACATTTTTGTTGGACTACTCCTACACTTTCAAAGCGTAGGTATAGGTTGATATCTACCTACGCTTTGAAATTTTTTCTCTCTCTAGAATTTTAGTGTGAGAAGCTCCGGTTCGTGTTTCCCTGTTCTTCCCGCCATTGTTCCTTCGCCTTCGTAGTGCGTCCCCCTCCTGCCAGCCATGGCTGGTGTGGCAGGGGAGATCTCGGCCTCCATTGAGAGAAATGAAGCTGGTCGATTGGAAGCGGCTGCGGTGGCTCCCCCTAAGTCCTACGCACAAACCCTTATGGAATCCCAACATTGGCCAAGATTTCCTCTCCAAGTAAAGGCCCCTACATTTACGGACAAGGGAGAGCCCACTGTTTTTTTCTCTCAAGAAGAGATACAGATCTCTTGTCTACATCTTCAGAACGCTATTATAGCAAAGTGTTCTTACGGACACCCATCCATTCCAGAAATCAAAGTTTGCCTGTTGCAGCGCCTACATTTAAGCTCGGGGCACATTATAAGCAGGATGAATGCCAGACACATCTTGATTCGGCTAGGATGTGAAGCAGATTTTCTTAAAGTTCTTCTTCAAAAGAACTTATATATCAAGGGATTTCTATTCAGATTTTTTAGGAAGACACATGATTTTGATTTTGCCTCAGATCCGCCGACAGTTCCTGTATGGATTGGACTTCCTTCTTTACCTGTTAACTTCTATCATGAAGATATGCTCCGTTCAATAGCAGGGAATGTTGGTCCTGTACTATGGATACATGATGCTACCCTTGCTATGACTGAAACATCAGAGGCTTTGGTGTGCGTTGAGCTTGATCTGGCAGCTCAGAGAAAAGAACAGCTATGGATTGGTATGGATGGAGGTGGTTTTTGGTAGCCGATCAGTTATCACAGGGTGCCGCACCTGTGCTCCCACTGCCATAAAATTGGGCATATGGAACATGATTGTAAAAAGAAACTGAACAAGAAAGTGCATCGAAGTCAGTCTTCAGGCAATGCTGATTTTCTTGGATTTCATAAAGTTCTTCGTCAGGAGTATAGGCCTCGGCTGCCTCAGACTTCTAGTCTAAAAATGGGAATTAATGATGCTAACAGGTACTCAGCATTGTGTCAGCTATCTGAAGAATTAGTTTCTGAGGAGGAGATTGTACATGATAAGCAAGTTTCTGGGAATAGTGATTTCTTTGAAGATTCAAAATGCCGTCAGCATTCTATTCCAACATCTGGCCATTGAAAGAAAAAAGAAGATATCGGTTCCTCATCACCTGTTTGCATAAATGACCCAACCAAAGAGAATATCACAGTTCTGTCTAGAATAGAGGAGTCTTCTGAATCAGCTGAGCTACCTTCAATCCAACATAATAATGAAGCTTTACAGATAAAGAAGGCCATTGAAATTATTAGTTCGGATGCAGTCTCTAAAATGTCAACTTTGCAGAATTCCAAAATGTTATGTCAAGCAAAGGATAGCAAAATAATTAACTCTCAAGATTTGCAGTCGACTGAAATCTCTGTTCTCCCTGGAGTTCTATTCAATGATGCTCGTCTGACCAGAGCTAAAGCCAAGATTTTGGCTGCCCATACATCTTCCTCATTTGATCATGATTAACTCTGCTTTGATATGGAATGTAAGAGGTATCGAAAACAATGCTACTGTTAGAAGCCTTACTCAGCATATAGAAGTTCATGATGTTTGTATAGCTACTATCTCAGAACCTCGCATTGATTTTAACTGTGCTCAGGGAGTGGCTCGGAGCATTAATCTTCATTCTTTTCTTGGAAATAATGGTGATTCTTCAAAATTTTGGCTATTTTACAAGCCTAGTATTTGTCTTGATAGTATAGAGCTCCATCCTCAATACTTGACTGTTGCTCTTAAGGAAAATAATTCTGCTGTTTTGTACTTCACTGCAATAAATGCATCCTGTGGTGTTAGTCACCGAAGGGATATGTTTGAATCACTAATGGAATTTAGTCAAGGTGTGACCATTCCATGGATAATTGAAGGAGACTTTAACTGTATTATATCCCCTGAGGAAAAGATTGGCGGTAATTTCTCTTCAATGGTTGCCATTATTTATTTTGAAGGTTTTTTATCAGCAGCTGGTTTAGCTGATGCAGGATATTCTGGCCCAACTTTCACCTGGACTAATAATCAAACTGGAGCTTCTCATATAAGAGCCTGTTTGGATAGGGTCTTATATAATTATCATTTGTTAAATTCTAACCACAATTTGTCTGTCAGGCACCTTATAAGAGGTCCTTCTGATCATGCCCCATTATAGTTGTCTATGAATTCCATTTCTCCCTCTCCGAGGAGATTTATATACCAGCACATGTGGCACACTCACACAGGCTTTCTGGATTTTGTGAAAGAGCAGTGGAACAAATGCACTCAGAGGGACATTCACCCTTTCTATGCTCCTCAAAAAAAGTTAAAATATCTGAAAGCTACCTTGAGGACTTGGAACAAAGAGGTCTTTGGTAATATACATCAGGTCAAAGAGAATGTCGAACTCTTGGTTGAGCCGGCCCAATCCACTTATGATGCTAATCCTACAGTTGAAAACAGAATGAGTCTTAATAAAGCTAATGCTGAAATGCGCCTTATCCTATATCGGGAGGAAATTTTCTAGTATCAAAAATCAGAGTCCAATGGATTACTTGTGGAGATAGAAATACTCAGTTTTTTCATCACTACACCAAGGTCAAAAGGCAGAGGAACTTTGTTCAGAAACTGAAAATTGACAATCAATGGGTGGAAGATCTGGATGCTCTTCTAAATGGTGTTGTTGAATACTTTAAAACTCTCCTCACCACTGAAGATCACAGTATAGATGAGAACCTCTTTTCAATCATTCCTCGGTTGATTACTGAAGAGCAGAATACATCATTATGCTCCATTCCATCGGCTGATGAAATAAAAAATTTGATTTTCTCTTTGTCTGGAAACAGTTCACCTGGGCTGGATGGCTATACTAGGGGCTTCTTCACTTATTGTTGGGACATCATTATTGTGGATATTATTAGTGCTGTTCAGAGCTTCTTCCAAGGATGGGGTCTCCCCCAGGGTGTTACATCCAATTTTCTTTGTATGATCCCGAAGGTAAAGAATCCCAATTCTTATGCGGATTTCAGGCCCATCAGCTTATGCAACTTCACTTATAAAATTTTCTCCAAAGTCCTCAGTGATCGGCTGCGTCCCATTTTGCCTATGATTATCTCAAATGAGCAGAGTGGGTTTATTAGTTGCAGACAAATAACAAATTATTGCTTGCTGGCTAAAGAACTTTTATGGAAATCGATAGACCTGTTAGAGGACACAACATGTTAATCAAACTTGACATGGCCAAAGCATATGATCGAATAGAGTGGGATTTCATCTTTCAGGTTCTGAAAAGCTTTGGTTTCTCTAATAGGCTTGTCTCACTCATTGCTCAACTGTTGGTAAATTATTGGTTTTCTATTTCTTTGAATGGTCACATTCATTGTTTTTTTAAATCATCAAGAGGGGTTCGACATGAAGATCCCTTAGCTCCTGCATTATTCATTCTTGCTAAGGAAGTTTTGAGCAGGGGGCTTAGCCATATATTTTCCTCTGGTTTATGCAAATATTACCATCTCCCTCGTGGAGTTCCATAAATTTCTCATATACTTTATGCAAATGATTCTATAATTTTCATGAATGGTGGAATATCTTCAATTAAACAGCTTCTACTTTTCCTGGGAAGATATGAAGCATCCTCTAGCCAAAGGATTAATGCCCATAAAAGTTGCTTTGTAGTGGCAAAATAGACGCCTAGTTCTTCTATTGATCGCATCAGTCAATTAACTGGTTACCAGCACAAAACAGGTAGCATTAGATATTTGGGCATTCCTCTCTTCAAAGGCAGAACCAAAACTTTACATTTTTGTTGTGCCCCTGTGATCATTTGAGTCTTCCCGTGGTTTGGGTCATTCGACATCGTCTTGTGGTCATTTGAGTTATTGGATATTCTTGGTTTTGATAATAGCTAAAGACTATAAGTCATTATTGTTTTAACTCTCATATGACTGACATACGTGATATTTTGTTCATGGCAGATATGCCAATGAATTGCCTAGGAATGAAGTGGAGATGGCAAATGTGAAAGCTCAATGTTGTGCCCTTGCACGCGGATCGACCTGCGCGGTCAGGTCGCGGGGATATAATCAATAGAAATCTTCAAGACTGTCAAGGGTGATGCCACAGACATGAACGGGCTACTAAAGGAGTCAAGCGATGGAGCTAAAACAGTTAACGGACCGACCCGGGAAAGCCCGGGGTCTGCCCAGCTGGCGGTCGACCACCAGCACAGGGGCGGTCGACCGCCCCAGCCAGCAACCCCCATATTGCAACTCTTTCAGTAGCGATCGACCGCCAGCCCAGTAGCGGTCGACCAAAATTTTCAGGAACCTCCCGTTTGTAGGTTTCTCAGTAGCGGTCGACCGCCAGCCCCGAGCCTTCAATGTTGACTTTGTTTTCCACTTCGAGAAGAGCCACTTTCCTTATATTTGTTTAACCCCAAAGTCACCCAATCTTCCATAGATTGTGGATCTGGTCTGGGGGATGTCTAAGGACCATTCAAAGGTTATAAAACACATGCACGAGGATTTGAAACCCTAGTTGATCATTTGTGAATCTAAGGGAGATCAAAGGAGGCTACAAGGGTGAGAGGAGTTCGTGTACTGTAGCCGTGAACGGTACTCCGGGAAGAAGTTCTTCATCAAATCCTCAAGTGATTCAAGCTACTTGAAGAGGAGATCAAGCCCAAGTCAAGAGAAGATAAAGCTGCATCCTTCATCCTCTTCATTATCTCAAGGGTGATCTAAACTGCATCCTCAAACCTCTTCATCAACTCAAGAAGATCAAAAGGAAGATCCAAGCTACATCCATAGTCTTCCTCATCAACTAGAAGAGATTCAAGGAAGATCATCTCTCAAGGAAGAAGACACCATCGAAGCATCAGATTCAAGCTCCTGCAACTCAGACAAGATCTTTCTACTTTGAGCATATTCTATATCTTGTTTGAGTGATTTCGTATTTGTTCTCTTTTCATTTCTTTCAAATAATTGAAACTGAAGATTATCCCTACCGGTGGTTAGTAGGAAGGCAATCGGAAGTTATCCAATCTGCGGTGTTGACGTCCCTACCGGTGGTTAATAGGAAGGCAATCGGAGGTTTTTTCGATTTGCGGTTCAGTGTGTGGCACTAGTGGAGCCTCACCGGATTTGGTGAGGGGTGGACATAGGACTGGGGATTCAGTCCGAACCACCTGAAAACCCTTTGTGTTGTGGTTTGTTTATGTGATTGCTTCGTTTTAGATGTATGCTTAGGTTCAATCTCTATATTATGTAATCATCTTGCTAAGCAAATTGTTGTGTCGTTCGTTAAGTTAGTTATATTCCGCTGCAATTTATTTTATCTAGCTATATAGAGGGTTGCATTGCGAAAAGAGGGGCAGATCTATTCACCCCTCCCCTCTAGATCTGATGTCCACTACTCAACAAGTGGTATCAAAGCCTAATCTCTCATTATGGGGTCCAACGACCTTGAAGGAAATGGTGGATTAGCGTCCAAAGGTTTCTTACCTGAAGGACATTCTGTTAATAGACCTCCTTACTTTACTGGAACTAATTATCCTTATTGGAAACTTCGCATGCAGGTGTTCATTCGTGCTCAAGACTACGAACTTTGGCGAGTGATCAGTAAAGGTCCGTATGAGCTTACAGATAATGAGGACTTGTGGACTAAAGAACAAATAAGACAATCCACTGTTAACTGGAGTGCTAAACACATCATGCAATGCTCACTCCATCCAGTGGAATTCTCAATAGTGGCTACCTGTGCATCTGTAAAACTAATGTGGGATAAGTTAGAGGTAATCTACGATGGAACCTCTCAGGTACGAGAAACAAAAGCCAACATTTTAGTTTCTGAATATGAGATATTCCGCATGAAGCCTGATGAGTCAATTCAGAATATGTATGCTCGGTTAACTGTGCTTACTAATAGTCTAACTGATTTGGGAAAGAAATACTCAGAATAGGAAATTGTGAGAAAGATTCTCATATCATTGACTCTCGCATGGCACACAAAGGCTGCCATGGTTGAAGAATCGAGAGATCTCACAACTACCAAGGTAGATGAACTCATTGGGTCATTAATGACCTATGAGATCAACCTTAAGAACAAAGAGGCTGAGGTTCCTAAGAAAAAGCCCCTAGCTCTTAAAGCAGGACCCAGCGGTCAAGGCTCTTCTGATGAAGGTGAGGATTCGGTAAGTGAGCGAGATGAGGATGACGTAGCCATGCTCACACGTAAGTTCAGAAAATTCATGAGAAACGAAGGTAAGAGCTTCATGAGAGGAAGGTCAAAGGTAAGAAATGGTTTCAAATCTAATTCTGAAAACTCTAAGAAATATGATAAAATCATTTGCTATTCTTGCAATAAACTAGGACATTTCAAGAATGATTGTCCCGACAGATTCAGAAAAGCCGACAAATGGAAGGGCAAGAAGAAGAACAAGGCCATGGTGTCCACATGGAGAGATGAAGAGGAAAGTGATGACGGAACTAGCTCCTCAGACAAAGAAAAAGAAGATCTCTACCTCATGGCCAAAGGTGACGAAGAAACTGAGGTAAATTTTCCATTTGAAGATTATACAACTGATGATTGGGAGAAAGCATATATACAACTCATGGAAAAATATGAAATGTACAAAAAGGAGAATAAATCATTGAAAAAGAAAATTAACTCATTTGTGCATGATCATGAAATAAATGTCAAGAATGCTTCACTTGAAACTAAAATTGAGGATCTTAAGAAAATGATTGAGGATTTGGAAGAGGGAAGAAAAGAAATGGCTGACTTGGAAATTGGAAATGAAGATTTGAGAAATGAGATTGATAGCATGAAGCTAAAAATGCAAACTTATGAAAAGGATAGCAAATTGAGCAATGAAAAGTATGAAGCTATCAAACAAGTCAACATTCAACTTCTTCAAAATATTGAAAACCTACAAAAAGAGTTGAAGGATAAACAACAATCTTTAGAAAAGTTTGTGGATGGAAGACAAAACCTAGATGCATTGCTAGGAACTAGAATGAACCACAACAAATATGGGTTGGGTTTTGATCCAACAAACAAAAGGCCATTTGGGCTAAAAACTGTCACATTTGTTTCATCTTCCGAAGCTTCCACCTCAAACACAACTCCCACACAAAACCAGCAAAAGCAAAAGGAGAAAGAGAAAGAAAAGATTGAAGAGGCAATCACTGAAATTCCTAAAAAGTATGTCCAAAAGCCTAAGAAAGGTCGACCTTCCCCGCAGCACAGGTCAACACTTCCTTGGCCAGTGCATGCTCAATCTTCCAGATATCACCATAACTGGATTGCACATTCATATAGGCCAACACCACCCTACTTTTGCGGAAATTATGATTCATATGTTCATCAATCTTATAAGTTTCAATCTCCTAAGTGACAAAACAATCACTTTCAACCCAAAACCAACCAACGGCCTAAATGGTTTAAGAAGCAAACTTCCTCAAACTTTCACAAAATCCAACAAAGAGCTTCTAAACAAAAAGTGAATGTCAAAGCTGAAAAGAAAAATCAAATCCCTGCTCTAAGCAAACAAAACATGAATGCTAGGAAGGTTTGGATTCCAAAATAAATGGTTTCTGAAGTCCCAAGATTAAATGGCACCCAAGAGGGGGGGGTGAATTGGGTATAAAAATTAATGAACCAAAGGTGGAAAAAAATCACATTTACGAGGCAAGCGACCAACGGAAAGGGATATAGTGAAGCACAACTTGAGTCAGGATAAAGAGACTCCTCCAGCAGTCCCTTGGTACTTGGTGGAGTCCAAGAATCCGAGGATTCCTTCACACAAGATATTTTCTTCTTGACAGGACTAGTCTTGTCGATCCGAATTTACCTTTTGATATACCATGGAACTTCCATAAAAGGATTAATGATTTCAGATCAGAAAACAGATCTAAAAAATAATGCAATGAAGAATTGAGCTAAAGAGAATGGAGGTAGAAGATATAGATCAAACCATTTAGAAGACATCGATTTTAAGGTGGTTCGGCTGCAACAACAGCAACCTACATCCACCCCTCACACATGGTGAGGATCCACACACTATCTTGTAGAAAAATTAGAAGACGAATGCCAACCACACACACACACACACATGAGGAGTATAGAACTCCCACTAAAGTGCAAGAGCACGGTCACACAGGGACACAGATGGACAACAAAACACATACACACACACACACACGGATCTTTCTAGATCCACTCACACGAGTGCATGAATATTACAAGGGAGGCACGAATCGGCTCAAACGTGAATGGAAGAAACATAAACAAGAGATAAGAACATAGATCAGGCTCCCCCTTAGTGGATGAAGATAGTATTGGATGAAGCTTGCTCTTGACTTGCTCTTCACTTGATTTGGATGTAGATTTTCTCCTGAAAGCTTCAGCTCCTGGATGAAGAATTCCTCTTGGATCACTGTTCACGTGAACAGTATCAGCACCCTCTCCTTTGACAGCATCTCCTTCCTCCCTTTTGTTGATTAAACTAAGTTTATGACCCCCAAGGAGATCTTTTATAGCTCTTGGAGGGTCAGGAGAGAAGTCCCCAGACCATATCCATAAAACACTCCAAGGCAGAGACAAAAAGGTTTAAACAATTGGGAGAAACTCCCTCTTTTCGAGCTTGGACCAAAAGTCAACAAAAGAGGGCCTCGGGAATTCCGGTCGACCGGAATTCCATGGGCGGTCAATCGAAACCTGTAACTTCCGGAGTTTTTAATTGCTGGGAGAACCGGTTGACCGGTCCTGGGGTCCTAGTCAACCGAAACCTGTAAAACTTGCCATTTCTCATCTCTGGGAAAACTGGCCGACCGGGCCTATGGTCCTGGTCGACCGGAATGGCCTGGACCTGCAAAACTAAGTTGTTAGCCCGGAGAACTTGGTCAAGATGACAAGGGCTTTAAGTGAATGAATGTGACAAGCATCTTGGGGTTAGGTTAAACAGAATTAACTCAATTTAGAACACATTGATTTAATTGAAATTTATGAATTTAAACTTGAACCCCATAACTTTATATAGAGAGCTAATAACACGGGCCGAGATAAAACCTCCACTTAGAATTTTGTTATCATCAAAATCACTCACGGAGACTCAACAATCTCCCTCTTTTTGATGATGACAAAACACAAGTAGAGAGAGAGCGAAGACGAGTCAACCAAGGAACCAACCTCTTGAGACATTCATATACGCCAGATATTAATATGAGATAAGACAAGGGAATCCATTAAGTGGCCAAAGCCAAGCGCATTACATCATGTCATTTCAGTTCAAGGATTTCTGATACAAGGTTGATATAGAGCAGGAAGTACCAACCAAAAGGACGCCCAAGATGCAATACAGATATGCAAGCTAACATGATGCAATACAACACACAAGGACTCAAGCATGCAGGCAAGCAAGCAAACAACCAAAATACATATAGATAGAACCTGATACATACTACTTCTCCCCCTTTGGCATCATCAAAACGAGGAGGGGGATACAGGACTCGTGGATAGAAAAGACACTACTAGGACACAAGAACAGCTACGGAGCCGGAAGATCCGAAGTCCCCTCGCGAGCATCATCACCAGAAGCATCGGCAGCAGGAGGAGCAAGAGCAGGAGGGAGACGGCTCACGATGTCATGCAGGTTATCATCATGATGAAGGAGCTATCTGCGGATGACGAGAAGGGATTGGTTGGTTATCCAGAAGGCTTCACGGTTATCTTCGTGGCTAGCATAAAGTGTGGCTATGTGGGTGGAGATATCATCCAGAGCATGGGAGAAGGAATCCATTCGGCCAGTTATGGTATCCATGAAGGTGTCCAGTCTGTCAAGGGATGAGTAGAGTCGGGTTTCCATGCCTAAAACACGTCTATCAAGAGCTTCGTAATTCCCCCAAGAAGGCTGATCGGCACCCTGAGCAGAAGACTCCCCGTGAACAAACTGTGGAGGAGGTGGCATCTCCACATCCATATGGTGAGGTGAAGGTGGGGGAGGCTGATCCTCCGCTTGAATAGGAGGGGGTGCATCCCCATGAGCCTGCTACGGCGGTGGTTCTTCATTGGCAAATTGTTCAGCATAGGTAGGAATGTCCCTGGTGAGCTCACCATCATCATCCCAGTAGTAACCAAGATTGAAGAAAAGCTTGTGTTCATTATATATGTCATCTTGGCGAATTTGAAGCGACCTTTCTTCTGACAAATCTACCCCAGCATATAGAAACACTCTTATCAACTGTGATGCATAGGGTAGGGATCTCCCCAAGTTGGTGCGGCAAGAATCAATCAAAGTGGTCATGAGTCGACCCATATTCACGGTGTTCCCATTCATGACATGATAAAAGAGGAAACGATGAACCAATGTCACTTCATTACGACTTCCACCCTTGGGTAGTGAACATATGATGTAGAACACGCTGCAGGGGCGGAAAGTAGTTGGCATTAAGTTGGATATTCTCACTCACTCACACCGTGGACATAATCACAACCTGTCATAGCAAGGAATGTGTCCTCCACTTCACCATGTCCAAAAGTCATATCGACACCCCATGCTGAAACTCCTAAGGCACGCCAGAACAGGTCGGGTCCAATATGTATCTCAATGTCTTGAACAACTGTGAATAAGTTTCCATTCCGTTCAACAAGATTCCCATAAAACTGCTGCACTAGGTTAGTGTAATACATAGTATATCTTGAGACAAAATCAAGCCACCAGTCTTGAATTGCAAAAAGTGCAAACAAATCTGGCAGTATGTCATTCACCTCTTGAAAATCAACCAAGCGAGGGTTGATGATAGGACGTAGAGGAAGACGGGGTGCACGACGGGGTTCCAGTGCCCACTATGGACGAGCCGAGGCCTCTTGTCTCGGATTGCTGGCTTCCCCTTGAGTGGAATGTCGAGAACTCTGTCTAGGTGGCATCTTAGGCAAGGAACCCGGCGGTGGAAACCTTCGAGATGAAAGAAGTCTACCCTTGAGATGGAGACGGACCAAAGAACACTCCTGGAGCCCTGGAAGATCATTCCCCACGCTCTGAAACCGAGGAAGGAGGTTGGTGGCAGCACGATCGCCCGCGGAGATCACGTCCCGGAGTGATGATGAATCCGACAGAGATTGTGCGGATGGAGGAATGGGGAGGTTTGAAGGCTTGAGAGAGGAGGGGTTGGTGTTCTAGGGTTTTTAGAATATGTTGGAGAGAGAAGGAATGAAGTGGAATGAGGTGAGAGAGGGTGAAAACCCCTTTAAAAAGGGGGGCGGTCGAGTCCCTGTTGGGTCAGCCGCCGATTTCGGTCAACCGGGCCGGGTTGGCCAGTCGACTGGAAATGGTCAAGAGCCCAAAAAATTACTTTCCCCCCCTTTTTTTGACAAGTTGGGTAAGGGAAGCCTCCAGAACTCCTCTCTGCTCGAGCTCCCATCACAAGTAGTATTCAACCCCTCATATTTTTCTTTCTTTTTTTTGTTTTCTTTCTTTTCCTTTTCATTCCTTTTTTTTATTTGGGGAGAATTTCAGTAAAGAACAACCAAAGAATCAACCAACGAGCTTTTTCTAAAAGCTCCCCCTCAGTGACTGACGAGTGTCCCTAGGTCAATTGTCCACATTTATTTGACAAGGAGTATAAGGTCTTAGAAGCTTTCAAGGAGGGCTATAAAGATAAAATAATATAAACACACAAGAATTATGGTAACTAACAGAGAAAAGAAAAACACACAACATGGTTATGCAAATCACACTATCTACCCGTTATGCTTCTGATCACCACTCATCCTAATGCAGACTTAAGTGTGAATGCCCTCACCCTTGCACATGCCAAGCTCCCTTCTAATTATGTTGAATTGCTCCTTGTTTAAGGGCTTGGTGAAGATATCAGCCAGCTGATTATGAGTATCAATGAAATGCAGTTCAAAAACCCCTTTACCTACATGATCTCTCAAGAAATGGTGTCGAATGTCTATATGCTTGGTTCTAGAATGCTGACCAGGGTTTTTAGAAAGACTGATTGCACTTGTATTGTCACATAAAATTGGAACACACTTTATCTCAATATCCAAATCAAGCAATTGATGTTTGATCCAAAGTACTTGGGCTCCACAACTTCCGGCGGCTACATACTCAGCCTCGGCCGTTGAGAGAGCTACTGAATGTTGTTTCTTGGAGGCCCAAGAGACTAGGCAACCACCAAGAAACTGACAGTACCCACTAGTACTTTTCCGATCAACAATGCAACCAGCATAATCGGCATCGGTATATGCAATCAAATCAAAAGAGCTACCGATTGGAAACCACAAGCCAAAGTCTAGTGTGCCGATCAAATACCGAAAGATCCGTTTAACAACCATGAGATGTGATTCTTTAGGACATGATTGAAAGTGAGCACACAGAGACACACTATACTGAATGTCAGGGCGACATGTAGTTAAATACAGTAGAGATCTGATCATACCTCGAAACAGTGTAGGATCTACTGTTTTACCATTTTCATTCTTGTCCAACTTCGTGGTTATGGCCATCGGAGTTGATATGGGGTTTGCTTCTGCCATCCCATATTTTTTCAACAGTTCCATCGTATACTTGGCTTGGTTTATGAAGATGCCTTCGGGCGTTTGTTTTACCTGTAAACCAAGAAAGAAGGTTAGTTCACCCATTAAGCTCAGTTCAAACTCTCCTAGCATTATTCTTGCAAATTCATCACATAGGGCATTGTTAGTAGCTCCAAAGATTATGTCATCAACATACACTTGAACTACCAGTATCTCTTTACCTGATTTTCTTGTGAAGAGTGTTTGATCAACCTTAGCTCTTTTGAACCCATTTTCAGTCAGAAAGGAAGTAAGCCTTTCGTACCATGCCCTTGGTGCCTGCTTAAGCCCGTACAATGCTTTTTGGAGCTTGTACACATGTCGTGGGTGCTTGGAATCTTCAAAGCCTAGAGGTTGTTCTACAAAAACATCCTCTTTGATATACCCGTTAAGAAAGGCAGATTTGACATCCATTTGAAGCAGTTTGAAGTTCAATGAGCAAGTAAAGAATAATAAAATCCAAACTGCTTCTAGCCTAGCAACTGGGGCAAAAGATTCATCAAAATCAATCCCCATCTCCTGGCTATACCCCTTGGCTACAAGCCGTGCCTTATTCCTTACTACCATACCCTTGTCATTCAGCTTGTTTCTGAAGACCCATTGGGTTCCTATTACCGGCTGATTCCTAGGTCGAGGCACAAGAGTCCACACTTTGCTTCTTTCAAATTGGTGCAACTCTTCATGCATAGCCTGGATCCAGGAGTCATTTTGCAAAGCATCAAGAATGTCCTTAGGCTCCTCATGAGAAATTAAAGCAATCAAGTCCTCCTCTTCTACTTGCCTTAGAGAGGACCTAGTTCTTACCCCGTCTTCAGGATTACCTATAATGTTCACAGTGGGGTGATCCTTCAGAAGAGTGGATGGTCTTGGCAGATCCGAATGTTGCACTTGCTGTTCCTGAAGTGTTTCAATTGAGGGATCCTCATCTTCTTCACTTTTGCTTGATCTGTCTTCGGTTGGCTCATTCTTGCCCTTGACATCATTCTGACCTTTGGGATCCTCATCTGCATCCACAATTTGGACAGATTGATTTGTTAGCTTAAACTCAGATTCATCAAAAATTACATGAGGACTTTCTTCTACAACTAAGGTCCTCTTATTGAACAAACGGTAGGCTCTAGAGTTAAGTGCATAGCCTAGGAAAATTTCTTTGTCACTTTTCTCATCAAACTTTCCTAGATTAGACTTACCATTGTTCAGGATAAAACATGAGCATCCAAAAGATTTAAGATGAGAAATGTTAGGTTTCTTACCCTTGTACAGCTCATAAGGAGTTTTCTTTAGTATGGGCCTTACTATTGCCCTGTTGATGATGTAACACGCTGTACTTACCGCTTCGGCCCAGAAGCACTTGGGTAAGGAGTTCTCACTTAACATGGTTCGCGCCATGTCTATCAAGGTTCTATTTTTCCTTTCCACCACTCCATTTTGTTGAGACGTCCGTGGTGATGAAAAGTTATGCGTGTATCCTTGATCCTCACAGAACTTGCAGAAGTCATGATTCTCAAATTCTCCACCGTGATCACTTTGAATGGTGATAATGAGATAGCCTTTATCATTCTGAACTTTCCTGCAGAAAACTTGAAATTCCGTCACGGCATCATTTTTATTTGCTAAGAAGAGCACCCACGTAAACCTTGAAAAGTCATCAACAATCACAAAGCCATAGGATTTTCCTCCTAGGCTAGATGTTTTAGTAGGACCAAAAAGATCAAGATGCAATAGTTCCAAGGGCCTAGCGGAAGAAATAATGTTTTTGTTTTTGAAGGAAATCCGTGTTTGCTTACCTTTTGTGCAAGCTTCACAGATTCTATCACTCTCAAATTTTAATTTTGGCAGTCCAAACACTAGGTCATGTCTAGACAATTTAGAGATAACTCCAAAACTAGCATGTCCTAACCTTCGGTGCCATAACCATGCATTTTCATGATTGTTCGCAACCAAGCAGAGATCATCATAAGAAACATTATCAAGATCAACAGTATAGACATTGTTGATCCTTTTTCCAAGAAATTTGATCTCATTTGTGTTTTTGTTCAAGACAATGCAGTGGGTTTCGTCAAAAATAACTTTAAAACCCTTATCGCACAATTGGCTTATGCTAAGGAGATTATGATTTAGACCTTTCACCAAAAGCACATCTTCAATAAGAATTTCAGAATTCTTACCAATGTTGCCAATTCCAATGATTTTACCTTTGTCTTGACCTCCAAAGACAACTGAACCTCCATCCTTGTCTTGCAGTGTAGAGAACACTTTCTTGTCCCCTGTCATATGCCTTGAACAGCCGTTGTCCAAGTACCATTTGCTCCCCCTGGCTTCAAGACATATCTGCAATAAGAAAAATTCTCATGCAATTATTTTTGGTACCCAAGCTAGTTTGAGTCCATAGGAGTTAGTCCAGTTCTTGGTATATCTCTTCTTGGTCCAAAAAACATGATTTCTAGATGGGCTTTGTCTGAACCAGCAATTTGCAATAGCATGACCAAATCTACCACAATGATAACAATTAACAGGTACAAATTTTCTTTGAAACTGTCACGGTTTGGGTTGAGCATGTTTTGGTTCAGGCTTGGAACATGAAGCATGGTTTTCATCTTTTTCATGAACAAAGGATGTGGTGATCTTATGCTCAAAAGATTTTTTATTTTGAGGAGTGTATCCAAGACCTTCCTTTTGAAAATTGATTTTAACTCCCAACAAATTATCTAGAATTTGCTTGCCCTTAACAAATCTTGACAATGTGGATTGGAGATCAGCCACTTCTTTTTCTAAACTCATACTCTTTTCTTCAAGTTTTGAGTTTGTGGATTTCAGATTTTGTTCTTCAATTTTGATCTTTTCATATGCTTTCTCCATTTCAACTATTTTGCAGGATAGTCCCTCTTTGGCTTTATCACAGTCTAAAATTGTTTGTAATAGACTTTCCTTTTCTTCCGTAGCCTCAAACCATTCCTGTTCTAGTTTCTCAAACTTGACAAAGATATCTTCATGTGACAAGTCATCAAGTTTCTTTTTGAGAGTTTTATTTTCAGATCTGATTTTCTTGTATTTCGTGTACAATTTTTCATATTCAGATTCCCATTGTTCATTGGAAATGAAATCAGGATTAGACTTTACCTCCGTAGATTCATCTTCATGTGCCATGAGGCGCATGCTTTTTACGAGTTCCTGGATTTCTTCATCAGATGGTTCATCTTCTTCGTCGCTCCAAGTGGCGACCATGACTTTGGGTTTCTTGAAATTCTCCTTCTTGAATTTCTTTTTCAGATCTGGACATTCACCTCTCATGTGCCCAGGCTTCTTGCATTCGTAGCATATGATGCTACTTGGCTTGCTTGATTCGCCTTTGGTTTGCGTGGGCTTTCTTTGCCCCTTTCTGTAGTTTCCCTGAAAGTTTCTCTTCTTCCTCAGAAATCTTCTCACTTGGCGAGTTATCATCGCCAATTCTTCCTCTTCATTGCTTCCGTCACTTGATTCACCTTCTTGAAATTTGTCATCCGAGTGATGAGCTTTCAATCCAATGACCTTTTTGTTCTTGATGTCTTCATAAACTGTCATCTTTATATTTATCTCATAGGTCATGAGTGACCCTATGAGTTCGTCCAAGGTGAGTGTAGGCAGGTTCTTTGAGTCTTCAATTACCGTGGCCTTTGTGTGCCAAGCCGACGGTAGGGACCTCAACACCTTCCTCACAAGGTCGGAGTTTGCGTATTCCTTCCCGAGACTTTTAAGACCATTTGTGATCTCTGTCAACCTTGCAAACATCTCCGAGATGGTTTCTTCATGTTTCATCTTAAATAGCTCATAGTCAGTGACTAGGAGATTTGCCTTGGTTTCCTTGACCTCTGAATTTCCCTCGTATATGAGTCGTAGCTTATCCCACATTTCTTTGGCCGAGCTGCACATAGACACACGAGAGAATTCATTAGGATGTTTTGCACATTACATAATATTCATGGCATTGTAATTAGCGGTGCATTTCTTAATTTCCTCAGGTGTCCATTTATCTTCATCATTCTCGAGTTTATGAGGACGCTTGTCCAGAACTCTCCAAACTTCGTACTCTTGAGCCCTCAGAAAGACATGCATTCTGTTTTTCCAGTACGAGTAGTTTGAACAGTCAAAGAAGGGAGGACGGTTGATGGAGTGACCCTCGGGCATCATACCCTTGTTTGCCATTTAACCGGATCTTACTCTAGATCGTTAGATCTGAAGGGAAAGAGCCTTAGCTCTAATACCAATTGAAGTCCCGAGATTAAATGGCACCCAAGAGGGGGGGTGAATTGGGTATAAAAATTAATGAACCAAAGGTGGAAAAAAAATCACGTTAACGAGGCAAGCGACCAACGGAAAGGGATATAGTGAAGCACAACTTGAGTCAGGATAAAGAGACTCCTCCAGCAGTCCCTTGGTACTTGGTGGAGTCCAAGAATCCAAGGATTCCCTCACACAAGATATTTTCTTCTTGATAGGACTAGTCTTGTCGATCCGAATTTACCTTTTGATATACCATGGAACTTCCATAAAAGGATTAATGATTTCAGATCAGAAAACAGATCTAAAAAGATAATGCAATGAAGAACTGAGCTAAAGAGAATGGAGGTAGAAGGTATGGATCAAACCATTCAGAAGACAGCGATTTTAAGGTGGTTCGGCTGCAACAACAGCAACCTACATCCACCCCTCACAGACGGTGAGGATCCACACACTATCTTGTAGAAAAATTACAAGACGAATGCCAACCACACACACACACACATGAGGAGTATAGAACTCCCACTAAAGTGCAAGAGCACGGTCACACAGGGACACAGATGGACAACGAAACACACACACACACACACACGGATCTTTCTAGATCCACTCACACAAGTGCATGAATATTACAAGGGAGGCACGAATCGGCTCAAACGTGAATGGAAGAAACATAAACAAGAGATAAGAACATAGATCAGGCTCCCCCTTAGTGGATGAAGATAGTATTGGATGAAGCTTGCTCTTGACTTGCTCTTTACTTGATTTGGATGTAGATTTGCTCCTGAAAGCTTCAGCTCCTGGATGAAGAATTCCTCTCGGATCACTATTCACGTGAACAGTATCAGCACCCTCTCCTTTGACATCATCTCCTTCCTCCCTCTTCTTGATTAAACTAGGTGTATGACCCCCAAGGAGATCTTTTATAGCTCTTGGAGGGTCAAGAGACAAGTCCCCAGACTAGATCCATAAAACACTCCAAGGCAGAGACAAAAAGGTTTAAATAATTGGGAGAAACTCCCTCTTTTCGAGCTTGGACCAAAAGTCAACAAAGGAGGGCCTCGGGAATTCCGGTCGACCAGAATTCCATGGGCGGTCGACCGAAACCTGTAACTTCCGAAGTTTTTAGTTGCTGGGAGAACCGGTCGATCGGTCCTGGGGTCCTAGTCGACCGAAACCTATAAAACTTGCCATTTCTCATCTCTGGGAAAACTGGTCGACCGGGCCTATGGTCCTGGTCGACCGGAATGGCCTGGACCTGCAAAACTAAGTTGTTAGCCCAGAGAACTTGGTCAAGATGACAAGGGCTTTAAGTGAATGAATGTGACAAGCATCTTGGGGTTAGGTTAAACAGAATTAACTCAATTTAGAACACATTGATTTAATTGAAATTTATGAATTTAAACTTGAACCCCATAACTTTATATAGAGAGCTAATAACACGGGCCGAGATAAAACCTCCAGTCAGAGTTTTGTTATCATCAAAATCACTTACGGAGACTCAACCATTTCATGTTTTAAAATCTGAAGAGTTTGATGGGACCCAAATTTGGTTGGGTTCCAAACACTATTGCTTAATTACTTGTGCAGGAGTGTCTTGCAGCCATGCATAACAGGTGGTACCTTGATAGCGGCTGTTCAAGACACATGACTGGAGACAAATCAAAATATTGTCTCTTGGAAGAAAAGGAAGGAGGATATGTCACATTTGGAGGGAACAACAAGGGAAAAATCATTGGAACAGGTAATGTAGGTAAGAACCTCTCCAACTCCATTTGTAACGTGCTGCTAGTTGAAGGTTTGAAATACAACCTACTTAGTATAAGTCAATTGTGTGATAAAGGTCACAAAGTGCTGTTTTTTTTTAACTCAAGTCAATCCTTGCAAGGTGGTAGAAAGGGGAGGGGGTTCATCCCTTCATTACGGAAGAAGATGAACACACTACCCCAACTGCCAGGCAAGTGTTTTCATTAAGGAAAGCAGAAAAAGAAGAGGGGAACAAAAGGGGGGGAAAGGGGGAGGCCCGAAAAGGGGCAAGAAGGGTACAAGGCCAAAGGCCCAAGAAAGCGAAAAAAGCCCAAAAGAACCCAGGCGAGGGCAGAAACAAAGGCCCAAGAACCCACAGAAGAAACATAGCCCCTACAAATAGGAATCTTCATCGAAGACCCCTTCAGAGTCGGACGAGAACACAGAACGGATTCCACGCAGACGGACCGGGGAACCTGGCGAACCAAGAGGGTCGAGGTCCGAGCCATCAGGATCGAGCTCCTCGGAGAGGGAGGAGTGGACCGGCTGGAGGAGTGCCGTAGAAGCCGACTGGAGACGAAGTGAGCGACGGGGAGTAGGAGGAGCGTCCTCGAAAACACATTGTCGATCGCGCGAAGAGGAAGTGGAGTTGGAGCGCCGGTAGGAACGCCGTGGGGCGTCGCGCTCCAACCTCAAGCCCATCCGCGAACGGTCCAGTACAGGGTTGCCCACGAAGGCCGCATGAGCCGCCGCAAAGTCAGTGAAGCCCGACGCCAGCTCAAGCCCCGGAAAAGATAGAACCTGAAGCTGAGGTAACTTGATACCAGAACCAAGGCCCACTGTCCGCAAAGGAGCAGATGGTGGAGTAGAGACCACAAGCGGACCGGGCGGATCCCGGTTGATTTTCTTCTTCAGAGCTTGAGCAAAGAAGAGACGGGGGCTGAAGTAGGAGTAGAGGAAGGTGGCACCGGACCAGCAGCCCCACCCGCCAAGGTGGAGGGCTGTTGTCCTGGACACCAAGCCTCAGTAGAGGCATTAAGACCAGCAGGAGGCAACGGAGGAGCATCTGGGGCCTGGAGCTCGAGGACCATCGAAGCAGCAGCAGCTCGACCCGCCACCCGGGCACATGAGGACGTGGTTGCAGGCTCGGACGAAGCTGCACACGACGGTGGCGCACCCTCCCGAACCCGGGGGGTAAGCACCTCAGGTGTGGGGGTCCGGTCAGGAACCAGCACAGCAGCAGGCAAGGGGGCCACCTTAGCAGGGAGCTGGCCAAGAGAAAGATGGCCTGGAGCAGCTTCCGAAGGCGCTGAGTGGCCGAGCACAACCGCCTGGAGAGGAGCAGGCGAGGGGAGTGACTCCATCTGAGTGAACGCCTGAGCCTGGGCGAAGGGCACCGCAACGGGGAGTGCCGAGGTGGGGGACTCATGGGCAGCAACCGCGAGAGCCTGAAGGCGAATAGTTAATGGCCTCGGTGAATCCATGGGACCAGACCCTAGCAAACCCACTAGGCGTTCCGTTGCAAGCACCGGTGGAGAATCCGACGAATGTAGAACAGGGGGCAAGGAGCACAAGACCGGCTGGAGATAGCCAGCTGCAGAGCCCGTAAGTGCAGCGATGCCCGGAGGTGCGACAGCCAAGGAGCCCTGCGAGGCACTGCCTCCTCTGCTCCCCGTAGGTGCAGCTTGAGGCAGAACCATGCAGAGCCCAGAAGAGCCCATCAAAGTGTCGACATGTGGGAGGAGAGGGTCGACCCACTGGCAGGTGGAGACGTCCCGTAGAGCAACGGTAGCAACAGAGAGGGCTCCGTCAACGCCCAAGGGGTCCACGGTCAGCATCACTGAAGGTGGAGGCGGTGCGATCCGTGGGGGAGTAGAGGAGGCAAGGGCCTCCTGACCAGCGAGCGAGAGCATGGAAACAGCAGGCAGAGGTGAATCCAGGGCAGCGTGCGTGGTAGAGGCTAGCTGACCCGCTGGCGGTTGATCCCCAGGAGGCGCCTGAGCAGAATGACGAGCAAGCTTGGGCGATGCACCTGCAGACGGCCTAGCAGGAGGCTTGCCGGCCGGCACAGGGACGCTGCCAGTGGCTACCGTGGGGCGCCAAACGGGACCCGGAGTCGCAGAGGGGGCAGGAGGGCAGGTCCGTCCTCCAGAGACCGGGATGGCATGCACCTTAGGCAAAGGAGGAGGATGCTTCTGCTTACAGTCCCCCACAAGGTGGCCGAGGCGTCGACAGGAGTGGCAGAAGAGAGGGGGGTCCAAGATCACCACCGGCTGCCAGTAACCACCAGCGCCAATGCCAACCCACACACGATTAGGGAATTTCTTGGAGACGTCAAGCAGGACACAGACCCTCGCTGCATGCGCACGAGTGATGTAAAGTGTGTTACGATCAATCTTGAGGGTCGGCCCGATGCTCCCAGCGATGGAGAGGATGGATGCTTCGTGGTAAAAGTTGACGGGGAGGGCTGGGAGCTCAATCCAAACAGGAACAACTGGTGAATCATGCTCCGGCGAGAAGTCAAGGGACCACTGGAAGAACCAGAAGGGGCGGCCATGAACCAGCAAAGACTCTTTAAGAAGCACCTGCAAGAAATCTTCCCGGTTGGAGAAGCGGAGGAGAAGGTGTCGACGGTCCAAGGCACAGAGCAAGAAATCTTGCTTAAACTGAAAACGTTGGGCTAGGTGAGCTCGGATGTCATCGAAGGGAGGCCGACCTTTGGGAGTTCTGGCAATGACGGCAAAGGCAAGCGGTCTACAGGTCAGCTGTACTTCTTCCAAAGAGAAGAAAACCGCAGGCTCGCCGGAGTCGGTCGTCGCCGGAGAGTGGACAGACAGAGGCAGAACCGGCGGCGTGAAGGAGCTAAGCACCACCTGCGAAAAGGAGGGGGTGACGGCAGAATTGAGGGACGCAAGAGGAGGGCCCCCCACACCGCCGCCAGAAGAGGCAAGCCCCGCCGGCCAAGCCGGTGTAGAAGACGCAAGGAGCCGGCCACCGCCCACCTTCGGGAGAGTAGCAGGGGGTGAAAGCACTGACAGGGGACCACCAGACGGAGGCGAAGGAGCCAACACGGCAGCACCAGCCGAAGGGTGGGAGGCCACTAGAGGCGCGATGCTCACCTACGGAGGTGGAACCCTAGCATGGGTGACAGGCGACGGGGCTAGGGGTCGAGGACCGAAGATAGGAGGGGGAGGAGGCACCGCAGCCACAGGGGGGGCCACCGGCGGACCGCCGGCCGCCGACGGAACACATGCGAAGGGCGAGGAGATGGGCGGGAGGGAAAATAGGGGATCGTATTTCCCTGCTGTCCCGTCCAAAGGGTCAACGGTCAATGGAAGGAGGTGAGTTTTGGTAGACACGTGGGAAGTGGGAGGTGCAAGCGATGAAAAAAGAGAAGGAATGGACGATGGGGATTGGGATGCGGCAGGGGTCGTGTCCGAAGGGGAAATATCATGGCCTGGCAACAGAGATAGCGTAGGAGAGGGATAAGCGATCAACGGATGAGATGAAGTCTCTAGAGTTGGCGTGTGAAGGGGAGCAAAGACGTGGCAACCGGGAGAGAGAATGGATGGGAGGGAACCGCAGAGCTCACCGGAGGGAAGCGTAGTAGCGGGACCACCGGAAGCAAAGGCACCCGGGGCCAAGGCATCCGGCGGACTGACAGTAGGGGCTAGGCCATGAACACCGTCAAGAGGAGGGCGAACGCTACCAACGTCCAAACCTTCCACAGCAAGACTGGAGCGAGCAAGGACTTGCACGACCGCAGCAGGACCACCGACGGCGAGGGCCACCGATGAGAGGGCAGGAGGACAGGAGGAGGGGGGAGGCACAGGGCCCCCCCCTCACCGCCGGTAATCGCCGGGGGGCAGTAGGCGCGGTAGGATCAACACGCAGCAGAGAGGGGAAGCTCGCGGGGTTGGAACGGGAGGAGGGGAACAAGGAGGAGAGAGAATGGCATGGAGAGATCTTAGAATGCACACTGCACAAAGTGCTTTTTGACTCTCATGAATGTAGAATCCTTGAACCAAAATCTGACAAGGTAAAATTTTCTGGTAAGAGAGTCAACAATGTTTACATGATTGACTTAGATGATCCTGCTCATTTAAATCTTGATGTGACACAAATAATGCAGCAAGCAAAAGACCTTTTGACTTTATTCGCAACAATCAACAAGGTTGAGAGCAACTTGAGATTCGCCGTTACACCGCACTCACCCGTATCCCGCGGTGACTCGATGATGCCGAGCCGAGGTAGTGGAGAAAGCCCCTGGCTGGTTAGAGGACCAGCACCACTAAAGTTAACCCTCCCGAAGATAGGAAGCCCACAAACAAGGGCAGACGAGTGCCTTGGGGCACTAGGACACTCTTCTCACTAAGGCCATGGTGACCACACAAGGTGGTGGTTCCGGGATCGGGCACTCGCTCACCAACCAGCGAATAAGTTTTGCAGATATTAAATGAACAAGAGTAAAGAGCAAGGGTAGAGCTCACCTAGTTGGTTTGAAGAAACCAACCCCGAACGGAGACGAGGGCGAGCGGGGAAGTGTGGTTCCCCGCACACTGCGCCGATGAAGCTTGAGCTGTTTATTACAAACACTACTCCTCACACAGGAGGGTTGGACTAGGGGTGGGGAAGTAAAGTTTACATGCAAACACTACCTCCATGCAGGGAGGGGCGCTAAGCCGGCCAGGCGGGAGGGGAAACTCGCCGAAATCGAGGGAGAGGAAGTCGACGTTGAATCTGCTCGCTTGCTGTGAGAGGTGATAGGAAGCCGCTGTTGCAACCGTATCTCCTACTCAGGAATTTTGCTGTCGACGAGACCAGGGGGAAATTCTTTGTAACAGGAACTAGGACACCTATGAATTTTAATGAATTCTTCTGATGTCGTCGCTGGCCACGGCGGAGGTTTGAACAGGGTGATGGGACTTGGGGTTGACAGCTTCTGTTCTGATGCAGCAGGTTGCAGAGATTGCTCCGGTGGGTCCCGGACTCCGAATCACGAACCGTCAGGGTTGATGGAACCGTGGACAATCCCTCTGCGCTGCAAAACTGACGGGGAAGCCGTCCGATGTCGGGGTGGATTGGGGGATGCCAATGAGTGGGGGCTGGTCACTGCAGACTGGGGGAGGCAGACCGCGCGACTGAAGGGGAAAAAATCAGAACGTTGGCTCCCGGATGCCGACTGGGGTTCCGCTTCTTGCTTATGGTCGGGAACAGGTGGAGGAAGATCTTTGAAGAAAGGCCCGTAGTCTGAATCCTCCACGGTTAGTCGTGGTGCAGCGACGAACCGGGTTGCAGACTCTGGCCACAGCGGCTAGCAGATACGAACGGTGGATTGCAGAAGTTGTCCCGGCCGCTCCCGATGCCAAATCTTGAACCATTGGAGTTGCTGGAACTGTGGACAATCCTTCTGCGCTGCAAAACTGACGGGGAAGCCGTCCGATGTCGGGGTGGATTGGGGGATGCCGTTGAGTGGAGGCAGGTCACTGCCACCTGTGGGAGACAGACCCGACCAGCCGAGGAAGAAAGACCAAAACTCTGACCTCTGGATGCCGAATGCACTTCTGCTTCTTGATCCAGAAAGAGGACTGGTGGAGGAAGATATTTGTAGAATAACTCGCCACTTGAATCTTTCACCGTCGGCCGTGGTGTAGCTTTGAACAGGGTTCAGGGACTCTGCTGATGGAGCTCTGCGCAGTCGGGGGAGATTGGTTCTCCCGGACGACCCCGAACTCAGAATGAGATGGGATCACCTCGCCTGCAAAGCTGATTGGACGACCTTTCCAGAAATGTAAGATACGCCTTCAGGTGTTTCCGTGGGGAACCGTGGTTGCCTCTGCAAGTCGTCCCTTTTTTTCTGCTACCTGCAGATTGGGCAGATAGGAATCTAAAGTGGAAGAACTAAGTGGGATGGAGAGGGGGTGTTAGTGGTGGTGGAAGGTGGGTGATGGTGGAGGGGGAGGATGTGCTTAGGAGTGGTGGATGGGGGAGGGGGAGACGCAGCTGGGAGAGGGGGTGAAGGAGGGGTCGGCCAAGGTGAGGGGGAGGGTTTGATGAGGATGGGTGCGCAGCAAGTAGGGGGGAGGGCTTGGGTCGCACAAGGGCTATGAATGGGAGGGTGTGGGGAAGTGGAATAGTTGTGTGGGGGGGAGGGAAGGTTGTCTTGGAGGTGGGGAAGGTGTATGGGGAGTAGGAGGGGTTGCTTGGGAAGTGGAAGGAATTGATGGAGTATTAAATGGCCTAGGGGAGGTGAAGGGTTGGAGGGTGAGGTGGCAGCTGAGGTGGCAGGGGAAGGGGGAGGTGAAAGGGCAGGTTCTCCCAAGGGAGAGAGAGAGAGAAGGGGGAAGAGAGAGAGAGAGAGGGGGTTCGCCCCCTGGAGAGAGAGTGAGAGAGAATGAGAGAGCTAGAGAGAGAGGGAGGGTGCACTTATGCTCAAATATTCAAATATTCATTAACCTTCAAAAGAGGGATTGGGGTCCTATTTATAGGAAACCCACTATTATATATAAGTCCCTGACTCTTAACACACTAACAAATAACCAAGGAATGGGGGGGTGCGCCCATGGGCCTAGCCCAAGGAAGTAGGCCCAATAGTAAGCACCCAAGCCCAATGAGACTCAACTTAGGGAAATGACATAATAACCTAGGTATAAGACTCAAATAAACAGCAAATTACATGATTATGACTCAAAATAAAGATAACAAGTGCACAAAAGATGATCCTCAAGGTGCTGCAGTGAGCGGTGAAGTGATGGAGCTCAGGACTAGATCTCGTCGGAGGGGAGGGAGGTCCCGAGCCAGAGGGAATCGTGAGTGATGCCCTCATCAATTCCCCCAGGCCGCGAAGAGCTCAACTCTGTCGAGTAGGGGTCCTCCCTGCTGTGATACTGCTCCAAGAGGTCGGGGTCCAACCGCTGGAGGTCCTCCCGACTCACCCATGCGTCATCCGAAGGGGGCCGTCCCTTCCACCTGACCAGGTATCGCTCATACGCCTTGCTCCGTGTATTGGTGACCTGTTCATCTAATATCCGCTCCACTTTGTCATGCTGGTTCCTCAAGCTGGGTGGAGCTCTCTGAGGTGTGGGGTCGCTCTCAAGGGGTGGAGTAGGCTGGAGTTCCTCACTAGGTGTCACCGTGGGGCCCTTGTAGGGTACCAGGTTAGCCACATTGAATGTGGGACTTACTCCGTATTCTTCAGGGAGGTCTAACACATAAGCATTGGTGCCAAGTCGTCTTAGCACCTGGAAGGGGCCAGCTCCACGAGACCTCAACTTAGATGTATTCCCAGGGAATAGCCTCTTAGTTCTCACCATCACAAAATCACCTACTTGGAATTCTTGGTGGCGGCGGTGGGAATCAACTGACCTCTTGTAAATCTCATTGCTCTTGTTGATATTTTTGCGAATATCATCATGCAACTCTCTAAGGTGTTGTGCAAAAGACTCAACAGTGATGGACACCCTAGCATGTGGGGGTAGGGGAATGAGATCTGTTGGCTTCCTAGGCTTGTAGCCATGCACAGCTTCGAAGGGACTCATGCCTATGGACCTATTGGTGGAATTATTGTATGCAAACTCGGCCTGAGGTAGGATGAGATCCCAATTTCCAGGGCGGTCCTCAACAAGGCACCGCAAGAGATTCCCTAGGCTACGATTGATGACTTCGGTCTGGCCATCGGTTTGAGGGTGATAGGCCGTGGAAAATTTAAGCAGGGTCCCCATTAGATGCCAGAGGGTCTTCCAAAAGTAACTAGTGAATTTGACATCCCTATCTGAAATGATGGTCTTGGGCAGGCCATGGAGGCGGACCACCTCATCAAAGAACCGACGGGCTACGTGGGAGGCATCTGAAGTCTTAGAGCAAGGGATAAAATGAGCCATTTTTGAGAACCTATCCACCACGACATAGATGGAATCATGCTTCCTCTAGGTCCTAGGCAGGCCTAAGACAAAGTCCATACTCAAATCCTGCCATGGTCGGTCTGGGATAGGGAGAGGGGTGTATAGGCCAGTATTCTGCTTTACTTGCTTGGCTGTAGCACAAGTACGACACTGCCCCACAATTTTGGCTACATCCCTTTTGAGACTTGGCCAGTAGAACTGTCCCTCAACCAATGCAATGGTTTTATGAACCCCAAAGTGTCCCGCCAGACCTCCTGCATGTAACTCCCAGACTAACAAATCCCACAGTGAGGTTCGAGGTATGCACAGCTTATGGCCCCTAAAAATGAACCCATCCTCTAGGATAAAGCTTTGGTGCTCCTGGAGTGGTTGGGTGGTCAAGAGGGTATGGACATGCCCAAAGTCTGGACAATTCGGATATTCTTCCTTGATCCTTTCAAACCCTATGACCTCCACCCGAATGGTAGCTAGCAAGGAGATTCTCCTACTGAGCGCATCCGCGGCACGATTCTCGCTTCCAGCCTTATGTTTGATCACAAAAGTGTAGGACTGGATGTACTCGACCCATCGGGCATGCCGGGCATTCAGTTTCTGCTGGGAGTTGAGGTATTTTAGGGCCTCATGATCAGAAAATATGACAAATTCTTTAGGCAAGAGATAGTGTCTCCAATGCCGGAGGGATTGTACCACGGCATAAAATTCCTTATCGTAGGTGGAGTATCTCATCCTGGCATCACACAACTTCTCACAAAAGTAGGCCACTGGGTGTCCTTCCTGGCTAAGGATCCCGCCAATTCCTACCCCAGAGGCATCACAAGTCACCTCAAAAACTTTGGAGAAATCAGGGAGGCATAAGACAGGGGCTTGGGTCATTCTCTCTTTGAGTTCTTGGAAGGCCCTAGATGCTGACTTGGTCCACACAAAGGTCCCCTTTTTGAGGCAGTAGGTGATAGGGGCTGTGACTGTGCTGAACCCACGGATGAACCTACGGTAAAAGGTGGCTAACCCATTAAAGCTCCGGACTTCATGGAGAGTGCGGGGCTCTGGCCAATCGAGGATGGCTTGGACCTTTTCAGGGTCCATGGATACCCCGTCGGTGGTGACAACATACCCAAGGAAGGTAATGGACTTTGTCATGAAGTGACATTTTCCCAAGTTGGCAAAGAGACTCTCCTTCCTAAGGGTGGTACAGACTTGCCTAAGATGACTGAGGTGGGCTTCCTTGGACTGGCTGTAGATGAGGATATCATCAAAATAGACTACCAGGAAGACTTCAATATAGGGCCTAAGGACCTCAGTCATAAGGCGCATAAATGTGCTTGGGGCGTTAGAGAGCCCAAAAGGCATCACCAGCCATTCATAGAGTCCATCTTTGGTTTTGAAGGCTGTTTTCCATTCATCCCCGAGCCTTATCCTTACTTGGTGATAGCCACTCTTAAGGTCTATCTTTGAAAAAATGGTGGCTCCAGCTAGCATGTCTAGCATATCGTCAAGTCTAGGTATGGGGAACCTATATTTGACGGCAATCTTGTTGATGGCTCTACTATCAATACACATTCGCCATGTCCCATCTTTCTTTGGTGTGAGGAGGGGTGGGAGAGCACAAGGACTTTTACTAAGATGAAGGAAGCCTTTTCTAATGAGTTCCTCCACTTGTCTCCTCAGTTCAGCATATTCAGTGGGGTTGAGGCGATAGTGGGGAAGGTTTGGGAGGGTGGCCCCTGGGACAAGGTCAATAGCATGTTGGACATCCCTCATGGGTGGCAGTTGATCGGGGAGATCCTCGGGGAACACATCCTTGAATTCTTCTAGGAGAGGGTGTATTTCCACGGGATGAGGGTTGGAGGGGGTGGATTCCCCTAGGCATATGACCACAGCGTATATGGGTGTTCCGAGAGCTACCTCTTCCTCGAGTTCTTGTTTAGTGATGAGATGTAGGCCTTTGATGGGACTCTCATGGGTGGACAGTTGACTTGTTAGTTGGGTTGGGGGTGATGGGGCCCCTGGGTTTTGAGGTTGTGTGGGGAGAATTCCCTTGGAGGGTGGGTCCTTTCGGGGTGGGGAAGGGTTGAGGCGAATGGTCTTTCCCTTGTGTTCAAAGGTGCACGTGTTCGTTTTCCCATAGATGGTAGCATTAACATCATATATCCAAGGTCTCCCTAGCAGGATGCTTCCTACAGCCATAGGTATGATGTCACACCATATTTACTCTTGGTAGGATGAGAAGGTGATGGGGATAAGACAACATGTGTTGACGGGTAGGGAATGGTTGTTTATCCATGAGACACGATATGGTTTGGGGTGGGGTGTTGGGGTAAGTCCTAGGAGCTTGACGGTGTCCGGGGACATGGCATTGACACAACTTCTGTTGTCTAGGATAACCTTCCTAACATGGTCCCCGATTTTGATGAAGGTGTGAAAAATGGAAGTCCTCCTCCAATCATTCTCTTGAGGTTGGGTAAGGGTGCACCTTATTACTCCTAAGTGGGTGGAGCGGGGATCATCTTCTACACCTTCCTCAAAGAATTGCTCCTCGTATTCCTCTTCCCACTCTAAAGTAGCCTCGTGTTCCTCAATAGTATTCTCATGGGTTTCTTGGGATGTAGTAGGTCCGCCCTCAATAACAAGGCTCGACATCCCCTTGGAAGGGCATTGGGAGGCTATGTGGCCATAACCATGGCACTGAAAACATTTAATCGTACTACTCCCTGGGGTCTTTCCTTTGGAGGCTTCCTCCCTTCGGGGAGGAGGGTTGAGTGGAGTGGTCTTTGTGGGGGTGGGAGTGGTTGGTTGGGGGTAGGGCCGAGTGGGGGTTCCCCCACTGGGAGGAGGTGTTCTTAACAGAGGAGGCAGGTTGGGACAGGGTCCCGGGCCCTTGGGGGGGGCAAACCTTGGGTTCCTAGAGAATCTCTCTACATCACGGGCTATTTGATAGGCAATCTCCAAGCTATGCACTTCCCTCATAAAAAGCTCCTGTTTGATGTGGGGAAGGAGACCATTCCTAAACCGGGATAAAGTGACGGCTGGGTCTTCGACCACACCACACCTTAGGAGATATGAGTCAAATTTCTCAATATACTCTTCCACGGTCTTTCCCTCTTGGGTAAGGCTTTGCCATTCATCAAGGAGAAGTTGGCTATAGGAGATGGGAAGATATTTATTCCTAAGTTGATCTTTCATGTCTATCCAAGTGTCAATGGGTTCCTCTCGCCTGATCCTCCTTTGGCTCTCTACCTTAGCCAATAGGTTTTGGCTAGTTTAAGAAGGTGCATCTTGGCCAACCTAACCTTTCTCTCCTCGGACATGGGATACCAATCAAAGTATTGGTCCATGCCATGCTCCCATTCTTTATAGGCACTAGGGTTATGAGACCCATCAAAATTAGGAGCTTCCACTTTGATCATTCTTAGTAGGAAGTCATCCGGATCCTCACGTGGTCGCCTCTCATGATATCGAGGTTGTGGGGCTCTCTCTTGCTCACGATACCACTCATCATCTAGGTCTTCCCTCTCATGTTCAACCCGTGGAGGAGGAGCCCTTTGGGCATGGTTCCTAGGTGGGGCCCTAGCTTCTTCTAACCTCTCTAATCGGGTGGAAATTCCATTCATTTGCTCCATGAGGACTTGGATGGCAGCCTCGAGTCGATCCATAGGAGTTTGGGGAGCTTCCCTAGGGATGTTTTGGTTGCCTTGGAAATTGGGATCCATAGGTGGATCGGAAGTAGAAGGATCGGTCCGGTATGTGGTACCCCTACGGGTGGACATGCACAAAGACAATGTGACCGGTATGGGATGGTAATGCAAATGTCCTAGGACCCAGGCTTGTAGAGACAAGTCTAAAACTTGCTCTGATACCACTTGATATGACACAAATAATGCAGCAAGCAAAAGACCTTTGGACTTTATTCGCAACAATCAACAAGGTTGAGAGCAACTTGAGAGTCGCCGTTACACCGCACTCACCCGTATCCCGCGGTGACTCGATGATACAGAGCCGAGGTAGTGGAGAAAGCCCCTGGCTGGTTAGAGGACCAGCACCACTAAAGTTAACCCTCCCGAAGATAGGAAGCCCACAAACAAGGGCAGCTGGGTGCCTTGGGGCACTAGGACACTCTTCTCACTAAGGCCACGGTGACCACACAAGGTGGTGGTTCCGGGATCGGGCACTCGCTCACCAACCAGCGAATAAGTTTTGCGGATATTAAATGAACAAGAGTAAAGAGCAAGGGTAGAGCTCACCTGGTTGGTTTGAAGAAACCAACCCCGAACGGAGACGAGGGCGAGCGGGGAAGTGTGGTTCCCCGCACACTGCGCCGATGAAGCTTGAGCTGTTTATTACAAACACTACTCCTCACACAGGAGGGTTGGACTAGGGGTGGGGAAGTAAAGTTTACATGCAAACACTACCTCCACGTAGGGAGGGGCGCTAAGCCGGCCAGGCGGGAGGGGAAACTCGCCGAAATCGAGGGAGAGGAAGTCGACGTTGAATCTGCTCGCTTGCTGTGAGAGGCGATAGGAAGCCGCTGTTGCAACCGTATCTCCTACTCAGGAATTTTTCTGTCAACGAACCAGGGGGAAATTCTTTGTAACAGGAACTAGGACACCTCTGAATTTTAATGAATTCTTCTGATGTCGTCGCTGGCCACGGCGGAGGTTCGAACAGGGTGATGGGACTTGGGGTTGACAGCTTCTGTTCTGATGCAGCAGGTTGCAGAGATTGCTCCGGTGGGTCCCGGACTCCGAATCATGAACCGTCAGGGTTGATGGAACCGTGGACAATCCCTCTGCACTGCAAAAGTGACGGGGAAGCTGTCCGATGTCGGGGTGGATTGGGGGATGCCGATGAGTGGGGGCTGGTCGCTGCAGACTGGGGGAGGCAGACCCGTGCGACTGAAGGGGAAAAAATCAGAACGTTGGTTCCCGGATGCCGACTGGGGTTCCGCTTCTTGTTTCTGGTCGGGGACAGGTGGAGGAAGATCTTTGAAGAAAGGCCCGTAGTCTGAATCCTCCACGGTTAGTCGTGGTGCAGTGACGAACCGGGTTGCAGACTCTGGCCACAGCGGCTACCAGATACAAACAGTGGATTGCAGAAGTTGTCCCGGCCGCTCCCGGATGCCAAATCTTGAACCGTCAGGGTTTCTGGAACCGTGGACAATCCCTCTGCGCTGTAAAACTGACGGGGAAGCCGTCCGATGTCGGGGTGGATTGGGGGATGCCGTTGAGTGGAGGCAGGTTACTGCCACCTGTGGGAGACAGACCCGACCAGCCGAGGAAGAAAGACCAAAACTCTGACCTCTGGATGCCGAATGCACTTCTGCTTCTTGATCCAGAAAGAGGACTGGTGGAGAAAGATATTTTTAGAAGAACTCGCCGCTTGAATCTTTCACCGTCGGCCGTGGTGTAGCTTTGAACAGGGTTCAGGGACTCTGCTGATGGAGCTCTGCGCAGTCGGGGGAGATTGGTTCTCCCGGAAGACCCCGAACTCAGAACGGGATGGGATCACCTCGCCTGCAAAACTGATTGGACGACCTTTCCAGCAATGTAAGATACGCCTTCAGGTGTTGCCGTGGGGAACTGTGGTCACCTCTGCAAGTCATCCCTTCTTTCTGCTACCTGCAGATTGGGAAGATAGGAATCTAAAGTGGAAGAACTAAGTGGGATGGAGAGGGGGTGTTAGTGGTGGTGAAAGGTGGGTGATGGTGGAGGGGGAGGATGTGCTTAGGAGTGGTGGATGGGGGAGGGGGAGACGCAGCTGGGAGAGGGGGTGAAGGAGGGGTCGGCCAAGGTGAGGGGGAGGGTTTGATGAGGATGGGTGCGCAGCAAGTAGGGGGGAGGGCTTGGGTCGCACAAGGGCTATGAATGGGAGGGTGTGGGGAAGTGGAATAGTTGTGTGGGGGAGAGGGAAGGTTGTGTGGGGAAGAGGGAAGGTTGTCTTGGAGGTGGGGAAGGTGTATGGGGAGTAGGAGGGGTTGCTTGGGAAGTGGAGGGAATTGATGGAGTATTAAATGGCCTAGGGGAGGTGAAGGGTTGGAGGGTGAGGTGGCAGCTGAGGTGGCAGGGGAAGGGGGAGGTGAAAGGGCAGGTTCGCCCAAGGGAGAGAGAGAGAGAAGGGGGAAGAGAGAGAGAGGGGTTCGCCCCCTGGAGAGAGAGTGAGAGAGAATGAGAGAGCTAGAGAGAGAGGGAGGGTGCACTTATGCTCAAATATTCAAATATTCATTAACCTTCAAAAGAGGGATTGGGGTCCTATTTATAGGAAACCCACTATTACATATAAGTCCCTGACTCTTAACACACTAACAAATAACCAAGGAATGGGGGGGTGCGCCCATGGGCCTAGCCTTAGGAAGTAGGCCCAATAGTAAGCACCCAAGCCCAATGAGACTCAACTTAGGGAAATGACATAATAACCTAGGTATAAGACTCAAATAAACGGCAAATTACATGATTATGACTCAAAATAAAGATAACAAGTGCACAAAAGATGATCCTCAAGGTGCTGTAGTGAGCGGTGAAGTGATGGAGCTCAGGACTGGATCTCGTCGGAGGGGAGGGAGGTCCCGAGCCAGAGGGAATCGTGAGTGATGCCCTCATCAAATCTTTATCTTGCTGCACCGAAATCTGAACTTGCATGGTTATGGCATCGTAGACTAGGTCATGCTAGCTACAATGTCTTACATAAACTGTTAAAGCATTCAATGGTGAATGGGTTGCCTGAACTTTCTTTTAAACAAGAAAACAAATTGTGTGATGCATGTGCCCTAGGTAAACAAACAAGAAAATCCTTCAAGGCTAGATCTGCAAACTTTTCATCTAAACCACTTGAGCTGATTCATATGGATTTGTTTGGTCCAACCAGAACTTCTAGTTTAAGTGGTAGAAAATATGGATATGTCTTGGTGGATGATTACTCTAGGTTCACTTGGGTTTTCTTTTGATGAGTTTTAGGCACTCTATAAGAAGATTAAGCAAGACGGTGAGTTCAAAATCTCCAACATTCAATCTGATCATGGTGGTGAATTTGAAAATGCTGACTTCTATAATCTTTACAGGGCTGAAGGTATTTCACACCGGTTTTCTTCACCAAGAACCCCAGAGCAAAACGGTGTAGTTGAAAGAAGAAACCGAACTCTCATAGAGATGGCAAGAACCATGCTTGCCGAACGGCAACTTCCAAAGAAATTTTGGGCTGAAGCGGTAAACTCAGCATGTTCTATTATCAACCGCTCTATGGTAAGGCCACACACCAAAAAGACTCCTTATGAGTTGCTGAAAGGTAAAAAGCCTTCTCTCGCACACACATGAAAGTATTTGGATCTAAATGCTTCATCCACAATAATGACAAAAGAGATTTAGATAAATTCGAGCCCAAGAGGGATGAAGGTATATTCCTTGGATATTCTGATAGATCTAGGGCTTATAGAATTTATAATGTCAAGAGTCAAACTGTGGAAGAATCACCCCATATTTCCTTTGATGAATATCACGATGATTCTAACAATGATAACTCTTCCAGAAAAAATGATGAAGATGGGGAATTCCTAAGCATGAAGGAAAAGAATGATCCTCCACAAGAAGAAACAAGAGAATATGGTGACCTAGCTGAATCAAGTAATGTAAGGGATCAAGCTCCAAGAGAAGGTAATGATTCTACAAACATTAGAATTCTTCAGGATCATCCTTTAGAAAATGTCATTGGTAGCTTAAATGACCCACCTAGAATAAGGTCACATTTTAGAATTGTGGAAGAATTAGATCAACTTGCTCTTGTCTCCCAGATTGAACCCAAGAATATTGATGAGGCATTAAAAGATGAAAACTGGATAAATTCAATGCAAGACGAGTTAAACCAGTTTGAAAGAAATAAAGTTTGACATCTTGTTCCTAGACCTTCATCACAATCTGTCATAGGCACTAAGTGAGTTTTTAGGAACAAACTAAGTAAGGATGACAAGATAATAAGAAACAAGGCTAGATTGGTGGCTCAAGGGTATAATCAAGAGTTTTGGGTAGACTTTGATGAATCTTATGCCCCAGTTGCTAGACTCGAAGCCATTAGAATTTTACTTGCCTTTGCATGCTCCCTTAAAATAAAGTTGTATCAAATGGATGTAAAAAGTGCTTTCTTGAATGGCTTGATCAAAGAAGAAGTCTATGTTGAGCAGCCCCCTGGCTTTGAGAATTCTAACCATGCAGATTTTGTATACAAGCTAGACAGGAGGCTTTATGGACTTAAGCAAGCACCAAGAGCTTGGTATGAGAGACTAAGCTCGTTCCTCATTAAAAAGGGGTATACGCGAGGTAAGGTAGATCAAACACTTTGCACCAAGAAGCAAGGTAAGAACATCTTGATTGTTTAAATTTATGTTGATGATATTGTGTTTGGTTCTACTAAATCTGAAATGTGTGAGAAATTTGCTAACCTCATGACTAGTGAATTTGAGATGAGCCTAATGGGAGAACTCCAATTCTTTCTCGGTTTGCAGGTCAACCAAGGACAAGATGGGTGCTTCATAAGTCAAGCCAAATACATCAAGGAGCTGCTGAAAAGATTTGACATGACGAACAGCAAAATTATTACAACTCCTATAAGCACTACAACATCACTTGATTCGGATGAAAATGAGAAATTAGTGGATGCAAAGATCTATAGAGGTATGATCGGCTCTTTGCTTTACTTGATTACATCCCGACCAGATATCCAGTTTAGTGTATGCCTTTGTGCTAGATTTCAAGCTAGTCCTAGAGAATCCCACTTGACTGCCGTCAAACGTATCCTTAGATATCTTACCGGGACTCAAGATTTGGGATTATGGTATCCGTCATCATGTGATTTATCTCTTATATCTTATTCTGATGCGGACTATGCTGGATGCAAGCTGGATCGCAAAAGTACTAGTGGCTACTGCTAGTTTCTGGGTGGGTGTTTAGTTTCTTGGGCCTCCAAGAAATAACACTCGGTTGCCCTCTCAACCGCAGAGGCAGAATATGTTGTTACGTGGAGCTGTGGCACCCAAGTGTTGTGGATTAAACACCAACTCCAAGACTACTTAGTGGATCTTGGTTGTGTCCCGATTCTGTGTGATAACACTAGTGCTATCAACCTTGAAAAAAATCCAGTCCAGCACTCTAGGACTAAGCATATTGAGATTAGGCATCACTTCATTAGAGATGAGGTCGATAAGAAAAATTTTGAACTACATTTTGTTGATACTCTAAATCAAATTACTGATATTTTCACCAAGCCCTTGTGTAATGACAGGTTTTCAACACTCAGAAGGGAGCTTGGTCTTTGCCGACCTCAGTCCAATAAAAATTGAAATGATGACTTTGTTCAATTTAGTTGTGTATTTTAGCAGATTGGTGTCCATGCATTGTTTATATGTAAATATGTCATTTTGCATATGGTGTAGCATTGCATGTAGTCATGATGCATAATAAAATTGAATTCATGTTCATAATGTATTGCATGGTTTGTGTAGCATCCTTCTTGCATGGCCATGGTATATTAAATGCTGATGTATGGAAAGGCAGGTTATACTTGCCTAGAAGCACTCAATATGCGTGAGGTTTCACCTCCGCCAAGTACCATGCGTCACTGTCGCATATAGGCCATATAGTAAGGGGGAGTTCTTTTTGTAGCATTCATGCATATGTTTTATCTTCATTCTGTTGCATTTAATAAGTGTACAACCATGTGTTGAGTCATGCATTTCATGTCTGCCAAATTCATGTTTGATCAGGTCAACCCCTGCATGGTTCTAGTCAACCTCTCCTTGACATTCGTCATTCCACTTGATTGTAAACATAACTCCTTGAGTGCATTCACTGCATATCCTTAGGGGGAGTCCTGCTGCTATTCTTACTCTCTTGCAATCTGAACTTCATGGCTTATAGTCTGAATATGAGATCATGAGATCGACATAACTATAGCGCAAGAGCTTTCTATTATATGCCCTGATGATTGTCCATCCAATGAAACTGGTTCAGATTTAATGATTTCTTTGAAGTTTAAAAATATTTATTCTGAAATCATCTATGTTCTGTGGTTTTAATAGACCTTAACTAGAGATTGCATATTGTGCTTTGCATGACTATCCTGAAATCTAAAAATCCAAATGTCATGATAATTTTGGTGATACTCTAGAGCTTAGTATTGTTTCTAAACATCTTGATGAGCTGAAATTCTTGGAAATCAATTTGGCAGAGCAATGATATTTTTGCACGGAAAAATATGTCACGTCATCAAATCAAGTGACGAATGATATGTCATGATGTGCCCCTGTTATCTCTATCTTAATTATATTTGGACTCTAGGCAGAGCACTGGCATAATTGCTGAGAAATATATCTTCTCATCACAAAAATGAGATTGGATATGTCATGACGTGACTTTGGTATCTCTGTTCATTCTGCAGTATAACCGTCAGTCTTGCCAAATACCTAGGGATACTGGCGTCTAAACAACGTGTATTCTTACGGCTATGAGGCATGAACTAGACTTGATTGCTCGTAAAATATGAGTCATGTGCCGTCAAATTCAAAAGATATTGAAAATCAAATTTATTGAACTCATCAAATTCTATGCTTTAGTCATGATTGTTTAGCCTCAATACTAGTTTTTATGTTATTCCCTTTGTAGTTATTGAATATGGATATATAAGATAAGGGAAGGTTAAACACTGCCATGATATGCACTTTTAGTTCATTTCTATTACAACATGGATGTAGATGCTTTTCAAACTCTGTTGATGATCTCGGATTTCATTAGCTTTGCATCATATATGTTGCTCACGGTATGTTTCAGGTTTGCATATAATGGCTTGCTCTCCACTCTCATTCACCTCTAGTCTCTCAGACATTAGTCACCTTCTATATCTTATCCCTCCTTTTTGCTGCTGTCAAAGGGGTAGAAAATGTCTTGTTGTGAGTCCTTTAATACCTTTGTTCGTCCTTTATGCGGCCTTTGTGAGTTGTCAAAGGGGGAGAGTGAATTGTTGATGGGAGAGAGTCCATGGGGGAGAGATCCTTATGAGCTTTGAGTCTGCATATGTGATAGGGGTTGTGCATAGCATTCACATGCTTTGATCATCCATGCATACATATCCGCATTCACATGCTTTCACTATCATGGATCTTGAGCTGCACATGTCGCATATATCATAAACTTTGCCATTTTAAATATTCCTGCCACATAATGACTCACAGTGTTGCCATCATCAAAAAGGGGGAGAATGTTGTGCCCCTGTGATCATTTGAGTCTTCCCGTGGTTTGGGTCATTCGACATCGTCTTGTGGTCATTTGAGTTATTGGATATTCTTGGTTTTGATAATAGCTAAAGATTATAAGTCATTATTGTTTTAACTCTCATATGACTGACATACGTGATGTTTTGTTCATGACAGATATGCCAACGAATTGCCTAGGAATGAAGTGGAGATGCCAAATGTGAAAGCTCAATGTTGCGCCCTCGCATGCGGATCGACCTGCGCGGTTAGGTCGCGGGGATATAATCAACAGAAATCTTTAAGACTGCCAAGGGTGATGCCACAGACATGAACGGGCTGCTAAAGGAGTCAAGCGATGGAGCTAAAACAGTTAACGGACCGACCCGGGAAAGCCCAGGGTCTGCCCAACTGGCGGTCGACCGCCAGCACAGGGGCGGTCGACCGCCCCGGCCAGCAACCCCCAGATTGCAACTCTTTCAGTAGCGGTCGACCGCCAGCTCAGTAGCGGTCGACCGGAATTTCCAGGAACCTCTCGTTTGTAGGTTTCTCAGTAGCGGTCGACCGCCAGAAGCTGCAGGTCGACCGCCAGCCCCGAGCCTTCAATGTTGACTTTATTTTCCACTTCGAGAAGAGCGCCTTTCCTTGTATTTGTTTAACCCCAAAGTCACCCAATCTTCCATAGATTGTGGATCTGGTCTGGGGGATGTCTAAGGACCATTCAAAGGTTATAAAACACATGCAAGAGGGTTAGAAACCCTAGTTGATCATTTGTTAATCCAAGGGAGATCAAAGGAGGCTATAAGGGTGAGAGGAGTTCGAGTACTGTAGCCGTGAACAGTACCCCGGGAAGAAGTTCTTCATCAAATCCTCAAGTGATTCAAGCTAATTGAAGAGGAGATCAAGCCCATGTCAAGAGAAGATAAAGCTGCATCCTTCATCCTCTTCATCATCTCAAGGGTGATCTAAACTGCATCCTTAAACCTCTTCATCAACTCAAGAAGATCAAAAGGAAGATCCAAGCTACATCCATAGTCTTCCTCATCAACTAGAAGAGATTCAAGGAAGATCATCTCTCAAAGAAGAAGACACCATCGAAGCATCAGATTCAAGCTCCTACAACTCAGACAAGATCTTTCTACTTTGAGCATATTCTATATCTTGTTTGAGTGATTTCGTATTTATTCTCTTTTCATTTCTTTCAAACAATTGAAACTGAAGATCGTCCCTACCGGTGGTTAGTAGGAAGGTAATCAGAAGTTGTCCGATCTGCGGTGTTGACGTCCCTATCGGTGGTTAGTAGGAAGGCAATCGGAGGTCTTTCTGATTTGCGGTTCAGTGCGTGGCACTAGTGGAGCCTCACCGGATTTGGTGAGGGGTGGACGTAGGACTGGGGATTCAGTCCGAACCACCTTAAAATCTTTTGTGTTGTGATTTGTTTATGTGATTGCTTCATTCTAGATGCATGCTTAGGTTCAATCTCTATATTACGTAATCATCTTGCTAAGCAAATTGTTGTGTCCTTCGTTAAGTTAGTTATATTCCGCTACAATTTATTTTATCCAGCTATATAGAGGGTTGCATTGCGAAAAGAGGGGCAGATCTATTCACCCCTCCCCTCTAGATCCGCTGTCCACTACTCAACAATTTTAAATATCTTCTAGACAAAGTTAATGCCAGGTTAGCTGGCTGGCAAAGTAAGTTTCTATCCCAGGCAGGATGGGCTGTTCTGATCCGGTCAGTCTTAGCATCAATTCCTATGTATATAGCAAGTGCTGCCTCAATTCCTTCTACTATTCAAAAGCAGATTGGAAAATTTTACGCCAATTTCTTTTGGCAGGGACTTGAAACAGCACACAGAAAGCACTGGATCTCTTGGGACAAGATTTGTTGCCCTGTTTCTATAGGTGCACTGTTCATACGTAGCCTTTCAGATACTCAAATCTGCTTCTATGTCAAACTATTATGGCTCTCTATGCACAGCAAGTCACTTTGGGCTAACTATGTCAGAAGTAAATACTATCAGGTGGATCACATTTCAGACTGCAAAACTCCATTTCCAGTTGGTATAAAAACTTGTGATTTCAAGAAAGCTAGAGCAATTCAGCTGATAGGTTCCCGCATGATTGTTCAAGATGGTATTGCCACTAATTTCTTTAAAGATATTTGGTACAAAGATAAAGCCTTGGTGGAACAACTTTCTCTCCAAAATAATTCTTTAATTGAAGATTGCTCAGTTAATACTGCCATGACTAATCCTCAGCACCCAATTTGGGATAAAGTGGATGATCAGCAACTGCGGGCTAAAATTTAGAGGTTTGTGATCCAAAATGGAAATGACATTCCTATTTGGTCATTTACTAACTCAGGCAAATTCAATATTAAATCTACTTACAGATTCATCAAAGGGCAAGCGGCTGATTCAATGTTTAGCAAATTATGGAATCACAGATTTCCTCTAAGGGTAGCTTTATTTTGTTGGAAAATTTTGAAACAAGCGGTTCAAGTTGACAGCCGTATACAAACCAGCGGAGTTAATTTGGCATCTTGTTGTGTTTGTTGCTCTTCCTCTCATGAAATAGAAGATGAAGATCACCTCTTTGTCAATAGTGAACTGGCAAAATTTTTATGGAGCAGGTTAGCTCCTTTGCTTACTAACTCTTGCTTGGAAGCTACAAATATTATCAGCCGGTTGAGGTTATCCATTAATGGGGCAATCATCAATAAACCAAAAGGTTTCATTTCTCTGCTGGCAACTCTTTTGATCATTTGGGAGATATAGAAATATAGATGCTCGGTTAGATATGAAGGCCACAGAACCAATTTTCTCAAGATTTTTAATAAGATTCTAGCGGAGATTAATCAGATTGTGAAACAAGTCAAATTTAATCAAGGGGCCAGCTCTGAGTACTGCAATATTATTCAAGAATTTGGTATTGCTATCAGAAGCAGTCACCTGGCTTTATTTACAGTCTGCTGGACCGCCCCTGCAGTCAATTATTCTCTCAATGTGAATGGAGCTAGCAAAGGCAATCCAGGACCATCTGGGAGTGGTGGCTGTTTCCGAGATTCTCGTGGGCAATTACTGCTTGGTTTTTCATATTACTATGGTAATGGTTCCAATATGGTGGCAGAAGGATGAGCTCTATTAGATGGTCTCCGTCTAGCTCAGCTTCATTCTATCCCATTGTCGGTTATCTTCACTGATTCTATGGTTTTGGTTGATTTGTTGAACAATAAAAGAGATCCACTATGGTCTCTCCTCCCTTGGTGGAGATCCCTACATCAAATTTTCTTATCTTTTAAGTGCCCTATTATTCATTCATATAGAGAAGCAAATCAGCTAGCAGATGTTCTGGCAAATCATGCGGTCTCCATTGGACACAATGTGGAATTTTCTTCATTCTGAGAGCTGCCTCTATTAGCCAAAGGATATGCCATAGCCGATGCTTGCTGCATACCTAATTTTCGAAGGAGACATGTATAGGTTTCTTTTTTCATTCTTTCATTGTACTACAGAGGCTTGGCCTTCCTTTGATCTTGTACATTTCTATTAAAGAAATAAAATTGCATTTAGTGGCTCGTAGGTGGAGTGAGAACATTCCCTTCCTCTGGAATAGGGGTGCACTCTCCCTTCATCCCACTAGATGTTTTGCTTTAGCAAAAATAATATCTACTTATGCTTTTTGCTGGACTATTCCTACGCTTTGAAAGCATGGGGATAGGTTGAACTATTCCTACGTTTCTATAACCTATAGTCAGGCGAGCAAGCACCACGCTTTGAAAGCGTGGCAAGCAAACATGGTTAAAGGCTTTACCTACGTTATTTGGTCCTATACCTACATTTTAAAATGTAGGTAAAGGCTAATTTTCTTGTAGTGACATAAAAAGTCACTCACACACCCATTGCGAGTCACACGGAGTAATAGGTGGCCCAGGACCACCAGACTCGGGACAACCTTCTAATCCTATTAACCCAATGATCCTTGAGTCACACGACTCGAGTCAAGACCATCATACATGACGACGCAACGTCGTTAATCTAGCCTAATCCCTAGGTCTGAAATCACGGTAGCATGATTCCCAAGGTAGCTCACAAGTCGCCGAGTCGATCCCCTATCCGAGAGAAAAGCAGGAAAATCTCCAACGCCAAGCAAGGTGACTGGACTCATATTCCAAGGGCCAAACCCACGGCCCACTCGGAAAATGCCTTCCGGAGAACCCACGTCGTGTGGGGAAAGCCATCCGGACACATACTGCCTCACGAAAACTAGATCTAGAGAAAGTACGAAAGCCCGGAACACATGGGGTCACCCGGACCCTCTAAACATAGGGGCACGCTAATCAAGGTAACATGATACTTCCAGACACCCCAAAAACACGGACATAGGACTCACGAGGTGTTCGGGACAGCCACTAGACCGAAGGTCGACCATTGGGTCACAACCGGGTCGACCGGGGGTCAACACAACGTAGTCGGAACACACTAACATGGAAAACTGAGTGGCGGTCCTCCCTAGACCGTCACCTCAAGTGGCGGTCCACCCTTAGACCGCAACCCTCAGATAGCTGTCCACAATGGACCGCAACCCTCCGGGAACACCTGGATAAGGGGCAGTCGCCTCCCTGATCGCAACCTAGAGAATGCGGCCATCTTCCTGGCCGCAACTCAGAGGAAACGGTCAGACACCTGACCGCCCTCTCTGGACACACGAAGTGGTGGTCCTGGCCAGACCGCCACTATCAAGTGGCGGTCAGTCATGAGACCGCTACTTCAAACCGACATAAGGGGACAAGTGGCAGTCCTCAGAGGGCTGCCTCATCTAGTGGCGGTCTCTGGTACGACCGCCTCTTGCTTTCGAACCCGAAAATGGTGAACTCCGTGAAAAACTCCGTTTCACACCCCATTTACGCCCATGTGAAGGGGAAAACAAGGGAAAACCATTCCCCAGCCTCTCTAGCACCGAGAGGACCCATTCAAACCCCAAAAACACAATCAAAAAGTGAAATTTGGCTCACACCACAAAATTACACATTTTAACCCCGGTGGAAATATAAACCCTCTCGACTCGCCTCGAGATACCAAACTCAAGGGAAATGAAGTACAGGGGTTAAGGAACCATCCCCCTACCTCCACAGAAGATTCCGCGCACCGAGGACACCGATCTGCCATGAAAATGCCACACAAACTGCCGCGGCACCACGAACTCATGGCCAAGCATTGCCGTGCCTCAACCGCCTCGATCCTCGCCCATCCTCGCCTGCTCTTCACCCACGTCACCTCCGCCTTACCCCCGCCTCACTCCGTCAGCCATCGGAGAAGAGAGGGGAGAAAGAGAGAGCACGAGAGAAGAGAGAGGGAGAGGGAGAGAAATGAGAGATGGGGAGAGAGAAAAGGGGTTGGGTTTATATATATAGGAAAATCCAAAAAAAATCAAAAATAGGGAAAAATCATCTCCCTGATCCACGAAAAATGCACAACACGCTGGTAACGTCCTAGAGTCAGAGAACACAATGGTTCGCCCTACACGGGATTCCAAAGGCTCAACAAGCGAAAACACGCGTAAACCGTAAAACTCAATCAGGGACCCACAAAAGTGATTCGAAACCCACAGATCCTGATCTGAACAACATCTAAAAAATTCATGGCATTATATCCCTCCCCCCTTAAAGAAATTTTGTCATCAAAATTCAAGACAAATGCCATGTCACAGGTGGAGAACACCCCAAACCAATTGACAACGCTGTCAGAGCTCAGCATAGAAAACCTCGATTCCCACGAAAGCACCAATCCTGAGGGATACAGCCAGACCATAATCACGTGCAACACCTCGCTCCGTACACAGCATACATCGATCATCATATCTAGCATAACACAAAAGCACAAGTCTAGTATCACCTTAGTCACAACAAAATCCACTCATGGCACCGCTGTCACCATCTCGCTCAACGAGGAGACGAAATCCTCGTTACGAGAAACAACCACCAATAAAATCTCTCGCTCGACGGACCAATCATACTTCAGCTCCGCTACCAGCTGACTAATCTCATGCCCTTCACAAGGGACCACCATCACTGAGCTTCGCCCGCACACATAGTCATTCCAACTGACTGCGATAAATCCATCGGCTTTGCGCCATGAACCATCTCACACCTAGCAAGCCGAACACCAATAACCGCACTGGACCCACTCTGTCAGAACTCAAACTTTGACAAAGCCCAGATCTCATCCGAAAAAAGGCACAACATAGAAACGACCATGAAATGCCTTGCCCGTACATGGCTCTCACCGTTGTCTATGCACAACCACATGCATCTTCTATCTGCGAAAGACTATCCACTAGTCACCAGCTACTCGTCAACGGGAAACCCTGACTCACTCAGCTTCCTCCTTCTTTCCTGGTCCTTCACTAGGTCTGAAGCATACATTCCAAATCTAGATAGGCCATCCGTTGACTCATGCACAGACCAACACCACATCCGATCTCGAGCCTCATGCCAACTCTACCCTCTCAGGGGAGCACGACAAAATCAAATGACAAGATTCCGGAGTCTTCGATCCTCACCTCACTCGACTCAGGCTTACAGAGAAATCCTCCCATGCTGGTCACCAGACCAAAGACCACCATCCAACGCCAATGTTGATGTGACATGAGGTCGAGGAAGGACTTCAAACTATCAGCCGGAGAGCAGGAATGCGAGGTGAGTAGAGAAGAACGGAGGAGCTCGGCCGGGGCCTCACACCCATCCCCATCTCAGGGATGACGCAGTCGCGCTCTTCAATTCTTCTCTACGGTGATGGCGGTTACAGGCGTTGCAGTTGACACGGCGGTGGTGATGGACGATGACGGCGGTTGAACGGTGAAGGAGGAAGATCGTGGAGCTTCGATGGGGCTTCACACCCGTCCTCTTCTCGAAGATGATGCACCATAGCTTCACGGACGACCTCCATGGCGGGGCGAAGTGGGGTTGGGCCTCTCACCCGGGGTTCAAAAAATCTGGAAGAACACTCATAGCCATAGCTAAACTGGTTTTTTTTTATTCTATTGCTTCAAATAAGGACTACAAGACTCTTTTTATAGACTTCACTAAGAAGATCAAAGGACAAACTCTAAGACTCTTTAATGCCTAGAAATATGAAAAGACACCTATGACTCATTATAACTCCCTTAAAAACTTTAAGACTCTTTAATGCCTAGAAATATGAAAAGACACCTATGACTCATTATAACTCCCTTAAAAACTCTAAGACTCTTTGATGCCTAGAAATATGAAAAGACACCTATGACTCATTATACCTCCCTTAAAGACACTTAGGGATATCAAAAGACAAACTTCAAAAACCCTTATGTAAAATAAAAAAATTACAAATACTTTAAGACAGAAGATCAAGTCTGATGTCGATGATGATCCCGTCAAACCCCTCCGCTTGGAGAAGGTTTGACCTCGAATCTTGAATCTCGAATCGCAGGACCCCGGCTTGTTGGGACAAACCGGACGACTTGCTCTGATACCAATTGATGTGACACCACCTTGGGGGGTGATAGCCACAAGACCGACGCAACAAGCAAGCACAATTTGCAAGAGAAACGGACCGATATCGGGGACCACTCACCTGACACTCACCCAAAACCTGGGGGTAACTCGGCGATGCCAAGTCGAGGTTGTGAGGGCTGGGCCCTTGCTGGTAGAGGGCCAGCAAGGCCAAGGTTCTTCCCAAGGTTATGGAGGCCCGATTCAATGGGGCCGACCGGGTGCTGAGGGCACGGGTCACACTGTCTCCCCATGATGGCCACTCGGAAGCAATGATGCTCACAGGACCGGGCGCTCGCTCTCCCTACCAGCGGAGTTATGAGCTAATATTGAACAAACAAGCACTAAGGGGAAGCAGGGGTAGAGCACTTACTTGACCGGTTTGAAGAAACCGATCCCGTTCGGAGATGTGGGCAAGCGGGGAAGCGTGGGTTCCCCACACGCTGCGCCGGTGTAGCTTGAACCTGTTTAAGGAATTACACCACTACTCCCCATGCAAGCGGGTTAAACAAGGGGAGGGGAAGCCAAAGTTACATTCAAACACTACCTCCCACAGGGAGGGGCTGTAAGCCGGCCAGGCGGGGAGGGGAAAGCTAAATTAGAAACCCATTGCAAGGAGGCTGTCGGTTCTGTCCACTTTCTAGAACAACAGATAGACAGTCGGTGTTGACGTCGCTTCGAACTGTCCCAAACTTCGTTTGCCACGAAACTAGTCCCAAAATCTCCGGGGTTGGCCCAGGAGAACGTCCAATTTTTGAGGGAATTTCTGAATGACGGCGATGGTTGTGGCAGAGTTGTGAACAGGGTCGCTACCTTCTGGATCTGGTAGCTTCTTCACAACTACAACAGGAAAGCGAGGCCGCCACAGACGCTCCCGAGCTCTGATTCAGGCATGGCCAGAGTCGATGGATTCTTGGTTGAACCCTCTTCAAACAGAGACCTGCGGGGATGCTAGAGGAAGTGGGAGTAGGTGGTGAGGACCCAAACAGTGATCGGGTGTCAGGTCAATTCTAGAGAGAACAGACCAGCGCATCCGGGGGAGAAAATTGGGAACTCAAAGATCTGGACGCCGAACGGAGTGCCGCTTATTGATGGTGGTAGGGGACTTGTAGTAGAAGGTTTCAGCCGAGCCCCGCTTCAAGAAATTCTGGGAGATGGCTGTGGGATGATGCGGAGTCCGGTGATGTCGGCTCTCTTGGGTAGCCACGAACTCAGACTGGGACGAGACCACCACCGTTGCGAAGAGAACTGGGAGACGCTTCCAATAGTGCCTCCTGTACTTCCAATGGCATCGGGATGAAGTCATGGCTGGCTCTGCAAGATGCTGGATCTCTGCGGGTCCTCAGCTACGAACATGCCCTCTGGTGCAGCTCCAAGTGACCATGAAATGGGGAGAAGGGTTGTTGATTGGTGAAAGGGGATGGATGAGTGGTAGGAAGGGGATATGGGGGAGGTATGGAAGGTTGCTAGGGCAGAGCTGGAGGTATAGGAAGAGGGAGGGATGCAGGAGAGGGGCTGTTGGTTCTCTGCATAAGAGGTGAAGGGAGGGGTGGTGGAGGATGCTCAAGGGAGGATGGAGGGAGGGGGAATGGGGCGACCAGAACCAAGGGGCTCCTCTTTGGGGCGGCCTAGGGCATGGGGGGGGGGGGGGGCTGAGAGAGGAGGGAAAATATTCAAACCTCTCTTCGGAGATGGAGGATTGTATGGGGGAGAGGGAGGATTGTGTTGGGAAAGGGTAGTGGGTGGTTGGGGGTTGGTGGTTGGCTTGGAGATTGGTGGGTTCTCCCTTGGGGCTAGGGGTGGAGTAAAGAGGTGTAGTAGAAAGTTGTGGAGACTAATGAATGTGGGGAGGAGAGAGAGAAAGTAGGTGGGAGGGGGAGGAGAGAGAAAGGGGCGCACCCCTCTTGGGGAGAGAGAGAGAGAGAGAAGGTGGGGAATGAGGTGGGGTTTCTCACCCACGGTTTCACACCCTCTCACATGGATTCTCTCCACTAATATTTGAATTTTGAACTGACAAAATGGCAATTTTCATTAGCTTCCTGAAATGGGGTTGGGGTCCTATTTATAGGGACCCAACCTTTTATATGACCAAACTACCCCTGGCTTTACATGTAATGACAAAAGCAGTCCAATAAGCCAACCAAGGGGATAATGACTCAAACATAGGGAAATAAACTAAAGACCTAGGGAAATGACTCAAATAAAAGGGAAAATACATCAAACGACTCAAATAGAAAGCTCAAAATGGATAATTGGGCCCACATAGAGTGATGCTCAAGCTCACACAACTCTGGGGTGTGATGATGACCCGAGCCAGAGGGAGTCGTGGGTGATGCCTCCATCAAACGTGTCTTTAGAGACCTAGCATAGGCATCATCCGATTGCTATCCAATCACAACTAATCACAATTGCTCCAAATGGATGCCTGCCAATCCTGATTCCGCTCTTATCATAGAGCCACAGGACACAACCTGAGCAATTCACGGCATACGACTCTAAGGCAACCAAGTGCCACTTGCTATCACAGTAACCTAGTCGATGATGCCGTGACCAATGCACATGGGTCCCCAGATAATACACATCTTACCTTGGTCGACCACGTGGCTAGCCTTACCAACCACTCGCAGCTACCAACCGGGACCCATAATCTATCAGAGATCACTTCTCAAGGACCATAATCTTATTCGAGGATATAGCTTCCATCGAGAGTCGAGCACCAAACCATCGACTCTGACCAACATCTCCTCGTCCTCCGTCAGGTGATATCTTTACCCATCCGGCTCTAACTCCAACGCCTGACACTACTTCCAACACATGAACAGGGTACTTATGCGGCACACTTGCCAACATATTTCCCCAAGTTTTCACCTTGCCAGTGCCACAGCCACAATATCTCGAGCAACGGCATGGCAACAACATGTCTCACACCAAGGAACCAATCCTCTGATGCTCTACACATCCACAGGAATCCGCTCGTAGCAACCAATGCTACGATCCTAGACCTGTGGGTTATGGGCCTACCAGGCTTCCGCTGCGTACTCTAATTTACATGCTCAGCCATCACAATGACTTGGGTTCCACCATCCCGATGATTCTCATATTGGTTGGCTGACTCCAAGCAACAGAGTGAGCTGAGAAACTCAATTACCTCAAACCCTAAGCACAGACTCGCTCTCCAAATCTAACAATCCTCTGTAATTCCACAGGCTCCGATCCTCAACACATTGGGAATTACAACACCAGCCATAAATTCTCACGAACACCGCCCAACTGACACTCGTCCTTTCAGAATAGTGCCAACCCACCCTCACGCAACAAGGGAAATGGGTATGACTTCTCACAGGCAACCACCTTGCCAAAATGCAGGACGTGACTCACATGGACTTCAGGGCACATACGAAGGCCAACCAATCCGGACACACGATGCAAGACTACGAACCTTAGCCAAAACATAATTTTCTCCAACCAAAGGAGAAACCAACACACCTCTGACAAGTCGGGAGACCTTCCACGCTCGACCCGACCTCGAATCTCACACATGCTGGGAATCGCACCTTCCAGCCCCAGGAAAATCCACCACTACCAACAGGTCAGCTCCTCTGACACACTCGTCAAGTGTTTCATCGGACCACAATCACAGCATCTCCCTGCGCATCATTGCAATTCATCAAACTGCAACACGCCAGGCCAAGAGCCGTAACCCGAGCCATAATCGACAACCACCAACAATCATCCTCGAGTCTCAAACTCACCGCAGAACCTTCACATCTCAAATCAAATCTAGGGCGAATGCAACCATTCACCCGCAGAAGCGCATGACTTAGAGCTCACTGGGACAACTCTGCCCAATCCTACCTCGAAATCCGTAAAAATAACTAGGTCCAACATGTCATTGCAGACGCCACAGAACACGATGAGGACATCAGGCTCGATAATTAGCAGCTCGCCAAGAAGATCCTCTTCTTGCCCGAGCACAATTCTTAACCAAAACACCCGCTCTGCTACTTCAACCACTATCTCGACACCTTAGGGGCTGGGCAAAACCTCAAGCTGGGGTGGCCAAACTCAACAATAGCTCCCTCAGAGCACGCTCATGGCTACTTGACCATGAGCGATCTTCGCCAGCCACCTGACCTCACTGCAAATTCCTCGAATGTAGCACAGCAGATCCGCACCTGCCGGCAACCTCTACCCAACGCTGCACAATTGGGTCACCACCCATCAGGAAGAAATCCCTCTATCACATCCCTTGGGCCCCACACTGACACTCTGATGAAACAGGAACCACCATCACAGTGCCAACACAGCGCACTCAAGCTCTTACGCGAGAAACCAAGCTGAAAACATGCACAAAACCCTATGCCAGTTGTCGACTGTACTGGACCTTATGGACTCTGATCACTGTAATATCTTGAATTCCCATGTACATCCACAACCACTGCTCTGATACCAACTGTAACGACCCAAGATCTGGATACATGGAATAACTCGATACCATTCTAGTCCTGGCCCGCAGCCCACGAGCAGGAGGCCTCGGAAGAGCTAAAAGGTGTGTGGAGGTACAAAGAAATAGGAAATAAAGCAAGATAATTCAAAAATTAACAGAAATAAATAATCTAACTACAGAGTCCAGTCCAACAAAAGTACAGTCTAAAATAGAGAAGTGTACCAAACATCGAGTGAACACTTCGCTCGGCGAGTTGGCAACTAAGAACCTCCATGCAGCACCCTCGAGCCTCGAGGAAGAACCGCCACACCTAAAATGCAGGGGTGAGCATGCTATCACTGGATCAGTAGGGGTCCCACCGAACCCCAACAGTAAACAGTGGCGGTAGCGGAAAGCAACAACAACAGCAGGAATAGTAAACACGGTGGTCGGTAAAACCTCGACTCTACAGCTACTCGTACTGTACCGGAAAAGACGCCCCGATCTCACAGTCGGGGGACTAGCAGACTAATAGGAAATCCTCTGGCTACATTGCCGGGAGAACCATTACGACACCACTGCCGCAGAGGCCCGTCTCACAGACAAAGGCCCAACCCAAGACAACGTGGTCTGGGTAGACACGATCATGACCTCGCCATCGTAAACCCTACATTGTCTAGGGAAACCCTCGATAACGCTTACTAGAAACCCTAGACCACTGCCTCAAAAAAACACCCAGAACTACACGTAAAACCACGTTTCGCAGATGGAAAATGAAAACTCGAATCACGAGTATCTCAAGTCACGTGACATGAGTACCTGTCCACCAGAAGCAAGGCCGGATGCGTCCACTGATGTCTTACACCACACCCCAGTGTCTCCCTACATGTCCCAGACGGAGATTGAGACACACAACAAGTACGATGAACACAAAATAAGGACTAGTAGGGGTCACGCTCGTCAACGTGGGTCCGACGCCCCGAACCACGTCTGCACACACAGACCATGTGTAGCAACCCAGATAAATATAGGAATAAAAGTTTCTAAAAATAGATAAAAGCCCAAACCATAATCATCACTATTTGCCTTAAACTCAATCATAGGAAGCCTTATATGGGCCTTATAGCATGACCCTTTTGTTTTTAAAAACAAATGAGCCTTAAAGTTACCTAAACCCTTCTATAAAAACTTGACCCATATATATATGTATATATGGGCCTTAGTAATCAAAAGCCCCAAACCCTCAAACACCTTTAGCCCACCTACGTAAGAAAGTAGACACACACACACACACACACACACACACACACACACACACACACACACACACACACACACACACACACACGCACACACACACACACACACACAAAGGGTTATTTTATGAAACCCAAACCCCATCACGTTCGAACGTGCATGGCTTTGGGTTTTGACCTTCAAACAGGATTGCGGCTGTGGATATAGTAACAGGAAGACTAACTTAGAAAATTTTAAACCTCTTAGGATTCTTACACATGAAATTTATATCCCATTAGGATTCTAAATCTCAAATCATATAAATAAACTCCCCATCGAAGCATGCAATCCCCATTGCTGCTATTACGTTGAGGGAGTTCCTGCTGTCGACATCATCATCCTGCTGTTCGTCGTCCTCCTGCTGTCGTACGTGAAGGAGAGCAATGTCAGCTTCTTCCTCCTTCTCCTTCAACGGTTGCTGCGGCTACTGCTCTGAAGAAGCAAGCTGCTTCATGTTGTTTCTCTTCTACCGTAATCACGTGAAGGAGCTAGTTCTTTTTCCCGTTCCTGCCACTACTACTATGAAGAAGCTGAAGTCCCGCGATCAATGAGACCCAAGAGGGGGGTGAATTGGGTGCTTATAAATTTTATGAAAACTTTTGGCCTTTTATAAAATATGTGGTAGAATGCTAATTAAGAGATTCAAAACTATTTGTACACAAATTGGATTTATCAAACTTAATTGATGATAATATAGATTATGCAAGATATATGAGGATAAATCCGGAACAACAATAAACACTAACACTCATGTAGAATGGGGGTAGACGAAATGGAGCAAACCACACAATTCAAACACAATGCACAGCAATTTTTAAGGTGGTTCGGATGCAACGACGGCAGTCTTACGTCCACCCCTCACCAAACCCGGTGAGGCTTCACTCCCGGATAAATCCCCAAACGGAGATGACGCTCCAACCACACACGCAGGACGATGCCTGCCTACACACACACGTGGACGCACCCCAACACACACACACACACACGGAGATGAGGTCTCCAACACGATCCAACAAGCGGATCAACAAGACACACACATGCTGCGACAAGTGCAACACTCCACACACACAAACACTAAGATCTGGATAAAAACCACATACACGCGCGTAGATCTAAAAAGGCCTACGCATACACGAATCAAAAATAACACGCACACACACGCGTAGATCTAAAAAGGCCTACGCACACACGAATCAAAAATGACATGTACACACACGACCACGGATCCAACAATGATCCACCCACACACAAGTTCGTAGTTTATACAAAACATGAATATGAACTTGAAACACAATAAGGCACAGTTTAGAATGCTCCTGATTTAGGCTCCCCCTGAGTGTATGCTCCGGATGTTTGCATTGATTCCTTCTTTACTTGAATGGATTGAGACTCAGCTTGAATGACCTTGTATTTGATGTAGATCTTCTTGCACGGAGTACTGTTCATTGCTACAGTACTCCTTTCTTCTTTCACTTGGACAGCCTTCCCTTAAACTTTTCTTGAGACCATTGCTTGATTGGAACTCCTTGGCTTGAGAAGATGCTTGAATGGCTTCAGTTGGTGCTAGAACGGCTTTGATCGGATCATGAACTTGTTGAATGGAATGTTGTTCACAAGCGTTGCAGCAATCTTCATTTGATAGCTTTCCTCTCGACCTCTCCTTGCTGATTTCTTGCTTCTTCAGTTCTTGGGAGGTTGAAGGCTTCGAAATGGATCTTGAACCCTCAGCTATGGATGAAGCTTTTGCCCACGAATCACCGTTCACGGCTACAGTGATTCTCTTCTTCCTTGAGCCACCTTGATCTCTCTTTGTTGATTTCTTCTCTTGGAGTCTCTTAGGGTTTATGACCTCAAAGAGAGGTTTTATAACCCTTGGAAGGTCTATGGACAAGCCCTAGACTAGATCCACAAATTTTGTAGGGTTTGGTGGCTTTGGGATTAAACAATATCAAGAGGAAGGGTTTTCCTCGAAGTGACAAAAAGTCAACAAAGATGGGCAGATCGGGGCTGGGGGTCGACCGACGGTCATGGGGCAGTCGACCGCTACCTGCTACAGATAGAACTTTTTGGTTCTGGGATAATTGGTCGACCAGACACCTAGGGGCGATCGACCGCTACCTGCAAAATCTGGAATTTTTAGGCTCTGGCAATTCTGGTCGACCGGCCAAGGTGTGTTGGTCGACCAGAAAGACCTATACCTACAAAAATGAAGTGTTAGCTCAAAGAAACATGTCCATAATTCAAGGGCTTCATGTCCATATCAAATCCATGCATTTTTGGGTTTGGTTTATGCATTAGACCATTTGAGCATTTCTAAATTTTGTTCCGGGGGCTCCGCCCCCGGAAACCCCCGCGAGGGCGCACGATGGCCAGAAGGGTTTCATGTTTAATGTGCATGAATGAGGTGTATTAAGGAGAGGTATATGAGATACACATGGTGAGATCGATGCTAAGACAAGGTAAGAGTCTCACCAATGGTTCTTGACAGTAAATGACATATTCCACATGTTTTGGATTGTAGAGGAGCAGGGTGCTTATCCACACGTTTGGTTCACCAGGTGACTGCCATGAGTTTAATCATGTAAGCAAGATAGTCAGGGTTAATACCATGCTTGCTCACATTAAAGAGGTTATGAAACCTCTTGCCTCTTGTAAAACCAACATATGCAAACCAAGGATCAAGACTATGTAACCGTTGCCATTTGCCATCTCAACCATACAGATATAACAAGAGCATGTGCAATCAACCACAAGTTTAGTTATCATCGCTTAATCACACATTAAGTTTAGTTATCATTAAAACCATAACTTAACAATCACAACAATCATCAAAACCATAACTCAACAGAAGCATCACTTCTTCTTCCTCCTACTATCACACGTGAAGAAGTAAAGCTTCTTCCTCTGACGATCGTCGGCTGCTACAGTAGCAGTTGCAGTGCGGTTCTTATTGTTTCTCAAGCCTATCTGTCTATCGTCCAGATCAACCAATAAAGGTAGGTGTTCTCAAGTCACGAAGCCCAATCTAGTAACCATTGTAATTTCATGCATATAGGTTATATCTAACATTATACCATGTTTTCAGTTTCAATACATAGGTTTTACTACATCTCAGTAAATATCGACCCTCTCATGGGCGCTGATTTAAAAAACGACCAAATGCACGGTCGCTAATTCTTTTTGAATAGCGACAGTGCCAAGGGCGTCAATTAATGAGCGACTGTATGCCCAGTCGCTTAATCTTTTGGTATTTAATAAATACTGCATGTTTAAAAATAGTTAACTATAAAACATGATGTTAAAATTAATGTATGAGCACATTTTTAGATTCCTAATATTTTTCTCTACATGTTAATGTCTTCACTTTGCAGTTTTGATAACCTGAATTTTCATGAGTCTATGATTGTACCTACCTGATGCATATCACATGACAAAGAATGGGCGACATCACCATAGTCGCTATTTAAATAATGAATACCCTCATGCAAGGGTGCTAATTAGTAAATAAAGCTAATTTGTAAATACCTAGTAAAATAAGAATATATTGAAAATCATGAATTAGCGACCGGGGTTAGGGCATCATTTAAAGAATGAACGCCACTGTACACAGTTACTAATTAAAACATAGATATTAGTTTCTGGAAAATCATGGAATTAACGCCCTTATACAGTGTCGTTAATTTACATTATATTCATGAAAATTCTGTTTAAAATTCTGATTGAGCGACCCTTCAGAAGGGCACTATTTAATTAAATACTGACTTCTGTACAGATGCCGTTTTCCTGTCTCTCAGTTTTATCGATTTTCTCAACCCATATCGCGGGTTAATTGGCACTCTCATCTCACATCCGTAGATGGAGTCCCTATTTTGATTTCATCGATTACACACTCAATTCTCGGTGATGTTTGAACCCTCCGTGGGATATTCCTTCCTTCGGACTGGTGATTTCATCATAGAGACCTCCGTAAGTCTATGCGAAGTCTTGGATTCTCTCAAGGCCGCCAAGTAGGTTGTACCCTAAAAATCCATGACACGGTGTCTTGTCACGTCACTCTAAAAAAATGTGATACTTTATCCCTTATAGTGCGCTGTTTCTAACCTCTTTGAGAAGTTTGTTCACTGTCATTAATTGGCGACATTGACCTTGGTGCCATAAGGAACTGGTGACCTGACCAGTGCCGTTATTTCCCTGATATAGCGACCTGAGCCTGGGCACTATTTCTTCGCAGGAATTGGGGACCACGCATGTGGGCGCTATTTCTGTAATTCGTGGTGACTGAGTGGACGCCATTCACCCAGTTTTATGCCATGTCTTGATTTTTCGTGAGGATTATTGATGTGTCAAACTTGTTCAAAGTTGAACCCTTGAACTCCTTCGTTTGTGAAATCTATCTTATCATCCTACAATGGTTTATCCTTTGGAACTCTATATTGGCTACAACTATAGTGGATGTCTAAAAGTACACATGACTCAATGCTTGCGCATATAGGGCCCGATCTGGTCCTAAGAGGAGCACCCGAAAGTACATGTGCCCATGGGAGCTATATTGATCATGTTGTGGCATTGCACCGAAGTGCATGACTTGCTAGATTGACATTCTACAACTCGTACTTGACTTGACTTGACTTGACATGACTTACATGGCCCGGAACGGGTATTTTCTTGCTTGATATTATGATAGCCAATTCACTTGATATGACTTGACATGTTTACATGCTTGACCATCTTGATACATTTTTCATGTTTATCTTGAAACCTTGCTAGTTCATTGACCATCTTGATACTCTATTCTCTCTTGCCATCGTCATGCGTACATGTATAGCTAGACTTGCATTCATGTAACATGTAATTACTTATAGCAATGCTTGTAATTGAGATATAATTTCTACTGAGCGTTCACTCACCATAGTGTTTTCCATATTTTTTATGTTATTCCGATGACGAGGATCACTCAGAAGGGAACGAACATGAGTGAAGAGCATAGAGCCACCCGACTATTAAAGCGTCTATATATCTATGTCTTTTTCCTCTTTCTTGAGTCAATCATTGTAATTTTCCTTTTACTGAGTCAGAGTTATTCTTTAGTACTCTTTCATTAAGATTATGTAATAGAGTTACCTTGAAAGTTATTATAAATAAAGGATTTGGTTTATCTCTACTCTTATGCGCTCTGTCTATGTGTCGAATACACTTATGCTCTGATTGATATGAGTGATATAACTCGTCATGCATACCGGGTTCCTTCCGCGCTTGGGGCATGGCAATTGTTGTGGTATTATAGCCTAGGATATTCAATTCCTAAGAAACCAAGTCCAAGGATAGGTTTATACCTTTACCCGGCGAGATTGGGTAGAACCATGGGTTAAGTTAACTTAGGGACTTAAACTCTTGGTTAAATCATATACTAATATAGTTATTAAAATCTTGTAGGATCATGGCCGCCGAACGTGCTCAGTGGAGCGACATGCAGCGAATCGTTCAAGGTCTTACCTAGGCGCTACAACAGGTAGCGCAGGGCGGAGCTAATTGTGTTGCGGGAGATCTCCACTGTAGCTTTCGCAACATGAACCAGCCAAAATTTATAGGTTCGATCGACCCCGATGATGCTGAGCATTGGATCAGGGAGATTGAACATATATTCCGTGTCATGCAATGCACGGATGAAGAGAAAGTTTTACTAGCAATGTTCCAACTAGAGAGGGACGCTTGTTTTTGGTGGGAATCTATAGAGGCTACCTTGCCCCAAGAGCAAGTCACGTGGGGCGAGTTTGTTGACTACTTCAATAAAAAATACTTTTTAAACCGTATCCAAGAGAAGAAGGCTGCGGAGTTCGCCACACTCAAGCAAAGGACCTTATCAGTGGCTGAGTATGAAGCCCAATTTTTATGTCTGTCAAGGTATGCACCGCATCTAGTGCATACGGAGAAGATGAAGACCCGAAGGTTTCTAAATGGGCCGGCTTCAGCCGTAATTTATAACCCAACTGGCGCAGATGGACATTCAAGTTTATTCGGAGATAGTACGATGAGCCCAGCTGTTAGAAGGCACCACGGAGTTGTCCGACAGGATCCGTGGGACGGATAAGAAAAAGCATATTACAAGCTCTGGCACTTTTAAGCCAACCTTCAACAAGAAAAGGGACTAGCAACAGAGGAGAATCTTCCTAGGAGAAGAAGTTTAAGAAGAGCAACAAGCCCTTCTCTATCACTACTGCACCTTCGAAGGAGGTGTGTAAACATTATGACAAGGCCGGCCATAAGGCCGAGGAATGCCAAAGGAGACTAGGAGCTTGTCTCCGATACGGGAGCCATGATCATCGGATTCCCGATTGTCCTTTACTTAATGATCAAGCCAAAGACGAGAAGTGTCCGGTGAAGAAACAAGCACGTCTCCAAGCTCTTCAGGAGGCGGAGCAAGATGAAGGCGGACTGGTAGAAGGTACATTAAAGATTTGTTCAAAGTCTACTTGCGTCTTGTTTGATACCGATGCATCGCATTCTTTTGTTTTCAAGAAGTTTGCTGATCCATTACCTATGGAACCGGAATGGATAGATTTAATTATTTTAACTCCTCTTGGAAACGAATCCGAGATCACGCACCATTATATAAACTATGAAGTCATGGTGAAAGGGAAAAATCTGCTCGCCAATTTAATATGCCTAGACATGAAGGATTATGATGTCATACTAGGAGCCAACTGTCTGTCCACATACAAGGTAGTTGTAGATTGCTAGAACCGCATGGTGACTTTTAAGGAGTTCCCGAAACTTTTCTACACTGGCCCTAAGTGTCAGAACAAGTCACCCATTATTTCGGCTCTCTGAGCTAGTAAGCTTTTGAGGAAAGGGTGCGTGGCTTTCCTAGCCTTTGTGATAGCCACGAAAGTTAAGGAGTCCAAGATAGGCAACATCCGAGTAGTTCGGGACTTTCCGCATGTATTTCTGGAAGATTTACCCGGATTACCCCCACAAAGAGAAGTGGCCTTCACCATCGACCTTGTCCCTGGTGCGGGTCCAGTTTCTAAGGCACCTTATAGGATGTCCCCCGCCGAGCTCAAGGAGTTAAAGGAGCAACTGATGGAGCTTTTGAAGAAAAGATTTATCAGGCCGAGCACTTCCCCATGGGGAGTGCCCGTGTTATTTGTAAAGAAGTAGGATGGATCAATGAGACTCTACATCGACTATCGGTAGTTGAACCATCTTACCATCAAGAACAAGTATCCGCTGCCAAGGATCGATGAGTTATTTGATCAGATCTATGGATCCAAGTATTTCTCAAAGATTGATATCCGGTAGGGATATGACCAATTATGGATCAAGGATGAGGACATTCATAAGATCGCACTCCGGAGCAGGTATGGGCACTATGAATTTGTTGTTATGCCTTTTGGACTAACGAATGCCCCTACAACCTTTATGCAGTTGATGAATAGTATATTCAGGCCTCATCTGGATCAATTCATAGTGGTCTTCATTGATGACATATTAATTTACTCAAAGAACAAAGAAGATCATGAGGAACACTTGAGGATTGCATTACAAATACTGAGGAAAAATCAACTCTATGCCAAACTCAACAAGTGTGATTTTTAGCTCGAGGAAGTGTCATTCTTAGGACATGTGATCTCGAAGGATGGGATTTTTGTTGACCCATCAAAATTCAAGGCCGTGAAGAGTTGGGAAAGGCTGACCAATGCTACCAAGATCCGTAGTTTCTTGGGTCTAGCTGGATATTACCGGAGATTCATCAAGGACTTCTCCAAGATTGTCGTTCCTCTTACTAGACTGACCGGTAAGGAGATTCCTTACAAGTGGGATAAAGATTGCGAGAAGAGCTTTCAAGCCTTGAAGGATCATCTAACAACCGCCCCAGTATTGGCATTACCGACTAAAGGAGAGAAATTTGAGGTATATATCGATGTGTCTAGCATTGGCCTCGGATGTGTATTAATGCAACAAGGGAGAGTCATTGCCTACTCATCCCGACAGTTGAAGAAGCATGAGGAGAATTACCCACTACACAACTTAGAGTTGGCCGCGGTGGTATTTGCTTTAAAGATCTGGAGACACTATCTCTATGGAGAACCGTTCACCGTGTACTCCGACCACAAGTGTCTCAAATATCTATTCTCTTAGAAAGAATTAAATATGAGACAAAGGCATTGGCTAGAGTACCTTAAAGACTTCAACTTCACAATACAATATCATCTTGGAAAGGGTAATTCTGTAGTTGATGCCCTTAGTCGAAAGCCAAGAGCGTTATTGGCCAACTTCATGACCCAAGAATGGAAATTGCTGGAGCAATTCACTAAGCTGGATATAAGCACGGACACAGAGAAAGGGTGTATTACTCTATCACATATGAAAATACTACCAGATCTACTCTCCGAGATGAAGGAACTTCAAGACAGTGACCTAGTGTTAGTAGAGATCAAGGATAAGCTAGAAGAATGACCCAACTTCAGGGTAGCATCAGATGTAAGATTATTATTCAAGAAAAGGACTTGTGTACCAGATTGTCTAGAATTGAAGAAGAAGATTTTAGAAGAAGCTCATAGATGAAGGTACACGATTCATCTCGGATCTACGAAAATGTATCAAGACTTGAAGAGGACCTTTTGGTGGCCCAACATGAAAAGGGAGGTAGCGGACTTTGTATCTCGCTGTCTCACCTGCCAACAAGTCAAGACGGAACACCAAAAGCCTGTCGGTAAGCTACATCCTCTAGATATTCCCAAGTGAAAGTGGGAGGATATCGGCATGGACTTCATTATGGGTCTGTCTAAATCTAAAGGAGGACATGATAGAATATAGGTCATCATAGATCGATTGACCAAGTCAGTTCACTTTTTGCCAATCAAGAGCCGATGGTCAGTTAATGCTCTTGCTACCTTGTACATCAAAGAAGTTGTCAGAATGCATGGAGTTCTTGCTTCGATCGTGTCTGACCGAGACCCACGCTTCACTTCTCATTTTTGGAAGGGTCTACAACACTAGCTGGGGACGAGACTCAACTTTAGTGCATCCTTTCACCCTCAGACGGATGGTCAGACCGAGAATGAATCAAGTGGTAGAAGACATGCTACGAGCTTGTATCATTGATTTCAGTGGAAGCTGGCATGATCACTTGCTTTTGGTCGAGTTTACATATAACAACAGCTACCAGGCATGTATTCAAATTGCACCTTTCAAAGCATTATACAGAAGAAGTTGTCGATCACCCTTGTGTTGGGATGAAGTTGGCAAAAAGTAACTACTAGGCCAAGACATGGTGAGAGACACCACAAAAAAGATTCAGCTAATTAGAGAGAGACTCAAGATAGCTCATTCTAGGTAAAAGACTTACACCGGTACTAGAAGGAGAGATCTTGAATTCCAAGTCGGAGATCATGTCTTTCTTAAGGTTTCTCTAGGGCGAGGAATTAGAAGGTTTGGTGTTAAGGGTAACCTTACACCAAGATATATCAGTCCATTTGAAGTGTTAGACAGAGTTGGCAAAGTTGCCTATCACATTGTCTTGCCTCCTCAACTATCTGAGGTTCACAATGTGTTCCACATTTCTATGTTGAAGAAATATGTACACGATCCAACCCACGTCATAGATCATGACAACCTAGTGATACAAAAGGATCTCACTTGTGAACAAAAGCCTTTGAAGATTCTTGATCGCGAGGTTCGTGCGTTAAGGAACAAGATGATTCCCATGGTCAAGGTAGAATGGAGTAAGTGCTTAGAACAAGAAGCCACATGGGAGACTGAAGAATCCATGAAGAAGAGATTCCTGATCTTATTTCCACATCGTAAGTACTATGCACCCTCCATGTTTATATAGAATTGAATTTGGGGATCAAATTCTTTTACGTGGGGGAGGGTGTAGCAACCCAGATAAATATAGGAATAAAATTTCCTAAAAATAGATAAAAGCCCAAACCATAATCATCACTGTTTGGCTTAAACTCAATCACATGAGGCCTTATATGGGCCTTAAAGCACGACCCTTTTGTTTTTAAAAACAAATGAGCCTTAAAGTTACCTAAACCTTTCTATAAAAACTTGGCCCATATATATATATATTAGTAGTCAAAAGCCCAAAACCCTCAAACACCTTTAGCCCACCTATGTGAGAAAGTAGATATAAATATATATATATATATATATATATATATATATATATATATATATATATATATATATATACACACAAAGGGTTATTTTATGAAACCTAAACCCCATCACGTTCGAACATGCATGGCTTAGTGTTTTGAACTTCAAACAGGATTGCGGCTGTGGATATAGTAACAGGAAGACTAACTTAGAAATTTTAAACCTCTTAGGATTCTTACACAGGAAATTTATATGCCATGAGGATTATAAATCTCAAATCCTATAAATAAACCCCCCATTTAAGCCTGTAACCCCTATTGCTGCTATTACATTGAGGGAGAACCTGCTTTCGACGTCATCATCCTGTTGTTCGTCGTCCTCCTGTTGTCGTACGTGAAGGAGAGCAACGTCTGCTTCTTCCACCTTCTCCTTCAACGGTTGCTGTGGCTGCTACTCTGAAGAAGCAAGCTACTTCCTACTGTTTCTCTTCTACCGTAATCACGCGAAGGAGCTAGTTCTTCTTCCCGTTCCTGCCGTTGCTCCTGTGAAGAAGCATCACTTCTTCTTCCTCCTACTATCACATGTGAAGAAGTAAAGCTTTTGTTGGCCTAAAATAGATGGCGGGCAAGAAGGGGGGTTGAATTGCCCCCAGTCGAGATGGCGGATTTTAAGAACAAACTATACTAGTTACAGCGAAAAAAAAATTAACTGCGTTAATTAAACTAAAAACTAAAGTGAGATTAATGTTCTATCAATCTTTCCGATCTCACTCGAATAGCTTATGCAATGAGCGATTAACTATAACCAAATACAAATAGTAGACGTAGCAATGTGTAGTGGAGCAGTGAATAAAAATCTATAAATTGACCTGTGAACGGAGATAGGAGAAATGGACAATCACCTAGGCATGCCATAAAGAACACGGAGATTTTTAGGTGGTTCAGGACCACGACGGACTCCCTACGTCCACCCCTCATTGAACCCGGTGAGGCTTCACTACCACACTACAAATGTAGCTACCACAGGGACGAACCCCAACACCACACACGCTGCTTCCGCAGCAATTCGTACACACGAAGTCTAGCCCCAAGACCCTGCCACTGCAGCACACACACACACAGTCGGGGAACTCACCCCGCACTAACTTCTCACACGGAGACGCAGCTCTGACCACACACACAACGTATTTCAATATTCAGAGATAAAAGAAAGATATACACGATGCATTCATGATAAGGTATGATCCAGGAATAAGCAAGCCTTTGTGCAGAAATTAGAGTATGAAACAATCTAAATAAGTTAGGCTCCCCCTGACAACTCCTCTTAAGGAGTTTCAACTTCTCTTCCAAAAGTTGGAGACGACGGTCTTTGTTTCCAGCAGGATGGTGAGCTCTCGTCGAATCTCCTTCGCCAAACCATACAGATCCAAGCTTATAAGAATATTAGACGATGTTTCCTTCGTTTGGTGATCGATCTTTAGCATCTAGTCAGTGGGGGATAAGCAGGGTCGCTATTTCGTGTTCCCTGCGCACAAGAAACAATTGAAATGTTGGAGCCCAAAACCCATTATCTTGAATATCTTCCTTTCTGCAAATCACAGAACATATATATATATATATATATATATATATATATATATATTGCAACTATAAGATAACCTTTCCAAACTTTAAGCGATGCTCAAATAAAAGCATGGAAATGAAAGATCAAGATATCTCCCTCGGATCTTCAACGAAATATGTAGATAGGAAGGTAGGGTGTGTTGGGAAATTGATTCACGGAGTGGGAAGCGGCCAGACTTGAAGAATGAGATGCCCAAGATAGCCGACCGCGAAGAGCAGCAATAGTAGCCTTCTGATCAAACCTCAGGCTCGTGGATGACGTCTTCAGCGGCGTCTTCTTCCTCCTCCTGCTATGTGCGTCACCCTTCCTCCTCCTCCTTCAAGAATAGAGACATTAGCTGTAACGACCTGGAGATCCGGATACTGGTAAACTGATACCAAGAACTCGGGGAAGCCACCCAAGAGGCGGATGAGGCCCCGTAAGGGTTGGAGGGTTTTGTCGAGGGGATGCATAACGAATTGGAATTACACACGCGTAATATTAATTATATCAAGTATTTGAACTATAAACAGAAGCAATTTAAATATCAGAGTGATAAATATATACAATAGTCTAGATCCACAATATATACAAGTCCAACAACTGAACAAGAGTCAAAATACACAACTACTCGGGGCATACCCCGGCCAAACATATACAGTAAGACAAAAAGACCACTAAACAACCTATTAACCGACCACTGCTGGCTGCTAAGTACGGTCATCAAAAACACGGGAAGCTCCGGAAGACGGCTGATGCTGCTCACCTGGAAAAGTAAGGGTGAGTCTCACAACCAGACTCAGTAGGGGTCACGCGGATCCCTACCTTGCAACTAAACAAAAGAAAGCAGTAAAGCATGCATTGGAAGAATTAATCATGCAATGGCATAATAAACAACAGTTTAGCAAAGCTGTAAAACTATCTAGATAGTTGATAACAGTTATCTACATGCCAATTTAATTTAAGTATAAGTGCCAGGAGCTAAATCTACCAATAGAATAAACCTCAACAATTATAAGTGATAGGAGAAAGAAGGACCACAAGAAAGTGAAACCAGATGCATCCACTGACGGCTTACACTGCGTCTCAAGCATCTACGCAAGTCTGGATCGCGACAAGCGAGACACGTAACAGTACCAGAAATAAGTATTAGTCAGAGTAACACTCGTTAGTGTCAGTCCAAGCCTCTAACCACGTGTGCACACACTGGCTCGTGCCTAGAGTCAGGCCTCTAGCTAGTTTTCCCCCAGTAGGATGCTACTGTTAAGTAGGGGCCCACGGAAACTAGCTTAAAAACCGTACGACGGGACTACCCCGCCACCTCTCCCATGTGGGCCGACACTAGAGGTCACTGGGCTACGACTAGTGGTTCCATCACAGGGAAAGAGAAAGCAACTCTATTGGGATATAAAAATATGCCATAGTTTGTAAAATAATTTAAACATGGCGAATATGCAACAACTAATGCATAATTAAATGAATATACTAACAATTGCATTCTGCCGGAATTAAACGGTTTACTAGGGGCCGTTCCAGTCGTACACGGTCGGACGACTGGCCGCGCAGTGAAGTTGGACGGTCGCCACAAAGCCGTTCAGTTCCACCACCATGCAGGGTTCTAAGGGCCACATAGTCAAGAGTGAGCCGTGCAAGGGATTATGCGGTCTGGGGAATAGCCGCTCAGTGAAATGGAGAGTCCCCTAAGCGGTCGAACGATAAGCCGTTCAATTGATTGAACGGACCACCTTTAGCCACCCTACTCTACACCGCCTTATTGTTTAAAGGGGCTACACGGTCAAGAGTCTGCCGTTCTAGTGCCTACACGGTCCATAGTGGACCTTTTAAGGGGTTTAAACGGTCTGGACGAAGACCGTGGTCTACTGGACGGTCACGGAGAGGACCGTGCCAGTACCGCAGTAACGAGAACGGGGAATCCTCCATGGAAACCCCTCCCGGTCGGTCCAAATCGACGAGATTACAATTTTCTAGCCTAATCCTGCCTTGCCACTACCTTCCCATACCATTCAACCCATCAAAACTTTAAGACAATGGCCATGGTATAATTTTCATGAATTAAAATGAAAATACAATGCCCATGGAATTTTGCACAGAAATCTAGGAAAATGATGGGCAATGGCGATGCATGGGGTACCGACGCAATCCTAACGAGGCAAGGAATCCATCCCCCTACCTCGATCGTGACGAAACCGACGTTCTGGTGCCGAACGAGCCGAGGGAAGCCGCCCCTTCATTCGCCCGTACTCGTCTCCACGCTCCACGATTCGAGGCAAGGCTGGCGTCAACGAGATCCTCGCGTCGCGAGCAATCCGATGATGTTCTCCATGCCTCCGTCTGTAGCCCGGACGGACCGCGTCCCGAGAGAGAGGGGGAGACGTCCGCGCGTGAGAGAGAGAGTGAGGGAGAGAAAGAAAAGAGAGAAATGGGGAGAGAGGGGGTCGGCCGATTAGGTTAAAAAAATTTGTTATATTATTTATTTTTTTATTTTTTTATTTTTAACCTCAAATTACATTTTAAACCCCAAAGAAGCAAAATTGTAATTATGGCCATTTAATTTCTTAAAAGCTTTAACTAAATGGGTTAAAATGCTAGAAAAAGCCCATTAAATCCATAAAAATCGCCTAAATTCATGGTTTAAATTCTATACTAATATCGATAAAGATCCGTTAAGGAACGGGTCTTACATTAGCCCTCAAGGATTGATTCCATCGAATGGAAATCGCAGGTATTATATACCAAAGAAATGAATATGCAAAAAAGACTACAAAGCCCTTGCAAAACCCTCTTAAAACAACCCTTAGACATGTATAGGAACCCTAAGGGTAAGTGTAAGACCCGGTAGTTAACGGATTCTTATCGGTATCGAAATATGAAAATATTCATGAGTTTTAGGCTATTTTAATGGGCTTAATGTGCCTAACTCAATTGAGTTACTCATTTGTATAAGCTTTTAGAAATTAGATAAGGCATATATGGAATTTTGCTTATTTTAAGGCCTTATTGCAATTCAAAGTTTTATAACAAAAAAATAATAAAAATCAAATGTTTTTTGTGTTTCACGTAGGGAGATTCTCTCCCGCTCACTCCCTCTTCTCTCCTACGCACGTCTCCCCCTCTCTCTTGCTCTCTTGGTGGTGTGATCACCCCAGGGCTTTGCAGGGATTGCAGGTGGTGACCTTGGCAAGCTTAGGACATGGGTAGAGTGGCAGTGTCACCGTGGAGGCGAGCCGTGGAGCGTGGAGGCGGGGAACCGCAAGTGTAGGGCGCGGTTCCTTCGTGAAGAATGGCAAAAAATCATTGTTCTCTTCTTAAACCAAGTAGGGGGATGGATTACCCTACCTCTTAGGATGCTTTACTTCAAATTTCATGCCCATTGTCTTATGTTTTCTTATAGTTTGAGCAAAAATTCATGAACATTGTCATTTATGTTTTTGATCCATCCATGGGCATTGTCTTTATATTTTTGGATGTAAAAAGGTTATGGAATGGGTGTGTGATAGTATAAAATAGGTCTAAACATGTTTTCCCATCGATTTGAATCGATTAGGAGGGGTTTCAAATGAGTTACCCATGGTTCGGGTCCTCTGGACGGCATGTAGTCGTTCCAGGGACCATTTTCTTCATTGAATAAGGCGGTGGACCTTAGCCGTCTCACCCTATACCGTTTATTGTAAATGGCGGTCCATCGACCGATCGTTTGTGGACCTTAGCGGCCCAGCAAATGACCGCTAACACCCTTTGACCCTGTAAGGCGGTGCGAGCCTAGCGGTCTTTGATCGGACCGTTTCTATCTCTAAGCGGTCAGTCGCACGACCGTTTCTTGGTCAAGGTTTCATTCTGTTCAAATATATGAAGTGTTCGTGGCTAAGCGGTCATGGAGAAGACCGCATGGGTCGGTGAAGCGGCCAATCGTTCGACCGGTTACCAAGTGATGCGGCCTTAGACTAGACCGTTTGGTCCCTGCAGTGTATGAATTCCATTCTGTCCATTTAATTATGTGTTTTACGATGCATGTTCGCCATGTTTAAATATTTTTATGAACTGTGGCACATTTTTAGATCCCAATAGAATTATTTTCTCTTTCCTTGTGATGGAGCCACTAGTCATAGCCCGACGACCTTTAGTGTCGGCCCAGCTGGGAGAGGTGGCGGGGTAGTCCCGGTGTACGGTTTTTAAGCTGGTTTCCGTGGGCCCCCTTGCTTGGCAGTAGTGTCCTACTGGGGGGGAAAACTAGCTAGAGGCCTGGCTTAAGGCATTGATTTTGTGTGTGCACACGTGGTCAGGGGCGTGGACTGACATTGACGAGTGTGACCCTGACTAGTTCTTGACTTGGTTACTGTTGTGTGTCTCACTTGCAGCGTTCCAGACTAGTGGAGATACTTGAGACGCATTATAAGTCGTCAGTGGACGCATCTGGTCTTTCTTTCTGGTGGCCCTTTCTCTCTCCTGTCACTTGAAAATGTTGAATTTTTATTATCTTGGTATATTATGATTCTCGTGTTTAATTATTCATTTGAATATTATTGGCATTTAAGTTAGCTGTCTTTAAATTGTTCATATACCTGTACAGCATTATTAAATGTTGTTTTTCTATGCCATTTCATTATTAATTGCTTGCATGAATTTAGCTGCGAGGTAGGGATCTGCGTGAACCCTACTGAGTCTATGTTGTGAGACTCACCCTTCCTTTTCAGGTGAGGCAGAGCAACAGTCTGCGGATTTCCCACGTGCTTTTGGCGGGAAGTCGTAGGTGCCAGCAGTGGTCTATCTGCCTTTCTTTCCCTTTTGCCCGGGGTATGCCCCGTGTAGTTTTTTATTTTGACATCTGTACAGTGTTGGGACTTATAATAGTTGGATCTGGACTATTTTATAAATATATCACTCTTATATTGTAAATTGCTTCCGCTTAAAATCATTACTTTATTTATAATGCACGCATAATTTTAGTACATTATGCACCTCCTCTACCAATCCTCCTAACCCTTACGGGGCCTCATCAGCCTGTTGGGTGACGTCTCCGAGTTCTTGGTATTGGTTTACCGATATCCGGATCTCCGGGTCGTTACAGTTGGTACCAGAGCGGTGTTGGGGGGATGTATAAGGAATTGAAATTACAATAGTCCAGAACAACTCCATGTGTACCACTATTGCTGGCTTAGGCTATTTTTCAGTGATTACTTCATTCTTTCATTGTGTGTCTTTTCTTGAGCTTAGATTGAAATGCCGCCTAGACGGAGAGGTCGTGTCCAAACCAACGTGCCCCAAGATGTTCCAAGAGAAGAGAGCGGTACTTCACCTGATCCAATGAATGTTCAAGGGCAAGCCCGTGTTGACCCTACTGCTGGAGAAGATTTTGATGGGGACATCAGAGCAATACCACTAACTTTTTATCTTGCATTTGAGTCATTTTATTTGCATTTATATCCTTGGGAAAATATGTATGCAATTGAAGGCATTATAAGTCAATTTGTCATTCCTTAAGGATCTTTAGGTTTTTGTGTAAAAGTCCAGTAGGACCAGCAAGGGGCCCCTATCTCCTTCCCTATTGGTCCACCTAAGCCTTAGGGCCCATGTGGGGCCAGTCAAAGGTCCAAGGTGGGCTTCTAGAAGCTTGACCATTCAAAGGGGACAATGGGCTTAAAATGTCCAAGATGTCATCCCCATTTTTCAAAGCCCCCCCCCCCTCTTAATGTTTTTTTATTTTGTTCCAAACCACATGGGGAATTAATTATGTTCTATCCCCTAAGTGCCCCTTCCCTAACCTAGATCTGAGGTTAGTTTAGGTCATTTTGTATTTCATACAAATACCATGTAATTCCCATTTTACTAGAATTAATGAGAAGAAAAATCAGATTTTCCTCCAAAGGAGCAAGGGCCGCCCCCTATCTCTCTCCTCTCTCCCCCTTCTGCAGCTGGAAAGGCTGTGAATCTGAGGTGTGAAGCCTCATCTATCAAGTGTGAAGATAGTCGTCGCCGCCGCCGCCGCCATCGTGCCGCCATCGCACCACCGCCATCGTCACTGGAGTTCTGTCCACCCAGGATAGCCCATTCTTCCCGGAATTTCTGCTCCCAACCTCGAGATCTTCTGGAGCCCAAACTTTCAGGGTGAGTTCTAGAGGTTCAAACCACATCCCATAAACACTGGTGGAGCTTCTAACATTTTTTTCCCATTTTTCCATTTTCGTTCTCTCCCTCCTTCCAGATCTGCCAGTAGCCTGTCCAGTTTTCTAGAAACCAAATAGAACGTTCATGAACCCACCTTCCCCTGATTTAAATGACTTCATATTTTTATTGGAGGTTCTGTCCACCACCCCCATCCCGCATGCATTTTTGTGGAATTTCTGGGGTCTTCTACCTATTTTTAAAAATCACTGTGAGATCCAAAACTCATATCTATCTCTGCTGTCCAGATCCGACCACCTGGTGCTAATAAATACTGTTCCACATTCAAATCTCCACCAAATCCTTCACAAAAATTATCCCCATTTTTCTCTCTCTCCCCTCTACAAGTTTCATGAAGAGCTCAACATCTAGATCAGAGGTCTACATCACGGTCAATGCCAACTTTCAGGAATGTTCACTTCTGCCCGGCCAGATCTGAAACAGAGATCAGTCCGGTTCTAAAATCCCCCATCAGAAGTACAGACCCAACGAATTTTCTGGAGTCATAGAGGGTCAAAGGATTTCGAGAGAGCTTTTCAACGGCGTTAGTTTTGCACAGATCCGACATTGGTGTTGGTCACAGTAGCTTCAGTCGCCGGAGCGCGCAGGTCTGAAACTGAGTTTCAGATCTGTGGACAGTAACTCCGACAAGTGAAGATCGGAGCCACCTGGCCTCCGACCGGTGTTCCAGCCCGGCCGCTGTCCAGGGGAGCACGTCACCAGTTGTCACCATCACAGCGGGACCCACCCCGCCAGGTTCGGAGGACTGCGCAGCACGTGGGCCCCACGAACCCGCAGATCGTGCCGTCAAGACAGCACCAAAATGCGGGTTTCGGCACCGTCGGAGCGACATCAAGATGTTGCCCGTCAACCCAATTCCTGTTATTCTCGGGCCCCACATGTGACCTTTTACCTCCCTGCGTGGAGTGGGTCGAAACATTTGTATTGCAGTAAACTTTGTTAACCAGGAGTACAGATTTGGCCGTGTCTTCCCCACGCTGAGAGCGTGGAGGTAACGGTCTTACTTCTTGGCGTTCATTTGCCAGTTTAGTATATGGTCATATGCCGCTGTGAGCGCGTTAGGAACCTAGCTCGTGAGTTCATGTCACTGTTGTGAGCGAGAGAGTGATACGTCCCATGACTCGATCCGAGCAAGGAAGTGAGTCGACCACCCTTGACTCTGCCAGTTTCTCAACCGCGGGGATCCACGTTTCCCCTCGCTTGGGACGACGAGTGAGCTTGCGTTTCTGTTAGTGACGTATAGCCCATAGGAACTCTTAGTGTCGGGCCAAGGCGTCTCTAGTGTTCACGTGTCACTAGTCGCGTCTCCATCTAGAGTCTGAGGTTCGCATCATGTAGAGTCAGTCCCTCTGTCCGTCCCGCATCAGATTTATTCCCTCAAGGTGGTCATGGTCGAGTTCTAAAAGAATTTCTTTTGTTCCACCCGCCAACGTATGAAGGACAAGCAGATCTAGATGCGGCTAGGGTTTGGCTAGATGCCACCAAACGTGTGTTCCGTTCTATGGAGTGCACTGAAGATGAGAAGGTAATTCTATCTACGTTTCAGTTGCAGGGGCCGGTTGATGCGGGACGGGACGGGACTCGACACCAGTTGATATGCAATCCTTAGACTCTAGGCAAACTCGTGATCGTCCCTAACGAGGGAAGCGTACGGACGTGCGTGGTTGAGAAACCAGTAAAAAGCTAGGGTGGTCAACTCACACTTTCGTGCCCGGATCGGGTCACGGGACGGTATCGCTCTCTCTCGCAGTAGTGATTCAAATATGATAATGAGCTAATTTTACCCAATCACACTAGTAGCGGCATATGAAAATATACGAATTGAGCAAATGCGATAAAGAGGGAGGCGAGTTTACCTCCACGTCCCGGGCGTGGGGAAGACGACCTCGGCCGAAGCTCGTACTCCCGGTGTATAAGGATTAACAATAATTACAGTAATGATTTTAAGGCCCACTCCACGCAGGGAGGTAAAGGGCTATAATGTAGGACCCGGGAGTAGCAAACTCGGGTTGACGGGCAGCAATTTGGGCCGGAGACGTGCTAATGGTCGGCACGGTTCTGCGGGGCCCGCGGGATAGCAGGTGCGTCCGACTGTTGGTATGGCGGTGCCCGGGCGTCTCCTTGCTGCTGCGGCTTGCTGGGGCGCTGCTGGAAGGTTGCTGATCGATCCCCAGGAGCGAAGGCGGCCAAGTGTGCGCCGACGTATTTTCTGAGGAATTAATTCCCGGACTGATTTGCTGGCCTAGCTCGGACCAAATCTGCGCGCCTCCATGAAAATAATTGTTTCTCTCAGATCCGGTGTCGGATCGAAGCGAGATCAGCGCCGTTGGAAATCAGACTCGAAGGGCTACAATATATAATTATTTCAGATCCATCCAGTAAACGGATTGGAAATAAAATTGACTGATCCTTAAAGGTTTCTGCTTGCTCGGAATTACAGACACACAAGATAGACTGAGTTTTCCCTGAAAATGAATTATGTGTGGAAGGGGGGAAGTAAGGAAAACACATGATTTTTTTGGAAATTTTTGGAGACATATAAGGGGGCGGGAAAAATAGAAGAACAGACTCCTATCCTACAGATCTGCTGACTGGCAGACTGTCAGGGGTGGATTAAAAATTATGGAAAATATATCAAATGGGATCTGAATGGGGAAAAGTCTATATTGCTGGAAAGCTAACGGAAAGAGGAACAAGTTCTCAAAATCTCAGCTTGATCAGAGCTGGGAACTGGGAGAACCAACCTCTTCTTTAGCTTGCTGTTCTGGAACTCGGAGTTCAGGACAGCAGGGGGGATGGCGGCTTGTGGCGACTTGATGGCGGCTCCGGTGGCGGCACGAACGGCGGTGGTGGAGCTTCACACTCTACAGGGAAGATAGAAATTGGATTCACTCCAATATTGAGGGCTTCACACCCTGGATCTAGAGGAAGAGGAGGAAGAACTAGCAAGAACAAGAGAGAGAGGAGAGAGGGGGGTGCGCCCAAGGCAAGAGTCACACAAAATTCTTGTATTTTTTCTCATGAAAAATGAGTAAAATGTAATAAGAGACCTTAAATACTAAACCCTAGACTTAGGACAAATGACCACTATTGCCCTTGGTCAAAGGGGCATAAAGGGAAAGGTGGAAATAAAAATATTAAACAACTCCCCACATGGGGACAAAGAAGGGGGCGCCCCTTTGAAAAAAGGGGTAGAAAAAATTGATTTTTCTTTATTTTGTCCCCCCTTGGTCCAAGTCCAACCTTGGACTTTGAACCAGCCCCACATGGGACCTAGGACCTAGATGGACCAATGGGAACGAGGGTGGGGGATCTTGATGGACCCACTGGCATATTACATAGAAACCCAAAGACTTTAAAGACTAACCCTTTGGCTTATAATGCCTTACAATTTGCAAACCCAATTAGCCAAGGGTATAAATATAAATAAAAAGATATAAATACAAAAATAAAATGTATGTGCTCAGAGTTGAATCCCATCAATTCTCCCCGGGTGGGAAGGACTCGACCCCATCGAGTAAGGGGTGCGATTGCTCCCGTAGCTCCGGCGGATCTGTCACCGTACCAAGTAGCACGGGTACGCTCCACTCCAAGTAATCGTCACCTGCCCATTCCGTATATACTCGATATGCCCATGCTACTGTGGGAACGGGACTAGTGGTGGACACTCTGGGGTGGGGTCACTCTGAAAGGGGAGGAGGCGGCTCGAAGACTCACTAGGAATCACCGCTAGGTCCCTGTAGATGACTAGATCCGGGATATGGGTGTAGAGCTGATCCCATACTCCGGCAAGTCTACAACGTACGCATTAGATCCGACTTGCCTCACACTCGCAAGGGACTGACATCTACGAGCTTGCACAAGACCGACTTGACTTGACACATGCAGACTCACCATGCACTGACAAATGTATGCATAGACTCCTAACAAACCACACAAACAAACCACACAAAGAAGAAAAATAGACTCATGCAGGACCCTAGGCTTAATGTAGTGACATGACCCCCTAGGTGGTCATCATCCGAGTGCTGTAGCCTGGGTCTCGATAGGTTCTTCCGGATCTTCTTCATAGAATTCATCAGCTAGTTCTGGCTCGGCCTCGTAGCTGACAGACACAATCCCAGAAGGTGGAGCTTCTCCAACCCTTTTGTCCCCTAGGGATAGTGATGTACGACTGGGACATTGGCCGGCAAAGTGGCCAAACCCCCGACAGTGATAACACTACAATCGTGACCTACTAGTCTCTCCGATAAGTGGTCCCTTACCCTTATCCTCCCAACGGATAGGGGGTGTAGGCAAGAGGGGAGGAGGTGTGGGTGCCGGAGGATGGGCAATAGGTGTCGGGGGGTAGGCGATGGGTGCCGATGGTTGGGGTGGTGATGTGACACCACCTATGGACCTATTTTTCAAGTATTCAAGTTTCAGCGGCGGACTCACACTAGCGAGCTCACCCGTATGGCACACGTTAGTGCCCGAAGGTGACTCGGTGATGATGGAGAGGGTCCAAGGCGGGACCTTGGTTCTCCAAGGGTCAGCTAGCTTATGGCGGACCCCAAATGGGCCAAGGGAAGCCCAAATCATGGGCGGTCAACACACCAAGGGTGTGGGTTGAGTGGAAGCTCTCACAACTCGCCTGTGGTGGTCACTCAATTTGGTGGCAATTTAAAATCGGACACTCTCTCACCGCCGACGGAGTAACTATAGCAATACTAAGCTAAGCAAGTCCATTACAGCAATGAGAGATGTTCAGGATCTCACCTAGCCGGCGTGAAGACGCCGACTCCGGCCGGAGACGGGGCGAGCGGGGAGGCGAGGGTATGCACCCGCACGCCGCGTCGGTGTCGCTTCAACCTGAAATTGAAAGGAGTACAGCACTACGCCCCATGCAAGGGGGGGATCTCGGGGTGAGGGTTAATGTATTACAACCAAAAGTTACCTCCACGCAGGGAGGGGCCTTCAGCCGGCCAAGCAGGGTGAGGGAATTATGCAAGAAAACCCGAGTTTCCGAGCTTTGTCGGTTCTGCCAATCTTCAGGTTCACTGGACAGGGTGTCGATGATGATGCTGCCACGGACTCCACGGGACTCCAAACTTGATGAAACTAGTGCCAAAAGTTTCCTAACTGATAGAGGATGATGTCTGAATTTTTGGCGAATCTTTGAAACTCAGGGCTGACCGGACCAATGACTGGAACAGGACAGCAATGTTCTGTCTCTGGCTGGTACAGAACTGTGCAGTAGATTGCAGAAGGTGCTGTGGGCTCTCCTGAACTCCGATTGAGGCGAGACTGGCGGTGACGCTTCCGTGGTTGTAGTAGCTTTGATCAGGAGCTGACGGAGTTGCAATCGGAGCTCAGAGAAGAGAGCAGTCGTCGGATGAGTGGGTGCAGCTCGAACCTGGATCCGCAGGAGCAGTCTGCGCACTTGGACGAGGAAAATGGGAACTAGGGGTTCTGGAAGCCGATTGATGCCCTGCCTTTTGGAGATGAAAGAGGACTCAGAGGAGAAGATTTTTGATGAAGAACTCCTGCCCTGATTCCCAGGAGGTTGGCCGCTGTAGAGCTTCAACTCCGGCTCAGGTGCTCTGCTAGGGAAGCTGCGCACAGTCGAGGGAGAAATGCTCTCACGGACAGCTCGGAGCTTGGATCCAGACGAAATCACCACCTTTGTGAAGATGACTCGAAGACGCTTCCAAGGGTACCTCTTGGGACTTCAGATTCGCAGGGAGGAGGACGTGGTGGCCGCTTCAAGCTACGGCCAACCTGCTGCCTGCAACCAGAGCTTGACCAGCAAAAGAAATGGGTATAAATGGAGGGGTGGTGGTGGGGGGCGACCTTGGCTGGGTTTGGGGTTGGATTTGTGTGACCAAGGGAGCTAAGGGGGTGGGAGATGGGAGGGAAATTCGAAATTGGGATTTGGGAGAAGCTAATTTAGCATTGGGAAGGTGGTGGGATGCTTTGGGAAGGAGAGTGGGGTAGTTGGGGGTTGGGAAGTGGGGTGTGGATTGGAGGATGCCACCTTGAGGTTGGGGGGAGTTAAATGAGTGTATGGGGAAGGGAAGGGGTCTTAATAAGGGGTGAATGGGGAGGAGAGAGAAAATTCTGAAAATTGGGGTGGAGGGAGAGAGAGAGAGGGGGGGACCCCTTAGAGAGAGAGAGGGAGATCTAGTGGGATTTGGAAGTGGATTTCAATTTTCATTCAATTGTTCATTAGTTCAAAATGAGGGGAATGGGGTCCTATATATAGGAAACCCACATTTTTACAAAAGTCCCTGACATTTGACTCAATGACAAATAACCGAAGGGGTAGGGGCACCCTTGGGCCAAGCCCAATGAATTGGGCCCAATAGCCTAACAAACCAACATAATGACACAATACTTAGGAAAATGACTCACTAACCTAGGTACATGACTCAAATAATGGGAAAATTACATGATATTGACTCAAAGAAAATGTGAAGATTACATGACTAGACTCAAAAATACATGACTAACATAATGGTGCTTGCCGACGAACAATCCGAGTCCGGAGAAAATGTGGAGGGGCAAGGGATGCCCTCATCATACCCTCGGGGTGGGGAAAACTCGACCCCGTCGAGTATGGGTCCACCAGGGAAGTAGTACATCGAACTGCGGCTCTGGGCGATCCACGATCTCCATACTCAACCCGCGACCATAGTCGGGGAACGGCGCTTCAGCTCGACAAAGTGACTCGGTTATACCCTCATGCTGGCGATGGGATCTTGCTTGCCTAGTATTGCCACCGTGTGCTCACGTCGGGCTCTCAGGCTATTTGTGGTGGCACTCCGAGGGTGTCTCTCACAAGGGTAGGTGTAAGCTCGAGGCACTCACTAGGATCCACCATGGTGCCCTTAGAGGGTGCCGGATCCGCCACATGGGAAGTGGGGGAATCCTAAAACCCATTTGAAAGTCCAACCCATAAGTTGGGTTGCCAAAGCCACTCAGATCTTGGCAAGGTCCAAGTCCTCGTGCCCTCAGATTGGAGGTGACCCTAAAGTAGAGCCACTCCAAAGCCATCATCACCAAGTTGTCAACTTGGAACTCAAAGTGGTGCTTAGGAGTTTGTGCTCGCTTCTTGTGAATCCCACCGCTTGTTGCTTGATACTTGCTTGAATGCATATGTCATGCACTATGATGCGATGTGAGTTGACAATGTATGGTATGCAAAGGTGGTCCAGGACAACCACATATAGACCTATCATGCATTGCTGTTATGAGGACGTTGAATGATTTGGGAGGACCGGGGCATCCATAGGTATGCATAGTGGTGACAAATGCTGGGGGACCCAGACATCCATGTATGCTCCTTTCATGCTTATGACTCATGATGAAAGAGGGTGGACCATTACATCCAAATATGGTCCACTTATGCTTCCTACTTGACATGTGAGTGATGTGGATGAATGTACCCGACGGACTAATCATGCCAAGCGGTGTGATGTGCCAAGACATATGAATTCCTTTCCTAAAGATGACTTCCTCATGTGGGATGGTGGGGTGGCCTTTGAGCTTCCACACAAAAGGGTCGAAGGGGTCTAGGTAGGTGGATATGGGGTGGGGCACTTTCTTGATCTCTAGGCGGGTGTTGCCTAAGGTCATGATTTCTATGGTGTAACCTGGGTCATAGATGAGGTGGGCTTGGCCTAACATGGTGGGTGGGGGTAGGAAAGGGTGGGTCACGTGGGTACCCATACTCCCAAAGGAAGGGATGAAAGGGGTCATGGACTGGGTTTCCTAGAAGAAGAGACTCTATGCCCACATGGTCTTCACACGGTGGGTCCTCCTCCCTCAAGGTAATTGGACCAAGGTCGTTAGTGGGCCAGTCGATCAAGGTACTTGGGATCTCAATGGAAGTGGAGTGGATCATGATGGGTTTTTCATCTATAGGGAGAATGAGAAGGAGGTCACTAGTGTAGCAACCAATGGTGAAGACCGAGGTGATAGAACCATCACATGGGTGGATGAGACTAAGGCTTTTTGGGTGGGCCTTTCCTAAGGTCAATAAGTAAGTCAACCCTAGTTGCCATTCTAAACCCTTGAGGAGATCATCCCAAACTTCTACCTCATAGTAGGATTGGATTGTGGTGTGATAGGAGTGGAGGGGGGCAATTTGGGATGGATATCCCAATGGTGAGAGAGGTGGGGGTGAGCTAGGAAGGGTGGGTCCTTGTTTGAGCCATTGGAGTATGACTTCATTCATGGTGAAGGTGTGTGGCTTTTGAGGATCCGGACTAGGAGAGGTGGGTGGAAGTGGAGGTTCTTGGATTTCCTCTAGGGTAGGTTTTTGTTCGGGACTAGCATCTATTTCCATGTGGATGGGTGTGTGGGTTTCAATTCCTAGTGTTAATGGGTTGGGTAGGTCTAATGCGGGAGAATTGGTGATAGCTGGAGCATGGTGCACTTGGGGTGGTGGGCAAGGGTGGTCTTGGATTTGGATAGGAAGGGGAATTAGAGGAGGCCTAGGTTGGGGAAAGATTGGTGTAGGAAGCGGGAGGTGGGTTGGGTGAGGGGTTTTGGGTTGGGGGGTGGGGGACCTTATGGGGTTGGGTGAGGAGGTGGAGGCCTTAGATACTTGGGTTTTAGGGGTGAGGTTTTGGACGGGTGGGGTTGAGAGAGTGGGAGTGCTCCTTGGGCTTTGGTAACCCGGGTAGAAAGGGGACATATATTTTGCCCTAAGTTGCTCCTTCATGTCCTTCCAAGTGGTGATGGGAGTTTCCCTTCTAAGTACCTTTAGCCCGACAATTTGCATCCAATAAGTTTCTGCCCGTTTGGTAAGTTGCATTTTGGCAACCCATGCCTTTTCATCCTCGGACATAGGATACCAAGTGAAGTATTGGTCCATTGTAGCTTCCCAATCTAAATATTCTCTAGGAGAGGTTCCATCAAATGTGGGAAGTGGGAAAGGGACCATCCTATCGCCCGTCCTTGGGGCGGGCCTATTTTCTCCAAGTTGGTTGAGTCGGCCCGATATGTTATCAAGCCGCTCATTGGCATAGGTCAAGGCTTTCATGAAGTAGTTGACATGGCCAGGGAAGTTATGGGTGTTAGTGGTAGGCATCTCTTGGTGGCTTGGACTTATGGAGTGGGCCGATTGGTAAGGTCGATATGAGGTGGCCATACTAGGGGACAAGAGTGATGCACTTGAAGACTCTAAATGCATAGACATGCCCTAGGACCAACTTGATAGAGACAAGTTGTGAACTTGCTCTGATACCACTTGATGTGACACCACCTATGGACCTATTTTGCAAGCATTCAAGTTTGAGCGGCGGACTCACACTAGCAAGCTCACCCGTATGGCGCACGTTAGTGCCCGAAGGCGACTCGGTGATGATGGAGAGGGTCCAAGGCGGGACCTTGGTTCTCCAAGGGTCGGCTAGCTTATGGCGGACCCCAAATGGGCCAAGGGAAGCCCAAATCATGGGTGGTCAACACACCAAAGGTGTGGGTTGAGTGGAAGCTCTCACAACTCGCCCGCGGTGGTCACTCAATTTGATGGCAATTTAAAATCGGACACTCTCTCACCACCGACGGAGTAACTATAGCAATACTAACCTAAGCAAGTCCATTACAGCAATGAGAGATGTTCAGGAGCTCACCTAGCCAGCGTGAAGACGCCGACTCCGGTCGGAGATGGGGCGAGCGGGGAGGCGAGGGTATGCACCCGCACGCCGCGTCGGTGTCGCTTCAACCTGAAATTGAAAGGAGTACAGCACTATGCCCCATGCAAGGGGGGGATCTTGGGGTGGGGGTTAATGTATTACAACCAAAAGTTACCTCCACGCAGGGAGGGGCCTTCAGCCGGCCAAGCGGGGTGAGGGAATTATGCAAGAAAACCCGAGTTTCCGAGCTTTGTCGGTTCTGCCAATCTTCAGGTTCGCTGGACAGGGTGTCGATGATGATGCTGCCACGGACTCCACGGGACTCAAAACTTGATGAAACTGGTGCCAAAAGTTTCCTAACTGACAGAGGATGATGTCTAAATTTTTGGGGAAGCTTTGAAACTCGGGGATGATGGGACCAATGACTGGAACAGGACAGCAATGTTCTGTCTCTGGCTGGTACAGAACTGTGCAGTAGATTGCAGAAGGTGCTGTGGTATCTCCTGAACTCCGATTGAGGCGAGACTGGCGGTGACGCTTACGTGGTCGTAGTAGATTTGAGCAAGAGCTGACGGAGTTTCAATCGGAGGTCGGAGAAGAGAGCAGTCATCGGATGAGTGGGTGCAGCTCGAACCTGGATCTGCAAGAGCAGTCTGCGCACTTGGACGAGGAAAATGGGAACTAGGGGTTCTGGAAGCCGATTGATGCCCTGAATTTTGGATATGAAAGAGGACTCAGAGGAGAAGATTTTTGATGAAGAACTCCTGCCCTGATTCCCAGGAGGTTGGCCGCTGTAGAGCTTCAACTCCGGCTCAGGTGCTCTGCTAGGGAAGCTGCGCACAGTCGGGGGAGAAATACTCTCACGGCCAGCTCAGAGCTTGGATCCAGACGAAACCACCACCGTTGCGAAGATGACTCGAAGACGCTTTCAACGATACCTCTTGGGCCTTCCGATTCGCAGGGAGGAGGACATGGTGGCCGCTTCAAGCTACGGCCAACCTGCTGCCTGCAACCAGAGCTTGACCTGCAAAAGAAATGGGCATGAATGGAGGGGTGGTGGTGTGGGGCGACCTTGGCTAGGTTTGGGGTTGGATTTGTGCGACCAAGGGAGCTAAGGGGGTGGGAGATGGGAGGGAAATTCGAAATTGGGCTTTGGGAGAAGCTAATTTAGCATTGGGAAGGTGGTGGGATGCTTTGGGAAGGAGAGTGGGGTAGTTGGGGGTTGGGAGGTGGGGTGTGGATTGGAGGATGCCACCTTGGGGTTGGGGGGAGTTAAATGAGTGTATGGGGAAGGGAAGGGGTCTTAATGAGGGGTGAATGGGGAGGAGAGAGAAAATTCCGAAAATTGGGGTGGAGGGAGAGAGAGAGAGGGGGGGACACCTTAGAGAGAGAGAGTGAGAGAGAGGGAGATCTAGTGGGATTTGGAAGTGGATTTCAATTTTCATTCAATTGTTCATTAGTTCAAAATGAGGGGAATGGGGTCCTATATATAGGAAACCCACATTTTTACAAAAGTCCCTGACATTTGACTCAATGACAAATAACCGAAGGGGTAGGGGCACCCTTGGGCCAAGCCCAATGAATTGGGCCCAATAGCCTAACAAACCAACCTAATGACACAATACTTAGGAAAATGACTCACTAACCTAGGTACATGACTCAAATAAAGGGAAAATTACATGATATTGACTCAAAGAAAATGTGAAGATTACATGACTAGACTCAAAAATACATGACTAACATAATGGCGCTTGCCGATGAACAATCCGAGTCCGGAGAAAATATGGAGGGGCAAGGGATGCCCTCATCAGGTGGAGGTAGATCCCGTGGCGGGAGAGGGCAAGGCCTTGGAGCGAATTTCTCCTGACGGGCTGGCTCGTGAGGTCTAGCCATGGGGGCCCTCGGATATGGGCCTAAGGAGCTACGAGGCTCGGCACTACGGAGGGGGATGGGGCCCGACCGTTGGATATACTCAAACTCTCCCTCAAACTGCTCCAACTCTAGAGCAGCCTGATACGTGTCTTCCAACTTGGTCACATTGCGACGAAAAAGCTCATACTGATAGTGGGGCCGCAGACCACGACGGAAGCGGGAAATAGGCATGGTGCTCTCATCCAAGACACCACATCGCAAAAAATACTCATCAAATTCAGTGATATACTCGGAGACAGACCGATCTCCCTGACTAAGACTCTGCCACCTATCGATGAGTCGCTGACGGTATGTGGGTGGAAGGTACTTTTGCCGAAGCTTGACCTTCATCTCACCCCATGTCTCAACCTAGGGCTCCTACCGATGAAACAACAGGCTCTCTACATTCTTCTAATAAGTTTGTGCCTATCCCATCAGCTTCATGGTAGCGAATCAGACTATTCGATCGTCCGTCATATTGAACCAATCGAAATACCGATCCATGTCGGACTCCCAATCTAAATAGACATCGGGTCCAAGTACCCGTCAAAAGTGGGGGGATCCGCACAAACGGTCCTAAGGGTCCGCTCATCCTCATCATGGTAAGGATTCCGCCGTTGAACTTGACGGTCATGACCATAGCCCCTATTCTCATTATCGGACTCATAGTCATCCACCTCGGGGGCTCGGCGCCTCCTATCATCTACCCCTTGAGCCCTAGGAGCAATAGGTGGCTGAACCGGCTCCGGTTGACCATTTTTCAGCGTGGGATGTGCCTCAAGCGGGGGTCTCTCTAGGACGACTACCCCCCTACCAGACCTTGAAAGGACTGGTTCAACTCTACGGCCTTATCCTCTAAGGCCTTCATCCATCCTTCCAAAGGTGTGCCTAGGCCATCCACTCGCGTACTCAATCTCTCCATCTTATCCACTCGAGCACTCAAATCATCCATCTTTCCCATAATAGCTCGAAACATGTCGGCCACTGATGATGCATCGGGACTAGGGACTCGGGGATCTGCCATAGGTGGTGGTGGTGGTGAGTATTGGGTACCCCTACGCATGGGCATGCAAAGGACACATGGTTGGAATGCATTGACCATGGCAAAGTGAAGGACCTAAACTCCAATATTCGGTACATGGCGGAGGTTTGATCCGAAGATCGCACTCACGCAAGTGTGCCCCTTTCCCAATAGGCGTAGCATACTGTTCCGAGAACACCTTTTAATATACTAGATATAGAGATGCAATGAGACACCTCGGACAGACTTAGACCAAGCTACGATACACGACCCTAGACTCAACTGGCTCTGATAACAATTTGATGCGGGATGGGACGCGACTCGACGCCAGTTGATATGCAATCCTTGGACTCTAGGCAAACTCACGATCATCCCTAACGAGGGAAGTGTATGGATGTGCACAGTTGAGAAACCGGCAAAGAGCTAGAGTTGTCAACTCACACTTTCGTGCCCGGATCCGATCACAGGATGGTATCGCTCTCTCTCGCAGTAGTGATTGAAATATGATAACGAGCTAATTTTACCCTATCACTCTGGCAACGGCATATGAAAATATACGAATTGAGTAAATGCGATAAAGAGGGAGGCGAGTTTACCTCCACGTCCCGGGCATGGGGAAGACGACCCCAGCCGAAGCTCGTACTCCCGGTGTATAAGGATTAACAATAATTATAGTAATGATTTTAAGGCCCACTCAACGCAGGGAGGTAAAAGACTACAATGTGGGACCCGGGAGTAGCAAACTCGGGTTGACGGGTAGCAATTTGGGCCGGAGACGGGCTAATGGTCGGCACGGTTCTGCGGGGCCCGCGGGATAGCAGGTGGGTCCGGCTGCCGGTACGGCAGTGCCCAGGCATCTCCTTGCTGCTGCGGCTTGATGGGGCGCTGCTGGAAGGTTGCGATCGATCCCCGGGAGCGGCGGCGGCTGAGTGTGCACCGGCATATTTGCCGAGGAATTAATTTACGGACTGATTTGCTGGCCTGGCTCGGACCAGATCTGTGCGCCTCCACGAAAATAATTGTTTCTCTCAGATCTAGTGTCAGATTGAAGCGAAATTGGTGCCGTTAGAAAGAAGACTCGAAGGGCTATAATATATAATTATTTCAGATCCATCCAGTAAATGGATTGGAAATGAAATTGACTATTCCTCAAAGGTTTTTGCTGACTCAGAATTATAGACACGCAGGACAGACTAAGTTTTCCCTAAAAATGAATTTTTACCGACAGGAAAATGATAGATCTAGACTCTAGAAAAATTATATGTGGAAGGGGGGAGAAGTGAGGAACACGCATAAATTTTTTGAGAATTTTTGGAGATGTATAAGGGGGCGGGAAAAATAGAAGAACAGACTCCTATCCTGCAGATCCGCTAACTGGCAGACTGTTGATAAGTGTGTATTTTTATATCTTAATTCATGATTCTACATATTTTTATGAGCTTAAATTATATTAAATATACACTTCTCACACTTACTGTTGATTTTTGATCAATTGTTTATTTTTCTGAAATTAAATAAATTTTAATCACAATTTTTATGTATTTATGCAGGCACGTGATACGAGGAAAACTCCAAGAAAAAGAAAAAAATAAAATAAAAGTTATATGTTAAATTGAGCCAAAAGCTCAGGGAGTTGTTCAAAAAGAATAGAAAAAAATTAGAAAAAATAAATAAATTTATTGGCTATTTTTTAGCATTTTATACAAATATATATAAGATATATATATATATTTATATTTATATATACTATATTTATATAAAGAAAAAAACGAAAAAAAAGTTTAAAAACCCTCCCCGCCCCGCCTTCCCGCCTTCGCCGCTCGGGCACGGGCGACGAGGGCATGCGAAGGCGGGGGAGGGGGGTCGTGGCAGGCGGAACGGCGCGGGAGGCGGTCCACGCGGCGCCCACAGGCGTGTCACCAGAGGCGCGGGCGTCGCACGCGACGCAGGCGGGCGCGTGCGCCGCGTGCGACGCGTGGCGACGGCTGAGCGGGCGGGCGCACGAGGGCCCACTGCCGGCGGCCTAACCCGGCCGAACCGGTCCGCGCAACGCGCCATCAGAGAGAGAAAGATAGAAAGAGAGAAGAAAGAAGGCCATAAAAATTCCAAAAAAAAATTGGAAAAAATCAGAAAAAAATGTCAAAGGTACAGCACATTCCAGCCTACCAAGTTGGGTCAAAATTAGGTGCACTTGATTGTTTCACATGGGCAAGAAGAGTTTGTAACCCTATATAAGGGCTTCATGTGTAATGGAATGGGGGTGAGTAGTTAGTGAGGGTTGAGTAGGGAGAGAGAGCTAGCTATGGATCATGTGTAATGTAAGTTTGTTCTTTATTTTTCTGAAGTTGTTGATTGTTAGAGTTGTATTTTACGAGCTTTTGAAGTCAAAGTTGTAAGTTGAAGTTCTTTCAATAAAAGTTTCATTTTTGAATTCAGCCTTTTCCTAGCCTTATTTCTCATGATTGTAATCTTCATTTCAATTTGTGCTCTTCATAAAAGTTGTTTGTTTTCAAGTGCTCTTTAACTTCTCTGTTGATCATTTCTTCAAAATCTTCCTACTTCATAGAGTTCTGGTCTGTTTTCTTAAGTGCTGTTTTAGGTGTTTACTGTTCATCCGTGGTGAGACATTTTAGTTTTCTTATGTTTTGAAGCCTTTCTAGACCTCTTTTCAATCTGAGTTATTCATCAACTTTGTTCCTCTCTTATAGATCTCCATTTCATTCTTCTACCACTTTGTCTAATTCTACATATTTTTAGAGTTAGAATTAATTTTTCAAGGTGCTGTTTTATTGTTCATCCAACTTGATAGTTCTTTAGTTTTTCCCAGTTTTCACTATCTTTCTCTTGTTTTCTGTCTCTGTGTTCTTAATCAAAGTTCTTTCTCTTTCAATTCTCTACAACTTTCATGTTTTACACTTTTTCTAATTCCGTCTAGATTTGAAGTTATACTTTTTCTTCCAACCCCTATTTTCACTTGAATTCTGTTATGTTTTCAAACTTGTTCTATCCAAACCTTGTCATCTTAAGTGTTTCAATCATTCAATCATACCCAAAGCGGTAAGTCTTCTTCAAATCCTCTCACGGCGTCGACTTCCTAGGCGGAGCGATTTTCATCAAAGGCTCGGCGTGGAAACGACGACATTCATTGGCTGAATTTCTTTTACTTATCTCTTGTCATTTAAAGTTGTAATTTCAATTTCTTTAGTGATAATCGCACTCCAAAATACAACATTTGATTTTCTAAACATAAGGATATGTCCAATTTGAACTAAAATCAAATATTCTCTCCCCGTGGGATCGACCCGTACTTACCATTGTACTCATGTTTGCAAATCCATAAGTGAGTGAGTGCGGTTATAAATATTTGAAATTTGTGTGGCACGGCATATTTAACAACGACTGTCGAGCTCCACCAACTGTCAGGGGTGGATTAAAAATTACGGCAAAAATATCAAACGGGATCTGAATGGGGCAAAATCCATATTACTGGAAAGCTAACGGAAAGAGGAACAAGCTTTCAAAATCTCAGCTCGATCAGAGTTTGGAGTTTGGAGAACCGACCTCTTCTTTAGCTTACTGTTCTGGAACTCGGAGTTCAGGACAGCAGGGGGGATGGCGGCTTGTGGCGGCTTGATGGCGGCACGAACGGCGGTGGTGGAGCTTCACACTCTAGAGGGAAGAGAGAAATTGGATTCACTCCAATATTGAGGGTTTCACACCCTAGATCTAGAGGAAGAGGAGGAAAAACTAGCAAGAACAAGAGAGAGAGGAGAGAGGGGCGGTGCGCCCAAGGCAAGAGTCACATAAAATTCTTATATTTTTTCTCATTAAAAATGATTAAAGTGTAATAAGAGACCTTAAATACTAAACCCTAGACCTAAGACAAATGACCACTAATGCCCTTGGTCAAAGGGGCTTAAAGGGAAAGGTGGAAATAAAAATATTAAACAACTCCCCACATGGGGACAAAGAAGGGGGCGCCGCTTTGAAAAAAGGGGTAGAAAAAATTGATTTTTCTTTATTTTGTCCCCCCTTGGTCCAAGTCCAACCTTGGACTTTGAACCAGCCCCACATGGGCCCTAGGACCTAGGTGGACCAATGGGAAAGAGGGTGGGAGACCCTGCTTGACCCACTGGCATATTACATAGAAATCCAAAGGCTTTAAAGACTAACCCTTTGGCTTATAATGCCTTATAATTTGTAAACCCAATTAGCCAAGGGTATAAATACAAACAAAAGGACATAAATACAAAAATAAAATGTACGTGCTCGGAGTTGATTCCCATCAGCAATGCTCGCGTGGTGCACCACGGAGTGGGAGGTGACTTTTAAGTCATCCTCTTCGACTGATCACATGGAAGGAGTTTGTTACTTCATTCGAGCGTACATACAGTCCAACTTATCTCAGAATGGACAAAATGTACAAGTTTATGGAGTTGGCTCAAGGCGAGATGACAGTCTTGCAGTATTGGAACAAATTTATGGAATTGGGTCGGTTTGCTCCTCATATTCTTGCTGATGAAGGGCTGAAGACTGAGCAATTTTTACGTGATTTGAAGCCAGAATTGAGGCAACCTCTTATTGCAACCAGAGTGGCAGAGTTAGATGTGGCTTATCTGGCAGCAGTAGCATTAGAACTGGATATGGCAAGATCTCGAGGGCGAACTCAAGTTGAGCTGATGCCGCAGAGTGTACAACATATCAGGCTAGTAGTCACCCAAGTGTGACGGGGGTACCATGTTCTGTTCCTTCTGCCAGTGGTACTTCCTCAATGAAATCTAAATTCAGGCGGATGTTCAGGAAATCCAAGAAGCAATATGACCGACAAGCTTCCTCTGGTACCGTGCAACAAGCAGCACCCTCTTCCTTTCAACGACAGGGATCGGTGGCTAGTCAGCCGAGACCATGCCCAAGGTGTGGTGGTAGTCATTTGGGTAGACCATGTTCGATGGCCGTGGTGTGTTTTCAGTGTGATCAGGTGGGAGACGCGGTTCATGATTATCTGTTAAGGCCGAAGCAACATGTTCCATTTTCACAGCCACAACAGTTCTGACCTCCACCACCATCACAGTCACACCAGTATTCACAGGCATCAGTATCTTCATCGCAGCAGTCTACGGCAGGTTGAAAGAAGCAGAAAGGGAGGGTCACACATATGACTCATTCAGAAGTAGTAGCGTCTCATCTTGTGGAAGGTACTCTTATGATTTATGGTCATGCAGCACATGTTTTATTTGATTCAGGCGCTTCTCATTCATTTATTTCTGAAGATTTTGTTGCTTGTATTGAGGAGCCGACATCGGAGATGTCTTGCGAGTTAGTTGTTGAATTGCCTTCTGGGGAGTTCATGTTTACACCTTTCTATCTTGATGAGACTCCTATAGTGATTGGGAATCAACAGTTGCCAGCTAGATTATATGCCTTGAAGCTGGTAGACTATGATGTTATTCTGGGAATGGATTGGTTAGAGAGTTATGGAGCCGTGGTTGATTGTAAAACGAAGAAGGTTTGATTTCAGCCATCTGGGAAAGTGGCATTTTATTTTCAAGGTATTCGATCTCGTTCCCCTCGCTTGCTTATTTCTGCTATTCAAGCCTATAGATTACTTAATGCATGTTGTCAGGGATTCTTTGCTTCCGTGGTTGCTGTTGAAGCACCGCAGCAAGAGATAAGTGATATTCCTGTGGTTTGTTAATTTCTTGATCTGTTTCCTAATGAGTTGCCAGGCTTACCTCCACAGTGAGAGATTGAGATGGTAATTGAACTAATTCTAGGTACGGCACCTTTGTCAAAGGCACCATACCGTATGGCTCTTGCAGAATTGAAAGAATTGAGAGCACAGTTGTTAGAATTGCTGGAAAAGGGCTATATCCATCCTAGCTTTTCTCCATGGGGTGCTCCTTGTATTATTTGTGAAGAAGAAAGATGGAAGCCTGAGGGAATGTATTGATTACAGGAAATTAAATCAGGTGACCGTCAAGAATAAATATCCTTTACCTAGGATTGATGATTTATTTGACCAACTTCAGTCGGCGAGTGTCTTTTCACGGATTGATCTTCGATCTGGTTATTACCAATTGAGGATTAGGGAATCTGATGTGGAGAAGACTACCTTTAGTACGAGGTATGGTCATTATGAATTTTTGGTAATGCCATTTGGGCTAACCAATGCTCCAGCAGCATTCATGGACCTAATGCATCGTGTGTTTCGTCCATATTTGGACCAATTTGTGGTGATCTTTGTGCATGCCATTTTGGTCTATTCTGCCTCTGAGGAAGAACATGTTCAGCATCTTAGGGTGGTATTGTAGACTCTATGAGATCACGAGCTCTATGCAAAATTCAGCAAATGTGAGTTTTGGCTTCGGGAAGTTCATTTTCTAGGCCATGTGATTTATGGCAATGGAGTTGCAGTTGATCCTGTTAAGATTGAAGCCGTTCTTCAATGGTAGAGCCTTAAGATTGTGACAGAGATCAGGAGTTTTCTGGGTCTTGCTAGTTATTATAGAAGATTCATTCAAGATTTTGCACGGATTACCGCGCCAATGACTAAATCGACTCACAAAGATGTGCCATTTATGTGGTCGGATAAGTGTGAACAGAGCTTCAATGATTTGAAAAGGCTGCTCACCAATTCTCCCGTGGTTGTTTTGCCTTCTAGCTCGGGTGGATTCATTGTGTGTACGGATGCTTCTCGAGTAAGTTTGGGTGCAGTTCTTATGCAGCATGGCAAGGTTATGGCATATGCGTCCCGACAATTAAAGCAACAGGAAGAAAATTATCCCACTCATGATTTAGAGTTGGCGGCGGTGATTTTTGCATTGAAAATATGGAGGCACTACTTGTATGGTGAGAAGTTTGAGATCTTCACAGATCATCAAAGTTTGAAATATGTGTTTTCTCAGAAAGATTTGAATCTTCGTCAGCGTAGATGGATGGAGTACATGAAAGATTATGATTTTACTCTGTCTTATCAACCTGGCAAGATGAATGTAGTGGTTGATGCACTGAGCAGAAAAATGCAAATAAGTCATTTGTTGCTTCGAGAATGGAAGTTGTGGGAATAGTTTCCTTGTGAGACGTTCAGATTGAAAATTCCCTGTGATCTGATGGTAGCTGTTCTTGCTAGTCTAATGATGACTCCAACTATTTACCAGCAGATTAGGGAGGCACAGTAGGCAGATTCTGAGTTGTCTTGCATTGTGTTAATGCCAGATGTGGAGTTCGGTGATGACTCAATGGTTAGGTTCAGAGGTAGACTTTATGTTCCAACTGATGATCTATTAAGGAATGCTATTTTGCGTGAGGTGCATGGATCTCGTTATGTTATTCATCCCGGCACCACAAAAATGTATCATAATGTGAAAAGGTAATTTTGGTGGCCAGGTATAAAAAGGGATGTAGCTGATTTTGTGTCTAAGTGTTTGACATGTCAACAGGTCAAAGAAGAGCATCAAAGGCCTGGAGGAATGCTTCAACCCTTGGAAATTCCGATGTAAGAATGGGATCATGTCACTACCGATTTTATTGTGGGTTTACCCCGCACTTCACAAGGCTATGATGGTATTTGGCTGTTAGTTGATCGTTTAACTAAGACAGCAAGATTGTTGTCGATCAAGGTGACGTGGAATGTCGAGAAATTGGCTGAGCTTTATGTTGCAAAGATTGTGCCATTGCATGGAATTCCAATATCCATTTTGTTAGATCGTGACCCGTGTTTTACTTTTGACTTTTGGCAGAGTTTTCAAAAGGCATTGGGTACAGAATTGGCATTTAGTTCAACGTATCATCCCTAATCTGATGGTCAGTCCGAGAGGACTATTCAGACATTAGAAGATATGCTGTGATCGTGTTGTTTGGATTGACAGGTTCATGGAGTCAACACTTGCCATTGGTGGAATTCTGATATAATAACAGTTATCATCCTAGTATTGATATGGCTCCGTATGAAGCTTTGTTTGGGCGTCCTTGTCGTACACCATTGGACTGGTTTGAGACCGACGACCGACTGTTGACAGGACCGATATGATTCAACAGTGTGTTGATGTGGTATGTCTGATCAGGTAAAAAATGTTGACAGCTCAAAGTCGACAAAAAAGCTATGCAGATCGGCATAGAAGACCATTGCAGTTTGAACTTGGAGATTCTATTTTTGTGAAAATATCTCCAATGAAAGGCGTGATGAGATTTGGGAAGAGTGGAAAGCTTAGTCCCCGATATATTAGTCTGTTTCCTATTTTGGAACGTGTGGGCCAAGTGGCTTATCGACTTCAGTTGCCCTCGACAATGCAAGCAATCCACGATGTGTTTCATGTTTCTCAGTTAAGAAAGTATATTCCTGATGCATCTCATATATTAGATGATTCAATGTGGCCTGAAGTGACAGTGGATCTATCTACGCTAGAGTATCCGATACGAATTGACGATCATTGTGAACAACGACTGAGGAATAAGGTAATCCATCTGGTAAAGGTAGTATGGCAGCGTTACTCGGGTAATGAAGCTACTTGGGAATGTGAGGACGAGATGCAACAGCAGTTTCCCTTTTTATTCGAGTAAGGTATATTTCTCTTCAGTTCTCTCCTTGTGCTTCCTTTTAAATTTTGAGGATGAAATTTCTATTAGGAGGGAGGGACCGTAAGACCCGGTAGTTAACGGATTCTTATCGGTATCGAAATATGAAAAGATTCATGAGTTTTAGGCCATTTTAATGGGCTTAATGGGCCTAATTCAATTGAGTTACTTATTTGTATAAGCTTTTAGAAATTAGATAAGGCATATATGCAATTTTCCTTATTTTAAGGCCTTATTGCAATTCAAAGTTTTATAACAAAATAATAATAATAATAATAATCAAATGTTTTTTGTGTTTCATGTAGGGAGATTCTCTCCCCCTCACTCCCTCTTCTCTCCTACGCATGTCTCCCCCTCTCTCTTGCTCTCTCGATGGTGTGATCACCTCGGGGCTTTGCAGGGATTGCAGGTGGTGACCTTGGCGAGCTTAGGATGTGGGTAGAGTGGCGGTGTCACCGTGGAGGCGAGCCGTGGAGCGGGGAGGCGGGGAACCCCAAGTGTAGGGCGTAGTTCCTTCGTGAAGAATGGCAAGGAATCGGCGTTCTCTTCTTAAACCAAGTAGGGGGATGGAATACCCTACCTCTTAGGATGCTTTACTTCAAATTTCATGTCCATTGTCTTATGTTTTCTCATAGTTTGAGCAAAAATTCATGAACATTGTCATTTATGTTTTTGATCCATCCATGGCCATTGTCTTTATGTTTTTGGATGTAAAAAGGTTATGGAATGGGTGTGTGATAGTATAAAATAGGTTTAAACATGTTTTCCCATCGATTTGAATCGATTGGGAGGGGTTTCAAATGAGTTACCCACGGTTTGGGTCCTCTGGACGGCATGCGGTCATTCCAAGGACCATTTTCCTCATTGAATAAGGCGATGGACCTTAGCGGTCACGCCCTAGACCGTTTATTGTAAATGGCGGTTCTTCGACCGACCGTTTTTGGACCTTAGCGGCCCAGCAAATGACCGCTAACACCCTTTGACCCTATAAAGCGGTGCAAGCCTAGCGGTCTTTGACCGAACAATTTCTATCCCTAAGCGGTCAGTCGCATGACCGTTTCTTGATCAAGGTTTCATTCTGTTCAAATATATGAAGTGTTTGTGGCTAAGCGGTCATGGAGAAGACCGCATGGGTCGGTGAAGCGGCCAATCGTTCGACTGGTTACCAAGTCTTGAGGCCTTAGACTATACCGTTTGGTCCCTGCAGTGTATGAATTTCATTCTGTTTCTTTAATTATGCGTTTAACGATGCATGTTCGCCATGTTTAAATATTTTTATGAACTGTGGCACATTTTTAGGTCCCAATAGAATTATTTTCTCTTTCCTTGTGATGGAACCACTAGTCGTAGCCCGACGACCTTTAGTGTCAGCCCACCTGGGAGAGGTGGTGGGGTAGTCCCGGCGTACGATTTTTAAGCTGGTTTCCGTGGGCTCCCTTGCTTGGCAGTAGTGTACTACTGGGGGTGAAAACTAGCTAGAGGCCTGGCTCAAAGCATTGAGCTTGTGCGTGTACACGTGGTCAGGGGCGTCGACTGACATTAACGAGTGTGACCCTGACTAGTTCTTGACTTGGTTACTGTTGTGTGTCTCACTTGCCGTGTTTCAGGCTAGTGGAGATACTTGAGACACAGTATAAGTCATCAGTGGACGCGTCTGGTCTTTCTTTCTGGTGGCCCTTTCTCTCTCCTATCACTTGAAAATGTTGAATTTTTATTCTATTGGTAGATTATGATTCTCGTGTTTAATTATTCATTTGAATATTAAATGGCATTTAAGTTAGTTGTCTTTAAATTGTTCATATACCTGTACAACATTATTAACTGTTATTTTTCTATGCCATTTCATTATTAATTGCTTGCATGAATTTAGCTGCGTGGCAGGGATTTGTGTGAACCCTACTAAGTCTATGTTGTGAGACTCACCCTTTCTTTTCAGGTGAGGCAGAGCAACAGTCTACGGATTTCTCATGTGCTTTTGGAGGGAAGTCGTAGGTGCCAGCAGTGGTCTGTCTGTCTTTCCCTCCCTTTTGCCCGGGGTATGTCCCGTGTAGTTATTTATTTTGACATCTGTACAGTGTTGGGACTTGTAATAGTTGGATATGGACTATTTTATAAATATATCACTCTGATATTATAAATTGCTTCCGCTTAAAATCATTATTTTATTTATAATGCACGCGGAATTTCAGTTCATTATGCACCTCCTCGACCAATCCTCCCAACCCTTACGGGGCCACATCAGCCTCTTAGGTGGCGTCTTCGAGTTCTTGGTATCGGTTTACCGGTATCCGGATCTCCGAGTTGTTATAGTAAGGGTGTAAAAGAGCAAGGCAAATGGATCACAAATGGTGGGTTTCGAAACGCAATACGCAAACTTGATTCGGAGTGAATTGAAGAAGTGTCGACACCTGGTGTCGACACTTAGCAGCCAGAGTTCTACCAATGTAAAAAATAGAACTCTGCTTGAGAGGTGTCGACACCAGGTGTTGACAATTTTCATCCAGAGTTCAGAAAATAGAACTCTGCTTGAGAAGTGTCGACACCTAGTGTCGACACTTTTCAGCCAGTGTTCTGCCAATGCTAAGAACAGCCCCCAGGCACCCAAGTGTCGACACCTGGTGTCGACACTTGCAGAGCCAGAACAGAGAACTACCCAACGGCAGTCCAAATCAAACCAAACAGTTAAAGCCTTTGAAAAACTGATTTAGCCAAGTAAATAACATGCATTAAAGAGACTTAAAAATGTCATTTGATCTTGGTTCCAAACAGGAATGAGGGAAACAAGATACGTACAATGCAACTTCAAGACTATCATGTAAAACATGCATGATAAACAAGGTAACAGATAATCAAATCCAGAAGTAAGATCTTACCATGAATCCAATGGATTGAGTGCTATGTGAACCTGCACTAGGTATAAACAAAACACTCAAATCAATCTTAAAGCAATGCCAAACAAAGGTGCTTGTTGAACCTACAAAATTAGCCTTTGTCATAGCTAGTTAAACATGCATGAACCTACATTGCATTGGAGCCACAGAGATTTGATTCACATACATTCAACCTAATTAATGCACAAGCTTGCAATATAAAAATTGCTTCATACATGTAAGACCCATTTGCAAATCAAATCATACCAAACATTTATTCAATCCAAAACAAACTGAACCTTCACAACCCTCACATATCAATTAGATTCAAGCAATTCATCAATTCAAAACTTGTAGCAGCAGAAGTGTCAACTCCTTAGTGTTGACACAGTTTCATTTGATTTCTGAAAGTCCTGAAGCCATGTTCTTTAGACATTGTCTAAATTAGAAAGGCCATCTATCTAAACCGTTTGAAAACCTAAAGAAAAAGCCATTATGAGTCACTAACATGAAATTGATGAACTAGTGATAATATATTCATGAGAAGAACATGTATTTCAACCCTCCAACATATGAGTTCATGAAGCAACAACAAACATTTGACATTTTCCATAACGCTTACACACAATATTTTGTTATCATCAAAACCATTATCAAAGATAGAGATGGAGCGCAGAGAACCCAACAATCTCTCCTTTGTTGGTCCCGGGGGTAGGCGAGTGGACAAGAAGGGGGGGTTGAATTGTCCCCTACACACTATGGCAAATTAAAATTAAACTAACGGAATTAACAAGTTTGATGAGATTGAAGGAATTAACCTAAATAGTGTAAGCTAAGTTCACTCAATCTCCCCGACTCACTCGAGCATGTAAACAGATTTATAAGGCAAATATGGCACACAACGGAATTTAGACAAACAAGCAATGTGTGTGAACAAGGTGTGATTTGAAAAACAATCTCTTGTGAAAGGGATAGATAACAAGGAAGCAATCACACAAATCAAATCACAGTGCACATGGATTTTTAAGGTGGTTTGGGACCACGATGGACTCCCTACATCCACCCCTCACTAAACCCGTTGAGACTTCACTCGGGGATAAATCCCCAACACGGAGGCGACGCTCCAAACACATGCAGGATGACGCCTGCACACACACGAGGACACGCCCCAACACACACACACACACGGAGACTATGTCTCCAACACGGTCCGACAACCGGATCACAACACACACACACACGCTGCAACAAGAACAGCACAACGACTCACACGATCACGCGGATCTGGATAGATCCACACACATACGCAGATCTGAAGAGATCCACGTACAAACACACGGATCTGAATAGATCCACACATATATACAACCACGGGGATGAACCCCAGAACGTGCAACTCAGAACATAGCTCACAGACGCTCACGCTGCAAGTTACAGCAACCTGAACACACTCGGATGTGCACGACGCATAATCCGACCACACACAACTCAGATGTGCACACTGCACAATCCGACCACACACTTGATGTTCACAGATTTAGAAGGAAGTACACACTTGAAGCTCAAAGCAATTTAGATGAGGAAGCAGAAATAAGAACTTCAGATCTAGGCTCCCCTTAGTGAATGATGCAGATCTTGGGCTGATGTTGCTTCTCCAATTGATTTCCTCTTGATTGGCTTCAAAATGATCTTCAAATGATCTGATATTGATGAAGAGTGGTTGGACGGAGTACTGTTCACGTAGTGCATTTGGTTCTTACAGCAGCTCACCCTCTTCACTTGATAGCCTCCCCTTTAATCCTCTTGATGATTTTGGATGCAGCTTGAATCTCTACTTTGCTTGGGTTGATTGGCTTCAGATTGAACTTGGAAATCTTGGAGATGGATGAGGAACCCTTCCACGAATCATTGTTCACGGAGCTACAGTAGCAACCTTCTTTCTCCCCTTGATAGCCTCATTGATCTTCCTTTTTGATTAGGGTTTTTGACCCCAAAGAGATGTTTTTATACACCTTGGGTGGTCAAGGGACATGCCAAAACACAGATACACAAATCATGGCATGTCTGGTGGCTTTGGGATTAAACAAACCAAAGAGAAGAGCTTTCCCCGTTCAAGAAACAAAAAGTCAATATTTGCTGCCTCGAGGGGTTCGATCGACCGGACGCGGGGGTCGGTCGACCGAAATGTAAAAGACTGTATATTTGTGAGGGTGGTCTACGATCAGGTTAGCAATGACCGGATGGAGCAATCCGCCAAAGATTCGATACAGAAGCCGCCAGTAAAAGAGTCAGAGGCGCTGCTAGCATCCAAAATTGGAAGGGGTATGCCCTCCGGGAGCACTGGATGACTCGTCTATCTCGTACCGATCAAAAGCTGAACAGCTCGACCAAAGTCTCCCTGAAAAGTTTGGTCAACATAAGCCCTATGGTCAGTCGACCTAACTTTTCTGTATTTCTAGATTTTAAGATTTCAGCCCCAAACTCCATTGCAACCCTTCGAAGCACTGTGGCATCAAACTCCTTTGATCTTGGAGGGTTTATATTGAGTATTTTGACCTGCAAAATCATAGAGATAAATGATTAAAACTTTAGCTCAATAATCCAAATGATAAATTCATGAAGTACATATGGATGACATTCATTGAACCCCTTGAAAACTCAAGTCTTACACCTAAACAACAAGAGGTAGCGACTATGAAGTTGTACACAATGAATGAGCATCTTTAGACAAACTCTACCAAGGTTCACAAGATTTGATTTGGCATGTTGGAAGCTCAATTACTCATGAGAAATATGCATGAAAAATATTTAAGAACTTAATGAAGAGATATACATGTTAACTCAATCAAAATAGAACAACAAGAACACAAAGACTCATTACACATGCAAGGGGTCGGCTTTTTGTTAGGATGGGTCAACTCCACATATCGCAAGGCCTATATAGCATGTGGCAAATCCTCCACATATCATAATACCAAATAGCATGGGCAACAAAGATAGAATCATCAATCTTCAATATAGGTCCATGAACACAAGCTCAGTTTTCAGAACATAAACTGTAATGACCCAGAATATTTATATTTATTTCAAGAATTATTTAATGATTTTCTAGAATTTATTAGAAATTTATTAAGGCCCAATTATGGTAAACGATTAATCTAGCCTATTTAATCGAAGCCCAAAAGGTTGAAGGACCAAGCCCATGAAGTTTGGCCCATATTCTAGAAGGTTATTTAACCTATTCACGAATTATAAGGATAAATACTCATTAATTAAATAAATAAGTGGATAAGACGAAATTAGAATTTGAATTCATTTCAAATTCGGCACCTACGATAGGTAACGGTCTATCGTACGACCGCCACAGGGACCTGACGCTCCATGATTCGACCGTTAAACTCTATCAATTCCGTGAATTGAAAAATGACCAAAAAGATTAGATTTTTGATAGTCTATCTCTTAGGGATCGAGATGGGAGGACTAGTAAACGTGTTAAGGACTCTCTGAAGTCGATCTAAGGTCTAATAAGGACTCTAGAATTGATCTAATCCTCAAAACTCTAGCTAGAACCTATAAATAGACCCTAGTTTTGACCTGCGCGACCATTACATTGGCTCGCATGGAACTAAGGTAAGGAGATAGTATTTCGGGTAAGTTCTTTAGAACTTTTTGTTGTTAATACATAGGACTAACATCTCCCAAATCTTCGTGTTAGGAGATCGACTACACAAGGAGCTAGAACCTTGCAAAGTTGCTAGTTTCATCACATCAACCCAGAAAACTGTACAACGGGGTGCTGAAGATCAGGAGATTAGAACACCTAAACAAGGTATTTAGAGTTCAGTTCTTTAGAACTTTTTGTTCTCCTTAGTGTCATCTTCTTACCCTCCAAATTTCACATTTTTAGGTCAAGGGATTACGGAGTTAGAGCAACGTGAAGTTATTAAAAATTCACAAGAAGGGAAGAACTAGGGCGTGTCTTGCAGTCCTAAATTGGAAGTTGAAATCCCATGAAAGGGATAAGTTATCTCATGAATGGCAAGAATATCATGATAGGAGTAAAATCCCTCTAGTTTTGTTTGATTTCATGCACTATGGACCATGAATTTCATGATTTGATTTCGTGCATATTTTTAGCCTAAATTAAAGATAAAAAGGTATTTCTCCTATAAATTCACTGAAACATATGCATCTAGATGGACTTTACTTTATTTTGTCGTGACTAGAGTAGTTATTTATTTTCTTGCATGAGAGGTTTTAAACCGAAGTTCTTTTATTTTTACTGTTAGCAGTGCTCTGACGGATTATAGTTAGACCTTCACATGACGTTAATGACCTTACGATAGACCGTCAGATCTTCTGTCACACTTAAGTTCTCTGTAGTCTCTGACGGACCAAAATCAATGTGTCACAGTCTTCTGACGGCTCTACGATAAACCGTCACAGCCATATGACGCGCCTGTCTTAGACCACCAGAGTGCTGTGTTCTGTCTATTCGGGACAGAATTGAGAACAGTCAAATTGCCTTATAAATAAGCCTAGATATCCAAGTTTTGACCTATTTTCATGACTTTAAGTTTATTTATTGATTCATGATAGAAATTGCATGTCTAAAGCACCTTGAGTTATTTTAAGCATATGTTAATTTCATTTTCCAAACTCTATAGTTTTGTATTAAAAACATGATTTTAAAAGTTGTATTGACGGAGTTTATCATGATTTCACATTGTTACACATTTTTTCTCATCTATAGAGTCATTTTCTTGAAGTACGTGGCATATACTCCGGTATGTGTCCAATAGTTACACCTTTTGCACTATAGGAACACATTCTTGAACTTGAGGACCTCTCTATTGGATATTCCTTCCAATGGACTAGGAAATCTTGTTTCAAGGCCTCCGTAATTCTCTGCGAGCCTGGGATTCCCACTAGGACGCCGAGTTGGTTGTACCGTTAAAGCCAAATTGTCTAGAAAAGCACTACTGAAGTTTTGAAATCTGTCAAGGTAATGGCCTATTACTCGACCGTCAGGCACATATAACGGTCCAGTACACAACCGTCACATTTACTGAGTCCAATTTATTCTTTCTGGATTCAGGCCATTCTAACGGTCCAATACTAGACTGTCATGTTCATGTAACGTCCCATTAATTGACCGTCACAATTCCTGAGTACTTTAACCTGAGGTTTGACCTAAGGGTTGATATTTCAAAGTTCCTAGATGGATTATTGATGGTCTAGAACTTGTCATATTGTTCAAGATACTTAATTTTAAAATTATGGAAAATAAGGAATGTACTGTTATGTTGTCGAATTGTTTCCATGAGCATAACCTTGTTTTAAGTCATTCTTGATCCCTCGCATTCTTAATTGAAGCGTTCATTCATTGAATTATTATTATCATGAACTTATTGAACTTGTTATATTACTGGCCATATTTTATTACTTGAAACGTGGAAGTAGCTTGATTTATACTTGAAGATGCGATCGAGCACTGATTGTGTTCAAGGGCTCTATGCTAGTCCCCTCGACTGATTATTGAAAACATATTATAAATCATGGGGTATGATGCTTCTGGCGTCGATTGCGCTGAGAGTACTTTCTTTATAAATAAGTGAAAATCCACGGCTCGTGAAGTGAAAATCCACAAGGCACGACATATATACGTACATGACTTTCTTGCTTGTTATATGATATTCCACAGAAATTCACCAAAGACTTGCTCATAAGTAAAAGATGTTTGTGTGATGATTACGTGGTTTGCTAGTACATTCTCGGTACATTCTTGTTCATGAAAGGTCATATCATGTTCTTGATACATTCTTGCTAATTCATACTTGTTCATTCTATCTTACATGATCGTCTTGTTACCTTGGTTATTTACATATGATTTATCGCATTCGCATGATTTCACTTTATTTTCTTTAGAGCTAAAATGTTAATCACTTTAATAGTGCCTTCATGTTGATGCGAAGATACCTACTGGGCAAGTGTGCTCATTACCTATTTCTAATCTTTTTCAGGAGATGTGATTGATTCGAATTCGGATTCAAGTTATACAAGCAATGGGTCCGAGAGCGAATGAAAGTCATATAAAAATGAGCGTGAAGACTTAGGAAAGTCAAATCTTGTTTAGATCGAGTCTTTGTAATTTCCTTTTTCTTGAGTCTGATGGATTAAAGAAGGTGGAAAAGTTATTGTATTGGAATATTTTGCTTATTAATGAAATAAAGTTGGAGTTTGAGTAAATTATTATGCAATTATATTTTTATGTGTGATTGTCTTGCACTCTGATCGTTCTTGCTCGCAAGAGACTTACCATGCCTGCTGTTCACGTTCCTCGAGCTAGTCTTCCGCTGTAATAAAGGCTCGGGGCGTGACAGAAACAACAAGTGTTTTCCATGAACACAACCTCATGGATTAAACCCAAATCTAGCTATCTTCAAAAAATAATAACTCCATTCAACATGTAGTTCAAGCTAGAATTGAATCACCCCCAAACCAAGATTATCATATAGGCAAATGAAGCACGCTATGCACATTGACTTGTTTTGCCAAAATCAAATGACCATGAATACATTTGATCAGATAGCATCACTAAAATAACATTCATCAAATTTCGAGTTAATAGGTTGAGGATATTTCAAGTCCAAAAACCTTATAAGGAAAATGCATGAAAATACCAAACCAAGATGTTGAAAACCTATTTGATGAAATGCATGAAACATTGAAAGAGTCAATGCAATGTAATGAGAAAGTTAACTCCCTTTTCAAACAAGAACTTCATTGATGGACTCCTTTGAGTTCAAGCATGAATCATGGATTTGATCCTGTAAGCCAAGATAACATAGCATGAGTTCCTTAAACATCAATCATCCATATGACTTCCAAGTGAGAATCTTGAAGTCATCTTTTAACTCATCAACCAAGATGCATACATGTTACTCAATTAAACACATGCACATACCCGCAAGCACAATCATTTTGTTATCATCAAAACCAAACACCAAACATCAACTAGGGGATGTAACAATCTTCCCCTTTTTGATGATGACAAAACAATGTGTGTGAGATCCAAAAAGATAGCATTGAGCAGATCCAAAAAGATAACATTGAGCAGATACCCAATGAGCACACAACTAATATGAGCACACAACCAATATTGTAATGCCCTGGATCTCGTAGGATCTTTAATGGATCTTTCGGATCTGTTTCGGATTGGTTTCGTTGAGTTTCGGTTCGCTTTTGTGGCTTCCGAATTGAGTTTGACGAGCCGTGTGGGTTTTTCTCACGTACTAGTTACGGAACCCTACGGTGAGTTTATTTGTCAATTCTCGAACTCGTGAATGCTACAGCGTCGATGTACTCTTCGAGCCGGTCGTTTCGACTATTTTTGTGTATTTTTCTGAATTTGTGTATTTTCGGTGCATTTTCGGAATTTTTGGAAATTAGGAAAATTTCCTAATTTCTTTTTCTTTTTCTTTTCTTTTTCTCTCTTCCTTTCTCATTCGCGCGACCGTCTCTCCCTCTCCCGTTCTCTCTCGTTTCTCCCCCTCTTTGGCTCCGGCTGCAGACGGAGGCGTAGGTGGGCGAGGTGGCGAGGCCGTGGAGCTGTCGAGATGCGCGATGAGGCGAGGATCGGATCGATTCTGGCGCGATCCCGAACGGTGGATTCAAAGCCGGTGAAATTGGTTCGCGAGTGGTTTTCGGCGTGGTTTAGTCCCTTCGGGGCACGGTTTCTTCGGTGGAGGTAGGGTGACGGATCCTTGCTTCCTTACCTTCGTTTTCCCTGCCATTGCACGGCGTTCGGCTAGGAAACGAGTGTGTTTGGGCTTGTTTTGCCTAAACCGTGATTTTCGTGGTTTTTAGGGTCGGCCGGTAAACGGTGACCGTTTGCGGTTCAGTTAGTTTCTAAATGACCGCAGGGATGTTAGAATCCCATCCACGTTGATTTCGTGCGATTCGGTGTTCATTCGAGGCCGGTAGAAGCCCGGGAACCTCGGTGACCCACTTAGGGTGGATTTGTCTAAATCGCCCGGATCGAGCGTTTTTGGTGTTGCATGTGGGCATTTTGGCCCTTGAATGTTGTTATTCGGTGTTGCGGTGTGTTTCCCCTGCGTTTCGGCGTGAATGGGGCGTGGAACGGGCCGATCCGGCCATTCCTATGTTTTCCCGCCGTAACCGAAGTAGCGGTCATGCCAGCGACCGTTACTTGTCTTTAGCGGCCCTACGACTGACCGTCGTTTGGTCTGCATCGTTTTAGCGCTTTGGCTTCTAGGTGAGTGACGGCCCTAGAGTGGCGCGTCGCTTCCTTGTAACGCGCCTAGGTTAGTGCGTTACTTCGCCTTCGTCGTTTTATGTTGGGGTTGAGTCGGTTAGTCTAACGCGTTTGACCCAGTGCGTTAGATGGAAGTGGCGCGCCTTGCCCAGGCCGTTACTTGCCAGTTGACTGACATTGACTCGTTGAGGCGGTGCCTCTAGCGGTCGTGCCCCTATGCGTTGTTTGAGTGTGACGTGCCCGCCCCTGGCCGTTACATTCTCTTTTGGTCGAGGTTGGGTTGACTGCACCGTTGGGTGTGACGGTGGGGACCCCGTGCGTCGTTTGTGAGTAACGCGCATGCCTCCGACCGTTGTTTGCTGTGGTGTTGGGTTGAGGGTGGCCATGCCGTCTGTGAGTAACGGATGGGTCCCCCGTGCGTCGTTTGGTTCTGACGGCCCTCCCCTGCCGCGCTGTTTCGTGAGTGACGCGCCTGGCTTAGCGCGTTACTTCGCTTTGGTTTGGGTTTGCTGCACCGTTGAATGTGACGGTGGGTGCCCTGTGCGTCGTTTGCTTGTAACGCCCCTAGTCCCGTCCGTTACTTGGCTTTTGCGTGGTTTGTAGGTTATCAGGGTGGTGTGAGTGACGGCCTGGTGTCCGTCCGTTGTTTGGGAAATAACGGCCCTAACCTAGACCGTCGCTTGCTTGTAGCGGTCTAGAGCTGGTGCGTTACTTTCCTTGTGCCTTGGTTTTCCGCCCGATGATTCTGTGTGTCTTGGCTTGGCCTTGTGGTCTGCCCGTTGTCCCGTGGATGTCTCTTGACGTCCTATGAGGGTTAAGACTACGTTGTAAGGTAGCCAGGAGTCTTCTTGCTTGTGGTAGGGTTCCTTATCCTACCTTTGCATGTGCTTGTTTGGGTTTCGGTCAACCTGGTCTGACCCAGTGGTTGACATGTGACCTTGTTTGCGCGTGTCTTAGCGGTTCTGTCCTGCCTAAGACACTGCTTCTGGATGCTTCGAGGTATTGTTCTACCTCGGTTTGCGTGTCCAGGTGTGCTGAGGGTTCTTGATGTCTCCCTCAGGTCTCCGTGTGTCGTTTTCTGCGGAGCGTGGTTTCTTTGGCTTAGGATTAGACCGATTGGCGGCTTGTTCCGCTGTTGTGACGATCTTACCTTTGAGTCGTTTGGCTCAGGATCGTTACGTAGGAGGTCTAGTGCTTGTCCTGAGTTGTCGGCAGTGGTGATACTGTCACTTGGTGCCTCGAAGTGCGTGTTGAGGGGCGTGGTTGCCCGTTAGTACTTCGGCGCTTGTGTTTTGAGCTTCTGTGTCGTGTGAAGCCTCCACTTGTGTGACCTAAGGCCGAGAGGTGCCGACCCGCTAGCGGATGGCGGAGGGTTTTTCCCAGTGAGCGGTTTTTAGTTAGTTCCGCGGGCTCCTAGCCAACGGTAGCGTCCTGCCGAGGGAGAATACTAGCTAGAGGACCTGGCTTAGGCTATAGCCAGTGTGTGCACACGTGGTCAGGGGTTAGGACTTACGTCGACGGGCGTGACCCTGACTAGTTACTTGTTTTGCTGTTACTGTTTGGTTCAGCTGGTGTCTACATCTCTGCTGTTGTTACAGCAGTACTGTAGGTGAGACACTTGAGGTGCGGCGTCAGACGTCAGTGGACGCAGCTGGCTTTTAAGGGGGTGCTTCCGTCACATGACGCGTAGCTTTCGGCGTTTTCCTGTACGCTGTGACCTTTGCGAGTTGCCCGTTCGTGGCTGCACTCGGGGTCAGTGGTTTGTCGTCCGCGCGATGTTCCGATCGTGCGCGGGGCTTTGTGCACGACGTTCCCTGTCGTGTTTTGTCTGTTTCCCGGTGTCGGCGTTCGCCTTCGCCTTTGTTTGGGGCTGGTTGACAGACTGGTGTACCCTTCTGTGTGAGTTTAGGGTCATCCATCTGTTGCCTTTGTTTGGAGTAGTTTGGGATACAGAGGTTAGTTCGGTAGCCGCTTGTTTGGTGCGGGTTCTCACCCTCTCCTGCGTGTTCCCTACTCCTACTTCCCGTCTGTTCCTTTACAGCTTTGTAGTGTAGCTTTCCTGCTTTGCTACGTTGCTGTCCTTGCTACGTTTGTTGCTGCTTCCGTTGCCTTCGCTTTGTGCGGTTTTCCAGTGGGGATCCGCGTGACCCCTACTGAGTTTCTGTTGAGACTCACCCCTGCTGCTTTTCAGGTGGGTTTCGCCGTCTGCCTCTGCTGTCCTTGGTGGAGTGCGCGTTTGCTGTTGTAGCTGCCAGCCGTACCTGCGTCGGGTTCCTCCGACTTCTGTGTACGTTTCTTTCTGTTCGACTGTACTGTGCTAGACTTGTTGTCTTTCCTTGGGCTAGACTCTGGTGTATAATTGAAAACTTGAATATTAATGAAAAGGTAATTTTATTTCTGCTACTTTAGCAATCCATTGTAATGAAATTTAATTGCTTACTGTTATATCTGCTGGCTTCAATGTATTCCACACACTCCTTTTTCCCTTCGGCGCTTTCCCGCGCTTGGGAGGCCTCGCGGGTCCCATGTGGTATCACGTGTATTCGGTATTTATACCGGGTGCACCGGGTATCCGGAATCCGGGTCGCTACAAATATTCTCCCCCTTTTTGTCATCTACAAAAAGATAGGGGACTATTGGACATGATATGAACATGTTAGGCCTTAAGAGATGATGCCCATTCAGATACCAGTTGTTGCTAATTGTTGGCCTCAAGGATATGATACCATTGTTGGAAGATTTGTGCAACATTTCAGAAGAGATGAAGTGTTCAAGATGACAACATTCAAAATCTAAAGCCCATTTCAGATTTTCATAAAATGCAATAGCAAAGAAACGCAAGATGGTTCATGGAATGTCTTTGAGAGCCAGAAAATATAACAAGATGTTGACAGACCAATGGCTAATTATCAAGATGGGAAGATGAGTAGACTTGATACCAACAATAATCAATATTATTCCACTACAGCATTTGTTAACAAATCTAATGCCATTCAATGCCTAAAACACATTGAGCAAATGTAAAGCATTGGAAGACCATTCATTTTTTGGATTTTCATTATTTTTCAGATTTTTAAATTTTCTTTTGAAATGTATAAAGCAAGATACATGAAGCTAAATGCACACAAATGATGAGATATGCGATACACATAATACAACCAAGCAAATATGTATATATATTTAATGCAACATATCTCCCCCTTACTTATTTAATAGGGGAATATGTATAATAGAGAAGTGCATGTGAGTCAAACAAACAAGGATGCTCATGTGTAACACCAAGGAGATTATGCAATCACACAGAAGAGTTATGTAATAGTCAATGCAGTCAATCAATTTTTTGAATACATATTAAATTAAATTTCCATATGTGTAGGTGAATAACATAAAAATAGACTGTAGCCATATGGATATTCAGATTTTCAGATCAACACAATAAGAGATTATACAAATTGCATTTCATTTTAAGAGAACAGCGTATTGGAGGTTACGCTCTGTCACAATGAGTTTTCACCATAATTTTTCAACTCAACTAATATCACATGATAGTCAGAAATTTTCAAGAGTGATCAGCTTCAAATAATTCTTTTTTACGCGAGGAGACATATGGAGCTCATGCCAGACTCCCCGGTTACTCAGAATATTGAACCATTTCACCTCATTTTGAGCAGAGATACTATAGTACAACACCTTTCTGAAGTGAACCACATCACATCTCAGGTGACATGTGCCCAATTTACTCAGTGAGACTAAACATTGCTCTACCATTCATTTCAGATTCTTTCTACAAAAATAGGCGGGCAACTTTTTCCTCAACTGCCTCTTTAACATTCATGCAGCAAGTTTAATATCTTTAGAGTGTTGAAAAGAAATTCCTACATCCTTATCTCTAACACTCATTTTCACATTTTATGCATGAAGTGTGCAAATTTGATTCAACATGTATACCGAAAATTTCATGAACACATAATAGTGCAGCTCCCCCTACCTAGATACACTTATCAGAAGATTACTCCCCCTAAGTGTATGACATGTAGCACTCTAGTGATGACTCAATTTGTAACATTATTTAGCAAGAAATATGAGGTCTTAGAAATTTCAAGGAAGAGGGTGATTAGCATATAATAACGTGTAAGCATACAACGGGAGTATATGCAATGCAATAATATTTTGGCACACGGTGAGCTTCATCTTACAAATGCACTATGTGAATGATATGTAGATATGATATGTAAATATGCAATGTGATGCAGAATGTTAGATTTTTATTTAAAAGTTCTAAATGCATTGTAAAATTTAACATGGGTGCAAGATGCAAGTTTTTAATTTTTCATGTGAATGATCTAAATGCACCTTATAAATTTTCTAATGCCTGCAACTTATAAAAATATTAGAATGCAATGCAGGATGTAAAACTTATTTTTATTTTTTTTAGAACATCATGACAAATTATACAAGGAGGCATACACATTCAAATGATGAACAACAACCATTTTTCAAGACTTTCCCTTTTTGAACAAGGGTGCATGAATGATCAAAATTAAGCAGTGCAACCTAATTATTTTTAGAAATGTTCAAAAATATATTTTCAATAACATTTCAAAAGCTTACAGTATGATCCACAAGCCAAACATATTTTTCAAGTTCCGGTACGAGGTGGAGGTGAAGGTCCGAAAACCCAATTCACACATAGTGAGAGCTTCTAGGTGGACGTAATCCACCCTTCCACTACACACCATTTGATATACCAGATACTTAATTAAGCTCAGATGCTCATGCATTTCAGATTAAAATGTATTCAATAGGCAAAGACATCATGCTTATTCCTCAAATTTTCTAAATTCATTCAACCAATGAGACATGTTCATCATAGCAGAATACAAAAATAACAGATCAAGTTTTCAACATCAATATCTATCAAATGAGCAATTCTGTATTTCAAAAATTTTACCTTCTTGAAGTACGAAGGAATTTCAGAATCAATTTGAAACCACATGGTATTTCAGAATTTCACGGCAAATTGATTTCCTTCTAAAAACATGTTCCCTCATTAGTCAAACAAATCAATTTCTAAATTTTGGTACAAGGTGGAGAACTTGATCTGAGGATCACCTCACACATGGTGTTGGCTTCTTGATAGACTTAATCTGTCATTTCACATAACATAATTTGATATACCAAATATTCATTCAATGAGAGCATGAGTGGCTTGTAAGGAAATGTAATTCATACATAACAAGGTAGCAGAAGGAAAACATCAAAAATATCAATTTGACAAAGAAGAAGCAAAGTTGGGATTTTAGCATTCGAGTATGTCTTGTTCCATTTTGATGGAACCCTTTCATTCTTTATTGGGTTTTTTGCATGGAAACCATCGTTAAAAGTGAATTTGCAAAAAAACCATTCTTAAAAATGCATTAGCAGGTATATCACTGTGTAATCTGAATTGTGCAAAAATGTCATATTTATTTGCATGCATATCACTTCTTTTTACCAACAACTTGTAGGAAAACCACGTTCAAATGCCATTTTTGCACTATTTAAATTAACTCGGTGATATACCTGCTAATGTATTTTTAGGAATGGTTTTTTTTACAAATTCACTTTTAACAATGGTTTTCATGCAAAAAATCCTTCTTTATTTACCTCAAGGCACACCTCCATCAAAATCACCCAGTTGCCAGATTTTGGCACCCAAGCCTTTTTGGGTCCTTGGAGATTAGAAATATTTCTACAAAAATATTTCTTCGACATTCTCATAGCCATCATATCATCATTCTTCATTATCCTATAATCCTCAATAACATGTCCATGGTTTTCACAATAAAGGCATTGAGGAGAAGTAATTTTACCAAAAGACTTCCTTTTAAGGGTAAAGAAAATTTCAAATCCATTCCATCTTCTATTTTCAAAAGATCTAGATTTAACAAAATTAAACCCAGCATTCATTCTAGAAGCATGGAAATTTTATGTTTTCAAGAACCAACATTCTTTCATAGCATGCCCGTACTTCCCACAATGAAAGCAACAAGGAGAAGTAGTTCTACTGAATGATTTTTCATTGTAAGCTTGAGTTTTTCCATAAAACTTTCCCTTGTTAGATGAAAACCTTTGATCATGATAAGCATGTTTGTCACTGAATTTTCTTTGAACATGAAACTTAGCATTCATGGCATGAAGTTCATCTTTTTTCATCACTCCACAATCATTCATGACATGGCCAAACATACCACAATAGAAACATTCAACATTGGACTTCGATTTTTAAAATCTATTTGGCATGGATGGTTTTGTGTCAACATTTTTCTTCTTCTCGAACCCAGTTTCAGAAGTTTTCATTTAAGCAAGGGGAGAAGGTGATTTAGAAGTACTAGGAATGTCGGAGGCATGGACAAATGAGGTTTTAAATTTTGATTCAAAAGACTTTTTGTTGACCGGGATATAACTAAGACCCTCCCTTTAAAAGTTCACCTTAACACCTAGCACTCTATCCAAATTTTCTTTCCCTTTCATAAATTTAGATAGATCAAAATTCAAGGTTTGCACCTCTTCTTCTAGAGCTGAAATATGTAATTTGGCACTCGTCATTTCTTCCTTGCATACAGACACTTTATCACTTAGCAAGCAATTCACAGAATTGAAGTTTACATTTTCTTCCATGATTTCTTTGTTTTCATCATTTATAGAGTTTAATTTTTCTGTTAGTTTCTCAAGAACATTTTCAGTTTTAACAAGCTTTGAACACTTTTCAAGCAATCGTTCATTCTCACATTTCAACAAAGTAATCTTCTTTTCAAGTTTGTCAAAACTTTTCAAGCTGCCTTCAAGAAGAGAAATCTAAATTAGCATGGTACCATTTTTCTTTTTAAGCTCTTCATTCTCATTCATGACGCTCTTGCTATCAATTTCAGAATCAAGTAGCTTTTCAAACATTTTATCATCATCAGACAAAGAAGCTAGCTTGTTATAAATATATTCTTCATTTTTCTCAAGCTTGGAGATTTTAGACATGAAGACTTTATTTTGCTCACGCAACTCATCACATTCATTTCAATTTGAAAAGATGTGTTATATTTTCTAGCCATTTCAACATCTTCATTCAAACAAGAGTTCTCATCAGAAAGTAATTCGACTCTGGATTCAAGAGATTCATTTTCGTCTTGTAGAGTTTCAATTTTTGATTCCAAAGTTTTACAATTTTCACAAGGGGAATTAACATGCATATTTTCACATGAACCGGAAGCATTACAACATCTTCAATTTTCTTTGTCAATTTCTTATTTTCAGATTTGACCTTTTTATATCTACCTAACAATTCCTCATAAAGATCCATTAGCCCTTCAAAAGAAACTTCCTCACCTTTGGATTCTATCTCCGAGCTTTCTTTCCTTTCTTCATTGTTGGCCATTAAGCTTGAACCGACTTGGAAATTTTCTGCATTTGTCTCAAACCTAGCAAATTTTTCTCATACTTCTCTCGTTGACCTGCAAGGAGACATTCGAGAAAGAACATTAGACTCTATGCAATTCCTCATAAAATTCAAAGCCTTAATATTGATATCATTTTTCTTTTCATGCTTTGCACTCCATTCTCTTTTATTTGATGGAAGTTCATGTGGCCCTTCACATATGACTTTTCAAATTTCACACTCATTAAAGCCAAGATAAGCACACATGCTATTTCTCCAAGAAATGTAGTTGTGACCATCAAAATGAGGAGGAAGAGAAGATATATAACTATCAGACATGATGCTCAATGAAAGTCGCCGAGGGATCACTCTAAAGGTCGTTAGACCAAAGAAGATAGAGTCGAAGCTTTGATACCAATTGTTAGTCCCGGGGGTAGGCGAGTGGACAAGAAGGGGGTGAATTGTCCCCTACACACTATGGCAAATTAAAATTAAACTAACGGAATTAACAAGTTTGATGAGATTGAAAGAATTAACCTAAACAGTGTAAGCTAAGTTCACTCAATCTCTCCAGACTCACTCGAGCATGTAAACAGATTTATCAGGCAAATATGACACACAACGGAATTTAGACAAACAAGCAATGTGTGTGAACAAGGTGTAATTTAAAAAATAATCTCTTGTGAAAAGGATAGATAACAAGGAAGCAATCACACAAATCAAACCACAATGCACATGGATTTTTAAGGTGGTTCGGGACCACGACGGGCTCCCTACATCCACCCCCCACCAAACCCGTTGAGACTTCACTCGGGGATAAATCCCCAACACGGAGGGGACCCTCCAAACACACGCAGGACGACGCCTACGCACACACGGGGATGCGCCCCAACACACACACAGACACACACACGGAGACGATGTCTCCAACACGATCCGACGATCGGATCACAACACACACACACACACGCTGCAACAAGCGCAGCACAACGACACACACGATCACCCGGATCTGGATAGATCCACATACATACGTAGATCTGAAGAGATCCATATTGGTCCCTGAGTAGGCGAGCGGATAAGAAGGGGGGGTTGAATTGTCTCCCACACTAGATGGCAAATTAAAATGCTACATAGAGGAATTAACACCTTTTAACAAGATTGATGAAATTAACTAAACAACGTAACTAATTCTCTCAATCTCTCCGTTCCCACACGATCATACAAACAGATATAATAATCAAACCACACAAACGCACAAACCAAACCAAAGTGCACAACGACTTTTAAAGTGGTTCGGGACCATGACGAGATCCCTACATCCACCCCTCACCAAACGTGGTGAGACTTCACTCGAGGATAAATCCGCAACACGAAGATAACGCTCCAAACACACACGGGGACACGCCCCAACACACACACACACACGGAGACGGAGTCTCCCACACGACCCGACAACCAGATCACAACACACACACATGCTGCAACAAATGCAGCACAACAACACACACGACCGCACGCAGGTGATCAAACACGACCATATACATAGACGGTCACACACATAAAATGTATTTTCAGTTTCAAAAACAAACACAAATAATAATATAAGCTCAGATCAAAATAGAACACATGGCAAACATCACAAAACAGCAACTAAAGGATGCAAAGATTGCCCCCCCTTTGATTTCCAAGTTGAATAGAAATGGTAGCTCGAAGCTCTAGTTGGATGGTGACGATTTCAACGTCCTCTCGATCCTATCCTCGATCCGCTGCACTTTTCTTTCTTCCACGATCTTCAAAACCTCTTGGATGAAGATCAAATCTCCCCTTCTTTTCTCCTTTCTCTTCTACTCCACTTTCTTGACCTACAAGATAGAAAACATTAGCTCAAATGGGGATTTCTTGTCAAATTTGTAGCTTTGACTTAAGCATATATAGAAGACATGAAAATACCATGATAACTCTTCTAGAACCATCCAAAAAGACCCCCAATAGGTCTACCATGAACCCAGGGGAAAAGGGGTAAAAGGCTAGGCACAAGTGGGTTTATTAGACATAGGATGGTCAAGGATAAGCCAAGACACAGATTCACAATTCCAGGGATGTCTGGAGACTTTTGGGATTAAAAAAATCTAAGGAGAAAAGTCTCCCACGTTGAAGAAAACAAAGTCAACAATTGCTGCCTTAGGGGGTTCGGTCGACTGGAGGTAGGTGGTCGGTTGACCAAAATTTTACAAGTGAATTTTTAGGCAGCACGGCCAATTTCGGTCGACCTAAGCCACAAGGTCGGTCGACCGAGCTACAGTGCTTCGGTCGACCTAAGCTACAGGGTCGATCGACCAAAAGTTACAGTAAATTCCAGACTTTCATATTTTAGCCCCAAACTCTATTGCAACTCTTCCAAACTCTGTGGCATCAAACTCCTTGATCTTGGACGGTTTATATTAAGGATCTTAATCCTGCAAAATCATAAGAAAAAAATGATTAGAACTTTAGCTCAATAATCCAATTGATAAATGCATGAAGTATACACATGAAACCCATGTTCAAGGTGCATACAAACACTTTAAACCACAAATGTTCTAAGCTAAAGATCCAAGGATATTTCTATGCATGTGAACAAGGTATAAGCAACTTGTAACCATAAAGAAAGTGCAAAGGGCACATACATTAAAATCCATGTTCAAGGTGCATAAGAACTCTTTGGAAAAACATGTTTATCCTCATCAATGAAACAAGTTCATATAGCAATGAACTTTATGCATCAAGTGCAACAAGAGTGGCATTGTACAACCAAAATCCACATGAATGATGTGATTGAATTTAACACAAGTTCTCTTCATAGAACCATGAACCATTTGCATCTAAGTGATGCTTACGAAACATGGGGTCGACACCATCCTTTGATAGGTCGACACTATGAAAGGGCATGAAAGCCTATGCTAAAGTTCAACATGAGAAAATGAATATCAATCAATGTGAGAGTTTCAATCAATTCATTTCAGCCACCACTTTCATGAGAAATTCAAACTATGGACCTAGCATAAGAACCTTATGAAGAATATACGTGAAAGATTCAAGTGAATATATGCAACATGGATAGCACAAGGGACTGGGAAGAGATTGAATGTTTAAACACAAAAATCAAGTATTCCTTGGGGTTTAATCAATATTACATCACATGTCAACCTCTTTCCACCAAGATTCACATAAATAGATATTACCATGCATCCATGTGATTTGTAGGTGTCTTCCGATCATCTCTCTTCTGTAAAAGATAATGTAGAACATGAGATCTACATGGATATCAAAATCATAGATTATGAGTGATAAAAGCTTCTACTCATAACCATCTACGAGCTTATATGCATGTCTAGCAATAGGGAAAAATCAATCTCATGAATACATGCAAGCATAGCAAAGCTCATGAATGCACACTGACATCAACCGCATATGCAAGCAGACACAAAGTTATTTATAAGGTTAGTTATCATCAAAAATATAATTGAAGAGGCGTGATCTCACGCTGGTCCTGAGCTAAGGAGATGATCACCGGATAGTGAACTGCAAAGAAGGGAAACGGATCAGGGGGCCCAGGGATGGTTCCCTAGGACAAACCCTCCGATGTTTAAGTCAGTAGAGCAATGGTGGAAGCTATGTAGGGAGGAGGAAGGAGATGCACGAGATCCCTCTACACCAATGTGGTGAAGTGGTTCCTGCTCAGGGAGTATAAGCGTATGTTTAACCTTACCTTTCGTTGGAGGGAGTCCCAGGTTTAAACAGTGCACTGGCCTCATGAGTCCCGTAAGCTGAGGGGTTTCAGGCGGGAGTTACGTCCTCAACGTGGGCTCTTAACGTCCTCATCGTGAGATCTTTATAGCCTTGAGGGATCATGGGTCCCTTATCCTCATAAACTTCTGCTCATAAAGGGTTCTCAACGGCAGCATGGATAAGAATTCATCGGTCGACTCGAGCATGAAGGGTGCCAACCCTGTCCGGGTGATAGGCATAGTTCGGATGAAGATAGGTCGGAGTGGGCGTTGTGCGCCTACCTTTATCTCGGCGAGGGGATAGATCGGGCGTGGGTCTTTATCTGACCTGACCGATGTACGGGCCTTCCGAGCCTAAGGGCCGCCGAGGAAGGTTGTGATCCCGAGTGATCTTATTGGGCTTTTCAGCCTAAGTGGGCCCTACGGGGCTGTCACTTGGATGAGCTGGGCCTCGTTTGGTCCTGATGGACCTAGTTTGGCTGCTCTTTAGATGGGCTACAGAAATCCCCCTCTCCACTTATCCCCCTCATACTCCCGAGCCTTGGTAGGCTCGGAAGAGTAGCCGTTTCGGTTTTGGACCAGCATGGCTCGGGTGGGTGGAGATCTGGCAGTGTTAAGACGCCACGTGTCGTAGTCACCTGGGCCCGTAATAATGATAATCCTGAAGGATTTGAAATGAAGGGGCCCCCCTTTTTCTTGAGGTTGGAACGGCGCGCCGTCTCCCGCGTAGGGATAAAGGTGTTGGGCGCTTGTTGTCATTCCAGACTCCCTCCGTCTTTAGGGTTTGGCTCGCCTTCGTGCTTGCTTTAGGCTCTTTGATGCGTCGTGAGGACACGATGAAAGAGTAGAGGCTTACAGCAGCGTTTGCGGAGCTGGCAGAGATAACGACAGAGGCTGTCCGACAGCTTCCCCTTCCTCCAGAGTCTTCGGAGTCCCGGGAGCGTCTTTCTTCAAGCTCTTCTCCGGATTCCATGGCGGATGAGCATCTGGATGCTGAAGAGTGGGAGGATGAGCCGGTGGTGAGGGCGGCGGTTCCAAACTACAGTGAATTGGGGGAGGCGGAGGTGAAGACGCTGGAGCACCAGTTTCACCTGCCCCACAAGTTTTGCTTTGCCGCAGCCGCTCCGCACAAGACGAGCTTGGACTCTCGTACAGGCCACATCTGTACCTTCCTTCCATCGTGGAAGGGTGGGTTCTGCCTTCCCTTCGAGCCTTTTGTTCTTAAGCTTCTCATTTTTTTCTAGTTGGCGCCCATTCAGTTGGTAGCCAATTCCTATCTTCTTCTTTCCGCCTTTCGCATCCTCTACCGCCAATGCGGAGTTCCTCCTTTCTTGAATCTCTTTCACTACTTTTTTGAGTTGAAGGCGCATCCCTCCACCGAGAAGGGCTTCTATTTCATACAGGTGAGGCGGAATAGGAGCTGTATCTCCTTGGCCGCGAAGGATTCTTCGCACAAGGGGTGGAAAATCCAGTTCTTTTGGGTGGGGATCCTCTCGGTGGAGGAGACTTGGAGATGCCAAGTAATCCCCAATTTTCATCCGAACATTCCTATGAGGCAGGATGAGTTCCCTCCTCACGTGGAGGAGTACACAACTATCTTGCTGAAGCACCACCAGTCCACAGAAGAGTTGGTTACTTCAGAGAACGTCGAGCAGTGTCTTCTTTCGCGGCTACATCCGTCGGGCTCAGGTGCCACAAATTAGACTCTCCTTCGGAGGTTGAAATCATTTCCTTCTCCCGATCATATCTTTCTACTGTGCAGACACCAGGCGGCCGGCCTTGGAGGAGGCCGCAGAGGTGATCGATCTCGGCGACGACTCGGCTGCCGATGAGTCGGCTGCTCCCACGGGTCGCTCCTGAGCCAGAGATAAGGGCAAGGGGGCGGCTCAGGGTGAATCTTCTGGGCCACGGGGGTCGAAGTGCAATGATCCCATGGAGGGCATGATCCGGGCCATCGTGAAGGCTAGGAAGCGGGCCAAGAAGGCCGGGGCCATTCTCACAGTCGAAGGTGACCTTGCCGCGGCTCACCCCTCCGCCGAGCACAATGGGGCCGACCCTAATGGGCGAGCTCTCCCACCCACCGAGCCAGAGGGGGCCGAGGAGGCTAGGGCTGCTCCTGCAGTCGGTGACGATGCTGGCTCGGCTCTCCCCTCGGCAGGAGCCGAGGGGGCCAAAGATGAGGCTGGTGACGCTGGGACCACGGCCATGATTGGGGCGTTGTCTGAGGCAGGCGACGCTCCAGGTGGTGGTGCAGGTGCCGAACTGGTCCAGGCTTGAAGGTCGCAAGAAAAAGTGACACGGCTCCGACCGACCGAGGCACGAGGGGCGAATGAAGCCGCGGCTCGATCTGGGCCGTCCGGCAGGACGCCGACCGAAGAGAGGGTTTCGGTTCCGGTAGCCTTGGACAGGCTCGGTATCTAGGGCCCTCTCTATCAAATATGTCATGGTATAGCTGCGAAGGTGAAGGGGGGAGATAGGCAGCACTCCCCGTCCGTGGCCCTTGAGGCGGTAATGGAGGGCGGCTTGGTCCTGGCCCAGATGGGGGCCACTCTAGTAGAAGCCTACACTCGGTCGGAGTCAGAGCGGGCGAACCTAGCCTGGACCCTTGGTGGGTCTGACAGGAAGATGGCTTGGCTCGTCGAGGAGTGTGATGGGCTTCGGCATGAGCTTTCCTCGGTTAGGGAGCTGGCGCGGGTGAGCCAGGTGGAGGCTCGGGCAATAATCGAGCAACTAGATAAGGCCCGCAAATCGCTCAAGAGGAAGAGTAGGCTTATTGAAGAGGAGCGTGTTGCTCGCACCGAGCTAGATGGCTGGTGGGAGGCCGAGCGTGCCAAGTTGGTGGACCGAGCGGAGGAAGCTGAACGCCTTCGGCGGGAGGTCCAGGCTGATCGGGTCGAGGCGGAGAAGCAGGCGGCGGAGGCCGAGGAGCGGACAGCTGAGAACGAGCGGAAAATAGTCGAGGCGGAGCGGGAGAAGACCGAGCTAGTTGGTAGGCTGGGATCGATCGGGGGGTAGGCACTCGAGCAGTACAAATGCTCGGAGGCCTACCGGGTCGACCTTAAGGAGGCTGTCCTCCCCTACTATGAGTCAGGACTTTGCCGAGGCATCCGCAACGGGTTCAAACAAGGCTATGACCGGGCCGTCTCTTATGCCGAGGAGCAGGCGTCCGAGACAATCGATTTCCCATCCGGGCAATGCTACGACTCAGATCTGTCATCCTCGGGTCCTCTACTTCGGCGTCGGAGGAAGAAGATCAGGAGGGCTCGCGCCCGAGGGGTCGCCAGCTCCGGACGTCTCGAGAGGGCACTCAACCGAGACAGTTCTCACGCCGGTGGGGTCAGTGCCAGGGTCGGCCGTCACCGAGGGTGTCGGGGGCAGATCGCCTGAGCCTTCCGCTTCCGAGCCTCAAGGTGGGCTAGAGGCCTAATGTATCTGCTTTGCTTCCTTTTTTTGTATGTCTTTTTCCTTTTGAAGAAAAACTTTCTCTGTTGTGTAGGAAAATAGATAAGGCAATAGCATTATGACGAAGACTTAACTGTTCCGTATCGCCATTGCCGTGTTTTGTTCAGCGTATCTGCAGTAGTTGGAAAGTGCCGATACTTTCTGCGTGGTTTTCGCGCGATGGTTGGGCGAGCCTCTGACAGGGTGTCTTTCCGTTTTCTCATGCTTTGAATGCTTGGCCGCCTCGTGTGTCCCGCTGGGGCAGAAACGAGAAGTTTGAGGTGACCATTCATAGGGAGAAATCCCCTTGGCGTGTTTTCGAGGAGAGAATCATTTAAGGCAAATAGCCTCCCTTCGCCTATAAAAGATCTGAAGGGCGTCCCTTCCTCTCCACCGCTTAGGGTTTTCCCTGACAATCTTTCCTCATTCTTTCTTCACGTAGCGTTGTGCCAATATATTCGAAACATAGAAGATACTCTGGAAGATGAGGCTGCCGATGATGGAGGGCAGATAGTATTTGCTACTTCAGGTTTAAAGAGGGCTCGACGGCCGGCGGGCAAGGTTAAAGAGGGCTCGACGTGCGAAGGCACGTCATCCTCTTTTATCAGTTCCGGCGGCGCTTGCGGGGGGGGGGCGGCGGCGAGATGGTGGACGGATGGGGGCATCAGGCTTCCTACGGCCAGTCCCTTCCTGCTCGTTCCATGGAAGGGAGGAGGAAGCCAATTAAGCTCCCTCCTTTCTGGGCTTTCCCCTGCCTCCTCGTCCAGCTTTGCTGGTTTCTTTTTCCCTCTCGCAGCCTCTTTTTCCCTCTTCTGCTCTTCTCATCATTTCTTTCACTTTTCGGAGGATGCCTGAGCTTCCTTCCTTCCAAAGAGTTGGCAGATTGGTGGGGGAGATGTCTTCATATGCGTCCCCTCTCCCCTTCCTCTTCCAAGTTCAACTTGGAAGGTAGCCTTCTTCTTCCTAATCCCTCTGTCACCTTTGTCCCGAGCTACCCGAGCCAGCGGGGTCGACTTCTCTTTATCTGAGCCAGTTTCTGCACGAGGCAGAGTCAGTAGCTGGACGCAGGAAGGTCAACTGAGTCAGCCGAGTGATGGGCTCATACGACGGTGCTAGATGGATTTTTTGCTTTTTTGACATGTATTTTCTTGGCTTCGGCCTTTCTGATGTACAAGCGAGTTGTTTGAATAAAAGAGGAAAGGAGACTTTTTGTTTTATTCTATGTTGCTTACACAATGTTTGGTATTCAGAAGTAGAACTTGCGTAATGTAGTCGCGATCCACGTCCGAGGGATGGGCTCTCCTTCCATCGTAGATAACTGGTATGCTTCTTTCCCGAGCGTCTCGACCACTCGGTAGGGGCCTTCCCAATTAGGGGATAGCTTGCCCGCCGCCTCAAGTGGTCGAGAGGCTTCGGCTTTCCTGAGAATGAAATCTCCCGGTTGAAAGTGTCTATTTCGGACTTTGGCGTTGTAGTATCGAGTGAGGCGGCGCTGGTATTCCGTTGCTCAGATGCCGGCAATCTCTCGGAGTTCATCTGTTAGGTCGAGGTTTTTGAGCAGTTTCTGATCGTTTGCCTCAGGAGAGAAACAGATGACTCGGAGGGAGGGATTGGCAATCTCCAACGGGATGACGGCCTCTACGCCGTACACCAACTGAAAAGGACTTTCACCGGTTGCCGTTCTGGGAGTCGTTCTGTGTGACCAAAGTACGTTCGGCAATTCTTCAAGCCAGCTGCCCTTGGCTTTGCTGAGCCTGGTCTTGATGCCTTTTAAGATAGTCTTATTGTCATTTTTTACTAGCTCGTTAGCTTGAGGGTGGGCGACCGAGGTGAAGTGATTGCGAATGACCAGGTCGGCACATCTGTCTCGAAAATAGTGAGAATCAAATTGCCGACCATTATCACTTACTATCACCCGGGGGATGCTGTAACGACATATGATCGACTTCAAGAAGAAATTCCAGACGACTGTCTCGGTGATCCTTGCTGTGGCTTCGGCCTCGATCCATTTGGTGAAGTAGTCGATGGCGATGATGATGAATTTCTTCTGGGCCTGGGCCGTGGGGAATGGCCCAAGGATGTCGATTCCCCAGCGAGCGAAAGGATATGGCTCGGCTAAGGTGATGAGCTCCGTTGCCGGCTGATGGACCAGGTGGTCAAATCGCTGGCATCGGTCGCAGTGCTGTACGTAAGTTGAGCAGTGGCGCTGCAGAGTGGGCCACTAGTAACCTTGCCGTAGCAAGATCCTGGTGAGCCACCTTCCTCCTAAATGTGCTCCGCAAAGACCTTCATGAACTTCTTGAATCGCTCGGTTGGCTTCATCGGTGCTGAGGCACTTCAGGAGGGGACCGGAGAAGGATCTCTGGTAAAGAGTGTCGTCCAGAGTGACGAATCACCGAGCTTGGTACTTCAATTTGCGGGCTTCCCGAGGGTCGGGAGGCTTTTGAGAATCTTGGAGCCACGACAGGTACGGGGTATACCAGTCGCTTGGGGAGGCCGAGTCAACAGCCAAGAGCTCCGAGTCGATGCTCGGTCGCTCCAACTCTTCGAGGAGGATCAATCGAGTATCTTCGGGGTCAAGAGAGGATGCCAGCCGAGAGAGGGCGTCCGCTCGGGAGTTTTCCTCTCGAGCTATTCGGACTACCTCAAATCTCTCGAATTGCTGTGCCACGGCTCTGACCAGCTAGATGTATTTGACCATCGGTGCCTCTTGAGCTTCGTAATCGCCGTTGACCTGGCTAGCGACCAGCTGGGAGTCAGTGTGAATTTTGACTCGCTCAGCCCCCAGCCACCGGGCCATGCGGGCTCCCGAGATGAGAGCCTCATACTCGGAAGCATTGTTGGATGCCTGGAAGTTGAATTTCAAGGCGTATTGTAGCTCTGCTCCTTCGGGGGACTTTAGGAGGATTCCAATGTCGCTTCTGACTGAGTTGGAGGATCCGTTGATGAACAGTTACCAGGTTGGCCCGGGCGCGGACAGAGATCTTTCTTCAGTCGGGATGGTGCTCTCGGTGATGAAGTCAGTGAGCGCCTAGCCTTTGATAGCCGAGCGAGGCCGGTATGATATATCGTAGGCCCCAAGTATGATGGCCCACTTGATGAGGCGTCTCAAGGCTTCTGGGTGAGCGAGGACCCTCTTCAATGGTTCGTCGGTCAGCACGGTGATGGAGTTCCCTTGGAAATAGGGTCGGAGGCGCTTGGCCGAGGTAACCAACGCTAGCACGAGTCTCTCGGTTGCGGGGTACCTCCTTTCGGCCTCGTTAAGCACCTTGCTGGTGTAGTAGACCGGTCTCTCGACTCCCGAGTCATTTCTGACTAGGACCGAGCTAACTGTCGCTGGGGTTGCCGAGAGATAGAGATGTAGGGCTTCGCCTGGGACAGGCTTGGACAGCACTGGAGGTGAAGCCAAGAACTCTTTAAGCTCGCGAACGCTCTTTGGCATTCCTCGTCCTATGTGAACGTAGCAGATGCCAATTTGGGCCCCCTCAATAGCTTGAAGAAGGGTAGGCATCGTTCGGCCGCACGGGACAGGAATCTTCTGAGCGCGGTAATGCGTCCAGTAAGGCGTTGAATGTCTTTGATGCAGGTGGGTGGGCGCATGTCCAGGATGCCTGGACCTTGTCGAGGTTGGCCTCGATCCCACACTGGGTGACTAAGAAACCCAGGAATTTCCTGGATCTTACTCCAAAGGTGCACTTGGTAGGATTCAGCTTCATATTATACCTCAGGAGGGTGCTAAAGGTCTCAGCTAGGTCGGCGAAGTGGTCCTCGGCCTTGGGGGTCTTGACGAGCATGTCGTCAATATAGGCCTCGACGTTCCGATCGAGCTGTCCCTCGAACATATGGTTGACCAACTCTGGTACGTGGCTCTCTGGCTTGACTCGCCCGCTCAGCATGACGCTTCCTTCCTCGGCCACTATCTCCTCCTGATGCAACTCCTCCAGCGATGACGTTGATGTGGACCCCTCGGGGGGCGTTATCAATTTCCTTTGGGATGCCTCAATCTTCGGCCACGAACCGAGATAGGTGTCCTTGACAGACGAGGTGCTCGATCTCATCCTGGAGCTGGTGGCAGTCGCCGGTGTGGTGCCCATGATCGCTGTGGAACAGGCAATGCTTGTTGCGATTACGGTTCTTTGACCTCATTGGCTCGGGTTGGCGGAGGAGGCCCGAGCCTTTGATGTCCTCATAAATCTCGTAAACCGGAGTGGTTAAAGGAGTGTACCATTCGTACTTTTGTGACGGTTCCTTGTGTTCCCCGTCTCGGTTCCGCCTTTTTCCTAGACCCGAACTTGGCTCGGGTGCCCGCTTCTTGTCCCCCTCCCGACCCGAGCCGGTTGCATCTCGGCATGCGCTGAGCACTTCTTTGCACTCGACGTAGCACAAAGCCAGAGTCACTAGCTCGGCAAGGGTCGAGGGAGGGTGGAGGACAAGTTTGCGGTGGGGGTTCTCATCGCGGGTGCCTCCGGTCAACGCGGTTATGGCCGAGGCGACGTCCAGGCAGGGGATCCTCAGGGCTTCCGATTTAAATCAGGTAATGTAAGCCCGAAGTTTCTCCCCTTGCGCCTGTTTGAGGGCCAAAAGCCCCGCTATCGACATTGGGGGACCGCTACCGGTGAAACTCTCCTTGAATACTCACCCGAATTGTTTGAAGTCCCGGATGGATCCGGGGGCGAGGGCCCGGAACCATGCTTGGGTGCCTTAGACCAGGGTGGTCACAAAGGCTCGGCATTTGATGGCGTCGGACGCTCCATGAAGGGTCATGAGGACGTCGAAGCTATCGAAGTGATCGGCCGGGTCGCCCTGGCCGTCATAAAGCTTAAAGGTCGGAATGGAGGTTCTGGGAGATACCTCTGCATTCAAGATATAGTCAGGGAACGGGGATTTCACCTCGTCCTCTATGGAAGAGACTTTCTGCAGGGCGCGTAGGGCGCGCTCCTGTTCTGCGAAACGCCTCTCGACTTCTCGCAGTCAGAGGGATAGCTCCGACTATCGCTGCGCCGTGGGGCTGGGGGGGCTATCTTGGCGTTCCCCAGGGACTTCAGTCTCTGGGATCAGATGGCGTGCCCCAGGTTTTCCCCTTTTCAGTGTGGAGGAGGCCTCTTGCTCCGGAGGAGGGGCTTGTGAAGGTCCTCCTGACTTGTTACGGATGATCTGCCGGCCTCGGAGGGTGAAGCGGCCTCCGGCGGTGTACTGGGACACATTCTAGCGGGGAGGGCTCTCCAGAGGGGCGCGTGACCTTCCATCCATGGCCGCCTGTGTCCTCATGAGTTCCACGAGGACATCCAGTTTTGCATTGAGGGCTTGGAAGGCGTCAGCGCCGCCGTTGAGTGGTAGCCCTACCGTCGAGGGGGGAGGGGGCGGGTGCCCTACCGCCGCGGGGGGAGAGGGCGGTCCGTCGGCGGGGGTGCTGGCATTGGAGGGGGGATTTTGTGAGGCCTAAGAGGGGCCTTCTCCCGCCGCCACCATGGCCTTTCCCTTGTCACCGGCGGACCTCCTCCCTGAACTTCTTCGCACCATGCTGGCTCTTTAGTCATTTCCCACAGACGGCGCTAGATGAAGAGGCGTGATCTCACGCTAGTCCTGAGCTGAGGAGATGATCATCGGATAGTGAACTGTAAAGAAGGGAAACGGATCAGGGGGCCCAGGGATGGTTCCCTGGGGTAAACCCTCTGATGTTTAAGTCGGTAGAGCAATGGTGGAAGCTATGTAAGGAGGAGGAAGGAGATGCATGAGATCCCTCTACACCAATGTGGTGAAGTGGTTCCTGCTCAGGGAGTATAGGCATATGTTTGACCTTACCTTTCGTTGGAGGGAGTCCCAGGTTTAAATAGTGCACTGGCCTCATGAGTCCCGTAAGCTGAGGGGTTTCAGGCGGGAGTTACGTCCTCAACGTCAGCTCTTAACGTCCTCATCGTGGGATCTTTATAGCCTTGAGGGATCATGGGTCCCTTATCCTCATAAACTCCTGCTCATAAAGGGTTCTCAACGGCAGCATGGATAAGCATTCATCGGTCGACTAGAGCATGAAGGGTGTCAATCCTGTCCGGGTGATAGGGGTTGTGTCCCCTGTGGCTCTGTGGTTTTGATGATGACAAATGTTATGGGGTTCTGTGGTTTTGATGATGACAACTGTTATGGCTCATTATGTATTGATGATCTAATCCTGATGAAATATGAGGAACTGTCAAAACAGGTTTAAGGATGACTTACACTCATGAAGTCAACCTATGTCAAAGTCAAATCTCTGACAAGTATAGTCAATGCACAGTTAGATCAGGTAATGTTCTATGCATTTCACAGGTTTACACATTGCACACACATACAAGTCTACACACTCAAAGTTTACACATTGCATTGCAGAATGCATGTAGACTCTATATATTACTTTGTGTTATGTTTGTGCATCGTTTAGAACACAAGTCTATACATCCATTGCTTCAGTTCAATATCTGCTATGTGCATACATTGCATCGGTGCATTGCTTCCTCTGTGCATATACTGCATCAGCGCATCCATCAGGCATACAGTCTATACACTAATGCATGTGAGGTTCTGTCTGCACGATAATGTCTATACATGCATGCAGGCAGTCAAGTCTATACATTGCAGCTCACACATCCAGCAAGTCTGTACATTGAGTTCGCTTGTTGGCTTTCAAAGTCTACACATTGTGGATGCAGAGTCTATACATTCGTTTGCCTTGCAATGCATCAAGTCTGTATAGACGTTGCTTTGCTCAAGTCTGTACATCGTCCAGCTTCCTTTGGCAAGTCTATACATCGTGCTTTGCTCAAGTCTATACAGCCCTTAAATTGGCAAGATAGTTCAGTTGTCTTGGCTAAGTCTATACATCTTTGTCTTGTGCATGCATCAGTTCTCAAGTCTGTACATTGGGCTATCAGGTAAAGTCTGTACATCCTTTAGCTAGAACTGTGCAAGTCCATACATCGATGCATTGGCCAAGTCTATACATTGCAGCTGAGTTGAAGTCTGTACAGCCCTTGCCTTGCTCAAGTCTGTACAGCCCTTCCTTTGGCAAGTCCATACATCCTGAAGTCTATACATTGGCTTTGCTTACACGGGTTGAAGTCTATACATTGGACTGTGTCACTTAGCGTCTTGTGCATGCATTAATCAATGTTTGTACAACCTGTGTTCAGCAACATCAAGTCTGTACAACGCATAGCTGCACGCATGACTAAGTCTGTACACTGGCATCTTGCAGCGTTAGTACAAGTCTATACAGCCTGTGTGCTTCATATTGCCAAGTCTATAAAACGGCTTGCAGCACTCAAAGTCTGTACACTGGCTGCAGCAGGCTCGCACACACTAAGTCCATACATTGCACAAAGTCTGAACATTGGTATCTTTACCTACGTCTAAGTCTATACATTCTTATAGGCATTGTGCATTATTCAAGGCGGAGTCTGTACATCGTTATGTTGTTCTTGTGCCGTAGCAAGTCTATACATTTCTTACGCTTGGCATTTGACGCCCACCAACAGTGGCGTCACTTGTGAAACAAACGTCTTGGTGTAAGGTGTCTTTCTGTTAAGCATGACTTCATCAACTCTATACATTCTCTGCTTGCATAACACAGAGTCTGTACATTCTTTCAGCATGTCAATGCATTCACTTGCAATTTATATACTTTGCTGTCTGCAGCTGAACATGCATTTCACTCTAACTCTATACATGCTATACATGCTGTTGCTTAGCATTCACTGAGTCTATACATGCCCATAGTCTGCATACATGAAGACTGTACCTACTTTAGTGTCGCATTCACTAAGTCTGTACACGCTTCAGTCTCGCATACACGAAGTCTGTACATGCCTTACAATGCCACAGTCATGCATGCGTGAAGTATGTACAAGGCCAAAGCACTGCTTATATGTAGTATGTACATGGCATTGTTCTGCATTCACCAAGTCTATACAATGCCATAGCCACGCTTTCATAAAGTCTGAACATTGCATTGCTTCACATTCATGAAGTCTGTACATCGCTTCTGCAGTGCCTTCATTAAGTCTGTACACGGTTTTAACCTTATACTGATAACTCTGTTCGAATGTCTGACAGGGACACTTTGCAGAGACTGATGATTGGCACGTGATCCAAGGCTGGAAGGACTGATAGACTGGTGACACGTGTACTAAAGCATGCTGAGATGCTGCCACGTGTTCAAGTCATTTGGCGGGAACTCAAATGCCACATGCCCAATTCCTGCTACTCTATATATATGAAACTTCTTCCACCTGAAGAAGAGAGATCGAGAGACAGAGAGCTCTAGCAGAAGAGAGAAAGAGAGCTCTAGCAGAAGAGAGACAGAGAAATAGCAAGAGTAGAAGAAAAAGAGTAGAAGAGCAGAGCGCCTGCACGATCTAGGAGAAGAAGAAAGAGAGTGAAGAAGAGAAAGAGAAAGAAAAAGAGATAGAGTGAGAAAGAGAAAGAAAGAGAGACTGAGTGATCTGAAGAAGAAGAAAGGCAGAGAGAAGCTTTATTCTAAAGATCTATCTTCACTGGACCGTGGATCAAATCCAGGCCAGTCAGCTCATTCTGAGCCACATTGTGCTTCATCGTTTACAGCCTTCCGATTGTTGTTGTCTATGTTTTTCCTTTCCATTTTACACCATTTCTTCAAGCTGTTAGTCAGCGGATGCAGTGGAGGATTCCACTAGACGGGTAAGCTGTAATCCCCAGCGGTTGCAGAGAAGGTTCTTCTCTGGACAGCAAGCTGTGTTGCTCAGCAGGCGAGGTGGATACCTCGGACAGCAAGCTGTGTTGCTCAGCGGTTGCAGAGGATCTGTTCCTTGGTCGGCAAGCAGTTAAGCCTAGCGAAGCTGTGTATCAGCGGTTGTAGGCAAGCTATGATGTCCAGCTGTTCAAGCTATGAGTCAGCGGAATCCACACTCGGTTTGAGTGTGGGGTGGATGTAGGTCTGCTGGATCGAACCACCTAAAAATCATTGTGCAGTTGTTTGATTTCATATTTGCTTCCGCTAGATGAATGTTTAGGCTCGATATGCTTTCACATGTTCATTGAGCTATTTGACTGCACATTTACTACTTGATTGAACACCTTATAGCAGTTTAGATTCAGTAGATCTGAATCTATTTTTGCCTCAGCCTCTTTGAGTGTTCTAAGTTTTAGTCAGGAGGTAGTTTTAATTGGGCGAATTTTTAAGGGGAGATTCATTCACCCCCCTCTGAATCCCTAGCACCGAACCCAACACTTGGTATCAAAGCGGGTTGCTGTGCATAGGATCTAACAATCCGCAGCAGATCCCGCACTTCTGGTTGGTGCATTGCAGAGTGGGCTTCCTGTGTTCTGTGTTTTGTTTCACCAATTTAGTGTCTTGATTTGCTGATCTGACTTCAGTGTATTCATCATATCTCGATGGCTAATCCTCCGATATTCAGAGGTAATAACTTTGATTCTTGGTTAGAAAATTTCCATCGGTATGTAAAATCTACTGATCCAAATCTTTGGAAGGTAATAACTCATGGTCCACACAAATTATCAAAAGATAAATCTAGATGGACTGAGAATGATAAATTGAAAGACTCTGTCACCACTAGAGCAGTAGTTTTAATAAAAGAATCAATTGACAGACCACTAATCGAATGCATTTCTTCTTGCAGGTCTGCCAAAGAAATTTTGGAAAAACTAAAGTTAATCAGGAATCACAGCAAATGCTTGATGGCTGATCGGAGAAATGATGATGATGAAACCTCATCTCAGGTAAGCTCTGAATCTGAAGAACTTTTGATTGATGATCTATGGAATATAAATGAGGAACTTAATGATAGATGTGAAAGATTAAAATCTGAGAATAAAAGATTGAAAAAGAAATGTGATCAGATAAATTTGAAAGCTTCCTGTGAAAAATGTCCAAATCTGAAACAATCTTATGATGCATGTATGTTAGATGTTCAGAACTTTAAGGAACAAAATGGTTCTCTAAAACTTGAAAATCAAACATGTTTGGACAAGATATCTGAACTGGAGAATCAGCTTATTAAGATGAAAAATGAGCATCTAAAAGACATGCAAGAATTGATTGAGATAAATTCTGTAATGGGCAAACTGAAGTCTGAAAATGTTGAGGTTCAAAAGCATAATGAAGATCTCAAGGCTAGTCTGAATAAAATCAACAAGGAAGCAATGCATATTTCATCTGTAGAGTCAATATGCAATATGTGCTCAGCTCTAAGAGAACGTAATAAAGATCTTTTTAGTGAGAATGAATGGCTGAATAAGCAAATTGCCTCGTTTAAAGAGGATCACAAAAATCTGATTATTGAGAAAACTAAAGTGGAAGAAAGAGAAGAGGAACTAATTGAAAAGTTGGAGCTGATGTCTGAAAGAGAAAATTGTAATGAAGGAGTCAAGAAGCTGACTGAAGAAAACAAAGAACTGAGGGAACAAAACAAGAAACTGATGGTTTTAAATACTATTTTCTCACAGAGGTTTCTGACTGTCGAAAAAGAAAAATCTGCTATTAAGGAAGCTCAACCACAAAAACTTGAGGAGGAAAACACTGAACTGAAAGCTGAAGTTAAAAAATTAAAGTGTTTAAACACTGGCTTATCTGAAACACTTCTCACATTAAAAAA